>OU860797.2:18367069-19567069 GCA_917862395.2 Heliconius sara | reverse complement strand
CCATGCAGCATCAATCCTACAAGAGACGGGGTCAGAGTCTCCGGGCGGTTCGGGCATCAAGCTAGAGTCGGCTTACTATGGCTATAACAGTCCCGCGCCCTTCGAGCCGCCGGCTGACCGCGGCACGCCCTCCGCGATGCTGGTCGGGCAGTGCTTTAGTGAGTGTGTTGTGTTTTGTCTTGTATATCATTGTTGTTTAGCTTCCCCTGATTAACAATCGAACCTACAACTGTCTTTCCGATCCGGACCCACTACCACAACGGTACTGATTATTATAATTAATATGATTCATTGATCGATTTGTATGAAATATATTTTATTCCAAGAAACATATAATTAGAGATACTTATATACGATTAGTCTCATCTCCTTCCCTCCCTCCTTTTTTGCGATCTTTTTCCAGTACGCTTTTGTTTTATCACACAATATATATATATATATATATATATATATATATATATATATATATATATATATATATATATATTCATATTTTCCCGAGTGACGTCGTGACATTCAAGACAAAGCTCAATGGCACTATAATGTCATAAAAATAAAACTAACCTATCTTCAAATCAATCTACAAGTAACTCTATTATATCGCATGCTCTATACAAATTAAGTAGGCTTGTCAGTATTCAGAGCGCGCTACGTGCGTACACGGCTCCCTTACTAAATACAGCGCGAGATTATATTATGAATCATTGCATTTATTATGTTTTCATTGTTGCGGTCAGTGACTTGTTATTAGTTTATTGTTTTTTTTTTGTTTTAACTTCACGCTGTATCCCGCATATAGCGAGGTAGCTAGAGGGTACGTAAAAACAGAGGGTACGTTCAGTACACCGGTTTCTACCCAATTTTGTGTGGCGCTCGTGTTAAGTGGCGGAACGCCTGTCTGTCTTTATATCGAGAAAATATAAAATAGTTTTCCCTAGAGTGGAAATGGAATTCCAACTGTCGATTAGAATTAGATGTTGTGTTGTTATGTTGTGACGGTCTTACACTGGAGTTAATTAAAGCGGAATAAAGTAAATAATAAAGTCAAATATCGATATGAAGATACGTCAAAACAAAAATGTACGCGACCATGGTAAATACTATTTACAATCGAGACTGTTAAAAAATATTTATTTTACTCAGTTTAACAAAGTCATTTAGACTTAGTCCAAGCAAAATGCGAGGAAAAGAGTGTCTTTTTTTAATAATTCAATGTATAAAAGTAATTATAATAGTATATTTTCCAGGTATCCCTCACAGTTCGGCCGGTTTGAGCGCAGCGCAAGCGCCACTCGTGCCTTCTAACACCATCTTCTATCAACATCCTCCCCCCACGGATACACATCCTACTGGTAAAAATATTTATTTGCGCTTCACGCAGTATCTTATATTAGTCTGTGCCGCTGCGCCACGAGAGCCTTAAGTAATTAATTAGATAATTATAATTATTGGTTGAACAATATAATTTATCGTTCCCTGAAATATGCGGCGTGAGCTGAAAAATAACTGACTTGACTGTTGAATGGTTGTTATTTTGTGCTCAATTTAATGTCGTATGAAGTTGTACATAGATGTTACTAATGGCTTATACTGTAGGTTTTTACGTGCGACTAGTGTATGATGAATTGACGATTTATAGTACTATACAACAGTGTGGTAGCATTGCGCTTGTTCGTCTACACTATATTATTCGCTTATTTTTTGCTATAATATAAGTGCTAACTTATAATAAACTGTTACTAAAAATGAAATAAAACTGTTAGGTTACAAACATAATTACTTCAAATTCATAGACATAATAATCATAAATATGACTTTAACACTAGTGCAATTTGGACGCCTCATGTAAAGCTATGCGCAAAACGTCCAGTTTTTAAATTCGTACCTTTAATTATAAAATACACGTTATATTTACCGAAAACTTTTATGCAGAGGGCCAGGATTGAAATATTATACAAATAATTATCATATTCACATGAATTTTATATGCAAGACGGAGGTATTTTACATAATGGTCCTTTTGTTTATAAATTCACTTCTTAACACTGGACGCTTATGAAAACATGGCCCTTTACTTCAAAATAACTTGCATTTTCCACAAGTGACAGGTCGCCACTAGCAAAATGGCCTTTTTGATCATATTCAACAAAATGCAAAAAGGTCATATAATTATTTTAAAACTAGGTATTTCATTCATGGCTATCTTTATAAAATTATATTTTTTGATATTATAAAGTAGTTTTTTTAATAAAAAAGATTTTGATCATATTGCATTTGTGGCTCTTTTATTTTAAGTAGCATTTTATAATAATGTCTTTTCTAAGAAGTTTTTGAACCAAACAATTGTTTTAATTATTTCTAAATAGCGTCCGAGGCGTTAACAAGCCAACACTCGAGTACAAAGTACGACGGCGTACCGCAGGACTCGCTCGGTGACTTTGTCACTTTTGTTTGTCAAGAACCGCCCACAGACGTGCAGCAGTTGCAGGTGAGCTCATAAAAATACCTTTATTACTATATATACGAAAATTGTGCAGGCAGAGGAGTATGAGGTTTGGCCTAGTTACAGTTTATATAGAGTAAGAAAGTAGATTTTTTTTTATTAATTTGTGAAAATTTCATTAAATTAATAAAATAAACATAACACACACTACTATATTATGTTGTATAATATACACGTTTACACAATTTGACATACACGTTGATATCACAGACGAAAAAACTTCTTTTAAAAACGTTGAAATTTGACATATACGTTATTTAGGGTGTGTAGGGATTAGTATAGAGGCCAAAACGTAAAGAGGTGAGATGTGGTCAACAATAATAATATCAAAGTAATATCAATCTTTTATATTACAAAACTTGGTTAATATTATTTACAGGTGCACAGTCTGTCAAGGAGCCCGAAACCACCATACTTTACCAGTTCCATGCTGCCGCCACCACCTCTACCACCAATGGCGAGGCCTGTCACCATTATTAGATCCACTGGTATGACTTGATATTTTAATACTTTTAAAGTATCCCAAATTATGAAACAAAAATACTTTTTTAGGAACCTGAAATTTGAATCTTACAGTTCCGCTACTCAAAACGCAATGTCTCAAGAATTCGGCGGAAAGCTGTGAATGGAATGTCTTAACACTAGGTTCTCAGGTTCCATCTGCTGCTACTTGAATTTAAATTTTTAAAAAATGTTAAAAATATGTTTACATTTCTAGCAAGTGAAATAGGCGTGGGTGTGGGCGGCGGCTCCCCCTCCTCCCCCGAGGTGCGGTCTCCCCCCGCGTCGCCGCGCCGCCGCTCCCCCCACTATAGGGAGTGCCACCCCCCCATATCGCACTTCAATCATTTTCATACGCAGCCTCAACAGGTAAGTGTTTTAGGTAGTGTGTCTCCAGTGTGTGTCCAGGTCAACTATATTGATAATGATTTTTTATTGTCACGTAGTCGATGTGTGTACGAAATTATGTATATTTGTCTGTATATAGTAGTGAATGTATTGAATGAGTGACTGAAATGACTTAAAATATGAAGGATGAGTTTATAAGCGCATACTACAGGTATACATACATATTAAAATTTTGTACGTTGCAGGATTTGAACTCGGTACTTTTTGGGCACCTTCCAAACACTCAAGTCAATTTAGTTATACATTTTTGTAGACATATATAAATTTAATTATGAAATTTAAAAAAATCTGGTTTATGTTTATAAATTAACTATTAACTTAACAATAATACTTTTAAATAAATAAAGAAGAAATAATAAAAAATTGCTACTTAGGTTAATCTTAGTAGATTTTAATTTTTTTTATTTAGACATTCTACGGTATATTTTTAGGTGTTTAGTTATGGACCAGTCGGCGGAACTTCACCTCCTGGAGGGCTTGGCCTGTACGCACCGAGAGCTCCACCACGAGCACCTCCCAGGTACATATTCAACATCATTAATTTAATTAGAAAATATATTCTATATTGTGTAATGTCTCACTTTTATTTATTTCAATTTAAAAGTATTTGATTGTCTTATTATTTATAATATAAAAATTGGTATATTAGTGAATAGAATTTTCCCCAAAACAAAAATGTAAATACCAGCTACAGAGACGAGAAATTCTAATTTACTTAAATTTTTCATATTCCAGATGGAACGCTCCATTCCCAACTCTAGAGGAAGAATTTAACATAATGACAGCACCAGCGGGACCTGACCACGTCGTGCTTTTAGACGATGGTAACTTTACATAATAAATATTTGTATAGAAATGTATATATTGACTGACTGACTAATCAATACTAAAATAACTAAACTAGTGAAGCTATGGTAATTAGGTTTATGGATTTCTGACAGAATATTCATTATTTTATTCTTCTTGGCGTCTAGAAAAGTGGAAAATAAATAGACTTAGACTACAGACCCATGAATAAACAATATAAGACGTCTTTGTCTTTGCAGACAACAGTAGCATTAGATAAATTTTCATGGCATTATTATGTACATATAAGAACTTCAATGGCGCCCAATGTGGGACTTTTGATCACTTCATAAAGTCAAAGTCAAAATGCTTTAAAATAGTTTCGATTACTAGCTTAGATTGTAAATGAAAGTCAAAGTAAATAATATCAAGTTTTCTGAAGCATTTAATAAGTAGTTATCTATATATACCGTAAAATTATGACTCATTGTTGTTTCTACATGAAAGATATGTGCGTAATACTTTTATTGAGGGCATTTATCTATGTTATATTATATTACCCAAAACAATATTTTTTTTGTCTGTTTATCTGCGCGTTTGTCCACGCTAGCCTCAGAAACGACTCAACTTTATATGTAGATTTAAATGTAATTTTCACTATTGTATTTGGGCAAGAGTTTATTAACATTGATGATGTTGTGTTTAATTTATCACAGCTGCTTCATAAATATTTTATTTATAAAGTATTTTGTTGGACAAAATTACTATGAAATAACCATTTTATTGAGTTGGTTGAAAAAATACTTTCCAATGGAGATTATAGATAAATAGATAGGTTTCTTTACAAAAATTATATCATTAGAACACGAAAGTATTTCAGATAAGGAAATAAATAATTGTGCCGTTCAAGCGGGCGAAGCTGCGAGCTGGGTTGCTAGTAGTGTATATATGTATATATTGAAAGGCACCGGCTAAAAGTAAATGGGAAAGTCATAATTGCGAAGTCTTTTACATTCCAGAACGATTTTTCCAATCTAACGTGATCACATCTGACGCGGCGATGGACACCGGCAGTGTGGCACCCGTGGAGGACGATATCGCGCCAGACAAACCCGCGCCTGACTTGCGCTCGCCGTGATCCACGCACGCGTCCGGCACGTCCGTCCCGCCCGACGGCTCGGACGCTACTGTGCTCAGGTGGACCCCCGCGCCCCTTCCCCACTGGCGCCCGGTTACACATAGGACTGTATAATCCGAAATTTTAAATTTTGTATTGCCGGTTTTTTGATCTGTGGCAAGTGAAGTCCAGCTATTTTTTTTAATGTGACTTTAGTCTTATGGTCTTCCGTAATTTTTTTTTATTATATGGAAGTGAATGGTAGTAGTTTTTATGTTTAGACATTAATGTATGTATAATGTATTTTATTTTCTTTTCAAAATATATTATTTAAAATTAAAAATTAAATTCTTTATCAGAAGTTAATACATACCACATCACGACCATTTTAATATTATTATTATTGGATTTTGAAAGAGAAACCTGTATAAATTTTATAAATTTGAATTGCATAAAAAATAAATAAATATTTAATTTGTTATGTACAATTAATGCTTATCTTGACAAAATATAAATGTTCTCTTTTTTCCTTTTATGTTTATTGTTTTGAATATTTATTTTTTATTTAAAATAAACCACATTAGTGTTAATAGAGCTGTAACTGTAGCAATATTATTCTTAATATTTTTTCTTAAAATTTAAGTAATTTATCGTTTTCGCCTTTTGGACTTGGAATGGGGTGGTGTAAATATTAATCGGACTCGGCAACGGTTGTAGTTGAATTTAAATTTGGAAAATATTATTGGCTGATGGCGTTCTTTTGACGTTCTTTTAAGTTCTTTTGATGTTCTTTTGACGTCCTTAACGACGGTCATAAAACTGAGATGTGGTATCTTTGTAAGGACGTCTATTGGATCCTATCAACCAATATTTACTTTATTAGGTAATAATGCAATACTCCATATATAATATGTAAAAATATGACATTACGAAAAGTTAAATAAAATACAACATATTATATTCTAATATTTTTATAGAATATAAATCGAGTATGATATGATCGAGCCTTCCAGTAATTTAGTGAAATATATTAATAATATTGCAGCTTATGAATTATTCTTTGCTGACCTATAAGGCAGTTAGCAAACGTGGCTTCCATAGCATCGGAACATTAGATTGAAAGTGTGATATATAATTTTGTTTTGTTTTACTGTTGTGCGTTTTGTATTAAAAATGATTATAGATTAAGCGTAATAAATAGAGTACAGAGATTTTTTAACTTATTGACGAATATTTAAGAAAGACGAGCCTTGCTTATGATAGTTTAGTTATAGAAGCAAAGTGTCAACTGAATTGCGTTTTCGATCCGAAATTTCAATGCAAAAACTCGCTAAGTGTACGTAAATATTTTAGTTGTCGCTTCAATTTGTTTTTTCTTAAATCAAGTACAGATTAAATATAAAATAATATAAGATCGCCTTATGTTGTCAATTATGAAAGTTCGAATCGAAAGCAATAATAGTTGATTGTAGTTCGACAGGTGTCGAGGGACGTTTTATAGGTGCCTTTTATAAATCGTATATAATTACGTAATAGGAACTGTGTAAGTAGTTTTTTTTTATAAATCCATCCACTCATACAAATTGTGGACTCATTCTAACATTTTGGAGCCAAAGAAGTTGGCTAAAGGGACTTTTTGTTTGCAAAGTATATTTTTTTCGTATCACATTTTAGCGATCCGAGGCCATACGAGAAAAGCTAGTCATTAGAGTTACAATGTAAATTTATTGTACTTAAATAAAAAAAATATTTACATATATACCCCTTACGTTTATTAAGGGGTGAGAACTAAATTTGTGGCCAAATTACACTTAATGAGATCCAAATATATATACACGTTTTAATAGATTTAGAGTAGAGTTGGTGTTCTTTCAATTGTTTTTCAACATTGACCCCTCTTTTTCTATTTTAGGTCAATGTCTTGCATGAAATAGTGAATAGTGAGTTTTCATTTTAACAGAGTAGTAAAAATTTGTGTATTTTTTTATATTGCCATACAAAGGAACATCTGTAGCTAGATAATTTCAAAAAACTGAAAAGTTTTATTACTTTATTTTATTCTTGTCATAAAATCACTTTTGCTAGACATTGACACATAATATAAACAACTTCCCCTTCAATATTATATCCTAAGATATTTGTTTACTTAAATTTGTTTTACTACTTTGTAACCACTTTTAGTTGCACTATCCATTAAAATAAGTAGATTAGTGTTAGGTAACGTAGCAATAAATGATGAGCAATATTATTAAAATATAATATATATAGATACAGCTTTAGTGAAGCTAGTTATTGGTACTGAGATAGAAATTCAATTAACAGTCAACTCGCGATATTTTTTCTATAGAAACTATGCAAGAACCGAGTTCTATAAATGAAGCGATCAACAGATTGCTATAACAGATAGATATATACAGCTGTAGGACTATAGGACTAGAACAGAGATAGTCAATTGCTAGCATAGACATTAGATGAATAAAACAGAATTAAATAAACATCACTAAGGCTTTTCAGTATATTCGGACTACCAAGTCGACGTCGCACGGCATAATGTTGTGGTGACGTCTGAATTTAAATATATATTGGTGCAGAATTCTAGACTGTGATTAAATTGTTCATTCGGGACGTGTCTTATATTGAAATAGTCGTTTTGTATGATTGGCGTACACGGTCAGTGTAAGGGAAGATTCATAATTATTGTTGATATGACGTTGTATGCAATGCATTTGTTAATCGAGTTGAAAATGAGAGGTGTAAAGTTTTTTATTGACAGCGTCAGTAGATTCAGTAGTGTTTTTATTAATAGCTTTGCAATAGTTGGCGTGATTGCGACAAACGCAGTATTATAATTCCATATACAACAAATTGAAAATACTGAATCGATTTTAAATGTACACATGAAATTGACAAATAAAGAATCTAAAATATTATATTGTTGACTCTATAAAGAAAATCTGTTGAAATTGCAGGCAAAACGTTATACTAATACATTAAAAAATTGCTGCGTTTGTCACAACTCTGTGTTGTTCTAAAATTTGATTAGCACCTTTATTACGGTATGGAGTAATAATTGAAAGCCTAAACATTATGTGCCTTAGATACAACAATATTGTATATTTATGATGCGTTCTATACAACGTGCTAACTAGAAATAAATGATTATTGTTATTTTGAAAGCCTTGTCCTCGTAACTTCATTATTAGAGTTGTTTTATGCGAAGGCTTGTATATGGATCTCTTTCTCGATTTTTATATCCTAATCGCTGATTTTGGTCTTTTCAAATCCCTCTTTTTTACGAGATTCTCAATATTCCTTCAAGTCTTATTTAACCTCCCGTTTAATCCAGTCGATGGTGTACTGTATTGCAAAGTACAATAATTCCTGGACACTCAGTCCCAAGATTCTGGAAGTTGATTTCACATCCAGAGTGTGACTTACCCCTCGTCTAATAATTATTATACGATTAAGTAAAGCTTCGATGCGTAGTTTCGCTGAAATATAAATACTTCTAATATATTCTATAATTTAGTACTTACCTACATTATACCCACTTACGTACCTATTATGTACTGGCATGTATATCGTAATCTTCGCGACTTTTCTATTAGGCTCGCTTTTTATTTGAATATTTATGATCCTTCAATGGCGATGCTTCTTAAGAATCTATCGAATTGTTCAACTATTATGTAATTTATAATATTCATGATATTGTTTGGACCTAATATTTAATTATGTAATAAAGTAACAAAAATCCGTCTTGAACTAAGTTTCTTTGGATTTCTGAAATGGAATAACATACGTAACTAAATATTAACTGTAAAAATAATTATTATTAACCAATAGAGAAATACTAGTTACGAGTTTCTTAGTTCATCGAATTTGATGTGCAATCATAAATTATTTAGCGAATTTATTAATTATTTTGTAGTATACTTGATTTCTGTCAATTGTCATGGTTATCTGTAAATATCTTATGACGCGTATTTATAATTTTTTAATTTGTATTCTTAAACATTAGTAGACAGTTAAGAGTTATTTGTCCCGGTTTTTTACATTTTTCTATAGTTTTTTTATGATTTTTTTTAATTTTGCGTTTTATAGTCTATGCAAATCCAATGGTACGAAATTTTCAAGCAGACTGTGAATAATACCCAAACGCTACAATGTACCATTTGATTTCCAAGACAACTAAAAAATAGACTTGTAAAAATGTTATAACGTGTATTTTTAACCTATACATAGTAAGATATTTATAGAATTTTAGTCGTTTAATTATTTCGAACGACTTGTTATAAAGAAAATTGGTGCTTAAAGCTTAAACAAAATATGATCGGCACTTGTGCCGTGTGTGTATTGTCACGAGGGTTCGGAGCATTTGACATAGCATGCGTTGTTATGCCCGACTTCGTTGCGGAATCGTCAGCGTTGCAAGCGTTGCGTTCAAGACAATACATAAATAAATAGCTATAGTTTGTAAAACTTCTAAATATACAGTATAATTTATTCAAATGCAATATAATTTCTAAATAAAATAATAGTTCGATTAAATACATAAAAAAATACGTCCGTACAAAGCTACACCATACGCAATGCAATGGTGGCGACTCCGCTCGAAATGACGGGCAATTATAATAATGTAGGTAAACTTTGCTCAATAACGATGAAAACTGAAAGTGTTACAGTTGATGCAATACAAAGAAACAAACACAGTTGAGTTTTATTTTAATACCTTTTTATGTTCTAAAGTTTAATAAATACAGCAGAAAGTGGGGAAGTTGAGTATTTTAGGTTTTTTAGGTTCCTTCAGCCTATTTAGTGATTCGTGAAAAGCCTGAGGTTGTGTATCTTCTTGTATTTTTTTTAACTATATGTAAGTGTGGTCTAGTATAACTCTTGATTATTATCACTCTTGATTACTTTTCTCGTGATGATTTACAAAATTAATGCAATAAATTTCCGAAATATTATATGGTAAGTGGCGCTACTAACGCCTCTGTATATCTACAAGGGGATTTGAAAATAATTTGAATATACTCAATCTTTCCCCCGAGGAGGTAAAACCCTCAACATACTCGTCAGGTCCTGATCAGATATAAATAGGCGCTTATTGGTTAGTTTTGTTTTGTTTCACGCTGTATTCTGCACATAGCAGGGTAGGTGGAGATACTAGTGTTAAGATACTGCGTTCCCATTAAGACATTTCTGTTCCCCACGATCCGCCGAATTCTGGAGGTATTGCGTATTGAGAGGCGGACAACCTTTGTTCTGCCTTCGACGAAATAAAAATATTATTTAAAAATATTACATATTGGATTGATAAAAATTGAATACTTAAATTAAATAAATTGTGCGTTCATATTAAAATTTAAAAATATTAAGAAGACACATTCTATGAGTGCAAACGCAATGCTTGTCGGTTCGATTCTCACTCGGGAGAATTAATTATAGCTAGCCCCACTAGATGTCACCAGAGCGAGAAAATATAAATAATTTATTACCTCATAGTGGGAATAAAACTCACAACGGTCGCGCTTAAAGACAAATGCGATGCTGCACCATGACGATCTCAATTACATAGCCTCCAACTGCACAAAAAAAAAAAATTATATACCACAATTTTTAAAAATATTGATCAATAATTTCTAGTATTCATTAACTTGACCAGTATAGTATTTTTAAAAAACCTAACATTGGAGGGTGTGATAGCCCTTTGGCAAGCTAGGGGATGCAACCCCTCGAATAGGCACCCTATTAAAGTCTGATTTATTTTCTATAGAGAGCTTTTTAACTAACATTCAATGAGAGAGATTCATTAATCATTGTTATTTGCCTTTTTGTTCGTTCTTTATAACGCAAAATAAAATAAAAATTGTACAAAAAAAATTGAAAGTTTTATCTAGTAGTTCAGTTGTACCCTGTACTTACTATTTGACTGTACCCGATAGCTGTAAGTTCTATATATTGGTGGTATAGTTTTTAAATTCTTATAACGTATGTTAAAGGGCGGCGCTAAGTCTAAGCGAAGTTTTGTTTAAACATTTTTAAAGTGTTATTCCACACTTAGGAAACATAAATACTTATTTAGAAAACGTATGAAAATTTGAACGTAGTGGGACTCGAACCCGCACCTGGTCGGTTTCCAGGAGGCGCGGGTTCGAGTCCCGCTCCGTTCAAATTTTTATACGTTTTCTAAATAAGTATCTTAGCGAAGTTTTTAAATGAAACTATTTTAATCAGAATAACCCGACGTTTCATACATTTTGCAGTAGTCCGTGGTCACGGATATACTCACAACATGCATTTTACAAGTTGACTTACCATATGCATTTTTTGTCTACCATACAAACGACATTGAATACATTTTGCAAAAATATTGTCCTTAAGAAAAATATTAAAACGTCCGTGACGAATTATCTATATCTCTAAAGATAGAGCGACAGTAACCATTTCAGTAAATTTAATTAAAATTTAAATTTATCGGATTATTTTTAATGTATTGTTTTTAATTTAGTATTTATCCTTATCAAAACTGATATGATAGTCACTTGTAGCATTTCATCTACATTTAAATTATAATTTAGTGTACATTATTCTAATAAATGAAGCCAGTGGTGGTGCATAGGCACCAAGTAAAACCGACTGGTTTTGGGTTCGATGTGGGTTTGGGACGATGGGTGGGATTTGGGTGATGGGACTCGAGAAGATGAAATACTTACTTAAATTTATATTTCCATTTCTTCGCTCTGGTGTCGAGGGCTAAGCGCCGCGTTGAGTTCTGCCACTCAACACGCAATGCCTCCAGAATTCAGCAGAAAGTGGGGAACGAAGTGTCTTAACACTAGGTTCCCTCCCTCTGCCTACCCTGCTGTGTGTGGGGTTTTTAAGTGGTTGTTTGCTGTTTATTATTAATTTATATTTTTCTTTGTTTTCCTTCGTTTATTCGATTACTAGATTAGTAAGTTTTTTAAATTTCTTTGTGTTTTGTGAGTTTTGGTCCTGCTATTTTTTATTGGATGTTACTTAAGTGTATTTAGGAAAGAAGCGTTGGTTATTTCATTTCAGCTTCATCATCTATACCGTTTTTATATACCTTAAAAATCATTAAAATTAATATTTTGGGATTTTTTATATCGCTCGCAAAAATTATTGTATTTAATATAAAAAAAATGTTAAGTCTCATATAGTGTGTATGTACGGCGCACGCTGAAAACATGTAAAATCGTTTTTCCTTGGTCATTCTCTATCCCGTAGAAATTCCAGGATAAAACGTAGTCTATGTGTTGCTCCATAACCCGAATCGCTCATCGAGAGTCTCACAAAAAAGAATTGACTGTTCTAGACATAATAACGGAAACCTTGCAATTACCAATTATTTTTTGTATTGAGACTCAGAATTCTTAATTAGTAACTATATTTCCTTACTAATCTTATTGAAAACTGAAAATAATTACATAAACATATTTAATAAATTTTCCTTTATTTTAAGCAGGCGCAGCCGCGCGGGTACGCTAGTCATATATACACTAACACTCTACCCATCTAATTCCAAATAATCTTAATTCCTCTTTCTCTTTCTGTCTCTCTGCTATGGGGATAATAATGAAAAGTCTAATTATCCCTCCAGAGTCAAATAACATTAATGCGCAGTAAGCAGTGCGCATTAAACAATCCCTTTACTGCACGAGGTGGTTTAAAAATAACTAACATAACCTATAAAACAAATCTAAGAACTTAGCATATTCGGGACTAGCCGCTTGACTAACTAACAAAAAAATATCACGGACAATTTTTAACCCTACGTAAATCACCTTGAGGATAAAAAAATATAAACACTTATTTACACTTATAAAAAACCTTTCTGCTACCTATTTTAAATAGTTATATTTTTTATTATTTTTTCTCACAGCACAGTGGGCATAAGAAATGGAGCGATAAACAAAAAAAAGATATATTTCTATGAGAATAGAACCCACAACCTTCCCGGTTACAGTCACACGCCGCTACACTACATTGATAAATTAAAATTATAACACAGAAAAAATACTTATATGTATTCATCCCTTATGTAGGTATCTGGACATGATGGAAATTGAAGGCGTAGTCTCTAGCTTAGGGGTAACAACTAGTATTGAAATGAAGTTACGAATCGAAAATAGTTTTCACCATCTAGGCAAAGTGGACCAGCGTCGACTGTATTCGCGATTGCTATGGGTTAGATTCCCGCAAGGAAATTAGTTCTAATTATTTATTTAAGTTTCGAGTTTAAGCGGGCAATGAAGAATAGTGCTTTGATTTCCTGTGCCTTCTCTGCTATGTATTGGATAAAGCGTGAAGTTCAACAAACGGACCAAGTCCGACTCGGACTCGCGACTAAAGGGTTCCGTACAGGCAAAACAATCACGTTTGTTGTATGGGAGCCTCCTTACATAGCTATATTATTTATTTTTTAGCACTTATATTACCTTGATGAGATTTTTTTATAAATAATAATAATAATAATAATAATAATTCGGTGTTAAGTGCCTTATTGACAACAGAGTGTCTTAAAACTAAGTTCCTAGGTTCCCTCCGTTTACTCTGTTATGTATAGAATACAACGTGAAAATATAAAAAAAAGCAACTCTTATTAATTTTTTCAATTGATAAGAAGATTACAAATAAAGAAGATATTCTTAATTACATTTAGTTAATATATTGAGTTTTGATTCGAATTTTGTAAACTGAGGTTAAAAAAATGTAATTAAAATGAGATCGTGGTAAAGCGGCACAGCGCCCAGCAGTGGGCCCCAATTCCCTTTTGGAGAAAAAATGGCGATGATTTCCATCACACACATCACAAAGTAAGCTAAAAACTAGGCGGAAAATGGGAAACGGAGTGTTTTAAGAATAGGTTCCCTCTGCCTACGCGGCGGGTTACAGTGCGTGAACCTATTTAGTTTTATTTATGTGATAAAATTATTATAATATGCAACGTGAATATATCTGAACAAGGCTCTACTTTCATTTTAGAAATAGTTTTATACAGAAATAGAAATAATTATTAAAAATATGGTAAAATAACAATTCTAAACAATATTATTCTATGAAAGAAAACATAAATGTATTTTTTGCATTTGTTTTTCTTATATCTACGCCGTATTTAATAAATGAAATAATACTGAGCGCTCTATCATCCAATAAATCGAAATGTTCTTTCGCTTGCGATCGCAAAAATCAATAGTCGATGCCGTGACACGCGGTGAGCCTACCGAAGCTATCTCAATTGACTAACGTGACAAAAACATTGCTTTTCATAGAAAAAAACACACTTATTTTCCAACCACAAGGTTCACTTTCCCATATCATTGAAATTACCTTACGCCTTTATCGATTTCACTTTGAATAGACCGGATAATCGACGCCTAGCCTTGTGCGATATCGATTTTACTAAGGGCTACTCGTTTGAAGCTGTACTGACAATAATATAGCTATCTTGCTCTCTTCTTCCGTTTTTCTGGGAGTTAGAGGGGGATGTGTATGTGTTTGCAATGTGGATTGAAAGAGGTTGCCATAGCAACGGTTACAGAGGGTAAAACCGATATGATCGCAGTTATCAATTTTCGATATTTGTAGGTCATGATGAATCTAACGTTGGAAATAAATATAAAATTATTATTGCTTTTATGTTTCTATGTTGTTACTGTAAAAAAAACAACAATAATATAAAAAACTATAACGAACGATTTTATTGATTTGGTAAGATTTTCTTTTTGAAATCATGAATTACATTATTTAATATGTCTTTTAGGTTATTTATTTGAATGTGAGCTTAAGTTTGTTAAAAATTAATACTTAATTGGGCAAATGCTTAAAAATCTGCTCTAAAAGCGGACTCTACAAGAATTGTAGAGCTGTTCAAGCATTTCCTATCAGTCCACTCATTCTTGTAATACAGAAAGTACACTGTTAATTTGACCATTTGTATAATATAATTTTTCAAAATTCTAAATAAAAAACGAACAAAATATGCCTACCTTAATATGGTTAAGATTTAAAAGTATTATTTAACAAATTGAATAATCAATATGTTAAAGCAATAAAAAGACAAATGCTTAAAATTTAAGCAAAAATTTATTTAATAAAAAATAAATTTAATGACATTAAGAAAAAGTTTTGGAATTTTAACAATCAAAACAAAAATGGATGACCTGAAATAAATTATTACAATTTTTTTTAGGTTAAAATATTCCAATGTAAATTTAGAAAGTAGAATTTCCGTTTGTAGATCCTGAGTTTGACTAATGTCGGCTTGAATCGTACTTAATACACATAATACACAGGCCATCGCAGCGCAGTGGTACAGTGTCTCACTGTAGAAGATAGTTGTGGATTCTATTCTCGCTCGGTAAAATAAATAACAGCCATTTCTTCTCTGCCAAGACAAAATGCGGCACGATATCTGAAATTCGAAGGTAAAGCGGAAAACAGGGTGTTTTAACACTAAGAGAGATGAGATGAGAGCGTATGGCTTAGTGGTTAAAATTTTTATACCCTTTCTACATAAGTAAATTTCTGTACTTAGGTTTCCGTACCCAAAGGGTAAAATTTGTTACTATGACTTTGCTATCTGTCTGACCATCTGTCACTAGGGTGTATCTCAAGAACTATATGGGGACCTACAATAAATGTGATTTTTGTTGTTATAGACTAAAGTACGAAATCTTTCGTGCATGAGTCCGTCTCGCACTTGGCCGGCCCTTATATCACATTGCTTCGTTCGTTTTGTTGCACTATCAGATTATCAAATTAACGTTTATAATAGCCTTTATTTACAATCTTACACAGTACATAGCTTAACTTAATATAATTATTATATATTTATATATAATAAATAAAAATATATATATAATAAATTAATTATTTATTTTAAACCAGCACCAGTACACCAGCACGTGAAGATTGTCTTGCTTCCCAGCATATGCCTCTCCAAGAGCTTGCCACAGAGCATGGTCCTGGGCATGTCTAGTCTAACTAATGCCCGCAATTTTTCATTTTTTTTTGTTTAATTGAAAACAACTGGGGTATAGAGTCGCGTGTGTTCAAGGACCCCGACCCCTACTTTCACAGACGGCGCTTCATATCGGCGTATTTTGTTACTGCATACATCCAAAAATTTACTTGATAATTAAATGCCCGCTCCAGTCTATTTCGAAGTCATCGCTTGTCATTAATAAATTTGTGAAAATTATTGATTTAGAAAAAGTTGTGTTTTTTGCTCTATTTCTCCTTAACTAAGAAGCTCTAAGGTGTTGGCTACTTTAGTGAAGTGATTGTAAATTGACGTTCGAAAAATTAAGAGTGTAACTTTTTTTAGCTTCACATAACAGAATGGGTATATATAACCTAGGAATCTAGTGTTAAGGCTGCATGTAACTTGTTTTCAAAATAAACGCTGTACTGCGACTTCATTGAATTCCTTCTACTTCAATACATCATTGTTTAGTTAAACCGAGCGCTGTTGTAGTTTAAACATAATGAACCCTTCGTAAAATTTAATTGACAACCGTAGCAAAAAATCAAAGTATTGAATTTCTTCATTATTTGGAAACCTTTTAAGTTAAAAAAAAAACACATATGGCGAGGTCATTGCACCCGGTAGTGGTAGTAGTAGTGGTGGCAACAGGTGTGCGATCGATACGCTTGAAAAAATCGATACAATGACGTCACTAGCGTGCGCGTGCGCAGCTGTAGGCTAATAAGGGGGTCTAAATGTTAGGGTGATATGCATATAAAGTTTTTTTGGTGAAAACGATTGTTATCTTTGTCGCCTTTTGTGTTTTAGTTAGTTTTTTATCTTTATTTATGTTAAAAAGGAGACATTGGGATATTATTTTTCTTGTCTATCGTGTTCGTCTTTTTGTAAATTTAATTAATCTTTTGATTTATAAAATTTAATATTGTTTATAGTAAATCCATTAATGTAATTTGTTTGAATTAACTGAAAAAAATACGTATATATATTATACAATGAGAAAAATGAAAAAATATATTTCATTATATTTAACATTGTATTAACTGACTCTGCCCTTAATTTTCGATTATTTGCAGATCTTGCATGCGGAATGGCGGAACTTAACAGTACACTTCGTATTATATATATAAATTTCAAGAAATATAAATGTTGTTAGTTCGATATCCACTCTAGAGGATGATTTTTTTATTATTTTTCGCCTTGGTAAAAAGACTAAGCATGGAGTTGGGTTCCACCACTCCACACGCAATATCTCAAAAATTGGGCAGAATTTGGGGAACTGAGTGTTTTACCTACTCTGCTAAATGATTATACTATATCATATATTTATACTATGTCATATATATATATATACTATAGCGTGAAACTAAAAAATAGATTCCCTCAAATTAACTTCGAACTCATTACCATTATCATTATGTTCAGCATATTTCTAGTGAGTACCGGTGTCTTTTCGGTAAATTTATTCAGTTTGCAATGTATTTTAATAATATATTATATTTTTAATACAAATGAAATATTGTTCTGTGACGTAATTCCATGCTCAGTCTCTAGACCGGCCAGTACGTAGTATAGGGGTGGTACATTGGTCTTTGAATATAATAATCACCGATATCGATTTTTGAATTAAATAAATTTATTTCATATTATAAATATCACAAAATTATGTACATTCGTGGTCGTCGCGACACTACAAGCGTGCAACTGTAAACGCGACGATAGTGGATTGGATTCCAACTCGGAGGGTCATCCCTCCGAGTTGGAACAGCACGTATACAACGTGAAGCTTTTACCGAAAGCGGGACATTTTTTTAATGAGGATTTAATTATAATTTTTCCATTCATTAATTTTAGCTAATAATAAATCTTCTAAATATCAATATCAATATAAAATATTTTTTTGATCGAAAAACGTCTCAATACTTAAACGATATTGTTTTGACCTATAATGTGGAAAGTAGTCAAGTCGTAACTTACAGTATTAAATGAATATTTCTCACTGAACGTGGAATAATTCGTCAATAGCGGGACTATATCCGTTCCGATCGGGACATTTAATTTTTAGCTTAAAAAACGAGGCTTCTCGCCATAATTGGGACATCTGGCAACACTAATGTGAGCCGAGACAGAAGCCGAGTACTACATGGAATAAGAACGTATTTAGTAGCCGTTCTATAAATTGCTTTATTTAAATAAAAATATTTCTTAAATATCTAAAAACGACTAAATATAAAATTTTATATTTACTATCGATACTTTTCAAGTCCATCACTGTGCCTTTGTCGCACGCCAGGTGTCGAGCGGGGTTAGACGCGTGGCCGTCTGTGCATTACCTTGTAGAGTAACTCGTAATATATAATGTAACGTTAGATTTATGTATGTATGTAGGTATGAAAAATATTAATTTATGTATGGCCTTTGTAACTAGCTTTTTATCCTAGATACTCTTTTGTGAAAATTTATAAAAAATGCAAACCTGCTTTGTAAGAGGGGCTCGAATTAAAATGCACGTTACAATATGCCGTCCTTTATATTTAACGTCTAGTGAGATGGACAGGGCATTTTGTTTAGCTTCACGCTGTATCTCTCGTGTAGAAGGGTGGATAGAAGGAATTAAGAGTCAATACATTCCGTTTCCCATTTATCGCCAAAATACTCTTGACAGTCGAAACTTAACGCAGCGACTTGTCAGGGCTATGTTATGAAAATTATTATTTCTCGAAAGAGGAAATTGAACCCTCAACAGTCGCGTTTA
The DNA here is from genome assembly GCA_917862395.2 of Heliconius sara. NCBI lineage: Eukaryota > Metazoa > Arthropoda > Insecta > Lepidoptera > Nymphalidae > Heliconius > Heliconius sara. The sequence goes on along the minus strand of OU860797.2, from coordinate 19,547,988 downwards.
CAGTCAGAATCTGTGCCACTATGCTATAAGAGCTATAACGGACAGAGTATGAGTATTACAAATTTGTAATATTTTTTTGTATAAAAGAACATAAATTTTGATTTTGAAGAACAAAAATGTCAAATAGTGCATATTGTTATAAAATATTAAGAAAATTAGTACTCTACCGATCATAATCTGAGATAATCCCATAATGAATACTATTTTGTTCTTTATGAACATTTTCAATAAAGATTATAGCAGGTATAGTCAATAGAACATTTTTTTTTACTGTATACAGGTAGTGAGGTGAGTTTTACCTTATTAGAGACAAATATATACATATACCTATATAGGTACCTAGTTACTATACCTTGATAAGTATGTATTACTTATAACGAAATTTAAAAATCTTAGAATAACTAAATTGCTAAGCGATAAACAAGAATTCTAACATCCTATTAAAAGTATAGCTGTAAAGAGGCTGCAATTATATACAGCATTAGCGTAAGTTATCATTAAAAATGAGTCGGAGCTAAATAAGATGGTTTTCCTTTGGAACTTCCACCACGAGGTAACGCGTACCCGAGTGACAGTACCTCGAACGAGGGCATACGCTACCACCACACAAAAGACACTTTTAACCCTTATACACAATGCCGCAAGTTACTATACATTGCCTATTCAGAAGAGAGTGGGTTCTCCTCGACGAACAGATAACTGTAATGGACAGCGAACAGAAGAAAGCGCTACTTATACATATACTTCGGTGCCGCCGGGCAACCTAAGGGTGCATTGTAGTGTTCACGTCATAAAACAGGACTGGTGGTGTTTCTACAAAGTTAAATGAGCTCTATTTCTGTAGTATAAAGTTGTTAATGTAGTAAAAGCTGTGGATATAGGACCTTTATTAGCAAGGGTGACAAAGTAGGGGTGTTTGCAGGCGGACCGAGGGGACGGAAGGGTGCGCCGCGCAGGCGTGTTCCAGTCGCCCGCGCGACCCCGCCGCCGCCGGCCGCGCGCCATGGACGACACTAGAGTTCGCGACCGCGCGCCGCTCACCGTCATAGTCGCACCCAGCAACGCTTCACCCCCCAGACTGTCCCCTGCGGACTTACTGCCCGACGGTGATGCAGCTTTCCATCCACTCTCTGCTGTTAACGGACGTCTAACGCCGCCGGGACTTGAGCCAGCGTCATACGCCACACTAACTCCACTTTTACCTTTGCCCCCGATCAGTACAGTTTCGGATAAATTCGCATACCATGCGGGAGGTACTTTCACTGTCATTCAACAACAACAGTCCTACGCCTCATTGTCTCCCGCACCGTATAATGAACCTTTGTCGCCACAATCAGCATATAGTAGACGGAGTGCGTCTCCGAATTCGTTTGAAAGGCGCTCCCCCACCCCTCCGTTGCCCAGCCCGGGCTTGGACCTCAATGCGGCGCTTTTAGCGAGGGAGGCGAGGGAGGACCAACAACAGGCTCAAGCACAGAACGACACTGAAGAGATTAACACAAAGGAGTTGGCTCAAAGGATAAGTGGCGAGTTAAAGAGGTACTCCATCCCTCAGGCGATATTTGCACAGAGAGTACTCTGCAGGTCACAGGGTACGCTAAGCGACCTCCTCCGAAACCCGAAGCCGTGGTCGAAGCTCAAGTCTGGCAGGGAGACATTTAGGCGGATGTGGAAATGGCTCCAAGAGCCAGAATTTCAAAGAATGTCAGCGTTGAGGCTAGCAGGTACGTAACGGAACGGTTAAGCATGAGGCCTATAATTTATATGTATTCTAAGGAGGTTTATAAAAATTATATTATTATATAAAATGAAATGCAACAACATTGAAGTATAAACATTTTTTTTGTACTATTTTTATTACAGAAGTAATTTTATTAAAAATCATCTTAAAAATTTAAAACTAAAATTGTAAATTAAAAATATTTCAAGTTTAACTTTTAATATTTCTGCTTAATCTACAAATGTATTTATTTAAATATTTTTATATATAGGACATGATTTATTTATTTTGCAATTTCCATATGATTTTCATATTCTACAAAACAAAACTCAATATCAATAGTATTTAACCAATAAAAACAATAAGTTAAGAATAGAACAATGATCTGAATTATGTCAAAATGGGGGCAATAGCATTAATTTAAATAAAATCGATATCTAAGTTTACAAACATCACATCTGTCAGCTGTAGGCATCGATTCGTCGACAATCGATGGCAGCGATGCACGTCACTATGACGGTGAAAACGAAGCTAGGGACTGTAAGCGGATTTGTTAGGGGACTTGATACACTTTTTGCGAAATGAATGGAGGTCACTTATACCAAAATATATATCTATTCTATAAAACAATGGTAATTAAGAAGCGTCTGTAGGCATCATGTGACGGTTAAAGGTTCTTTCTGTGTTCAATGAATTTTAAAAGCTAAAATATTTTGGTTTTGGTTTTAATAGACAATATGAAAATGGAGCATAGAGTCACTATACATGCAAAGAATATTTAGATTATATTTTGTATTTTTAGATTACTTCTCTTTTAGCTTCACGCTGTATCCAACACGCGACTTATTAAGTATATATATTAAGACACTACATTCCCAACTTTCCACGCGGTTTTCTAATTGTTCATTGTGTATTGAGTTTCCCTTGTTATTGTAGCGAGGAAGTAATCATAATTCCTTCCTCCAAGTGGAAATGGAAACCACAAGTGTCACTGTGTCGGATAAATATTATTTGCATTTTCTTTGTTTTTGTTTATGCTTTATTTACAACACAGTTTATTTTAATATACAAATACAGATATTATTAAATCTTATCAAATTGTTACATCTTAGCTGTCTGAAGACAATATATCACTGTGGCAGTTTGAAAATGTGTATCTTCTAAAAGGGGAAAAAATATATAAATAGGCAAATATATGTTTAAATTATACTTTGAATCACGAACACACTTAAGAAGATTTCGTATCTACTCTTCAGTAAATATACAAAAAATCGATACCAAAGTTTACAAACATCGCGAACATCAGCTGCGAGTATCGATTCTACAATCGATAGCGGACAATCGATAAGAACGTCACTATGGCAGCAGGCGCGTCACTAGGGTTGTAGTTAGAATTGGGGTGCTAATGTTTTATAGTAAAAAGGGGTGCATATAATAATGATTATTATTAATGTAGTAAAAGACTTAAATAGTCACGGCGTGTTTATATTTGCATACTAGTCCGAGTACAATTCATATAGTATTTTAGAAAGGAAAGCTTTTTCGTTTAATTTTATTACACACGTATTTCAGGTGAGGGTATTTTCATCTCACTCTAGTAATAAGAAAAAAAACGGAGTTTCCACCGCCCAACACGCGATATCTCAAAAATTGAGCTTAAAGAGGGGAAGGGAGATTTCTCGGAAACTGAAAGTCGTATAGCGATTTTATAGACCAACTTACTTACTTTAACTTAAATATATAAAATATTATCCAATAATATCACATAGATTGACGTCAAACTTATAACTTTCGTTTTCTGAACTTAGTAAAAAATGGAGCTATGATGGCGAAGCTAAACTATATATAGATATATTATATAGATATATAAGCTATCAGATTGAACAATTCATATGGTAGATTAAAATCTTAATAGCAGAAAATTTTTATATTTGTGAAATTAGTAGTGCTTAGCCCGCCTCGCCTCCCTCACCCGCCTCGTCGTTGTAATAACAAAAAAATGCTTAAATTACAAATAAGGTATTTAATTTGTATTATAACTTCTTTATACATAATATTCTTGATTTTACATTATTATATAAATTGTAAAAAAAATATATGACAAAGTTTTTTAAGCACGCTTTTATTAGGTTGACTAGTAACTATGTAACATAATCTAAGAATCTGAACTTGACGAATGTGTAATAAATATATCATCATGGTACTTGGTACATACGAGTATATATAGCTCCGGTGACAATACATCAATATGGTATCATCGAGCTGGTTTGATGATGGAGTCAGGAAATGAATAGTGATATTCCACAGTAATTATTAGAAAACCATTCGCGTTTGGGCTCATATGATTTATATATAATAGTATAATTATATCCAAACACAATCCCACACACACATTACACACATTAGTCTATTTTATAACATATTTTACTTTACTCTCTTCTTAAAATAAGAGATGCAGGAAAAAATTAGATGTAATGTGATGAACTAGAAGTGAGAATTTTATTAATCAGCTAACATTACTCTAATTAAAATAATATTTGCAATTATTAACAAAGCGCGGCGTTGAATTGCGCAACATGCAATTTTGCAAAAATAGTGCGTGGGAAAAGGAGGAGTATTAGGTTTTTTTATAATAATATAATAAAAGGAAATAATGTTAAGAAAGTGCTTTTCAAATAGTAATAAAAAATAATTTAGTACCAGTCTAGATAAAGATATTATGTAAATGGATTAGGATATAGGATTTTTTGGTTTCACGATTCATAATATGTTAAACTTCTCGCTTTATGTTAGCGTTAAGAATATGACATTTTGAGTGGCAGGTTGTCAGGGCACTGTCCTAAACTGAACGAAATCGTTATTTGCGGAAAATATTAATTTATTATGAGTGTGCGGTAAGAAAAAAAATTGTAGAAAATTCTATGACAGATTGGTTTTACTACAGCATGATAAGCTGTGGGAACCTAGTGATAAGAAACTCCGTTTCCCACGACCATCAAATTTTCCAACTCTACATAGAGTTGGAAAATTTGATGGTCGTGGGATTCCGTCGTTGAGAAGTGGATTTCAACGTCTTGTTATTTGTCTGGACATGACGAAGTTGAAAACCGTTAAAACCATTTTATTTTCCACATTTTTTGAAAATAGGAATCGAACTCAAAACCGTGCGGTGACACCGTCAGACGCTTCTGCCACTGCCCCACGAGATGGCCTCAAAAAAACTAGTTGAATTATATTATTAATACTTTTATTTTTTCTTTCTTTCTGTGTTGTCTTGACACTAAGTGTTTCTTTCCTACTCTGTTATACGGAATAACGCGTAAAGTGAGTATAGATCGCTCGTCCATCTAGAGTTCCGTACAAAAATTGGAAGTCTCGAGCTTTTTCTGAAGTTCAATCTTAGCTTAGCCAGAGCCCTTTTATAATACGTTACTTGAACTAGCGGCTTTAATACCATACAATGCCCTCATATTAAAGGTATTATATTTTAGGATTTAACCACAAATTTATAGTTATCAGATTTTTTCCTCAACAACCTGAAGATACTAGATGCTTATAGTTCTAGGTTCAACCGGAAGTACCGTATCAATTTTGATTCCCATTATATTGGCGAAATACGTATAAACGGCCATATATATATATATATATATATATATATATATATATATATATATATATATATATATATATATATATATATATATATATATATATATATATTTAGATAAATCGTCTTGACGTATTGAGAGATAGACAGATAACAAAGTGATCTTATTAGGGTTTCTTTTTTTTAAAAAGGGTACGGCACCTTAATAATAGCTGGCTAGTGCTCTCAGCTCTCAGGATACGGCGCAAAATCTAGAAAGAGACAGTTGGCTAACTTTACAGGTTACGGTTGGGTACATGTTAAACGCTGTCTATCGCCAAAAATGCTTAAATGATATATTAATAGTGAAGAACGAAGTGTCTTAACACTTGGATTCTTCTGCTTACCCTACTCTGCGGAAAAAAGAGCAGTTAATTTTTTTGTAATAAGTTTATTAAAAAGAACATTCACATAAAGCAGAAAGAATATTTAATTTTCACAACATTCTTATATAATGCATTTTCATTTCGAAACATTTTGCGAAGTGGGTGTAAATTAAAAAACGTATAACACATACGTTGCCTAAGCTACATTTCTGTACGAATTTTTCATATACAAGGAGTATATACAGCTACTCGAAAAGACGTAGTTAAAGATTGTCAAAAAATATTTAAAAATTACTTTTGTGTAAGTTAAACTGATTATGATCTAGGATGTCTACAGAACTCTTATTAGCTGTAAATTTAAAAAAAAAATAAAATTAGAATTCTACAATTCACAACCCACTTTTTAGTATAAACCTAACCAATCCCATTATCAAGGCATGCTCCAAAACCTTGCGAAAAAGTATGGAAAAATACACTTTGAATTGGCATAAAACGACAATTTAGTAAAATATCGAGTCACATTTATTGTAAAAACCCAATCCACACCTCTCTAAACCATACAAAGATTAAAACAACATTAAAATGTTAGAAAACGGGCGGCGAGCACATGGTGCCCCTCGCGCCGTGACGTCACACCCCGCCCGCTGTATCGATCGCGCGACCCCCTCGTGGACTGTTCTAGTGTTATTTAGGTATCTCGACTTCTTATGGTTTTTTATAGCTAACCATGGGTTTTACGCCTAGTTAGCAGGTTCATTTTTGAGGATCCAATTAATTCTTTCTATATTAGTAGTAGTTGTAAAGAGCCCAAAATGTTAAGTATGAAAATATTGTATGTTCAATTGGAAACATTAAAAAAATAGGTAAATTTTGCTAACTTACTGTAAATTTTAGACTACAACATACTTTTCTCGTCTAAAATTTTACAGGTGGCAAATAATGTAATAGGATGAACCGAAACCAAAACCAAAACCAAAACTAAATGAAAGCTAAAACATTTCATGACTACCATTAATACGATACCATTAAAACAATTGATTTAAGTTTAATTTTACAGATGCGCCCAACCAAACAATAAAAGGCGACAATGTAAACAACATGCAGCAGCAGGTTTATCCCAGGGAGTATCAGACTCATCCTGCGCCTGGCCCCATGTACCCGCCCCCGCCCTGGGAAACGCCGGCCTATGAGCCCGCCGGGGACATTTCGTGCTTGTGAGTCCTTCCCTGATTTCAATCCAGGATTGACCTCCTATCGCCCATATCCCTGTCATCTGTGCTTTTGTGTTAATTTTCAAGACCTTAATTTACGATCTTTTCAATCCTCGATAATTATTTGTTTTAGGTTTTTAAATTAAAAATATTAAGTTAATCTTCCCTCTCATTCCTGATCCCTTTTTCCATCCTTTGCTGCGTAGCAGTGGACTTGGTTTCTAATAGGTATTACAAAGTCTGAATAGCTTGTTGCAAAGGTAATATCGTATATACGTATGTATTTTATAAAAATTATGTTATAGCAGTATATATATGTATGTTTCACACAATATGCTTTGTGACAAGCCTTAGAGGAAGCAACGTCTCCGATTTTTTGGTCAATTATTAAAATGTATAAATTCTAGAGAGCTCCTTATAGATGTTTAAATTTGGATAGGCAGTATCATTTCCCACACTTTCAATATGTTTATACGTAATATATTATATAAATATTATATATATTTACTTAATTGTATATAAGGTAACGATACTGTCTATACAACGAGATTATTGTTATTGTTTTAGTTTTTATAATAATTTTAGCATTAGGTAAGTGTATTTTGGTTGCTTCAAGAAGCCAAGATGTATGTTAGACTGCTAACGCTGCCCCTCTCCCTCCCTTTTTATTTTCCCTCCCGCGCCCGGGCTGCATAGATTTTGATATATGATTTTTTAGGTGCCTGAGAGATTTCAGATCCTTTATTAATGTTGTTTACATTGTCGCCAGGTATGCATTTATAATAATTTTATACTTTTATACTTATATATTGAGAAGTTCGGAACAATTACGGAATTTGTATTCTGTTCCCAAGTGTTTCAATTAAGAAATATATAAAATTATTTGTGACCATCGATCTTTAGATGACCGAAGACTAAATTGTTATATTGCATAGGATGTTTACTGATTTATTAGATGAAGCCAGATTTGAATTTTAATTTACATAAAATCTAGAATTTAGAGTTTTGTGAATAGTTTCTTAGATTTGTCATTTACTTTTGAATCCTCATTCGTACAAAAATTCTTTGTATAGAAAAAAAAGAAAAATTCTGTCACTATTGTAGCAAATTACAGAATTTTGTTCGAATGAAGGCTTAAAAGTATTCAGTGTTTAGTGGCATGATTGTTGTCCATAGATTGCAAGGGCTTCAAATGGTCTAGAAAATAGGTGAAGTAAAATATATAAATACTTTAAATGTACTAAAATTATGATCTTTATTTGTTGCAGCGGCCCAGATTCCGCAGAGAGGCAGTAAGTATATAACATATGGGTCACATTAAATAGTTTCTTTGTGTGCCATAAAAGGCTTCTTTCACTTGTTTTCCTTGTTACCTTTGCGTTGTGCAATTGACAATAAGTTAAGATTCAACTTAGGTAGTAATCGTGTTAAGTAGTATTCCATTTTCTTTATCTATCTTTGAGAGACAAATAATTGTGTGAAATGATCATAGCATCAAATCCAACTTGGGAAATATTTTCATTCTTAATGATTTTTGGTTTGACAAATTACGGCCTTGGATTTTATTACTCGATATACAATCAAATCAAATCAGCTCCCCGCACGCATTTATCTCGCATATAGCGAGGTAGGAAGAGGAAAGACACTCCGTTCCCCACTTTCCGTCGAATTTTTTGAGGACATTACTCATTGAGCAGTGGAACTCTACGCTAGGATTTTGCCTCGGTGCCAGAACGAAGAAATGAAATGAAATGAAACGAAAATAATTTCAATTTAAGTAATTTGTCTTTAGTTAAAGAAATATGATAAGTTTTTAATAATAATCTGCATTTTTTTTATAAGTCTATCTTTGTACATCTAAGTTAAGCGTTTATGATGTAGGTCTACAGAACCCACTGCAATTTTCTTAATTTTATTTCAGGCTGCAAACGCAAGGAGGATATGGTTTCGGATACTCTGCCTTCCCCGAAGAAGCCGCGTTTGGTTTTCACAGATCTCCAGCGGCGTACTCTGCAAGCTATTTTTAAGGTATATTAATTACTAGTTGTTTTTTTGCTAACGTTTTTTTTAAGAAATATTTTTTTTATTTTGTCATTATTTAGTTTATTTTATTTTCATCTCATTTACTCCTCTGATTTTGTATAAAATTTCGTTTGAGTTTGTTGATGTTAATCATCAGCAATTGATGTCGTATTGTCGTCCAGACTAGGAAATATTGTTGCAAAATATATACTTTTATTTAAAATTTTCAGGAAACAAAACGACCGTCAAAAGAAATGCAAGTGACGATAGCTAGGCAACTCGGCTTAGAGCCGACGACAGTTGGTAATTTCTTTATGAACGCACGAAGAAGATCCATGGACAAATGGAAGGATGATGATGCACCATCAACAGAACTGGACCAGCAGTGTGATGTCCAGGATCTGGATCACGTCCCAAGTTTGGACTCAGCAGAATCTGAAGAGGAACACGATGATCCAGACGATCACCTTTTGTGACGCCCCATACCACAACATCACTTACTAGTGCTTTGAGAAAACTATTTAGTTGTCTCGGAATTCGAATGTTCTACCTAAGTTTGGCAAGAAAGCTAATCGCCAATATTAAGTACATATAGCTAGCTAGAGCATTAGTTTTTGAAAATCGTTATGTTTGTAATTTTTTTTTCCATCAAGTAGAATATAGTAGTAAGTCTCTTCTTTCCCCACCTTTTTTTCATCAGTAAGCATAATATGAATGTAAATGAAAATAAGTTGTTGAATATTTTTATAATAAAATAGAAATATAAAAAGGTTTATATAGTATCAGAATATTGTTAGATTTTTAAAAATAATATATTAAGCTTATGCAAAATCATAAAAAAAAACAGAAAGAGTAAAAAAATACATAACGATTTTTAAAACGTCACTAATGAACTTAAAGATTATTTAAAGTCCGTCCTAATCAAAGCTAAAATTTTGTTTTGGATTAACTGGTGAGATCTTAATTATATTTATTACAATATTTCTTTCATATATTTCGTTATTAACTAATAACTGCCTATCAAAATTGTAACATAAATTAAAGTTAAATTTGACTTTCCTCAAGCTCTTGGATATTTTACCAAAAGGACGTTAACTCATATCTTGGCTACCTCTTCGAAATTAATGGTTGATACTATACTACATTTTACCTTACTATACTATACTATATATTTTGATATGGTGATCAAGCTTTATATTCAAGACATTCGAACGCCGAAAGACAACTCAAAGTGAGAATAGACTATAGTGTGGTGGCGTTGAAAAATAAACTGATCTCTAAATATTTAATGTTTCTAGTCAAAACGTAATCAAATAGCTATTTAGTTGTTCTTCAGTATTAGATAACACGATATATATGGGTTTTTATTTATTTACATATAGCGGGTAACAATCGTTTGAATACATTTTTTAATACAATTATGATAATTTTGTATTTTCATAAGATTTTATATTTATAAAACATTTTTCGTATTTTGTGAGGAATACAAAAAGATTGTTCTGAAATATTATTAGAAAGTTAGTTCTACATTTTTCGCCGAAGACTTTATAGTGTCTAATCTGACTGAGGAAATTTTATTGTAAAAAACTCAATTCTTTGTGTAAGATTTGATCCTACATCCATGGCGTACAGCTCTGTCACTCGACTATTGATTAGTTACTGTTATTTTTGTTTTAAATTTTATATCAATTTTTCAGTTCTGAATATTTTTAGTATATATAGTATCAAGATCAGTCAATACTTTTTTGAATATTGTTGTGTCTGTTATATATTGTTGTTATCAGTTCAAATGTGTTCAAACGATTCTTTGCTTTTATAGTTAGTAGAAAGCGCAATAAATGAAGTCAGATTATCATTATTACGGATAAAGCGACTCTAGTGCAAATATCCGATCAAATCGGATCGCGAACAACAATATTACTAACGCTAAGTAAATATTTTATTTTGTACTGTCGATTTACAAAAAGTTATAGAAGTCACCTAAGCCAAAAATATATTCAAGTATTTTATTTATTGTATCATTTATAGTACATGTATGAATTTGGTTGTATCGTTAAAATCAATTAAGTAAAAATATGAATTTACCAGATGCATATGGACATTATGGATGTGAAGCCAGTTCAATTATAGTAACGTTAAAATTGTTATATCAAATTTATATAACATTTTTTTTAATATTATAATCATAAAATATAATTTCTTGTATATTGACAGTTACAATTGTTTATTTCCCTCTAGTCATGAGATCTCAACAACATTCCAGGATTTATATATATTTACATGTATCAATATTTGAAAATAATGGTGGCAACATTGAAAGCAAATTCGTGCGTGATATTACTATGTTATATTAGACGTAAATTATTTAAGGCTTTCACGTATTTTATAAGGAATCTAGTCCGAGTTGTGCAAACGTAGAATATTACGTGTATGAAAGTATCAATAAAATGCTTAAAATACCTATATTAGGCAGGAAATGTATTAAATATGACGATATGTTTAGATATGGTCGTTATTTAGAACGTTCGATTTTTTATTTAAATTTCAGTGTTCTTTTTGTGAAAAAGTCTCTGCTTTTCTATAGTAAGTTACCTTTCATTTTGTATTCAATTATAGCCGTCATTTGGTATGCTTATTTTGTTTTTTAAATTATCATATTTTTGTCACTTGAGATACAGAGAGATACATAGTATAGTATTTTATTTCCTTTCGTAATTACCGTGTTGTTAGTTTAGTTATTTTGTATTTTTCTACTATTTATAACATATTTATAATTTATTTATACCATAATTTATATATACCTTTTTACGTACCTTATCTATACCAAAGGAGTAGGAAGTGCAATTTTTTTGTTTTTATTTCAATTTATTTATTTAAAACGACGATTTTATACGTGTATAGGCTCAATGGATGATTGTGGAATGTATAAAATGCTAATTTAAATATTATTATGTAAAACGAGGCGCATTTTCTTTGAAATTAAAAGAAATGGGAGCTGGGACTGTATTTTAATTCAAAAGTAAATTTTAATATTTAGTGTTATTAGTAATTGTTTTAATGTTTAAATTATTCTCAAACAGCAATTTTGATAGAAACCAAAGATAATGTTGTCGTTTGTCTTGCAGTCTAGTGGTTGGTAACTCTGGATTCTTATCTAGGAATCGCAAGTTCCATTCTTATTTAAGGCAATTTAAGCAATGCAATCAAGATTCTTATTTATATAATAGCCAATAAATAATGCAACACATAGAATGAAAGTGACGTAACTAAATATTATCTAAAAACTTTGTTTTTGCTAAATACTAAGTATGAACTAACTCTAAAATTGTGTGGTGATTTTCCACATTTTAAATAATATATCGTGAAAAAAATGTACCATCATCAAAAAACCACATCCAGCAGAAATGTTATTAAAAATTATACTTATTATATAGAAACTACATATATAGACAAATTATATACTTTTTTTTGTCAATAGTTTAACTTTATTGTGCATTGTCTCGAAACTTGCAATTTGGAGGTTGACTTCGCAACAAAACAGCGAATCAATATTTTATAGCTCCCAATTTTGCACAAAGAAATAACATTGTATCGCCCTTTACATTTATGAATGTATGTATGTACATACTTTTACCAGAACCATTACAACCGTTCACATTTATACCCACTATAAATTATTATATAAATAAACATATATTAATAATTTTATAATTTGTCAAATATTATTATTATTTAAAATAATAGTAATTTCTTTTTTTTTATTTAAAATTAAGTAACTTTTTGTGAAATCGATGTGTAATAATTGTCACGTGAAAAAAAAAATATTTTCAATCATAATGTATCAAAAACTTTAACTTAAGTGTTAATTTTTTAATTTGTCACTGAGATGTTTAAATTTTTTTGTCTGTCGGTATATTAAAAAGACCTCATATATTACAGTAACAATAACGCTTTGGACCTCTTACCAGCAATAAAATATAATTTTCTTCACATGAAAGAGAAAGACATAAAACAATTTTTTTTATAAAAAAGTTTATAATATAATAATGTTGAGTCCTACAAATTCTGATAATTACGAAAATTAAGAATGGTTAAAAAAAAACAAAACGTTTTAATTAAGTAATCACATATTAAATATATATTTTTGACTTCAACATTTTAAAGACCTCACAGTACCCTATTGATACATAATTTCAGTGATTTTCTTTAGCACGGGTCTTTTTTAATATACCGATTCAAAAAGTGGTTGTAACACATGACGTGAGAATAGATAATGAAATATTTTTGTGCATGTATAGTGCGCTTTCTCTTTGTACATAGTACGTGGACATGTAAGATTAAATGTAAATTTTATAAAGTGTAATGATTTCTTTTCTTTTTTTATCCAAATGTTTTGGAAGGAGAATGAGTTATTTTAATTTCCTTGCTCTTGTGAGAGGATCGCCTCATCGGGTTCCACCAGTCAACAAGCAATGTCTGGAAAATTGGCCGATGCGTGGAGAACAGACTGTCTTAACACTAGGTAGGGAACCTAACTCGGTGATTATCATGCTTTATGCGAGATATATCATGAAGTTCAAAAATAGGAAATAGTTATAGTTTTACACTTAGCGTGCATATAGCAGGAAGGATAGAGAAACCCCAGATAGAATACTCTGTTATCCACTTTTTTACTTAAATGTGTGCCATTGCGTATTGAGTGAACATGAACCCTACTGCCCTACAGCACTTGGTTCTGCCAGAGTAGGTAAATAATTATAATTCATACTTCTGAATAGCCATCAAGATAAAGCCATCAGTTACAGACTGTATACAGTCTCTAACTGATTCCTGAACACCTGTTAACAATATTATTTAATGAATATTGCTTTGCCTAGTAATGTGTCTCATGGTTTAATCTTTTTATCGTTGTGTTCGTGAGTAACCTGAAATCATTAAGAGATCCAAAGGTTACAGAGTTTAGAATTTTATATAATGCCACCAGAAGGTATCGTTCTAATAAGATATTTGCCATCACAAGGTTATTTAAGTAACTGGAAACTCGACAATATGGTATTGTTTTAACTCGGAGCTCCTCCGAAGGAAAGAACGTGTCACACCTTCCTCTCCACTATACTATTGATTGACATTAGTTATAATAAAAGGAAGAAAGCACAAGGGCACGGCTTTGCCACTGCACCGTGAATTCTTACCACACCGGGGCTGCAAAAGTCTCTATTTAACCATGCAGGACGCCTGTGTATGAGGCTTCTGAGGTTATTTGGTACGCTTGTCTATATTAAATTATATGATGTTAATTGATTTGTGAGATAATTATAAGTCGTTCGATCGAGCACACTATCGCAAGGCGGTTGATACGTCATACACACATAACAGGGTCATCTGATCACGCCATAAAAGCATAGCTTTCGATCGTAAGCGCACTGCGAGACGGCATCAGTCACAACATGCTTATTTAATAACTGTTATACAGTTCGCATAAATCCATCACGTGTAAAAGAGGGTAGATAGGTGAAAAAGTTTATAAAAGCAATAGAATAGATAGTTTTATTTTGTTTTGTTTACAAAAAAAACACTTTTTCAGTATTGGCAAAATCTCTCGTTTTAATTGTATTAGGTTTTGATAGAGTAGTTAAAACTGTGCTTTCATTTAAAGCGGTGAAGACAAAAATACTCTGTATATTAACCAACGGTTGCGATATTCGGGCCATCCATACAAAAACCACTCTGGATCAATATAATATTAAAATTATATTGATTATATTATTGATAATTAACTATGCTTGTTATGTGTATTGCCGTGCACATTATTATATTTTACTACATTGTGGATTAAGTGTTAATTTTTGAAAAGACTACACTCTTGTAGATATATAACTATATATATGAAATAACAAATTGTGAGTTAAATTGATATTCACATTGTATCCCGCACATAGAAGATAAGGCAGAGGGAACCTGAGAACCTTTTTTTTTTTTTTTTTTTTTTTTTTTTATGGAAAAGACACGGCAAACGAGCGTGCGGGTCACCTGATGGTAAGTGATTACCGCCGCCCACGGCCCCGTGCAACCCCAGAGGAGCTACAGGTGCGTTGCCGGCCTTTAAGATGGGTTGGGCGCCGGGGCCCGGCATTACCTGATGCGAAACGCAGTGGCATAAAGCTACTACTTCACGCCGGTTTTAAATGCCGGGGGTGGTAATGATCCGGTCGAGTCTGCCCATGCGTGTTCAACGTGACTCTACCACACGTACTTTAGTCGCCTCTTACGACACCAGCAGTACCAGGATGATCCTATTCTAGGCCGGGATCACACGGCACAAACCTAATGTTATGTTAAGACACTTCGTCCCCATTTTTTCTCTCATTTTCCGATAAAAAGGCGTTGCTTGTCGAGCGCCGAAACATGACGCCGCACTTTGCCCCGTCATCAGAGCAAGGCAATGAAAATATTAAATATTTCACTTCCTCGAGTAGGAATCCAACCCATAATCTACAGCGTTTACAATCCTGTCGCCTTGCGCTTCAACCTCAATCCGGCATCATAGAAGGTATAAGATTTTTATCATGTATAATAGATGGCGATACAAAGGAAAATTAAAGGAAACTATAAATTATTTTTATTTTTGACTCAAAACAATTATATTATTATTTATTATTTCTTTTACAAAAATGTATTTGTCAATATTAAAGTGTTTTCAAATAAAAACAATATTTAAGTAGTTCTTTGTATAAACTAGTTATAGATAAAAAAGAAACATCTCACCGTCGTCTATGCCACGACAGAAATAACACAGACAGACAAATTATAGATCATTTGTCTGTTTGTTTGTGGGTTCGATTTCCACTTGGAGTAGGGAACGATAATTTTATTATTGTTGTTAAAATAATCACTTTTTCATTTTTAAAAAATAAAATTCTATTATAGAGTATATTATAGAGTATAGTGTAGTTAAAACTGTGGTTTCATTTAAAGTGGTGCTGATAAATCACTGTATATTATAGTTTTTTTCGCCTATGACAAAGTTGAAAGGTTATTATTTAATTCTAGAGCCATTGTGCATTCGATCCTCACTTACATCAATGAATTATATTTATTTTCTCGCTACGGTAACGACAAATCGCGGCGTTTCGTTCTGGCGACTCAACATCTAATGTTTCAAGTTTGGAAAAGTGAAGCTTGGAGTGTTGTACATTGGGACTCTACATGCCTGCTTACTCAAATATTTTGACCCGGCTATACATAAAATGTAAAATAAAAAATATACACAAAAAATACATACTACACGCGCCTCTTGGAAGGTTTCCAAAAGGCGCAGGTTCAAATCCAGTCCAAATTTTTATACATTTTCTTAATAAGTATTAATGAATAGAGAATAACAAACGAGAGAGAGAGATTCAGAAAACTTTATATCGTTTAAGAAACCGGCGCTTCCAATCTATTCTGATCTTAGCTTCGAAAGTTTGAAACTTTAGTTAAAGCCTTAATTGGATATTGCATTAAATACCTGTCTAACTTCACTTTAATCGATATTCTGACTGGGACATTTCTATACTTAATATTATACAGCTGACCAATTTGTTTGGTTGAGCGCACTAACCTTAGGAACTAGTTGTTCGAATTGAAAATTTTGTTAATCTTAGATGGATATTTGGTTTCGGCTCGATGCTTCCACCCAATCTTGACATGAAAAAGGGCCTTGACTGATGGACAGACATTCCATCACACAGGCAGATAGGCAGACGGACAATGTATCATATATGGGCTTTGAGGTACGGCGCTCTAAAGCACATAAATTACTAAAGCAAATTAATCATATAAATTTAACCTATTAAATTAATCATATAAATTTAACCTATTTATATTTCTATACGCGTTGCGGTATTAACTCTAATATAATTCTAATAAAATATATTGAATTGCCCCCAAAAGACACCTTTTTCCAGTTCCCGGTCAACAGAGGGCTTGAGTGAATTACGTCTTAGAAACGTTTTATATAATTCAAATGCAGAAATTTATGCTACGAAGTGTTTTCGATATATATGTAATTATATATGCTGCTTATGTATTTTTTGCTTGCTAGTTTATTTTTAACTAGCAATCTGATTTGGTTTCGTTTGGATATAAAATAATTGTGAATAATTGTGTGAAATGGAAGTGATGCAACAGCACAGTATCTGATTGTGAACTCTACGGTAGTGAAGTCGATTTTCATGTGGGGGAATGAATTTTTCCTTGCACTTGAATAAGAGAAAGCATAACCTATTTATATTTCTATACGCGTTGCGGTATTAACTCTAATATAATTGTGTATAAGTGTATAAGTGTCCGTTATTTACTAAACAGATTATCAAATAAAAAATCTTTTTATACACAAGATTTCTAGATTTTTCTTAAAGTGTATTGTATTATAAAATTTAAGCCCTTTCATTTGATACCTATTTTAGGGGGGCTGTATTAAAAAAAATTACACTTACACACATATTAACACAGTAAAGGTAATAAAAACTTGTACATAGAATAATATAAATATTAGGGGCCGTTTTTATAAACAATGAACCTATTACGTGCGAGTCCAAATTGCCATTGAGCGGTTTTATTTATCTTGGTAATGTTTTTTTGTTATAATTTATCAATTTTCAGATTTATTTTTATCGTAAGTTAATGACAAGAACCCTTTCGGGTAATTGGAAAATCGATACATAATTAAAGAGGCTTTGATCTTTTGATTGCGTTGATTTAGAAGTTTTTTGCGCTCTAAAATATTGTGGAAATTAGTAAATAACTACTAATATATCTACGGATATTTTGAAGACACAAGACAGGTAAGCATACAGACTGACAACAATGTAATCCTATAAGAATTTCGTCCTATTTTTGGTATGCGCAACCCTAAAAATATCCACTTTCGAAACCTAAACAAAGTGAGTCGTAGCTAAATCTAGGTGGATTATCTAAATTAGACACTTAGGTGATATAAATGTATATTATTATAAAGTATTATAAACTTTATATTCTTCTTTTACAATTCTTATACAAATGTCTGACGGTACAAGCGGCGGTAAGCGTCTTAATTCCCAAAGGGACAATGTCATGGGGCCATCATGACGCAATGGCAAGGTTCAAATGTAAATGGTTGTAGGTTCGATCATCCGGTAAGGGCGTCCGAACGAAGTGACGCGTTGAGCTACCACTCAATACATTTATCTTGTAATCTTGTAAGCTCTCTCTGCCTTCCCGGGGAAATGAGTGACACGTAGCGTAAGCATATATATATATATAAATATATATATATATATATATATATATATGCTTACGCTACGTGTATACGCTGTATCCTGCACATAACAGGATGGACAGAAAGAACCTGGGAACCTAGAGTTAAGATAATTCGTTTCCCATTAAAACCCTTCCGGTCCCTACTTCCCACCAAATTCTTCAAGTATTATGTGTTTTCTGCTTACGGTGTTATATGCACAACAAAAAAATAATTACTTATTTTTAGTTATATAAATTGTAACAAAACGAGGTTTATTTCCGAAAGCTTTAATAAATTTATCAACGCTCGAAAAAGCTGGTGATGGATTTGAAGTCGTGACCCACTTAAAGAAGAGACAGCGGAAATGCAAATATCTACAGAATAATATTATAATATAAAATGATATCGTTACATACAGTTACAGATTTGATGTTTTATTTGAAATATTAATTATAAATATACAATATTACTACGATAATTATTATACATTTATGTAGCTGTTTTTGTTTAGTGCAAATTTAAAAAATGGTAAATAAATAAAATTGTATATAAATATAAGCAAAAACAGAACAGGAAGCTTAAGTATGGTAACTCAAGTAGCTGGGATGTATAAAGTTAACCCACTTAACAAACCCCGACAATTGTTAAGTAGTAGAATTTGTATTTATGTTTTGTTATAAATCTGCTGAAGCAAGAAAACAATTAATTATAATATTATTGAGGCCATCGTGGTTAAGAGGCGCAAACGTGTGACAGTAAACGCTATGGTTATGGATTTGATTCTTACTCCGGGAAATTAAATATTATAATATTTAAACTCAACACACAATGCGTCTTGAATTCGGCGGAAGGTGGGGAACGGAATGACTTAACGCTAGATTCCCAGATTTTTTTAACGCTAGATTCCCAGATCTTCTTTGCATACCAGGCTATGTGCGTGCTACAGCCTGAAGCTAAAAAAACTATCTATACTTAATCTTATAAGGCTGTAGAGTTTGTTTGGTTGAACGCGCTAATATCATGATCTAATAATCAGAATTTAAAAAAATATTTTATATTGAATAGTCGTTTTATTGAGGAATGCTATATTACCCCATATTTATGGTTTTGAGTTTATCCACTGTTCGACATGACTGTGGTCAGAGTTAGAACGAAAAAAGGAGTTAGTTTTTTTCAATTGAACGAGTGACTTTCACAATTAAAAGCTAATTTATTATAAAAACATTCTCACGAGCGTGATCGAATCCACGACCAAAGCGTATAAACAGATATTAATAATGCCAACTATAGAATATATAACAGATATGTATATACATATATATCGATCAAAATGAATGAACCATTAATAGAAGTCCTAGATAACTATCGAGATTAACGCGCCGATTTATTTTAAGTGTCAGATCGATGTATACTAGAGTATAGACTGAAGTTATTAACCTGCTTTCCATACTTAGAACAGAACGGTGAAGTTTGGAAAACTCATTTAAGAAATACGCCCTGAAGCTGCAAGCCTCTTTTCACAAGCTAAGACAAAGGCCTTTTAAAAAAATCTCGGCAACTAAGAAAAACGTGCAAAAGGTCACCCGCGCTTAGATGTGAGGTGGATAGACAGATAGCGTATGTTGTGAGAGGGAAGGGGACGGGTAGCTGAAAATCAATTTATTAAATAGTGACGTCACGATCCGCGCACGCGTGTTTCCATTTCACCCGGGATGGGGTTGCTGTAGGGTGGAAGCTCTGCTTCTTATAAGGGAGTTTTGCGTGTGATTTATTATTTTTGTATTTTTAAACTAAGCTATTATTTATATTGTAGATGTAAATATTGCTTTAAATCTTAAATACTGAGTTCTAAATCAAATTCATATAGCAGGTCCTACGATGTTAGTATTTAAAGAGTCATTAAAATGTAGTCATGTTTACGTTGTAATATAAAAATTTGAAAGTGCGAAAGCTTTTGTATACAATCTTCAAATTTAACGTTCGTCATAAATCCAATAGTAATAAAATTGAAACATATGTACGGGCTATTTCAGTTGAGAAGCTGGTAACACAGCATCATCTGGGCGGGTATACCGAAATAGCGCGACGCGGGGGGCACGGCTACGCTCAGTATCGCGGCGACGGTGGCGCCGACAGCACGCGATGGCGTCCGTCGCCGCATGGCTGCCGTTCGCGCGCGCCGCCGCCATCGGCTGGGTCCCCATAGCCACGCACCCCCTGCCTCCCCCGCCCGTACCGAAAGACCGCCGACGTGCAGAAGACGAGAAACTCCTCATAAACGTATCAGGAAGACGGTTCGAAACATGGAGGAATACTCTCGAGAAATACCCGGACTCTCTCCTCGGATCATCAGAACGGGAGTTTTTCTACGACGAGGACAGCCGGGAGTATTTCTTCGACAGAGACCCGGATATATTCCGACATATTCTCAATTATTACAGAACTGGAAAGCTTCACTATCCAAAACATGAATGCTTGACCGGTTACGATGAGGAACTCGCGTTTTTCGGTATTTTGCCAGATGTTATTGGCGATTGCTGTTATGAGGACTACAGGGATAGGAAACGTGAAAATGCGGAACGTTTAATGGATGACAAACTCAGCGAGGCAGGAGACCAGAGCCTGCCGCAGCTGACTGACTTACGACAAAAAATGTGGAGAGCCTTCGAAAACCCTCACACGTCTACAGCTGCTCTGGTATTTTACTATGTGACAGGATTTTTCATTGCCGTCTCTGTGATGGCTAACGTCGTTGAAACTGTCCCGTGTGGTCACAGGCCCGGACGGGCAGGCACACTGCCCTGTGGCGAGAGGTATAAAATAGTATTCTTTTGTCTAGACACAGCTTGTGTTATGATATTTACGGCGGAGTACTTGCTACGATTATTCGCAGCGCCAGACCGCTGCAAATTTGTTAGATCAGTTATGTCAATCATCGATGTGGTTGCAATCCTGCCGTACTACATCGGTTTGGGAATCACTGACAACGACGACGTGTCAGGCGCGTTCGTGACCCTGAGAGTGTTCAGAGTGTTCCGGATCTTCAAATTTTCGCGGCACTCGCAGGGGTTGCGGATCTTAGGATACACGCTGAAGTCCTGCGCAAGTGAGCTGGGCTTCTTGGTCTTTTCACTGGCCATGGCCATCATCATATTTGCCACGGTGATGTTCTACGCGGAGAAGAACGAACAGGACACAAATTTCACATCGATTCCTGCTGCGTTTTGGTACACCATCGTGACCATGACGACTCTGGGGTAAGTATACATATATACTAACTTATAAAAAATACTTAATATATAAGTGCTGCCAATAGCTGTTACCTCAATTACTAGGGGAAAGTGGCGAAAAGAGAGACGCATCACAAACTGCTCTCTACCTACCCTAGTGACTAAAATAAATACCCTACAAAAAATGCAAAAATAAAAAAAAGCACTAATGATTTACCATTACAACTGGCATAAATGAAAAAATCCCTCCATAAAGTGTTTAAAACGTGAAATATTGATGGTAGAGCGTGTTTTAAGTGACCCCTTTCATTTGTGAAACGAGTGCGAGCTCGTAAAATATTCTTTTAAACACATTTGAGCTGTGACTCTGTTCCGGTAAAATGACACGTTGTTATGTACTTTTTATTTCAGTTATGAAGCCCTTGTGGCGCAGTGGGATTGTAAACGCTAAATAGTTGTGGATTCAATACCTACTAAGGAAATATTTTGTTACCTCGCTCTAATGGTTTCGAAAATGGAAAAATGGAAAACGGAGTGTCTTGATACTGGGTTCCCGTTGCCTACACTGCTATATCTGGGAAGTTAAGACTTGAAGCTTAAACAAATACTTTACGCATAGTATTACGTTACGTTGTTTGTAAATGAATCGATCGTCCACAATTAATTATAGTCGTCATGTTTTATTCATTCATATGTGTATTGAAAGATTTTCTTCGTATTATATTTACAATGGTTTTTAACTAATGATTTACCATGACTCCGCTCATATGGAAATCGGTTATTGAACAAAAACTTTAGTAGGAATCCATCAATCTGTTATTCGTCATTATGCATTTTCTTTATTTCTCAATAGTGGCTATTATAGAGAGATATAGAGATTTCTTTACTTTCCGCCTACTACATATATAACATTGTATGCAGCAATTACTTATTAGTCTTAAATAACACAAACCTTTCGTTACTGATTGTAAGCGCAACGGTTGTTGGTTCCATTCCTTCTTAGAGCATTAATTACTTTCATGTGCTCGCTCGGCTCGCAAGACAAAGCGTGGCACGGAATCATAGTGAACTTGTATTGTAAAAATACTCCGCTCCGGTGAATTGGCGGAGTTCAACGCCGCGTTTTATTTACTGCTGCTGAAGAATCAATATTTTAAATATAGAAGCTGTCGTGGCTCAATGGCTCAACGGTTTGTGGGTTCGATTAGTATTCGGTGGAGTGAGATATTTAATGTTTTCATTTCCTCGCTCTGGTAACGAGGTAAAGCGCGGCTTTGAGTTCAGCCACTCAATATGCACTGCCTCAAGAATTCGGCAAAAATTGAGGAACAGAGTACCCTGGTATGTGCGGGATACAGTGTGATGCTGAAACAAAAAATTAATATAATCTTTCCTTTGAAAAAAAAAACAAAGAATAATTTGTGAAAATATAAATAATTCATAGAAAAACATAAGAAAATAATATATTTAACATACAAAATCTTAATGAAGAAACATTAATTAATGCTATAAAAAAGGAAAAGCGAGCTAGGGAGGGTCGCTGCGAACGTATAGAGTACTTAAAGTCAAATTTTAATTAACAAATTTCGCGTCCCTATTCTGTAAATGTATTTTCTACATACATAAAATTTAAGTAACAAATAACATTCCTATGTGAAAAGTATATGTTATTGTTGTTTTTAATATAGTGAAAGTTAATATACAATTTTGTGTTTTTTTTTAAGGTTCTTTTTCATAAAAAGGAAAACATAACCTTTACAGGATCGATTCATCAAGATCATTTATCTCGAGGTCGTATCAAATAATACCAAATATTCAGGTTCAGTCTCCAAGGGACTCAGGAAAAAACAAACTCCCGGGTCAGTTTGTCAACTTTTATAAGTTATACTTCCCGTTGACCTACAATCCTAAAGTTGGCACGAAACCCTCCGTGGACGAGTTCGACTTGCACTTGACCGGTGGATTTTTTAGGTCTACACTGTATTCCACATACAAGAGTCACATATTTTCGGATTAAATTTCAAGATATTGCGTATTGAATCGCAGAACATAACGTTTCTTTGTCTTGTAACAGCCCCCTTAATATTTAACACTATACTTTGAAATTCTTGAATCTAAAAATAATATATTTGAAACGTAATAAAAAACTGTAAGCTACTAAATATAAATTGAACGCGATAAATCCGCCTAAAATAGTTAAATTACATTTCATGTATAAGAACTATAATTATAAATTTCCTAGGGTCACGTTAAAAGTAACAAGGCCTTATTCTTAAATGAAATCCTTTTCTCCGTGTGTTTTTCTTTGAGGTCGTCATACATAGTTTAAACGTAAACGCGACGGTTGTTGAGTTCAATTCGGACAGTGAATCATTTATAAATCGTCCCCAAAAATCCACAACAATCGAATTGTGTCCCACTGCCTACCATCCCACGAGTATTGAGCGTTAGCGTTTCGTTATCATCAGAGCTAGGAAAGGAAAATATTAAATTCTTCATTACTCCGAGTGGGAATCAAATCCCAGTACCTAATTTTCCACGATATTATAAATTTAGAAGACATTACTTTGAAATTTACATAAGGATTACCGTCAGCATAGACAAAGCGCGGTATTAGAGTTATAAATTGCAGCACACAGCTGGTAGAGAAAGCATATTACATTTATTATAAGGCACCTAGAGATTTAAGCTCGAGTATATGTGACTAAAGTGGTGACTAGCTTAATTTTCTATTAAGAAAGTGATTTGAATTGGTGCAGTGGCATACTCTATCTGAAAACGCGATAGTTGTAGGTTCGATGTTGAGTTATTCCACTCTCAATAATTCGAAAATTGGTCAGAATGTAGGGATTGAAGTGTCGCAACATGAGGTTCCCTCTGCCTACCTTGATATATGTGTGTTACTAAACATTCCGACGAAATATTATTTGTAATAAATATTTCTTTTTTACCGCCTCAGTTGTTTGTTTTGTAACAGAATTTGAATATGATAATCTAGAGTGCTTAATATCTTCCTCAATTAACAATTTTAACCCTGTAGATAAAATAAAAACATTTAAAAAACGTATAAAATTTAATCGTTTGAACGTAGCAGGATTCGAAGCCAAACCTCTTGGAAATCATTTTAGTGCTTTCACCATTAAGCCATACATTCTTTAATTTTTAATGAACCCTTATTGAACGTATTGTTTCTAATCAGCGCTTACACAGTAAACAAAAGCGGGTCCGAGTCACGCCACGTAAAAAATATATATTTTCTAAAAACATATCTGTTTTAGCGTATTTATCATTAAAATTACCAATTCTAAGTAAAAAAAATATAACCACAAAAGTTCAAAAACACAAAATAAAAAAATCTTGAAAGGTCTACACCGTTTCAGTAGAAACCATCGTTAAAAATCACAAAAAGTTAAATCAAAGTGAGGAAGTAAAGCATAATTCTCAGCAATCCGAATAAATGAAGTGAAAAAGCACCTGATTATGTCACTATAGAGGCTCAATGCTTACAATTTAATTTGTGAAAGTTGTTAATGAGACCGTTAAAGGTAAAAGAGAACCAACTCTAGCATTTACTGAAGGAGTTAGCTATATTTCTTTTTATTTTTGCTGTTAAAGTAGTCTAAAGTCTTTATAAGTTTATTTTTCAGATTCACGCTCTATATAGTGGGATAGACAGAAGAAACATAATGTTGAGACAATGCATTTCCAACTTCAAGCTTAATTTTATGACACATTGTGAGTTGAGTAGCGGAACTCAACGCCGCGTTGGGTTTACTTGAGCTGGGAAATGAACACAAATTAAATGAAACCATTCTCCTGAGTGGGGACGGCCTCACACATGTACATGCATGTACAAGTATACAACCAGGACAAAGGATTTCAAAAAGAAATCTGTCTATATT
The DNA here is from genome assembly GCA_917862395.2 of Heliconius sara. Classification (NCBI taxonomy): domain Eukaryota; kingdom Metazoa; phylum Arthropoda; class Insecta; order Lepidoptera; family Nymphalidae; genus Heliconius; species Heliconius sara. The sequence goes on along the minus strand of OU860797.2, from coordinate 19,522,672 downwards.
CCATTTTGAAGGATATGAATAAACCTTTCATCCTTATTCTCATCCCATACCAACCTAAGATAAGATGGGTCTAAGATAAATATGACCCGTGCAAAGAAAACAATATTCTTATTATGTTAAACTCCTACATATATATATCCTACATGTATATATATAAACTTAATTACTTATACATCAGAAATGTGTCCGGGTTTTAATAGATTTTTTTAAAATTAGTTTACCAAAGGCATTAAAATATTACAAATTCGGGCGGAGAGTGGGACTAGATTCCTTGTGTTCATATATACGCGATAAAACGTGAAGTTAAAAAAAAAGAAAATTATATAAACTTCTAAATTTTTTGAAAAATTTATATTTTTTTAATATCTGTCTATCATCCTATTGTACCTATATTAGAAAAATTATTTTGTTTAATTTTGCCTTCACTCTGTATCCTATATATAGCAGGTTAGGCGGAGAGAATCTAGCGTAAATCCGTTCCGTTCCTCACCTTCCGTACGATATCAAGACTGCGCGTTGAGTAGTAGAATACAACCCCTTACTTTGTCTTGTTACCAGAGCGAGGAAATGAAAATAGCTCATTACCCTAGCGGCTATTCGAACCATCCACCATCACATTTACAGTTACAGTACTCTATACCTGAGTGCCACAGCATTCAGTGCTTATTATACCAACGATGCTATAATGGAATCGTTAGTACAATTTAGTTATTACTTAAGATGATAAACGATGGATCCAAAACCCAACAGGATGTAAATACTATTTACTTAAATATTGCCAACAATATGATCGTTAACTGTTATAATATATTAGTGACTCGTTCGTCGTCGCCCACATCTTTGTTTACATATAAAATGGAAAATGTTGTTTTCCAATAACTGGAGGAATTTCGGGGAAAATTCTGTTATTGCTCTCCTGCACTACTCAACCTATGTGTCTGACTGCCAAGTTTTCAATTTTCTACGGTCAGTAGTTACGTCTGTTGTCTCTCAGACACTCAGTAGCGGAAGTAGTGTCTAAATGTATATAAATACTGACGACCAGAATTATACAAATTTTTGCATAAATTGTAGTCAAAGTATTAAGAGTAACAATTTATGTACAAAACATCAAAAGATGTATAAACTATATTATTGTAAAGTTTCATCTAAATACTTTCAATAATATTTGAAAGTGTCACAAACTTACACATTTATTATTTAGTAGGATAAATTGAAAATCTATCTTACATTCAAAATAAACAGTTACCAATTGAAACAAATCAACTAACTATATGCAATACTGTCCAAAATATGTGAATTTCACCTTAAACTTACGTAATAAAGGTTTCTAGGTCAATCTATTTCAGACATTAGATGTGACAGACAAACTGTCGCCGCCACCTATTTATTGTAGTTTATAGAGCTTGCTCCAAAACATCGTAAATTATAGAGCTACTTGCAATTTAAATATAGAGATGGTATCTAAAAATTGGAAAATTTGAGTTATTTTGTTGTGGGAAAAGTACCCGTGGCAAGGGTTGAAATATCGATTTTTGATATTTATTATGCCTCTATCATGCAATGTAGGCAGAACGAGTTAAAAAACATATTTCTTTCATAAATTTTCTGCAAGTTTCAAAAAATTTTACATTTTAAGTATTGGAACTGAACGCGCACTTAAACAGTCTTGATTATATGTCCAGTAAAAATATTTTAAATTACACTAAATTAAATATTTATAGTCGCACCCTTGTGCCACTGCGACCACGACGACCTTTTTTTTACAAAAAAAATCTCGTTGGAAACTCTCTTTCCTTCAACTTTGACTATCAGGATTCTGACATTATAAATGACTACTATCTCAATTTTTATGTAGAGCGTTATTTGACCTATCAAGAAAAGGACGAAAACGAAGCCGTCTGTATGGACGTACCTGCCACTACGTCGAAAGTCGTCTCAAATCCCATCACTTAATATATATTTTTATGTGCGTTTTATGTTCTTCGCTCTGGCGACGAGCAAATAACACGCAATGCCACCAGAATTCGGTAGAGAGCGGGGAACGGAAGTGACATAGTGGTAACGGAGTGTTAACATTAGGTTCCCTCTGCCTAGGTTACCCTGCTATGGACGGGTTTCAGCGTGAAACTAAATTATAAACGAAAAATATGTACACGCAAATCGACTAAACAACTTATTCACACCTGGTACATTACAAAAATACAAACCTGGTGGTTTATATTAACAATATTTTATTTTTATGAAATAGAGAGATTTCTATTCTTTTACACTCTAATTTTAGGTTGAAGTATAAAAATATAATTTTAAATATAATACCGTAGTCGGCTTATGAATAATTAATGTTAATCTCATACAAGCTTCATACATATATACATGTATGTACGTATGTATGGACAGAACGTGTCATCTCTCTCATAATATAATCTAGTTACGCTGGAGGCTGTCGAGGAATAGCCATTTAGAGATTACACTTAAATATATCGTGGACTCTGGCTTTACTTGAATCTTAATAAAATGTTAATATATATTATATTTTTTTAATTTACAAATTTAATATCGTGGTGCGACAACTTTAGACTGTAAAGATAGCTGTTGTGAGTTCAATTTTCGCTCCATGGAATATTTTTTTTAGATTTACATTGTTTCCCACACTGATACGTGCCACTCAACATGCAATGTCTCCAGAATCCGGCGGAGAGTTGAACGGAAACGGAGTGTCTTAACACCAGGTTTCTATGTTACGTCTGCCTACCTTGTGATATGCAGGATAAAATGTGAAGTTTAAACAAGATATTTATAAGAGCACATATTCTTACTTTCCCGCATTAATAAAAACACTGCATATTAAAAATTGTAGGTTTATGCCACTGCGTTTCGCATCAGGTAATGCCGGGCCCCGGCGCCCAACCCATCGTAAAGGCCGGCAACGCACCTGTAACTCCTCTGGGGTTGCACGGGGTCGTGGGCGGCGGTAGTCACTTACCATCAGGTGACCCGCACGCTCGTTTGCCGTGTCTTTTCCATAAAAAAAAAAAAAAAAAAGGTTTTCGAAAAAAAAACTGGAAAAGAGGAGAGTCAACTTACTCCATATAAGATGTATAAGTTTCAAGTACATTTTCAGCCGTTTAAGGGTTATTAAGATACTTGCCAAAAAGATCTCCGAGGGCCACTCGCACTAGCGTAGTATTGGGTGTACGCCAAACCGTTCAATAAGCATAATACACTAATACTGATATTTCTAGAAAACTAAAAATGTCAAGTATTTTCCTTTAGGATATAAATTTGTTTTTTTTTTGGTTTTATTTGAGATTGGCTTTTGATTTTGACTGTTGTTTACATCGTTTATATATTACACTGAATACCGTTTTGTTTCGAAAATTGAGTGAAATTTGGAGAACGGAGTGTCCTAACATTCCATCAGCTTTTCTATTCTTTATTATTTCTATTTATATTCTAGAATCGGAATTACGCTTGCAATTTTCTTACTATATACCATAAACAAGTCCAACTGCGCAATAGTGGCTCCTCATCATTACTTTAGGAAATTCATTAATTAACCAAACAGCTAAGATAAATTAACTAAAATGAAAACTAAATGAAGAGACGAGAAAATTAAATAAACTATTCTAATAAGCTTAATTTTCACGTTTTGTGTTGCATTCATTACAACCATATTGACGTCGTCGACCATTTTACTAGAGTTTGAGGAATTATTTTATTTATAACAAAGGGAATTTAAATTCTCAACATATAAAATATAATCACTCTTTTAATCTTAAAGATTAAATAATTTTAAGAGAAGAAATTGAAGAATCGAAAATATCAAATATCTCATTCTCTCGTGGTGTGCCAGTGGGAAACGAATCCACACCGTCGCGTGTCTGCGCTACGACGGCCTTTTAATAGGTTATATAGAAATCCCGTCTGTACTTATTATATTAATTTTAATTTAAGTTTAATATTATTATGTAAATATTACAGTATTTTCGTGTTTGTTTTTCACGTCAGTTAAATAATGATTAAGTTGTATCTTCGGAAAAGTTCTCTTTGAGGTTCGAACCTTGGTTAGTGACGCGTTTCAAGACATTGACCCATTTGGGTCGATTTCTTTTGGAACCGTTTAAAAAATCATTTATTTCATAATACTTGGTTGACAGGTGCTTGGATATTTTAGGAGTGAGATGTGGAAATACAAACATACTTGTTTTATTTTTGTTTTTATTTTACTCATACATATATTTTCTTTAGTTCAATTTTTGAATATATATATATATATATATATATATATATATATATATATATATATATATATATATATATATATATATATATATATATATATATATATATATATATATATATATATATATATTAGCTTCACTTCACTTTTTCTAATTTTGTCAATTTTGGCATTACATTGAGTGCAAATTTTGACATTAAGTTGAGAAGCGTGATCTAACTCTGCGCTATATTCTGTTACCTGAAGGGTGAACACAACCCATTTCACTGTTTGCGCAGGTTTGAATTATATAAAGTTATTAATGTTACTAATTAACTGACAATAAACAGTAAAGAAGAGTTAGCGAGCGGTTAGCGGGATTTGAAACCCACGCATCCTGGATAGCAAGCACTCTGACCACTAAGCCATAGAATCTAAACGTTAATCTACAATTCTCTTTTTTCTAAGTCTCAGACACTGCTCAGAGCTCAGCTCCGAGTGATGCGATGAGTTGCCGCACGGTGTATCTGTATAATTCTAATGTATTTCATGTAACATATAATTTACACAATCTCACATATAAAGCACATTAAAACATGTGCGTACGCGCATTGTCCATACACAATAAGAGTTAATAGTGAATAATTATATTCTATTTACAATAACATCAAAGTACGTACGACCTTAACACCTAACAAACGCTTAGTTGATTTCCGTTGACTCTATTTTATGACTGAATCATTAAAATTTGGGTATACGCCAGAAATTTATATCGTAGGGTAACCATGTCTCTAATAATGTTTCTGTTTCTATTTTTCATTGCATTTAAAAACAAAAGAAGTTTATTATCAAAAAGATTATTATAGAGGCCGTGTTGCACACCGGCACAGCGTCTGTAAACTTAAACGCGACGATCGTGAGTTCGATTCCTGATCGATCGATTTCATTTCCTCGCTTCCTTTATCACTCGTTTAATGTTTTTGACATATGATTTCGTTCATCTGCACTACTGTACGAGTTATTTTTTATAACACAAGCTACCTCAAATTGTTGTCAATATGAAAAGATAGTCCGATGTAATATTATTATCCAACATTTGGTTATCCTACAGTCGTAGACATAAAAAACATGATTCATAAGAAAAAAATTGTAAACATTGCGTCTGAACGAGCATATGTATGTATGTATGTATCTGTATGAATTCTTATGAACATTTCACTTATTAGTAATTACAGACTTTATATTATGTTTTGTCGAGTTGTTTTTTTTTACAAATTTAGTTGTAATTGGCAACAGGCGCAGATTGCGAGCTAAATGCATATATTATTTCTAGTGATAGTCACGCAGTTAATAATCATACTTTAAAAGATGAAGGATAGTAAAATCTTGGATTTTTACGTTTAGTATATATTTTAAATAAAACTATTTATCCGGATTAATCGCGTATATTTAGTATTATACATTTTTGGAAACCAAACGTTTCAAACACTTTGCAGTAGTCCGTGGTCACGGATAAACAGAGGCATTCGTATGTCAATTGATAAAATTAGTATATCTAAATATCGCAAAACGATTTTTTAATTTCCTCGTGAACTGCCCTGGATTCCTCCAGAAAATATTCCTTGGCGAGGAATTGGGGCTTATCAAACCTGATGTAATGTCTGGGTTTATACATAGTGTGTTCACATAGAGCTGACTTCGATACATGGTCATTCTTTGTATTGGAGATGTGTTTCTTCATCCTAACCACATATAAGCCACAGTTACAAACTAGTTTGTATACACCTGCACACTTTAAATTACTTTTCATTGGTCTCAAGAATTGGCTCACTTTCTTGTTATGAATGAATATGGCTTGAATATGGTTTTTATGGAAGCTCTTCTTAAGATGTTGCCAATCCTGTCTGTAACCCCCTTCATATATGGTAGAAGTGCCGGCTGTCTCTCTACTGTGGGTGGCTTGTTGGTATTCTGACAACGCTGGCGGGAAACTGTCAGCTTGTTCTGATGAGGGGCGTTCTTCACCTGTCGAGGTTCACCCCTAGGTGTTCAGCGTCGCAGAGGTGGTGGGCTCTCTGAAACAAAGATTTTCCATCGGTGAGATTCACCACTGAGGTATCTATTGGTGTGAGTGGGTTTCCTATATACTGTGTAGCCTATTGTGCCATTATGATTTCTTATGACTAAACATCGATGGAAGCTAAGGAATTATTTGCCTGTAAGTTTATTGTGATTTGAATTTTGTTATTAATAGAATTGAAAGAAAAGATTAGAAAATCCTATGACAAAATACTGCAAGTATTATATTTAGAAATTAATTTAGAAACAAAATAATATAAGGAAAACAAAATATCAAGTATATTGTAGACAACGTATAAAAAAATTAACGTAATTACATAAGTGGTTCTTACGTTTCGTCGTGGCGCTAGGGCATAAGAGTATAAATATAATGCGACGGTCGAAGGCTTGATGCCCACTCGAGGGAATGAGTTATTATTTATTAATATTTTTTTCTCTTTCTTTCTCTTTTTGTTTTGACACTAGGTTCCGTCTGCCTACCTTGCTGTATACTGGAGAAAGCGTAAAAACCAATAGGAATTCGTGTTTTTCAAGAAATTGGTGACAGAAGACCTTTATCTATTTTACAAGGGACAAGACATCACTTTGATGAAAAATATGTCATCTTAACCATGAACATATTTACGTCCCGGAAGACCATTTATTTACTCGTCCATACGTTTAAGGTACTCGTACAAAAAATTCCAAATTCTAATCTACATTTTTAAGGAGCTTCCTTTTGTATATCTATGTATCTATGGTGGTTTTGCCCGATTAGGTATAAGATTAAAATTAAATGAAATATTAAACCAGTTTCACACTCTATCCCGCACACAACAGGGTAGGCAGATGGAACCTAGTCTTAAGTCACTCCGTTCCCCACTTTCTGCCAAAGTCTGGAGGCATTACGTGTTGAGTGGCAGAATTCAACGCCACGCTTTGCCTCGACACCAGAGCGATGAAATGGAAATATAAATTTAAGTAAATATTTTCAATCTCTTCGAGTGGGAATCGAACCCACAACCAGTCGGTTTTACAGTCACACTTTGTGCCCCTGCGCCACGACTTTCGAAAGCAGAGGGTGTACTTAGTGTAAAAACACTCCGTTCCCCACTGACCGCCGAATTTTTGAGGCATTGCACCAAAGCTGAGCTAATTGAAAATATTTAAAAATAATAATTCATTCCCCCTAGTCGAACTAACAACTGTTGCGTTACAGTCACACGCTTGTGCCATGATGGCTTACAAATAATTATCCTTTAAAAATATTTTCAAATAAACATTTCTTCCCTCCTTCTCTCGTTATAATATTCCCTGGTCCTATTTTAAAAAAGTTATTCAATAGCCCTCTTTTGTTTAATTTAAAATATTTTCAGCTCCCAAAAAACCATAAAACGATAGATATTGTATACAAAATTTGCATTGTTTTCAAAATGAACAAATGGTGTCGAGTTTGGTTTAATTTCCTATAGAATTAGCAAAGTAAAGCTTATTTTTACCCAACAACGAATCAAACGTAACATTTTTCAAATATTATTATATTTAAGTTAGAACAATTACAATCAGTAACTTTGATTTTTCGGGTAACATTGACAGTGGAACCTCAGAACTGGTCCTCGATAATTTTTCCGTATGATACAATAGTTTTGTTTTATATGATTATTTTAATTAACAAATATTCATTTTAAAAACGGCAAGAATGTTAAGATTCAGTATTAAGAAAATACAAATACAGAAAAAGATAATGTTACTTTAGCATCATTGACTTCAAACGTGCTAAATGAATTTCCGTCTGAAATTTAAAAAAAAATGATGACGTTGTATCTAGAGTAGATACCAATAGTAAAAATAATATATTTATATATTCTTCCTTTATATTAATTAAAAAAAAGCCTTTGTTAGCCTAGCTTCACGACGACCTTGGGGGGGTTATGGGGGTGGCGGGTGATTTTTTGTTTATACTATCTTAGCTTGTTTTTTATTAAACGTGTTTTAAATATTGTTTACTTTGATTAAAAATATATAGTATAGAAAAACCAAACGTTCTAGACTGATTCTCAATTTTTTTGTAATATAAGACAAATCAATTACAATCCATTATTTAATAAAAACATGAACAATTATATTTTAATTCTCATTTTCCCGTTGAGTGTGATGATGTTTTGAATTCTGGTGAAAAATGGATACCAAATATTCACTCTGTTTAGCCTGTTTGTCCTATATACGAGAAAAAACGTGAAGTTAAAATCCAGGAGAGATGAGATGAGAATGAGGCCTATCATTGTATTATTGTATTAAGCAATAAAATTCTAACCTGAATATTGAAAAGAGCAACTGCTGCTTTCCGAGCCGGTGGTAGCTTTATGTTCATTCGATTCAAAAGTGCTTGCAACAGTCTATTTGAATAGAGAAAATTAAAAAATTTGAATTTTGAACTGGGTTTTCTCTGCCTATCCGCGTGAAGCTGAGAAAATAAAATCAACATTTCAATCAATTCCAACCTAAAATATTACACTACCTAAAATACAAATACACATTATATATTGAAAAAAAAAATTGTAAAAGAAAAAGCAACAAACGTATTATTCATTCTATAAAAAGAACGTACTCGCTGAGAACACTTGTGCAGAAATTAATCGTTGCCATTAAATGCACGTTTTCAACGGTTTCAATATCGAAACGAGCATTGGAGTTATGGGGGCTTTTAACCCGGAAGTTCCGGAGCGTGTGAGCGTCAACAGTTTGACTTAGCTTAAAGCTCTACTGTACTCCAATTATTAATAATATGTTTATTTTATTGAATGCTTTTAGGATTCGGCGTAAAGTGAAGATCGTGTCTTAACACTAGGTTCTCCCTGCCTACCCTGCTGTGTACGGGATACAGCGTGAAGCTTTTTTTTTTTTTTATGGAAAAGACACGGCAAACGAGCGTGTGGGTCACCTGATGGTAAGTGACTACCGCCGCCCACGGCCCCGTGCAACCCCAGAGGAGTTACAGGTGCGTTGCCGGCCTTTACGATGGGTTGGGCGCCGGGGCCCGGCATTACCTGATGCGAAACGCAGTGGCATAAAGCCACTACTTCACGCCGGTTTTAAATGCCGGGGGTGGTAATGATCCGGTCGAGTCTGCCCATGAGTGTTGCCATTGCTGGCGACGTGACTCTACCACACGTACTTTAGTCGCCTCTTACGACACCACCAGTACCAGGATGATCCTATTCTAGGGCGGGATCACACGGCACGAAAAAGCTGATGTGGTATATATTTTATGTTTATTTTAAATTATTGGATATAGTAATTCACCACCAATACGCATTTCTCCTGATTTTGGCGGATAGCGGAGAACGGAATGTCTTAATAGGGAATTGCATCCCGGGCAAAGCGGGGCAGGCAGAGAGTATATTGAACTTAGTTTAAGACGCTCCATTCCCATTAAAATATCTGCAGAATTCGGCGGCAAATGGGCAATGGAAGTGTCTTAATGAAAACGGAGTGTCTTAGCAGTAGGTTACCAGGTTCCATCTGCTTGCCCGGGATACAGTGTGATAAATCTAACTAATCTTAGAATGTGATAAATCTAACTTATTTCTGTGTAACCACGCAGATGAAGTCACAGGTAACAGCTAATAACTCATATTTTACTTGAACTAGTAGTAATTAGGTTATTTTAACAACTTACCAGTAAAATATTGTTATTATTTCTTATAATAGACTGTTCTTTATACAACTTTGCTTATAATTGTCGTCGAGCCCTCTCAGGTTCAACGACTTAAGACTCGTTCAGTTAATTGTAGGATTTAATGTATTATTTTTTTTCAACAAATTGTTTGTTTTATAGTCTCAATTATATCCAGCATATAGTGAAGTAAGGCAAAAGCACTTCGTTTTTCATGTACCGCCCGATTTCTAGCTACTACTGTTAAGTGGCAAAACAACGCCATACCAAAAATAATTCATATGCCTGAGTGGAAATGAAACACCTGACTGTTACTTTTCTAAATATATTAATATTCTCTATTTATCTATAAATATTAATTTCTTCCTTTACTAAGTGAATGACAGACAACGTAGAGTCGGATCTCACAAGATTGAACATTGGCTAGCTAGTTAAGATAGAGTGTAGGTGAGCATTAAAAGAAAGTTATACAGGAACGGGAAACAAAACAAGAATTTTGATTATATGTACATTTGGAGAATGGAGTGTCTTATCACTAGGTTTCCTTTCCTCTGCTTATTCTGCTGTGTGCGGGATACAGTGTAAAGTTACAAAATAAAAAAATATATACTTGGATTTTTTTTTATGAACTTGGATATTTTATTGTCAAGGCAAGGCGTGGCACGGGGGCACAAATATGGGACTGTAAAAGCGATTGGTTTTGGGCTCGATCCTCAATTCAAGAAATGAAATATATGTTTAATTTTTTATTTTCATTTCTTCGCTTTGTGGTGTCGACGCAAAGCGCGGCGTTGAGTTCGGCCACATGCAATACATCAAGTGTTTTTTCAGCAAGGTTTCCTCTGTCTACCCAAATTAATGGGGGAAGCTGATGTTTGTTATAGGATAGATTAGTCGATAACAAAAACAAAATCATCTTATAAAAATAACACTTAAAAATTCTATAACACTTTAACAGAAATTATGAATTACTTGGAGAAAATGAAGATTAATGTTCGACTAAAACGTAAATACGACCTAAAGCTGAGGCTGAGACCACGTCGTGACCTAGAAAGCTCTTGAGAAGTAATAAATATCTTTGAATATAGTGCCTGGAAATAACCTTATATTTAAGGCTGTGTGTTTCGTGAAACACGTTTAAAATTTGACCTGCTTTTAAATATTTTTATTTATAATAAAAATTCTATTCTATAATATTCTATCCTATAATATTTATAATATTATAGAATAGAATGAGGCGTTGAGTTACGCTAGTCTTAAGAGTAAAATAAAGCTCAATGTTTCGAATCCTGGCGGAAAGTGGAGAATGGATGAAAGTAGAGAATAATATATTAATGCTCTCATAAAAAAATATTTATTCAATTTTATTTTTAAGGTTTTTTAATATAAAAGAAAAATAAAAAAATGTAGTAAAAAAAGTATGTTTATGTTTACATTTTCCTCTTTCCATAAAGTCACTAAACAAGATAATCTAAACAAGATGGTCGTTAAAATTACATTATCACTGACAATATTTGTTTGAGTATACTCCTATACATATATATCAAGTAGCTACTACTGAATAATTATTACTAAAAGCCTATCTCAAAAAAAAAATGTTTAATTAATACTGTAGCCAGTATAGCAAAATAGGCAAGGGGAACATAGTGTTAAGACACTCCATTGTATCCACATCCGCTAATGTTCGAGATAGATTGTGAGTTGAGTGTTGGAAGTTAATGCCGCGCTTTATCTTGTTATCAGAAGCAAGAAATGAAAATAATTAATTACCAATTGGAATCGAACACAAAACTGTAGCGTTTACAATCCAGACGCTGTATCACTGTACCACGACTGCCTCTTATACTAATACTTTTGCCACGACCAATAGATCGACTTCTGGATCGCTTGTTACATTTTTTTTCATATACATATTTCCTTACAGTAATTTTATTACTTTAACATTTAAAAAAAGTAGAATGTTTCTTATAGCGCCTTAAATAAACAGTTGTCATATTTTTTTTGTTTTAAATTAATAAAATATATAAAAGAAGCATTCAAAATTTAAACAATAATATTCTTGGTGAAGAAATTACATTACAGCATGTTTTTTATGCAGTTAAGCTCGTAAGTCTCTTTTAAAAAATATTATTTGCAGAGTAGCATTTATTTAATTGACATATAAGAAACAACAACATACATAGAAGAAAAATAAAATGTGCAAACGTGTTCTCGTCTAATCCTTAGATAAATGATTTAGGCACCTTAAATGAACTCACAACCACTACATGTATACACATTCGCCGTGCAAGGTTGGCGTTAAGTATAGATACTTTTTTTTCAGCTTCAATAAAAGTAGAATGATAGCCAAAAGTGACTGTCTTGGGTTCTTTTTCCATTGAGAAATTATTATAATTTTAACAAAATATTCTTTTAACCGTGTAAAATAAAATGATGCGTTGTATCTCGTAGTACAATGTCTGAAAATCGGACGGAAAGCGGAGAATGAACTGGTGTACACTGAGTTCCCTGATTCTGTACCTACCTTGCTATATGCGGGGAAAAATGTGAACCTGCTCATAAACCTAATGTAAGGTCATATTACCTATATATAAATAAAATTAAAGTGTCTGTCCGTGCTTCTATTCATTTGCCTATAGTTATTTACGCGATATTATTATATAGACAAACAAACAAAATTTTAGTCGGTTTATTCAGTTTAATATCCGGAACAGTTGAACAATTTTTTATCAGACTTTTACTGGAAAATAGATGAGACTATAGAGCAACATATAATCCTTTACCTCCGGGATCGTTATGTGTGGAATGGACGCACTATGACAAGTCTATGTTACTGGTAAATATTAGTCATTGGGTGACTGACTTCGTATTGTAGGGTCGACGGCTTTATGAATTGTAAAGCATTTTTAGCGTGAATTTTTCTATTGTATTGACTTGCGTGACCTTTAAATAAATATTTACTATTTTGTCAACATGAAAATGAACAAGCTCTGGTAATAAGGAAAAAAGCGTGTATAGTAGGGAAGGCAGAGGGAATCCTGTATTGGGATACGGCATTCTACCGACTGGGAATCGAACTAACAGGCGTCGCACTTATAGACAGACGCCACGACCATCCCATACGAGAATTGATAGTAAAATATTAATCGAAAACTTTTCTTAAAAACAAGGTATTTTTATATATATTTTTTATTAAATTAATACTTTATTTTTTCCCAGTGTACGAGAATTTATAAATTAAGCTCTGTTACTTGACACTCATATTGAATGGCTTGCATTTTTTTTGCAATTGCTTGCAATGGCATTTTGATGTGGCGGCCATTTTATTGAGATTAACAACAATTGATTATATTTTATTTCACTGTATAAGAACTGAAGTCGTGATCCAAATTTCAGCTCAATCAGACACTGGGAAGTACAGATTTCACATACACTAGTTAAATAAAAGCTTTTAGTAATAATGATTCAGTAGTACCTACTTGATATGTATATATAGGAGTATTCTCAAATAAATATTGTCAGTGATAGTGTAATTTTAACGACCATCTTGTTTAGATTATCTATTTTAGTGGCTTTATGGAAATAGGAAAATGTTGGAAGTCAACGCCGCGCTTTATCTTGTTACCAGAAGGAAGAAATGAAAATAATTAATTACCAATTGGAATCGAACACAAAACCGTTGCGTTTACAATCCAGACGCTATATCAGTGTACCACGACTGCCTCTTATAATAATACTTTTGCCACAAAAAAGGCAAAAGTATTATTATAAGTATTTTCGTATTTTGAATGTATTATTAGAAATCAAACCTCTTTGGCTGTAACTCCTAAACCTCTGAATATAACTGGCTGGTTTTAATACCATTAATGTGACATTCTGAAGATACAATAAATAAAAAATAAAAAACTAAATCCCGCCATTTTTCAATTGTTTTTCAAGCAAGCAAAATTAACGATGTGACGAAGAAATTCGGTATATTTTAAAGTTTTATTACAAAATAGGTAAAAACGCGACGAACGTCGTTAGTAAAATTATTGCGGTTTACGGACCTAATGAGGTATCAACAAATTAAATCAAATTAAAATTAAATCAGCTCACGCTGTATCCCGCAGACAGCAGGGTAGGCAGAGGGAAACCTAGTGTTAAGACTCTCCGTTCCCCACTTTATGTCGAATTCTGGTGGCATTGCGTGTTGAGTGGCAGAACTCAACGCCGCGCTTAGCCTCGACACCAGAGCGAAGAAATGGAAATATAAGTAAATAATTAGATAATAATTAGGTAATAGAGTAAATATTTCATCTCTTCGAGTAGGGATCGAACCCACAACATATTAGTCATATTAGTATCTACGACATTGCTGAAAAACTGGATGTTGATTATAAAACAGTTTTACATTATTACTGTCTGGGTACAACAAAAAAACTTGACATTTGTGTACCACATGATCTCACTGAGAGAAAACTAATTCAACGTGTTTCCATTTGCGGTTCTTTGTTTAATCGTAACAATTCCGAACCATTTATTAAACAGTTGATTACGGGTGGTACGAAAAATGGGTGACTTATGATAAGAATGTGTAACAAAAAATCATGCATGGACAAGCCCCACAGACCGTGGCAAATTCCGGTATGACTCGGAACCAAGTGATGCTAAGTGTACGGTGGTATTGGAAAGTCCACTATGAGTTTTTGCCACCGGGTAAAACTATCGATTCTGACCACTACTGTTCACAACTGATGAAGCTATTGAGAAAAAACTGGCTGGAGCTGATAAATAGAAAGGGCGTGGTATTCCACCATGACTACGCCAGACCGCACTCATCTATAGTCACACAACAAAAATTGAGAGACCTTGGCTGGGATGTGTTAATGCATCCTCCGTACAGCCCTGACCTTGCTCCATCAGATCTCCACCTGTTTCGGTCATTGCAGAACTCTTTGGTAAGAATAAAGCTAACCTCAAAAGAACACTAAACATTCCCTGTCATATTTTTTATTCAAAAATAGGATCATGGCACTACCCATGAGATGGCAACAAGTCATTGATCAAAACGGCACATCCATAAATAAAAATTATACGTAAAAAATATAATTTCCTTTGTGTGAACAATAAGAAAATACTTCTGCCCCGACTCTATGTATGTAGATTGTAGAGGTATAAATAAAACAATGAACACTGAAAATGTATACTGAAAGAGACTCAAGTGGTGAATGTAACCATCAAGTATTTACATATAATAAAATTTATATTATCGCTTTTTGAATGAAATTGTAGAGCAACGTGGGCACTTGAAACGTAAAAATGTAATTTATAGTTTAAAACACTAAAAACACACTTTTTCCTACAGAATACGTTAATAAGACCAATGTAATGAGGACAAACTCGATATCGGTAAATTTATGCGATATTTTTAACGTGATAAAACATAATATCGTAGATTCTTCGAGTTCTTTTGGTTATTAGGTTGAGATATAAAGTTTGTCTGCTGTCTGATCTATGGAGTCTTCTTATTCTTACTTATCTTGAGGTCAGCCAGCGTGGAACTGTAAATGCAACAGGTTTTGGCTTCGATTCAGACTCGAGATAATCAAATATTTAATATTTTCTTTTTCTCCTCTGATATCGATTCCGCCACTTAACACACAATATTTATAAAATTTGGCGAAAAGTGATCAATGGAAATGTCTTAATGGTTTTAATCTGGCACCTCTTCAATGTGCGGGATACGGCGTGAAACTGCAAAAAAGTCTAGACCTATCAGCTTATAGTATAAAATGCGGGATATAATACTGCATAATATCGCAATGCTCAAAATGTATGTAGAGGAATGCAAAGGCAATTTTTTCTGCGGTCTAATTTGCACCTAGCCAAAGCTATTCTTTATTGCAGTAAAACTACAACGGCTCAAGGCTGAATTTCGTTTGTTTGGTAAATTTTGAATATTAAAATATTTGAGGCCATCATGGCGCAGCGGCTAGCTTCTAACTGTAAATACGACATTTATAGGTTCGATTCCCAGTTAGGTTAATAAATTATTTTCAAATACAGTGGTCCGAGACAATATATTTTTGTAGAGAGTTCAAAACTTCAGGTTTCCAATAATATATAAAGCCAAATATATGCGATTAATTTGATTTAAGAGTTTGTTTCGCCACTCAACACGCAATGTTTTGGAAATTGAGCGGTACGTGGACTTTTTACGTGGTTAACACTAGGTTACCTCTCTTTACCCTGTTATATGCATGATACAATTTGAAGACAAAAAAAAAATAACTGCTGATAAAGCGAACATCTCGTCGAAGTTTAAATGACGATAACTTTTATAAAATAAAAAGAAGATAAAAAAGCCTATTATTTTATAATATTTTGAATTACTGTTCACGGACACAAAAAATATTTCAAAACGTACAAAAACAGCTTATATTATTTTTATAAGGGCTGTAACTACAAGTTGTATCGTAAATAGATCTGTGAGGTAAGATAGTGGTGTCTTTATTCTGCAACAATTTCATTAAAGATAATCTAAAGTTAATTAAAACAAGAAAGTAAGGCTATGTTATGGATAGTGAGATCGTCGTAGCGCAGTTGGTCAACGATCGACAGTAAACGCTACTGTTTTGGTGTCGATCCCGATCTGCTGAAATGTTTATATTTAATATATTTTCAATTTTTTCAATAAATTTTATCTTCACGTTGTATTTCGCTGATAGCAGGGTAGGCAGAAGAGATGAAAATATTAAATATTTCATTTTATCGAGTAGGGGTCGAACGCACAACCTGTCGCGTTTCAATAATATTGATTATATTATAGTCCGTGCCGAGTGATCCCGGCCTCGAATAGGATCATCCTGGTACTGGTGGTGTCGTAAGAGGAAAAAAGTCATTTATTTTTTTTATTTCCTCTCTCTGGTAGACGATGCAGGTATTGATTTCCACCACTTACCATCTAAAATTTAACAGTATTTCCTTATGTTAAAAATTGTTAAAATTAAGAATAATCTTTCCAATTCTTAGTGGTTGGCGAGAGAGAAAAAACTTCATCCGTCCCTCACCTTTCACTTTGCATATCTAATAGTGGAACTCAACGCCGCATTCTATCTACTAGAGCCAATAAATGAAAATAATAATAATATTTCACCATAAAAGGTTAAGGCTGCAATATGATTTATGCGAGATGAAAATGAAGATCGTCGTGATTTACTCATCCACGTTCGTTTGTTTACAGCATCCCGCCTCCGCTCTGTGCGTACAGTACACTGTATATTGTGGTTACATGCGCAATCATTTTATGATGCTATGCTTTTCCTTATTTATAGCAGTCCCTTTGACTTTGTTGTAACGTTTACGAGAGTGGTTGTACGTTCGATTTTTATGGTGTAGGCTAATATTTGTAAAAATTAAATTAAATTAAATCAACTTCACGCTGTATCCCGCACACAGCAGGGTAGGCAGAGGTAACGTAGTGTTAAGACACTCCGTTCCCCAGTTTCTGCAGAATTCTGGAGGCATTGCGTGTTGAGTGGCAGAACTCAACGCCGCGCTTAGCCTCGACACCAGAGCGATGAAATGGAAATATAAATTTAAGTAAATATTTCATCTCCTCGAGTGGGGATCGAACCCACAACCAGTCGGTTTTACAGTCACAATTCGTGCCGCTGCGCCACGACTGGCCTCAATATGACTGGTTAGTATTTGTGGTTTCTCAATATTTCAAAAATTAGGTGAAGCGTGACAAACGAGTCTCAATATTTCAAAAATTAGGTGAAGCGTGACAATGAGTGTTTGAATACTAAGTTCCCTCTGCCTGCCCCTCTACACTCGTATTATGTGGATTACAGTGTGAAATTGAAAAAAAATTCTATAATGTCTATAAAATCTAATAATACATCCAAAAGAACTAAAATATTTCTTACGAGACTTACTTTGTAGGTCTCGGTTCTGTTAATATCCGGTGGAACATTTATTACTATTTTTATAGATCGTGCCAAGTTCCAAGTAAACAACGTGATTAAAAGTAATGGGCGAAGTTGCATTTTCCGATATCCCCGACCTTAGGTTTTGTAGAGACGAAGACGAGCTTTCGACCGCCCTACTTTCTAGTTTAAAGTTAGTATTGATAAGCGTTTCATTATATGCTGTAGCTTTTTCATGTTTTATATGAGAAAACAAATAAATAATCTCATTTTATAACCGATACTGGGTTCTTGAGGTTTAACTGAGGCACTTACCTTCTTCTTCTCTTCTGCCTCTACATAAAACTGTTTTGTCATTCTTTCCTTACTTCTTCATTCTCGCTAGATCATCATATTCATACATTATCTTATTCCAATAATATAACAAATTATAATATAACTCAATCTGATAACCCCAATTAGATTAAATCAAATAAAAATAAAATTCATTTTAAATTTTGCTTGACTAAAGAACTAAACCTTACTTAAAACACACATATTATCGAATACCGCTCCCGCTCCTACTCTAAAGTTCTTTAACGAGAGATGAAGACGAGCTTTTGATATATTACCGTCCTAGTTTCTAGTTTAGAGTTAGTATTGATAAGCTTCCCATTGTGTGGAAACTTTGTGTTTTAGAGCTTATAAAGTTTCATATGATTTCAGAGTTGAACGAAATCCGATATTTCTATTTATCTAAGTATTATATACTCTTGAAAGACATATAGGGAAAAACAAAGTGACACAGCTCTCCGCTTTACACTTATCATTTATAATAGAGACTAGTCACTTTCGGGATATTTGGATATCGTTCATTTAGTAGAACAATGATGTTTCGAAATATTGCAGGAGACGCCATCTTATTTTGTACAGCCTTTAGGTCGTTTACTTACTTTGATATATTAAAGTTGTTTTTTTTTTAAGTAAAAATAAGCAATCGTTGCATTGAGGAATGTGTAAACTGTCTATTTTTTTCTTCAACAGTCATTTTTTACGTGTAGTTATCTCTCTTTTCACCATTAAAAGACTACGATAAGTAATTTCTGAGTTGACTGTCATTTACTCAGAAAAAGAAGAAATTATTAAAATAAATTGATATTTTACTAAGCGTTGTATATATAGCATTTTGTAACATAGCAGCGTAGGCAGAAGTAACCTGGGGACCAAGTGCTCAAGAGCGGCGTTGAGTTCTGTCACTCCACACGTCGCGCTTAAAGGTGGACGCTGGTGCTACGACGACCTCAAAGAAAATTATAATATATTTATAATTCAAACAAAAATAAACACATTTGAACTTTACATACCAATTTTATACATGAGAAATGTTGACCAATTAAAAATACTGCACTCAACCATTCTCTAGTGAATTATTGTATTTACAGAACTTCAAAGTGTTTTTTATTCTTATTTACAAAATGTACTTTTTACTATATATTCAATATATTGAATATCGTAATAACATATATCCTTGTTGGCCAGTGCCTGTAAACCGACTGGTTGTGGGTTCGATCTCTACTCGAGGAAATGAAATATTTATTTACATTTATATTTTCATTTCTTCGCTCTGGCACCGAAGGCAAAGCGCGGTGTCGAGTTCCGCCACTCAATACGCAGTGCCTTCAGAATTCGGTGGAAAGTAAGGAATAGAGTGTCGTAATACTAGGTTCCCTACCCTACTGTGTAAGGAATACAGCGTAAAGCTGATTTTATTCTATCTTAATTTTTAATATACTCTTGTGTAAAACCAAATAAAAATATATCTATAATCCACAAGAGCTATTTTCTCTAGCATTTTTTTGCATCTATAATTTTCTCCCTTATAGCAGAAAAGGCATAAAGAACCTAATGTTAAGGTAGTTACCCCAAGCATCGCCCAATTTTCCAGACATTGTAAATAAAGTGGCGAAACACAACACCGCACTTTACCTTGTAACTACAACGACGACTATGAAAATGTATCTTTTTTCCAACCGTGAACCAAACCCGCAACCGTCGCTCTACCAGACGCGGTGCTGCTGCGGCCTTATTTAGATGAGAAGATACACAAAAAACGAATACAAAATACTTGAGCCATCTTATATTTGGTGTTTCACTTTCGCTCAGGTAGCTGGCGCTCATCCAGAACGAGAACTGTAAACTGGAAAATAAAGTTTAGTTACAGTTAATGTGAAAAAAAATCTTAATTTTAAAGTAATCACGCCGTCGAGCCAAACGTAACAATGAACTATTGTTTTTAAGTCTAGATGTTTATTTTGCTTTTTCCATGGACTTTGACTGAAATGACGTATTCAACTGAAAATAACGCTTTCTATTCTATGCTGTTTAATTTTTTATTGAAATTCTGGAAATTTATAATTAGCTTTTGCATTACATTAGTCTATTACGGATTAATCAAAGATAGCTTAATGAATAGTCACTTTTGAGATTGAAAATAAAAGTAGTTTCCCTCTTTTTTCCCGAATAGCTGGTTAATAAGAAACAGAAAATATGCAATAGAGAGTCGTCACGTCGTAGCGCTTGGTTGTAGGTTCGATTTCCACTTGGGGATTGTAATATTTAATATTTTTCTTTATTCGGCGGATAGTGTGGAAAGGAAGTGTTTTAATGGTAATGGAGAGTATTAAAATTGGTTTTTCAGATTCGCTCTGCTTGGTTTAGGATACAAAAATCATTCAATAACAACAGAGACTATCCAAAAACAGCGCTTGATTGATATCGTCGTTTGGGTGTGGTGGTTGTGAACTCCATCAATATCCATGATTAAATTTCCAGATTCGTGATTAAATTAGAATAATTTTAATTTCTTTAAGGAGTATAAGGAGTACTCACGTTCTTTGTCATCTATATAACATCCTGTGCAATCCATCTTCCCCTTCATATCTCAAGGAACGGTTCAAATTTTTGTGTGAATCATTACATGATTTTTCCCTTCGCTCTGATTTGACTTTATCTCCTCCTTTTAATATTCCGTCACACACTTCTTCCTTTTAGTCTAAATCGTTCACTGTTAAATCACTACGTTTATGGAACTCCCTATTCGTTACAATCAGGCAAGCCAAGACTTTACTGACTTTTAAGAAAATACTTAAAAAATGTTATTTGAAACTTTGAGAATTTTAAGTATTAATATCTATGTATATGTCGAAAAGGTTTAATTATGTATGTATTATATATATATGTGTATGTTTGTATGTAAGTATCTATGGATATTCTATATATGTATTTTCTGTGAAAACAATATATTATCTAGCATTCAGTACACTCCTTCCCATGCTACTAATTTATTCGATTGGGGCCAGTGATGGCGCAGGGGCACAATGTGTGACTGTAAAATCGAATTACATACAGTCCTACATATATTTTATTTATTTATTTTATTTTCTACCCCAGGGTTGGAAGAGATCGCTCACTTAGCGATAAGGCCCCCTTTGTGCTACCAATGTATCATACTTTAATGTTCCATATATATAATGTATTATTTGGTGTACAATAAATAGTATTTTACTTTGCTTTCACTTTATTTCTTCGCACTGTTAAGATAATACATTACACTGTGACTTAAATCGAACAGAAATAAAAACGAAGTGTATTGACACTATTTTCTATCTGAATACCTTGTTATTATTATTTTAATTGAAAGAAAATAATGTATTTCAAATAATTGTTGCTTAGAACTTACAAGCCACAACTTGTACAATTTACATGTGGACTTAAATAGATTACATCGGATTAAAATCGATTACTGCATTGAAATGTATATACATAAATAACTGTTGTATTTCTTACAAAGGAATAAAAGTAAACACACAGATATTCGAATACTTACTTTTTTAGCTTCACGCTTTATCCCGCACTAAATCAGTAGGAACAGGACAGCAGGAACCTGTTAACTTAGAGATAAACACCGCGTTTCCTTAAAACACTTTCGTTCCCCTTTTGATAACCTAAGTGAGAATAAAGTTAAAACTATTTCATTTGTCTTAGCTTTCACAGTGCTACGCGCTTAACGCCGTATCCCGCAAGAGGGAACCTTGGAACCTACTGTTAAGACAGTCTGTTTCCATTCAAACACTCTCGTTCCCTACTTCAGCCGATTTGTGGATGCATAGGGCATTGTGGGGCGGATCTCTACGCCGTGTTTGCTGCCGCATAAACAGAGTAAAATTGAATATTTCATTTCTCGAGTGGGAATCGAATCCACAACTTATCACAGTCGTTGACAGTCGCACGCTTGTGCCCCTGCGCTACGACTGGCCTCAACATATGTACATACACATATATATGCATGCATAAACCATGTCGAATAAATTCTGTCAGTTTGTTTGTCGTGGGGTCGTAAACACGACGTAAATAACGCAGAAACAATAAACAATTGTTTTACGCTGCCACTTTGTGCTGTTGTTATTATTTACCGCGGACTTGAATTATTTTAGCGAAGTTTATTTTGTTTTGGTACTATATGTAACAAACGTACATACGTTCTACTCGTGACTGTGTGCGGTGGGAAGTGTGGTGTGGTGGTCGAAAGTCAAAAATGAAAACCTGTTCTTATTAATATTACTGAATTTATAATAATTGATAAAAGTTTTTCATTCGAATTAAGTCGATATAAAGCGCGGCGTTAAGTTCCGACACTCAACGTGCAATGCCTTTCAGATTTTGGCAAGTGGAGAACGGTTAAGTGTCTTGATACTAGAACAGCGTGAAGGTGCTTTAATTTTTTTAAAGTTATCTTTATTATCAGTACTCGAACAGGACAGCTTCACGTTGTATCCCACATATAGCAGGATAGACAGTGAGAATTTAGTATTAAGACACACTATTTTCGAAACATTTCGAGTTGAGTGGTCAAACTCAAGGGGCCTACCAGAACGTGGAAATCATAATATTTTTTTTAGTTTTATGCTCTAACCCGCATACAGCAGAATAGACAAAGGGAAAGTAGTGTAATGACATTTCTTCCTTTTCGTGTAATTATTGAGACAAAATGTGAATAAATTCAACATTGTGTCTTATTTACTAGGAAAATTAAAAACAACACTTCCTCGAATAGCAATAGAACCCACAACCATCTCGTTCGGGGTTAGATGCTATACCACTGCGCCACATAGACATATGTGGCGCAGTGGTATAGCATCTATACATCATTAACTGCTATAAAATATGTTTGGTTTAAAGTAAGTGCGGCATTCAGTTCCGCCAGTCAACATGCTATACCTCGAGTATTCGATGGGAGTGGGAGTGGGAGTGGGGAACAGAAGTGTTTTAATACTAGGTTCCCAGGTTCCATGTGCCATATGTGCGGAATACAGCGTGAAGCTAAAAAGAAAAAAAAACATAGGTACAACAGAAATGGATTAACATTTAAAAATAATGAATCCGTCATAGCCATTCCGTTTACATCTTGATTTAAGATGAATATTTTCATTTGCACTTGAATTATTTTCGTTCTAACGTTGATACGAACCGGCCTTGTCTCGTTTAATAACAGTTACTATAGGACGAGGCCATTTATTGTTGAGAACCGTTGCGAAATGCCTATTCACTTCGTTTTTCAACTTTGTTCTCGACGTTTTGTATTTGTATTAGCGTTCCGCTCTCGGCTTCACCTGCTGGGACCACATAGTTATTTATATATGTTCTGAATTACATTACATTTTAAATACAATATCCATTATTTAAAAATAAAAATTGTCTTTTTGCTTTTCATACGCATTTCAGTCTTGGAAGTTAACAAATAAAATAATGAACTAAATAGTTATAGTTTTAATTTTGGTAGTAAAACTGTAATAATTAAGTAATAAACAGCATTTTTAATATCAGTAAACGTCAAAAAGTTTGACACACACAAAATAAAAAGCATCATAAAATTCACAGTATTCCAAATAAATCCGTGCACAAAAACTATGGACATGGGCGAGGCAGTTTTACAGTCAGTGCAAAAAACGTGCAAATCAGATATATGTTTTATAAACATTTTGTTATTATAATAACAGAAATAGAGCAAAATAGAATAGAAATTACAAATTTTATGTTAATAGACTTACTGTGTGTCAAAAGGTATAGGAGCTTATTATTTTTAATATTAATAGGTAGGTTCATCCTGTATAGTCTTTCCTGATAAATGGACTATCCAAACTTTATAATTATATATATATTTAAGAATATTTCAACCTAAAAGACGTTAAATAGCAAACCAATTGCAATATAAAAAAACTTATATAACCTGTTTGTTGTTGTACATTTAAATTTAAAAGTTTAGGGGCTTTAATATTCAAGAAGCTTTTCTTAAAAGCTCTCTAAAGCAATTTAAAGGAACTTAAGTACTTTAAGCTCTAATACCTAGTTTTAAGGGTGATTTTTGAGTAACTCTTACATATGCATTTGACGGTTGTTCGAGTGACATTGATTTTACCGCCTGCATTGCGGTCTTTAATATAAACCTTTAGTTAATATTGCAGTAGTGTTAAAGTTTTCTTTTAAATCTCACTGTATCCTGCATATAGCAGGGTAGGCAAATGGAACCTGGGAAACTAGTGTTAAGACTATTCCGTTAGTTAGTTAGTCTATTCCGTTACTCACTTTCCGCTGATTTCTGAAGGTATTGCTGGTTGAGTAGCGGAGATCAACGCCGCACGTACCTCCTTACCGTCCAAATCGTCGTTAAATGAAAATAATAAAAAAATCATTTCCTCAAGTGGGAATCGAACCCACAAGCTGTCGCGTTTCCAGTCGCATGCTTGTAGCAGTAATAGTACTGTGTAAATAGTGTAAACCTTTACCCAACACGTTTTGTTTTATATTTAAATTTTCATTTTATTTCACAATCTGGCCCAACTTTCAATAAATTAAAAAATAGATCAAATTAAATCAGCTTCACGCTGTATTCCGCATAAAGCGAACCTCAGCGAAGAAATGGAAATATACATTTAAATAAATATTCAATTTCCTCGAGTGGGAACCGAACATGAACCCAGTATTGTCTACAGTCACACTTTGTGGCCCTGCGCCCATTTTTGATTCTTTTTTTTAAGTCATATACATTTCAACTTGATATAAAAATTTAAAAGAAAGTATTTTTATATTTCTTTAAAAATACAATGGTGAAATTTTTATGTAATCAAAATAATTATTTTGAAGTTCAAAAAGCTTAGAGTTAACCCCTACAGAATTCGGCTAAAAGTGGGAAATGGATCACATCATGCCAGAGCGGAGAAAAGATGATACTAAGAAGTTACATAATTCCTTGAATATAATTTACTCGTGAGCAGTAAGTAACACTCAACACACTAAAATATTACTTTTTTTTGTACACACACTTTATATTCACATAGGTATACAATGGGAAGCTAAGAACCTAGTGTTAAAACACTCCGTTCCGCACTTTACAAGGTACTTACGCACTTTTTTGGGGTATTGCGTGTTGAGTGGCGGAACCTAACGCCGCGCTTTGCTTTGTTACCAGGGCGCAGAAATGAAAGTTTTAATAAATAAAAATTAATTTCCCCGAGTAGATATTAAGCTTTCAACAGTCACACGCTTATGCCTCTGCGCCATGACGGTCATTACTTATACCAACAGCGAATTAAAAATATTTTGTTCAAAATTATTTTATATACTTATTCAGAAAACGTATAAAAATTTTAATGTAGCGGGACTCGAACTCGCGCCTCCTGGAAACCGACCAGGCGCTCTGACCGCTAAGCCGTATACGTTCTCATCAAGCTACGTCAAAATTTTAAACGCGAAAAATGTATAAGGTTACAAAATAAGAGAAAAAAAACATAACAGCTTCAATCTTCTTCCCGCATAGCAGGGCAAATAGTACCTAGTGTTAAGACCCTCCGTTCTCCAATTTAATCCGTAATTTTTATGACATTGCGTGTTGAGTCGCAAAAAGTCGCAACACTCATGACCGCGCTGTATCTACCATTACAAGTAAATGAAAATAATAAGTGTCCCCAACGGAGATCAAACCCACAGACATCGAATTTACAGTTTGTTAAATTTCTTAAATGTTCGTCTAAATAATATGCTCAAAAAAGTCTTCAAGGGAAACTCAAGTAGCCTTGATACTTGATATATTAGTAAGAACGTTACAACGCTGGTAACATTCCATCACTTTTACACCACTCTCGCGTGATCAACTGCATCGTAAAACGTGTGTCATAAAATAGAGCACAAGGTATAGAGAATGGTCTGTCGTGACTCTTTTTGTATAATGTATATGAAATATATTAGTTTTTTCTTTCTCTTTTTTTAGCTTTGCGCTATATTCCATATATAGCAGTGTTTTCAGCGAGAACTTGGGAACGTAGTGTTAAGACTCTTCGTTCCCATTAAAATACTTTTTTTCCCCACATTCCGTCGAATTTTAGAGGTATTATGTGTTGAGTGCGTTCGGCGTTGAGTTCCGCAACTCAAAAATATTCACTTTTTTATTTTAACACTAGCTATTACTTGCAGCTGACCGTGGGGTCCAACAGAAATAGAAATAAGTGAGAATATTGTCAGGACTGGTTATATTAGAACATTTACTATGATGTAAGAGAGCCTATAGCTTTCAGCATCCAACTGAAAACCACTACTCTCATAGTGTATTCTGTCACTGTATCCCCCCGCTTTTGCCAGAGCAAAGAAATTTAAATAATAATAAATAATAATTCATACCTCTAAGTGGGGATCGCAACCCACAACAGTCGTGTTACAGTCACACTCTTGTGCCTTTACACCACGATGGCCTCAACTAGTATAGTATATTATATATACCTGTGTATATGTCAAATTTATCAAATTAATGGTTGTAAATACGCTTTATATATTCACACCGCATCGCGTCGCGTCGCGCAAAAGTAATTTATTTGAAGCTCCTTGTGACACGCCGTGGTAATGAGTAAAGCACCCGATGTATGCACATTTTACTATAATATATAATATCTTAGCTTATCTTCAAAGAGAGGTCGTAGGCGCGACGGTTTTGGGTTCGTATCACACACGGGGGAATGAATTATCGTCCCTTGTTCGTTCTGGTTCTGGTTGAATTTCACCACTCAGCATAAGCAATGTTTCGAAAATTGGGGGGTAAGTAGGGGATGGAATGTCTTAACTTCAGTTCCCCACTCCTAACCCATTGGTTAGGAGTGGGGAACTAAAGCATATTATTATGCTGGAATAAAGGGTTCAGCTAAAAAAAATCCTAATCGTACTGAACTTAAAAAAAATCGATTGTTAAATCTGTCTCAATATACCATTGCTATAATAATATGAAATTTATTTTATTATTTTTTTATATACAATTATTGATTATATATAAATATTAACCCGCAATACGAGTGCTTAAAATTTAAATATACGTGTTTAATTCACAATCACTTCGTGAAATAAATAACAGAAAAAATCTTTTTAAACATTTTTAAAGTGTTATTCCACACTTAGGAAAGAAAAATATTTGGTTAGCGGAAATTTGTAAAAATCTCCCTATAGAGATACTAACAACATAAATAAGTTGTAACAAGCGTATAAGAGTTTCGACGTAGCGTGATGAGAACTTAGCGGTCAGAGCGCCTGGTTCTGGTCAGTTTCCAGGAGGCGCGGGTTCGAGTCCCGCTACGTTAAAATTTTTATACGTTTTCTAAATAAGTATTCTAAAATTCTTTCTTATTTTGCTTAATTATTTAAAAAAAAAGTGAAAATGAGAAAACAAACACGTAGCCTTTTGTTGTAAATAAAACGTGTAACTAAATTCATGTTTCATGTTAAAAAACCAACATTGTTTTAAGCTGAAACTTCCAATATAGAAATACTCCAAAATTGATACGAAGATTATTGAAGGACTCTGAACTTGCAATTAAATCCTTATCGATAACATTAAGTTTCAGACCGTCGTAGCGCAGAAATTCAGGCATGTGACTGTAAACTCGACGGCTGTGGGTTCGCTGTGGACTCGGGGGAATTAAATGTTTAATATTTTAATTTTCACGCTGTAGTAACGAGACAAGGCGCGGCGCTGAGTTCCACATTTCATCACGTAAATCAAGTGAGGAACGGAAGTGTCTTAATGAGGAACGGAGTGCCTTAACGCTACGTTCCTAGGTTTCCTCTGCCTCTCCTGTTGTATTCGGAATACAGTGTCAAGCTAAAAAAATAGGCGGAAAGTGGGGGACCGAGGATTTTGACACTAGGTTCCGTTTGCCTACCCTACAGAAAAAATTACCAAGCTTATCCAGTTATATTATATGTTACAACATTGTTCATATAATTTACAATAGAAAAAGCAATTCATGGTTTACAAAACGCCTTTCATGTCGTGTGACGGGAAATCTAAGGTTTTAGTTACACCGACTCATGATTCCTTTCAAACTTTCATTGTATTAACGTTTTGTGATTAGTGACATTTTCACACTATATTTATTTATATACTTAGCACGCCCTTTATGTCCTCCTCTCCCCTTCTTTTCGTGTTACAGGCAGAAAAGTTGTTATAAGTCCAAGTATTTTATCAGTTTATAATCTTTTTAAATGATGAAAAAATCTAAAGTGAGTTGAATGTAAAGTTATATTTTTATGTGTATTTTTATGTGTTAGTGTATGTCTTTTTTATTCTTTCCCCACTTTTCGATACAGTAATTGATGAATGGTGGAACTCAACGCCAATCAATACATAATATCTCGAAAGTTGGGATGATGCGTGGAAAGCGTAGTGTCGGAACACGGCCTGCTCCCCCTCCTCCCTACCAAGCCACGCTGGAAAAAGTGTAACGCCACGCTACTGAACAGCTATATAACCACATTTTTTTTTAAATTTCACCGCTAAGTTCTCTCGTTGTTGCAAAAAAAAACGTGTGAAAATAATAAAGTTATAATAACATATTCTGTAAGCCCCACATTCTAAGAATCCGCATTTAACATGAAGCTAAAGGGTATATCATCTCATTAGCGGTCGCGTTGACTTAATTGGATCGTCGGATTATATAAATGTGGTGTTGTACAAGCTGGGCGAGGATCGCGCTTGTGACTGTGTAAATTGTAAATAAGTTATATATTACAAAGTTATATCGATTATTAATATTATTTTTATTTCTTCTCTATGGCGCCCAGGAAAGATCCCCACGTTGAGTTCCGCCACTCAACACGCAATGCCTTGCCAAGATCCACCACTCAACTCTGGACACAATGTCTCAGATTCCGCTGAAAAATGAAAAATGAAAAATCTCTTTAGTGAAAACTTAGTTATAGTCAGTCTATTAGTCTCAACGATCTGACCATTAATGGACATTTTGTTCTTATAATACAACTGTTTAACACAGATTTTCTAGAAACACATTTAACTTGCCTAAGTATAAAATACTACTTTAAAAATGTTAAAAGTATTTAACGCAACTTAACGCCATCATTTTATGTTACCCTATTCCATTATCGTTATATCTAACAAAAGAGAACATATTGATTTAAAATACTCTTCTATGTGAAAGCGTTTATTGAATTCATAAAGGCCTTTATACAGGCGTCAACAAAAAGCGTGTTACTATAACAGAGTAGTATAAAAGAATAAATAAATGAATAGGTTTGTTTTTTATTTTTTCAGTTTCACGCTTTATAGATGAAAAAATAACCTTATCTTGCCGAGACACCGCTCTCCTCTCTCCGCTCGAATTAGAGACATTGCGTGTTGAGTGGTGAAACTGAACGCTGTGTTATTAAAAATGACAATAATTTTGTGTATATGTGTGAGATACAAAAGGAAAGTTTGGTATCAAGTACATTTTTGAACCTGCCGTGTAGGTAACATTGCTTTCGCCAGACAATTGATACAATTATTATACAAAATTGCCGCCATCGATTACACAATTGGCTTGTGTACGTGCGTCGAATACACATATAAACCTACATATATCCATTTATTATTTATGTTACAACAGCAGCATTGAGATCGTGCTCGAGAATTTGGAGGAAAGTGGAAGTTTGGAACTCGTGTTTGATAGAACTTATAAAAACTTCAACGTAGCGGTATTTGAACCCGCGCCTCCTGAAAACTGTCTAGTCGCTCTGACCATTGAGCCATATGTTCTCATCAACTACGTCGAAGTTTTCCGTGTTCGCTTGTACAATTTGTTTATGTTGTTCTAAATAAGTGCACTACAGAGTATTTTAAAAGTACGTTCCCCATGCATTCTCCGCATATGCAGAATTTAACGCTGCCTACCAGAGCGAGCATATGAAAATAATTTAAACTCGATTGTTTTTACAAGTGGAAAGTGAACACACAACCGTCGCGCGTACAGTAAGAGATAGCACTGCTCCAGGAGAGTCTTTTCAATATTGCTATTACAAAAGTGCAGTACATTTCGAGAGGAGGTCGAAAAGACTACTGCAGTGAGGAATATAAAAGCTTGAGTTATACGAGTAGGTATTTACTTAAACATAAAGCAATTTTTGAGTCCACACTACAGCAGTCAACGTAATATTTTATATAACTTATTATCTAAAAAGGTTCCGTAAAATATGTAGTTATATTGAAAGTTTTATATTATGTATATATTTTAACGGGTTCCCTGAAGTTCCCTCTGCATACTCTGCCTTAATGTAAAGCTAAAAATATTATTTAAAATTGTATATTGTTTTTTTGTACATTTCCGTTTCATTAATAATTGTAAGACACTGCGATATCCTATTTCCTGTTCAACCGCCATGGACCAGATAATTGACATAAATCTCTAAATCTCGGTGGTAGTTGAATCCACATCCTGTACATTACGAAAGGCGGAATATTATCAACAATTTTTAATTATTTTAGAAGGTTTTTAAAGGGAATTTAGTATTAATGTATTCTATTCCCTACGTTTCGTCAAATTTTTCGAAACGTTGCTTGCTTAGTGGTGAAACAAAATGCCACGCGTTGTTTTGTTACAGAGCAAGGAAATAAAAATATTTTTTCCCCCCAAGTGGGAATCAAATTTACAATAGCCGTGTTTATGTTTAGACGCTCTGCAGCGACTGCCTTAACAATTTCAACAATTTCAAGTGCAAAAATAATTAGAAACATTATGAAAGTACTAAAACAGTTTATCTTTCGTAACCGTTTACTGTAGAGCGGCTTAAGATGGCCTAGATTTGACTTTTTTCTATTTGACCCCCGTTACGAGTGTCAGTAAAATAGAGGGAGCAGTTAGCTTAAATCTAAAAGTAGGTTAGTCTATAGGTACCTTAGTGTTTTCTCAGTGCGATTCATATTTTGAGTAAGAAGATTAGTTTTAAATAAACTTTTTATTCGCTTCACACACAATGGCTGCAGAATTTGGCAGATTCTTGAAGAAAATGTAGTGTTTTAACACTAGGTTTCCAGGTTCCCTCTACCTACCTTACTATGTGCAGGATACAGCGTGGAGCTAAAAGAAAACTTTTTATATAATACTAGTCATTGTACGCAACTTTGTTTGTGTGGACTTTAATATTAAAATGGAAAATTGCGTTTTTATCCCGCTTCCGTAAGATTTATGCAAAATCCTCCTCTTAATTATCCTCCACACTCCTTACGAAAGGTGCATGCAAAATTTCACCGTTCTACACCGCGCTGTACCAGCAGTGCATTACCTATCAGTTACTTAGTGATGGAAGAGTTTTGTATACATACTAGCGGACCCGGACGCGTCTTCGCCCGCTTGAACTATACGAATATTTATGTATGAAATTATTTTCAGTTTTCAATAGGGTTGGTAATAAATTATATCTGAGCCTAAATATTCAAAATGAGCCTGAAATAATGAATAATAAGTAGAGACAATTCTTATAATTGGAAGAAATACCTAACGAATTAAAATGAACAAAAATAATTAGTTAACGTTACCAAAGGAAGATATTAATAAAAAAAAAACTAAACAAAACCAGCTATATTATTCATAATATTAATATTATCAAGGTAAAATAAATATTTTAAAGTATTAAAATTAAAAGTAACATGAAGTCTATACTTTATATAATAAAACCAATACATGATTTTACAATACACGATTTTTTGTAACTTTCTCATTTTAAAACTTTGATATCTTCTAAAATATCCATTTCTGTGAATGCTGTAAAAGCCCATTTTAATCTGTATAAAGCACAACGTATCTAACATATTTAATTAATAGGATGAGGAATAATAATATATTGTTGAAGATAGTGTCGCATTTATCCCTTCTTTATTTTTAAACACAAAATGTTTATTGTTTATCTTTAACAGATAAACAGTACATATCTTGTACTGTATATTTCTTTAGTTAGCCGTACATAACCAAATCACAATAACAATGAAGGCCATCGAACCGCGAGCGCTGCAAAAACAATAAAATATATGCAAGTACATCGTACTACAAAAATATTGAATTTCATACGTTCTAATAATTGTCCACGACACCACGTGTCTTATAAATAAGTCACAATATGGCATTTTGCGACAAAAAATAATTGATAATTGCAAGATTTCCGTTGCATCGATCGTTTCTTATTAATAAAATTGAAATGTTTGTAATTTGAAGTAACAGTATTTTTGCAAGTGCATGTGGCTATTTTCAAATACAAAAAAAACTATTTTATATTGTTTATCTCTGATCTGTCTTTTTATTTACCCGAGCCAATATCGAGAACAAGTGAACAGCGGGAGTTATGGAGCACCATGTAGGCTACTTTTTATCCCAGGATTTCCATGGGATACTAATTTACCCGGGAAAAACATTTTTACACGTTTTCCGTGCGCGCGTAAATACACTATATGAAATAACTAAAATCTCTTCTATATTAAATACAATAATTTTTGCGACCAATGTCAAATAAAATCCCAAAAAATAAAAATTACGATTCATTAAGTATATAACAACGGTATAGATCCGAATCCGAACTGAAATAACCAACCATTCTTTCCTCAATACTTCAATAATATTATGTCGATGTCGCGCAGGGCTGAAACTTACATCACACCAAGAAATTAAATATTTTTATAAAACATTATTTTTATGTATCCCTTAAGGTTGAGTCAGCGCACGCCATGTAAAAGTCCAGTAAACCCATTTTGGGCAACTTTTGTTAAAACAACAAAATTGTTGTTGTTGCCTACCTTGTTGCTTAGCGATGGTTGTTAGCAAAGTAAGTTGCATGTCAAATTTAAAGATATTTTAATATATTAGCATATATCGAGAATATTATAAATATGAAAAAAAACAATGTTCATCTCAAAACCCTTAAATATCTCTATATGAAATTTTATCACAATCAGATCAGTTTGGCCCTGATTGCTACACAGACAGACAGACAGTTTCCAATTTATAATATAGATATAGATGTAGAGTCAGATATCTTGATTAAGATTAGACTACAGGTAGCTGTATAAATCATCATATCGAAATTAATTCTGATAAACTGATTTATTGTGGATTTATTACTTCATTTATTGTGAATTTACACTTTTCACTATCTATATTAAAAAATGATATCTCAACCCATAAAATTTGATGAAAGAAAGCATTTCGCATTGAATTACTCTTTTTTACCCGCTCTGGTAACAATACAAGGCGCGGCGTTGTTCTCCGCCACTCAGCCCTTGATGCGTCTAATTTGAGCGGAAATGAAACCGGAGCATCCGGACACTTCGTTCACTCTGTGTATTTACAGAATGCGAGTAAAACGCAAAGTTTTTCATGATTTGATAGGGCTAGATATTCCTCGACTATACATACCTACTTCCCATATAATATAGATAGTTTCAAAGACGCGCATTATTTTTGTTTTAATATTTTTTTATCACGCTGTACCCCCCACAAAGTAGATTACGCAGAGGGAACCTGGGAACCTATTGTAAAGATATAACGTTTACTTAATTAATTATTTAATTATTTTGCTTATGATTATGCATCCATTTCAATTGTAGGCGGTGTTTAATTTTAAAAGTGATATAAGCGGGATTTCGAGATTTGTACGTGACGCAAATTAAGGTAGCTTCCTGTTTTCGACTGAAACGGTAAATAGCCGTCGATCAATGCAGTGTCCGGTACTAATGTTAGTTTCAGATGAAATCGTTCAGTAATTTTGATTACTTTTTATATTTGTATCAATTTTTACCTGCGGCTTCGTCGTTGTGGTAAAATGGAAATGACTAATGAATAAATAATACCCGTTTTTTTATGGCAGTCACAAGCGTCCGACTGTTAATACTACAGACTTTCGCTACTTAGCATGCAATTCCTTCAGAATTTGGAGGAAAATGTGGAACAGGAGTTTTTTTATGAAAACGCAGTCTCTTAACTCTAGGTTCCCAGGTTACTTCTGCCTACTCTGCTATGTGCGAAATATAGCGTAAAGCTAAAAAAATCCGTTATTTACCAATTTAGATAAAAAACCAAGAACAAATCATTCAAATTTATAAGTTAAAATTTTAACCATTGTTTTGTCGCTTGCTTGGGGGAAGAAACTAGAGTTAGCAATCATAATTCAAATATATATCGTATTATATTGTAAGTTAAACATATTGTACGTGATTAATTCAGGTCCTCGAAGTGCAGCGGCAAAAATTCTGACTAAAAATGTGACGTTTGTGGGTTCGATTTTTTCCCTCGGCAGAATTTTAAATTATTATTTCCTCAGACTGGTAACAATGTTAAATTTCACAAATCAACACGCAATGCCTGAAATTGGACGGTGTGTAGGTATACAGAATATTTCAGTACTAGGTTCCCTTGCGTACTCCTATATGTACTAAATACAGTGGGAACCTAAAAAATGTACTTAGCTATTATGATATACGTACATTTAAAAAAAAATTAAAGTTTTTATAATAACTTGTGAGTCTTGACAGCTGTTAGTTTCAGTCAAGGTTGTATATTATTTTCTCAGGCTTTAAATGACATATAAGTATAGGTACTGTATGTTTATTAATTTTGGCATAAATTGTATAAAATAAGCAAATATAATTACAAAGTTAAATAACTTTATTTATGATTGTTGGAAATATAGATGTTTTCCCTCCGCATGAGCACAGAAAAAATTTTAGTCGTTAAAAAAGCCGCCTAAAAGTGTTCTGTGCTATGGACTTGGAAATGGCGTTTGGCAGAGTTGTAAGAGTGAACTTATGGGAAATACTACCCCGGTACAATGTGAGCGGACCCTTGCTTGCAGGCTGTAAAGTCTCATTACTGCTTGCAGCAAGGATGTAGTGATCACTGATCCTGCGTATTCATTGCATCATCAGGCTCCATGGCATTAGTAAGAAGGGCACTTTGAAAGGAGTGAAAATAATAGTCTAAGCCTGAATGCGAATAAGACAAAGGTTCTGTTTTTAAAGAGATGACGAAAGGACGAAATGCAAAATGAGGGTAAATGGCAAGATATTAGAACAACAGAATGAAGTGGTATATTTGAGAAGTATGTTCATTAGAGAGCTGCCGCAGACGGTAACAGAGTTAACGGAGCCTTTTAAATTTGCCTTATGCAGCTGCATTGATGACACGTCGAAACGTCAGCACAGCTGCGCATTTGGCCTTGTGTTGGTACCGACGTTCTTATTCGGCAGCGAGACGTAGATTTGAGAATGCGATCTCTTCGTAGGATATGCGGAACCAGCTTAGCTGATTGAATCCGCAATGACGAGATGAACAGAATGGCAGGTATTAGCGAGGATGTCATGGTGAGAATGAAGAAGAGTTGCTCAGTTGGTTTGGGCATGTCGAACTAATTAGTGATTAAAGAATGGCAAAAGATTTATAATGGAAAAATGAGTGGTAAGAGAGGTAGGGGTCTCCCCCTACCTCTCTTACCTCGGTTGACCTTCGAAAACACAGTACCAAATATACTGGAGGAAGGAGAAAGACATGAGAACCACGAGGGCATGTGTGAAGAAGTTGATGACAGTGGACGAGGAAAAAGAGGTATGTTGTAGAGGCCGTAGCGTTTGGCGCTCCGTTCTCTCTGACTACAATGCAAAGCTTGGCGTTGGGTTTCGCGACTCAACGCGCAATGCTTCCAGATTTATAAATAACTACAGAATTATAATATACAAGAAACGGATGTATCTTAATGGAAACGAAATTTCTTAACAGTAAGTTCCCAGGTTCTCTCTGCTGCTCTACCTGCTCTGTAATATAATAAATAAATTGTAACATGCAACTACATATTTAGTAATTTTTCATGATATATGTACATGTATATGTATGTTATAATAATTGTCTGCGGTTCCCTCAGTTTTTTTTTGGTTACACTATGTGGCGCTGTTTTGTAATAACTAATAATTTAATTAAAATACAATGACATTATACTGTGTTTTGTCTGCGCATATCTTTATGTATAATATTATATAACATCTCGTGACCAACAATGATAATAATTACTATATATTGGCGGCCCACTCGTGGCTTCGCCCGCTTACCACCTAAACTGTTATTATGCTGCATTTGCCAACAGATTGATACATTCAATTACGAATAAATAGTACGTGGTTGTATGATAGAACGTCATCGGCGGCAAGTGCGCCCCCCGCGGGACTTGGGCTTAGAATTGCAGACGTAAACAGAGCTTTGTATTATTTTAATTTTACCTTTTCTCGAAAAGTATACGTTCAAATTACATTCTATAAAAGCCGAAGATTATTATCATTAAATTTATTTGATGACGAAACAAGTTTTGCTCGTAAGTTTGAATATATGTGATATAAAAATCGATGAAATATAACCCTATCATTTTCAATTATTTTTTGTCACAAAATGCCTTATTGTTCGAGATGGATATCGAACAACGTACTGACATACATTTGACAGCCTCAAATTGCCCTTAGCACGTGTGCTGCAACAATAGAATTTTTGCTTTGACTTATTATTGTTGTTTTTTTATTTAAGGCTAACTAAGACTTACACCGTAATGTTATATAGCTTGTGTACTTCTGAAGAATGCAGCTTTCATGCAAAATAAAAAGCAAATAAATATTACCCGTATTATAGATTGAGGACGTCGTTGATGCTAATTTTATTTTCTTCCTCCGGGAGTCAAAACGCGGCTTCTATGTCTTGAAAATTCGGGAATGCATAGGCAGCGGAGTATCATAAAAATACTACATAACATAATATATCTACTGTCCCTCTGCCTAGCCCACAATGCGGGGAAAAGTGTGAAGCTGTTCTTTATTTTTGTTTTTTTAACAAATCTTTTTAACAAAGTAACAAAATATGTAACAGTTTTAACTTTTGCATGCAATATTCAAACTACACACTCTAACCGTATACAAAAGAGGAAGCCCCGGTAGAGAGCTCTTGATGACGTCACAAAGGGCCCGTTTAGACGCTTAGCTGGCAATTTCACTGGCCTTTGTCAAAAAAAAACAAAGTAAAATATTATAGAAAAATCTATATTTCTGTATATAGTGAGTCAAAAAAAAGGAAAACTTAATATTTTTTCTACAGAGCAAATTACCACGATTGGTAAGGTTCAGGGCTTCAGGACAGGTAAGCATGTAGAATTTTTGTATATGTAAAGTATATTTGAAATAACAACACATCATTTTTTTGTCTCTTGCAGTAAGAATGTTATGGGAGTAACAACCCTTAACGTTAAAGTTTATTTTCTCAGTATCTACATATAAAGATTTTTTTTTAATTTTTGGAATACTATAAAATATAAAAAATAAGTTACTTTTTGTGAGGACATTTTTATACTTCACCTACCAAAATTATATATATTATGCACATATTAGTTAAGAAAATTATTGCTTTACAACTGAACCCACCACCGTAGCGTTTACGATCAGATGTTGTGCCACTACGCTACAACGGCTTCAATGCTAGACGGTAGTAATGATAACAAACGATTTTTGACTATACATGAAGTGATTCTACACATTAGGAAAAAAAGCCAAAAATAATTTTAAATTATTTCTAGATGTACAAGTATGTTTCAGATATAATGCGTTACATTTTGTGTTACGGCGTGAACCTAAAAAATACCATATGATATATTATTTTAAAACAGTAATGTATTACATAAAACGTGTGGCTCGTACTGGCATACATACTGCTAGTAGTATTCTGTAGAATACCGGAGGGATTGCGAATTTACACTATTGCTTGTTGACAATATTTCATTTCGTCGAGTGGGAATTGAACCCACAACCTGCGTTTACGTTCACACTTTATGCCGCTGCGATACGAGTGGTCTCTAAGCGGGATGATGGTTGTTAAACGAGAAACATGATCAAATTGCAAGGGTTCCCGTAAATTGGTGTGTATCATGAGATTCGACTATAATAACCTAAAAATAAATTGAAATATAGGTTAGAAATGTATAAACAAACAAAACTTATAAATTTAACACTTTATGGAATCAATTAGAAAGCTTTTTCCACAACACTAGAACGTAAACAAAGTTCTTTACGTGTCTACAAAATGGCCACTTGCCAGAACATATGTATCTATTACGTCTTACGTGACTGAAATCAAACTCTTAATTTAAACAAAATTTATTATAAGCAATTTTCCTTATTTTTTGCGATTAATACAAAATATAGTGTTAAGTAATTGTGCGTTTTCCTATAGCAGTACGGGCAGAGGAAACTTAGAAATAAGACACTCGGTTTTTCATTTTATGTTCAATTTTAAGACGATGCCTGTTAAGTGGCGGAACTCAACGCTGAGATTTATCTATCAGAAAAATTAAAATAATTTAAGGACCTATCCTACGTCGTGTACAGCCAGATGCTGTCCAACTAACATTTAACAAATAAATAAAATTCTAAGTAGTGTATTTCTACTGGCAAGAAAACAACGAAAGCTGAAAATTTTTCTTTGATTGTAAGCCACTAGTGATTCGAATTAGAAAACTCCTAATTGATTGAATACAAAGTAAATTTATCGAGAAAGACTATGTTGATCGTTTCTATGTAGGCCTGTACTGTGCTTACCTCCTGCACTTTAAACAAGAGTGAAGGCGCAGGCTAGTTACGTAGAAAATGTAGGCGAACATTGAAGATAGAAGTTGACCTCACAAGCAAAAGTACATGACTTGATTCTACAAGTGTTACTGACGTTGAATCTAAAACAGCTTCACGCTGTATCCCGCACACAGCAAGGTAGGCAGGGGGAACCTAGTGTTAATACACTCCGTTCTCCAATTTCCGTCGAATTCCGGAGGCGTTGTGTGTTGAGTGACGGAGCGCAACGCTACGCTTTGTCTATACACCAGTGCGAAGGAATAAAAATATAAATTAAAAATAAATATTTCATTTCCTCAAGTGGAGATCGAACCCACAACCAGTTGCGTGTGCACACTGTGTGCCCCTGCGCTACGACTTGCATCTATCACCAATCTATAATCGAATTGAATTGAATCTATAACCATCGCTTAAAATAACCTTTTTAGTCACGTTTCCAATTTAGCCACGAATTTGTGGTAAAATCCAACTTATTTTAAAAACACTAAAGAAAAATTTACCAAGAATTTTTGAATTTAAATAATATTGGGAAGTCTTCTCATCTCATGATGTTTGAAGATCAAAGATAATACAGCAAATTGAGTATTTTGTTTACAAAATAATGATTTCCTATCCACATTATATGTACATAACGAACTCGTAAATCTATTGAACTTTAACGAAGAAAATTGTTTTTGTAGGGTTTTTGTTTTTTAGCTGAATACATGAAAAGGCAAATTCTTAGTAATAACTAATTCAAGAGGAAGCAACATTTCGTTTTATAACTTTTTTTTAAAAGTTAGTCCTTGATTATATTTCAAAATCGTTCAGATTTTATGCAAAAAAAATAATACATAACCTGGACGTCTGGATGTTCCATCCTACACTTGCTCGCTTTGATTGCTTGCGTAAAAATAATACAAAATAACAATACAGTGGAAATGGAAGTATCTTAATGGGAACGCAGAGTCTTAACACTAGCTTCCCAGGTTCCCCATGCCCACCTCTCAGTGCCAAATGCAGCATGAAGCAAAAAAACAGTACAATCACAGCGATCAATTTATATTAAAGAATAAATTAATAAATAACCTCCGCTTATATTGATCGTTGTGTAACGTAATCTTCCTCAAAAAATTAACTTTAAAAACTAAAATATTTTTTTATTCATACCAGTAGTTCCCGAGATAAGCGCGTTCATCCAAACAAACTTAAAGATTGTAGAACTTACGATACTTACAATATTTCCTCATGTTAAATATTCTCGATTTGACACTTTTATTTAAATTATAAATAATATCGGTTACACAAAATATATATTCAGTATAAGAACCACCAAGTTGATTTATTTCATACAAATTTTTGTCCCAGAATTTCCTGATGCAATCTACTCAACGTAATGGCGAACCTGTCGATGTTACGCTTTTAATAAACTGAAGTGGTGACAGTGTCATGCAAATTTAATTGACTTGTAGAATATTGAATTAAAATATAATATAGTTTAAAAAATATATGACTAGGCTATGCTCTTCTCTTCTGTCAGACTTTGTATTGAGAAAATATCCAACAAGCTTCTAAAACGTGTGCTTTTTATTATCAGCAATGACACTATTATTTTAAATATATTTTCATTAAGACTTTTTTTAGAGGAATTTAAATATTATCCAATTTTTATATATATTTATTTTATATCTCAAATTTCAGCGCGTCGTGGCATAGTGGCTAATTTTATGGCCAAACTGTAAACGCGATAGTTGTAAGTTTGATTCCTACTGACGAATAAATTATTTTAATTTTTCTTTGGTAACAAGACAAACGACATACTGAGCCCTGCCATTTAACACGTAGTGTCGAAAATTGTATAATTGGGGAACGGAATGTTTGAGCATGATATACTCTCTGCCTACCATGCTTTATACGGGATAAAAAAATATACATAAATATAAAAAAATATATATTTTCAATTTCAGTTACGGCGATATGGTGCCCGGTACAATAGCAGGCAAAATAGTTGGCGGAGTGTGCTCGCTCTCCGGAGTGCTGGTGATAGCGCTGCCAGTACCCGTCATTGTGTCCAACTTCTCCCGCATTTACCATCAGAACCAGAGGGCTGATAAGAGAAAGGCGCAACGAGTAAGTAATATACATGTTTAAAGTATTTAGTTTGACGCGACAGCTTGTGAATTCAATTTATATTCAAGGAAATGATATTTAATATTTTTATATTAAAAATTCATTCATTTTCGTCGCTCTTGCGTCGTGGCAAAAGTTAAATGCTTCATTTAATAAAAAAATTTAATACAAATTACATATTTTACCTCTGGCTTACTAAATAAATTTTTTTAAATCTGGAAAGAAATGTCATGAGATATTCAGGAGTACTTTTCAAATTTTCAGGAAAGCCAAATTTTATATTTGTTAAACTTTATTAACTTGTCAAATCATATGTCTGATTAAATAATTGTAACTTTGAATTTATTTACGCACAATTGTTACTGTAAAGAAACGGTACATGTTCTGACTGTAGGCACAACGGTCGTGGGTTCGATTCCTAATCAGGGGAATTAATTTAATTACATCAGTCTGGTTACAAGACAACGTGGTTGATTTCCGCTCATCATTCAATGTCTCTACAATTCTCCAGAATTCGGTGAAACGTGGGGAACGGGGTGGCTTAACCCTAGATTCCCTCCTTCCGGAACGGGCGGGATACAGGGTGAAGCTGGTTTATTCACTTATTTAATAATTCCATTACAGAAAGCTCGTCTTGCTCGTATACGCATAGCTAAAGCTTCATCTGGAGCAGCCTTCGTGTCAAAGAAGAAGGCAGCTGAAGCGCGCCTCGCCGCTCAGGAGTCGGGCGTGGAGTTAGATGATGCTGGACGAGATGAAGACATCTTCGAATTGCAGCATCACCATCTGTTGAGATGCTTAGAACGTACTACGGTGAGATCTTTCGGACGTTGCTGGTGGAAGTTATGATAAAAATGGTATTAATGTGACGGTGAAATAAATAGAATTTCAACAATAAAAAAAATATCACTAGATAACAACAAAACCTGACTATATAAATATAGAACAAACGAGCAAAATAGTTTATTACGATTAATAACAGTCCGCACGAATTTTAATTTTACAGGACTCCTTGGAAAGATTTAATTAAAGAATGAATTGACTGACCTGACTGTTGATCCTAATAAACTATTAAATCTATTCTCTTACTGCAAAAGCATAATACTTTACCGTTACATTTCCAGGATCGAGAATTCGTAGAAATAGAGAATCCATACAATGGTGCAGCAAAGAGGCCTGGGTCACCGTCACCTCTCGCCTCACCAGCACACTCGGGCCGAGCCCCGGCGTTGCTTGCGTGTTGCGCTCGATGTGGCTGCTGTCCACAAAAGTATCAGGTAATTGTTTTAAATATATCCTAAAGTAAATGGGGTATTTAGATTATAAAATCTATATGTTAAAAACGGAATTTCTTTTAATTGTATGTGATATAAAAAGAAACAAAAAAAACAAAAAGAATTGGGTTATACAGTATGTACACGAAATTATATTAATTATAACATCCTTACTAACTTCAGCTAGACTTCTAAGATTATTA
The DNA here is from genome assembly GCA_917862395.2 of Heliconius sara. Classification (NCBI taxonomy): domain Eukaryota; kingdom Metazoa; phylum Arthropoda; class Insecta; order Lepidoptera; family Nymphalidae; genus Heliconius; species Heliconius sara. The sequence goes on along the minus strand of OU860797.2, from coordinate 19,480,237 downwards.
ACAATTTTTTTATCTTTCTAATCGAAATATCACTGACAATATTAATTTCAATCAAATTTCATCCACATAACGGTGTTTTGGACAGAAACGCCGTCGTTCCGTACGGTGCATCAGTCCGATCGGCCTCGCGTCGTGTCCGCGTCGTGAGGTATAAGCGCACCAATACGTATTGTTTCTATGGCCAAAATTTCATTTAAATTCAATTCAATACAAAAATTACTAAACTCATCAAAGTTTTATGTTTATTTTTTGTTTGAGTTATTATTGTTTTTCTCTATATAATAATCATCTGATAAACTAACAAAACTGTTATCTTAAAAGTCATTTTATTTTATTACTAATTTTTATTATTTCACAACAATTTGGTCATAGAAATGTGGTTTGACTTAATACGTAATGGGCCCGTTTGTTGCTTGTGTGGCTAGACCTCGTGTTATGTCCCCTGAGAGCTTTTACAACGAAAAATACCTTTTATTATATGAGCTTTCGCCTTTTTATCGTAAGCACAAATGGCGTTCAATGTCCGCTAAGTCCACACAAACAATCCTGATGCCAGGCGAAAGACCGAGCTTGCAAAATTCTGTAAAAGTCCAAGAAAACTATATATTAAATTGCAATATGAAAAGCTCAATAAGCTTTAGTATTTATGAAAATTCCGAGGTGAGTATATTGTTACCTACACGTACCTTTTTACCCTGGGTAACCTTGATTGCTAGTGATCATTTGTACCCCATTAGATATTTTCATATATTTATAGTAACAATATAGTTTGGACAAAAAAAATAAGATTTTGCATATATGTAAATAAAGATATAAATTAATAGAATAGTATAAAAACTCCAGACGAGCGTTGATAATTATTATTTGATACTAATGGTAATTTTTACTTAATAGATTTTTGTCATATTTTTACGATTGCGATGTAATTTAGAGAAAAAATTAAAGACTGTCCATACAAATAAAAACACAATGGAACAAAACAGAATAACAATCATCTTTTAGTGATCATTCATACTGCGATAACTATTTTCATATATTTATAATGAATTATAATGTGATTATGAGGAAAAAAGTACAATGTACAAAATAAAAATAATCTACCAGTGGTAGTTTTTACTCGATTTGTCCATCATGTATTTATAATAAAAATGCTATTAAAATGAAAACAAAACCAAATTCATAAAGAGACAAATGAACAAAATATAATAAAATTCATCTACTAAAGATCATTTTTACCCCATTACTGTTTATATTTAATCGTTACAATGACAATGAAATTTAAAGAAAAATATATTTTCAAAACGAATAACAACACAAATGAACGAAACAGAATAAAAATAATTTAAAACAAAGCAGGCATCAAATTGGCTGACAGGTCCTGCTTTTAGACTCGAGTAGAAAGCGAGCTCGCGGTGCTCGGAGATACACGGCGACATCCCGACCATCGGATACCTCTGTCTCAGCGGCCCCCAGTGAAGACCCCCTACCAGTACGTCCTTCAGTGTTACCCCACAGCGATTTTCATGTGTACCCGTCCTTAAAATTTTCATGCGAACGTGATATTTGAAATATTATAGACAGCTTTAAAATTTAAAGCTAAAATTTTAATGTACCAGGACTCAAATTCCCGCCCCTTGAGAACCGTCCAAGCGCTCTGTCCACTAAGTAGTAAGTCATACGTTTTTTCAAGGTACGTCAAAATCTAATAACGACAACGTAAGGAGTTGTAAAAAGCGTCCCAAAATATTGACGTATGTTGATAAAGTTGTGGCTTAGTGAATCCGTGGACAAGAGACGCCGATTTAAATCCCACTATGTTAAATTTTTTAAAAGATTTCTTCTATATTTTCCCTAGTGAGAAATAAAAATAACATAATAAAAATGTACATTTAAAACAAAATGTTGTTTCTTTAGTAATAATTTGAAAATCTGAAAATCTTTTGAAGTTTTTGTTTTTGTAAATATTATCAAAATCTGTAGATTAGTTTTTGGGGATAATCAAAAAATTTACATTTTTAAAGATATACTTTTCGTCTTTCAATCGCTGTGTGATAACAAACTGAAATAAGGCTTTCAATGTCTGCAGGGTGTTGGCTGCTGTAATGTCGCTTTATCGATATTATAGATATAAGTATTATTTATACGTAAATGTCTGTATTTTGTATTTGTAAGCTTGCGCTGTGGTGCTCTTGTCGTAATTTTTTAATGTAAACAAAATATATTATTGTAAATTTGTTTATTATATTATAAATACTATTATGTTTATTGTTAACAAATCGCAATATTATTTGAATTATATATGGTAATTTTTGTATTGACTGTTGGTGCAAAATTTACGTATTACTGAAAAATTATAATACGTAAATTGAAGTTTTAAGCTTGACATAAGAAATATTGCCTTGAATGATAATCGTGCAAATTTTTCTATTTTTATTAAATACTTTTTATACAAAAGATAAAAATTTTCAATATATAACCATTAATTGCTGGTTTTGTAGCAAATTATGTTTATCTTCATCTAATGAATAATAAGCAGTCCCTTATACATTTTTAATATGTAATGCGATCAGTTAGGTTAGTTCAACTTTCAATCCATTACAATAGAAAACAAGAAAAAAAACTTAATTATATTAAAACCAAAATTCAATTTATGCGACTTCAATCGCATGATCTAAAGAAAATAACCAAGAACTATTTTATTAAATGAGATATTTAAGTATGAGAGATACCTCTGATCGCTTGTACAGTAGGCTTACATAAATACAATTTAAAATGATGTCATTGATTCTCTTCGACAAATAGACTATGCACAAAAAGAATTCCTAACAAAAGTTCCCGAGATGAATAAACATTTTTAACTGTCTAAGCTTTTTAAGGTTTATAATGCGATTATTTATATTTACTTAAACTTATATAAAATAATGTTGCGATTTAATATGAAAGTAGATCCACAAGTGTTGTAATTGTTATACAGGTGTCGTAGCAATACTGTTGTAGTTCGAAATATAATATAAGATGCTGCAGTTGCCAACACACCGCACACATACCAACGAGATGGAATAGAGTGCTGGTTTCTATTTAAGTAAATTATGTATACTATTGAGGCCGTCGTGGTACAGGGGCACAAGAGTGCGACTGTTAACGCGATAGTTGTAGGTCCAATTCCTACTCGAGGGAATAAAATATTTGATATTTTCATTTCCTCGTTCTGGTAACGAGGCAAAGTACGGGTGAATTCCGCTACTCATTATGCAATCCAAGAATTATTTTGCGTTATTCTGCGCTAGTGGGGAACGGCAGTCTCCTAATGGGAATAAGATATCTTAACACTAGGTTCCCAGGTTTTTTCTGCCTGCTTCGAGCAGGATATAGCGTGAAGCTAAAAACGATCTATACGATTTCGCACTAAACCGTTACTCATGTGGAATATTTTTTTATAATTATATTCAACATCCACGACACAATATAAGAGTAACAGAATAAAATATATAAAAAAATAATCATCATATTCGAAAAAAATCATTATCATATAACACAATTTTCATTTATCATATTTAGTATCAATAATGTATTTCACTAACACTTTACACACTAATGGGTCTACAAAAGTAACAAATATTTATTATGTATTATATTAATAATCTTATCTATATATATACATATATGTACTTATATATAATTCGGCATGCTTCCAGCACACACAGTCTCTCTACATTATGCGACTCGCTCACTTTACTAAAATATTTTTAAACGTACCTATTTATATTCATACCTACCTATACCTTTATGTATGATCTGTGGTTCTATATCTTTGAAATTATACTCCCAAGCTTTTACTCGATGTTGAATGCTTTGTATAAAATTTTGTTATAAAGTAGAAGAAATTAATTAAGGGCTTATAAATAAATGTTTTGTGTCATATTAAAATTTTAAAATAAATACAATTTAATATCAATGAATTTATTAATAAACATATTAATAAATTTAAACTGCATTTTATAACTATTCATTGTTCTTATTAAATGTTTCAATTAAAATAGATTAATATTTACAGCTATGTTTCTTTGATTTCAGAATTTTGTTCATAAAATGCTCCACACTGAGTTTCATACACAAAACCGTCATAATTTCCAAAATATTGTCTTAAATATATTTTTATCATTCCAGCAAGCATGCGGCAAGTACATTCCAGCAGGAAGCACAGTTCAGGGAAACCAGACTGGAGTAGCAATGGACGGGACTTATTTAGTTGAAGCGTCTTTCTAGGACCCAACCACTAGCGCTCATGTTGAGAGCTACGTATGAGACTTAATGTGGTACCCCATGGGTGTTTACTGTGTGAATATCCCCATATTTAGTGTTACCCGATTATAACGGTCGACGAGAGACTATCGCGCAAACAATTACTAGATTTTACTCTTAACACGATACTGCCTAATATAAAAACGGATCGAGGATTTCAAATGGAGACCTGAATACCACTGTACCAAGCTAAGCCACTCGATGTGTCCAAATTTGGTCAATTTGAATGTTCCATGAATGCTACAAGGACAATATTTGAATGAAATGGATAAAATCCATATAAATAAAACTGTTACTACAATGTTTTAAACTGTTCAACTTATCTATAATACAAATAAGATATAGATAGTTAAACTTAATGTGACATTATAAATATATTTACTTAGCTCGCAGATAAGTCCTCATTACAGTAGACTCAAGCATGTGATCATCTTTAGGTCTCCAATACAAGGAACATCTGTCCCAATCGTGGTTTCTTTTAATCCTATAGTTTATTTATAAATAGTATTAATAAGATTTTAAAACATAATATGTATGGTTAAAACAAATCTTGCCCCATAATGAGGTTTTCGGGCTAACCGAATTTGAAAATCATTAGTAAAAGACAAATTAGATTTTGAAATTTTCACTCTAGTCAATAGTTGAAGTCATATCAATATTGGTAAAGGAATTTCTCTATTAGCTGTCCTTTGGTTTCTCTTTAAATCCACTAGGTCACTAGTGCCTTCGTATTCCCGTGAATAAATTTAATTAAAAATGTAAACTGTTGCTCTGTGTTAGTGAATAATAGAACATAGATTTTCATATAATAATGTTATTTTAATGAGGCGCTAGGCACGTAGCAAAATGTAGGAGTACAAATTAAAATTACCTCCTGGGGTACAAGTGATCACATGGACTCCAGTGGAGTACATGAAAATAACTAATAATATAATGATAAATACTATAACTGTTTATGAACTCTTGAAATATAAATTAAAAATGATGTTCAAATAAATTTTTCGGCATCATATCACCTATAGCTACGTGTCATTTAACACGTTCACTGCGGCTTGAAGGCTGAATCAATCTCAAAGAGACTTCATACCGGTGCACGTAATGTTACCTATGTAAAAATACTAGGCCGAAAAGCACAACTGCACCAGCTGAGAGTTCTTAAAAAATAAATTCCGTAATGAACGTGTTAATAGTGCACATTACCTAATAAATTTTAAACAAAAATAACTTTATAATTTGAAACTTTTAAACTTAAATCCTCTTAATTCTAGATATTGACGTCTTATGATCGCATAGGTAAAGAATGTTATGTATAGATAGATGAATTTATGTGGTTATATAGAGATTTATTTCAGAATAAATGTTAAATTATAGATATAAGTGTAAAATTATGTGAGTGTCTATTGCATTGAATGCATGTTCATGTAGAAACAAAGTTTGTCACAGATGGAGTGATGGGAAATGAAAACATAGTATTTCATCCTTACAGAATAAAAGATGGCCAAATAAATTTTTGATATAAGCAAAAAGAGATCAAAGTCATCTGTGACTTTATCTGTGAGAAACTTATTAATATTTTGTAGTTATTTGTATAAACCGAATTCGATGTTAAATATCTCTTCCAAAATATTGCCATTTCTATTAATGTTTAATAAAATATTCAATAAATTTGGTATTTAATTAATAATTAAGAGTCGGTTAGATAGTAATTGGTCTCTTACTTCATAATGTATGTAAAATTAAATTAAATTCCAAAGTCCTTGTGGAATAATAAAAAAATGTATGCAATTATTTATAAATTGTATTGCTGATTGATTTTTTTTTCTCTTTGTAGTTTTAAACAATATTCTTCTAATATCGAGTGGCAGTCAATATTTTGAACAATGTTTTTAATGTACAATCTTTTTCTTATAAATATGGGTAAGATAAGACGACAGATATGGAATTTTAATATTCGGTCTAAAGATTCTCTTCACTATAAAATTTCAAAATTTAATATATAACTAATATTTCTAATAACTAACAATTCAGATGAGATATTAATTTCTTATTCGTCTGCAAAGTCTGCTGTACCCTCTGTTTTACAAATGTACCCTTAAATATCACTTTTACCCCCACAATAAAAAATGTTCCTCCCTGTGATTCTATGGCTGTTTAATAATGCTATAATATATTGTTATTAATAATACAATTTATTGTTTAATTACTGTTTTTATTATTTTATGATGTCAAATGACCTATTGTACTGTAAACCAAATATAATAGTTGCACTCAGAGAACTCAATTAGTGTTTAAATGACAGTTTGTCGCTCATCAGCGCTTCGTTTCAGTATAATTTCAGTGAAACAATAATTGACCTTCTTGAGTGCGGCTATGAAATAATTAATATTATTTATTTTACTAAAAATAATATGTGTTTTAACATAGAAAAAACATAGTTTTAAATGATACCAATGACACCAAAGTGTTTGCCAAATTCTTTTATCTTCGCAGCATTCTGATTCAGTTAACGGTAGCGATATCTGTAGTCATCTGGGAATTGAAATTGTATTTATATTTTTTGTTTTTAATATCAACAGCGTGATCTAAATGTTTGATTTGTTTTAGGTTATAGGCTATTGGTGACTTCTCACTTAACTTCGATTTAAAGATACTGAAGGGAATCGGAAATAATTCGTCATATAAAGTAACAATGAGGTTCGTTATACAAAGGTTAGAATGGTCTATGTTAAAAAAATATTGATCTCAGATTATTCGTTTATCAGCAATTGCAAATTTTAAGACAACAGAGTCAAACAGCATTGTTTACATTACTGAACGCCGAACAATGATAAACAGTCTTATAAAGAAGATTTAATAAGTCTGAACGTGTCGAGACATTAATTTTATATGAAATTATTAACCTATCCTATTAGTAGTAAACTAATAGGATTCGTTATAAAAAGGTTGTAAGTCACATAACATTACATACAAACTTCATCTTTGTTAAATAGAGGTAAATAAAATAATACTTTATTTTTATGTTTTGCAAAGATTGAAAATGCATTATAGAAATGTTTTGTACTGATACAAATTATACCTTTACATTAAGAACTGTAAAGATATATTTTGTATAACCTCTTAAGGGATTTCGAATTTTCGTTAAATCGAGAAAATCGTTATATCGAGGGTCGCAACATTAAGGTTATACTGTATTTATTTTTCATAAATTTACTTACAATTTTTTTTATTTTGTGTGCCATCTAAGATGAATCTCTCTATCGTCGTATGCTGGTAAAGATAGTTAAACTACTGAACAAATTGACTGGGTTTTATTAGGTTTTTTTAAGATTGTTAAATGGCACTAAGATTTATTAAAGGGATTCCTACAGAAAAAAAATCCAAAAATGTTTTGTTGTATATTCCATGTAAAACAATTTCGGGTTGCAACTCATTTATGTATAAAACAGATAATAGGACAAAAGAACTAAAGTTTTTTTGTCCTATAGTAAAATGAAATTGATTAAAATGACATTAGGTACTACTGCTAAGTAAATTTGTAATAAGAAAACCATATTCTTATTAAAAATAAAATTACAAAATGTACCTACAATAACGAAAAACTTACAGCTATTAAAAAAAATTTTACCTATTCCCTAAAGTAACTTTTATTTCACTAATATTCACTGAACTGAACTTTACTCTTGATCCACCAAACCAGATTAAACATTTAGATCAATCTGACATTAAAATTATAATAATTTCTAGATTTTTATTATTATAGTAATAATCAGATAACTATTGGTAAATTAATTCGTATAGATATAATAAATAAAAAAAAAGTTGTATTAAAGTATATATGTAAAATATTATTATTTTGTCGAATGAGAGATGTTTCTGTGTGATCATTGACACGGTTATTTGTAACTAAAGTGCTGTATACATCACGTGAGTCATTTTCCGTATTATACAGGCGGATACCTAATATACATATTTTTTATACAGTGTGGTCAAAAAGAAATGAGTGAGTTTTTATATATAATAATATAGAGCAGCATATTATGTCATTATACCGCAGAGCGACCTCGTTTGTGAATGATTTTGGGTTCGATTTTCACTCGGTGGATGAATTATTTTTATATTTTAAATTCGGATGAAAGGTGAAGAAAGGAGTTTCTTAATAATAGACTTCTGTCTGACTCCTTTCTACCATACTTGCTATGTGCAAGTTATTAGTTATATAAAATATTACATTCTGTTTGCGGCTTCGCTCTCTTAGACTATCCTTTAGAGCTGATGATTATGGTTGTACACGTTTGTTTTAGGAACCACTAGTTCAAATTAGATTTTTTTTATACAATGGACTAAAATGAGTTGAAATTATTAAACAGAAATTTATCAAGGTACATTATTGCACCACGTTAAACTGATGATGTTTACTTCAGACATTTTCAAATCCTCCCATCTCCAAGTTGTTTGCATTTAACAACGTGGCGGGGCCATAAGTACTTACTTGCGGCACCGCGCTTTCACTGACAATATATATTTGGTTTTTTTTAAAGTTTCACGATATATCCTATACACAGAACCTAGTGTTATGGGGTAGCAGCAGAGGTGCTACCTAGTTTAATATTAGGACACTTGTGTTCTCTACTTTTTGCCTGAAGAAAATAATAAATAAAAATTCTCCTGAGTGAGAATTGAATGTATTGTATAAACCATTCTTATTGAATCACTCACTTATTAAACATTTTTAAAGTGTTATTCTACACTTAGGAAAGAACAAGCGTATAAAAATTTCGACGTAGCTCGATGAGAACGTATGGCTTAGCGATCAGAGCGCCTGGTCGGCTTCCAGGAAGCACGGGTTCGAGTCCCGCTACCTTCAAATTTTTATACGTTTTCTAGATTGTACAGTATTTTAGTTACAAACAAGCGTCAGTGTGTCGTCGGACCAAAGAGAGAGTTCTGCATAAGGAGTGAGCACCATATATAATAATGTTTAGTTGATTGTTAAACGAACTGCGTGTACAAATATACAGGTGATAATGTCGGTATGCAGAAATTATTGTGTAAATTTAACTTTTTTCCTTAAATTTTGATTTTTTTTATGTTCTTATTGATTTCCTTACAGGTTACGTAAAGAGTAGCTGGGAGATGTTTTTTAACTTTAAATCTTGTGTTAAGACACTCCGCTTCCATTAAGACATTTCCGTTCTCCACTTTAATCGTAACTCTAATCCAGTTCCGTTTACAACGCTGGTGGTTCTGCGCCATGACTTGCCTATCTTCTCTACCTTGTGTTGAATTTGTTTTTTTTTATGGATCCTCCAGGAGTTACGTTTTTTAATAAAAGTATATCACAAGGAGGAAATAATTTGAAGATATCAATGGCAAATCATTTCGTAACACAACCGTTTCGTAAAACGATGAAGAAGTATATTTTAAATATTTAACTTAGCATCGAGGTCCGGTTACTTTTGTTTACTATAGCGTTTGATTGTTGACTTGGATTTGTTGCATTATTAAATCTATAGACTTTCAAGAGTGCTGCTCAAACATAATTAGAACCTATATATAAAGTCGGAGCAAAAGTAATTTCTTATTCCTCATACAAAGGAATATATAATTTTTAGGTATGTTTTTTATTTATTTATAGTATGAAAGTGCCGTTTTGATCGACAACTAACTTGTTGCCATATTATGGTTAGTGAGTGCCATGATCCCATTCCTGTAGAAATTTTAAGATTTTTTATTTAAAAAATCTAACAGGTAGAGTTCAGAGTTCTTTTGGTATGCTTCCTAAAGAGTTCTGCATTGACCGAAACAGGTGGAAATCTGATGGAGCAAGCTCAGGGTCAGGCTATACGGAGGATGCATCAACACATCCCAGCCAAGCTCTCTCAATTTTTGCTGTGTGGCTATAAATCAGTGCGTTCTGACGTTGTCATAGTGGAATACTACGCCCTTCCTATTTACTAGCTCCGGCCGGTTTTTCTCAAAAGCTTCATTACATCAATTACTGACAGTGGAGGTCAGAATTGATAGTTTTAGCCGGTGGCAAAAGCTTATAGTGGACGATTCCTTTCTAATCCCACCACACACATAGCATCACTTTGTTCCGAGTCAAAGCGGCCTTTGCCACGGTCTGTGGGGCTTGCCCATGATTTGAGCATGATTTTTTTCGCCACCCATTCCATTCAGTCACCCATTCACCCATTTTTCATCACCCGTAATCAACTGTTTAAGATAAACAAAGAATCGCAAATGGAAACACGTTGTATTAGTTTTCTCTCAGTGTGATATTTGGTACCCAAATATCTTTTTTTTCTCTTGTACCCAGACTTTCGTAAATCACGTAAAACTGTTTTATGATCAACATCCAGTTCTTAAGTAATATCGTAGCTACTGTATGTCGATCTTGCTCCACTTTCTCAATGATGGCACTGATTTTATAAAATTTCCAGACTTGAAACGCTTGAACCACATTTGTGCTATTCTTATTAATATTGCATTAGGTCCGTAAACCGTACAAAGTTTATTCGCGGCGTTCGTCGTATTTTTACCTTTTTTGTAATAAAATTTTAAAATGTACCGAATTTCTTTGTCACATACGTTCATTTTTCTTGCTTAAAAAAAAAGATTTGAAATATGACAGGAACTAGTTTTTTTTTTAATTAATTGCTTAGGAATGTCACATTTAATGGTATTAAAACCAGCCAGTTACATTTGGTACAGCCAAAGAGGTTAATTTACTAATAATACATCCAAAATAAGAAAATATTTTTGCCCCGACCTATTATGTTACCCAATTATTTTCATTTCTTTTCACGTTGCATCCTACTATATGTCGGGTACTGGGTACCCAGTATGAAGATACTCGGTTCCTCACTTTCCACACCGTTTTCGAGATATTAGTAAATATAGTCAGTCATGGCGCAGGAGCATAGTGTGACTAAAAAACCGACGACAGTGTGGCAATCTAACCCAAAAGGTTCGAACTGGCACTCAACACGCGATGTCTCCAGAATTCTACAGAAAGTAGGGAACGGAGTGTCTTAACACTAGGTTTCCTCTGCCTACCCTGGTATGTGCGGGATACAGCGTGAAGCTGATAATACGTACAGAAGTGTCAATTCGATAATAAGAGAAATGTTAAAGCACTACATCTTCTTAATTCCGTGCAAGCGTTAAAATTTTGACACCGACATTGTCATTATGTAAGACACTATGTATTTTGTGTGAATTTAAATGTGATATATGTACATATATTTACAAATATGCTTAATTTATTTCAAAATTATTATTGAAATTGTAAAAAAATTTTATCTTTTGTGATTTTTTATTTTTTTTTGGTATCATGTAGTTTTTGCGTATAGCAAGGTAAGCAGCGGGAACCTATTGTTTAGACACTCTCTTTTTATAATCCAATTATCGAGACCTTGCGTGTTGAGTGGTGGGATTCAATGCCGTACCTACTTTGCCTTGTTATATTTCATACCACCGAGTGGAGTGGGTGCTACTGGGACAGAGCGCGGCATTGTATTCAGCCTTTCAATTGCTTGCAATGTCTTGATTTGGGCGGCGGGTGGGAAACAGAGAGTAATAATACTTGATTCCGTGATGCCTAACGCGGTTACAATGTGAAGCTGAAGAAATCGTCTATATATCTAAATAGGTAAATATGTGTACCTATATCACAAATAAACGTGTCGACGTCTAAAGCAAAAAGGGTTACGATATATTACTTAATAATATTAATTTTAATATAAAAATGTGCAATAAATTAATAATTTAAAATGTTATATTATTATTTTTTGTATTTTATGTTTATTTTTTTAATTGTAGTCGTCCCTTTTGGCGGTTAGACGTTGGACTGCGTAATCTTGTAAGAACTTCGGTTTTGAACCTCTAGCTTAAAAATTCTTTGTTATTTTGAAAAAACGAGAAATAAATTTAATTGTATATAATGATATTATTGACTTTTATTTTAATTTCACTCTTAAATAATTTTACATGTAGTAACATCTAGTCGAGATCATATGTATATTTAAGTCAGTGTAGGTGATATGTAGCGACATCCTTTTTTAAGGTTTCTTACCCAAAGGGGTAACTTACTAGTAATAGTCCGGTGTCCATCCCTCTGTTTAACTGTCTGTCCGTCTGTCACCCGGCTGTTTCTCATGAACCTACATTTTCACAGTTAATCTATTTCTATTGCCGCTAAAGGAAAAAAGTCTAAAAACCAGAATAAAATAAATATTTAGGAAGGCTCCCACACAAGAAACGTGATTTTGTGCAATGATATGATATGAAACACTTCATGCGCGAGTCCAACTCATGCTTGGCCGGATTTTGTTGTCCATTTATTAAACATTTTTTTACACTGTATCCCAGCACACAGCATGGTAGGCAGAGGGAACTTAGTGTTAAGACACTCTGATCCCCATTTTCCCGCCAAATCATGGAGGCATGGCGTGTTGAGTAGCGGAACTCAACGCCTCGCTTTGCCTTCATACTAAAGCGAAGAAATGAAAATATAAATTTTAAAAAATATTTCATCTCCTTGGTGGAGTGGAGATCACATCCACAAGCACAACCAGTTATGTTTACAGTCACACAAGTGACCACGACTGGCTTCATTATTTTGTTATCAAGTGTTACCAATAGGTTTTTGTCGAGATTATCATGACAGCGGGTTATTTGTAATGACTAGCAAAACTCTACGTAGATGGAAGAAATACAGAATTTAGTAAAACCAAACCACGTTACTATTGAATTTAAAAACTGAAATATTTAAAAAAACATTTATTGTTTCTGTTTGAACTCACTACCTTTGCACCTGTTTTGAGACACTGGTCGGATCGTACACATTTGTATATAGAAAAGCGACATCTCTTTTAATGTTATGAAAATACTTACATATTCGTGGTGAAGCCCTCTATAGTTAATGGTACAAAGCTTTTAACTTTTGAAATTGTTATACTAGATGGCGGTACCTGTATGATTTAAGTATAAAATAATCTTTTGCACTACAACAAAACAATGATTATGTACTAGATAAAACGCCTAAAAAGGTGTTAGTGGGAAGAAGGCAACCATCATTTTAATCTATGGCGCTACAAACTTACCAGTATTACATGGAGGGTCTGGGGAGCCACCTACTCCAGAAATTTTACTTATAACATAATTAGTCCCGAAAAAATAAAAGAAAACAACATTTCCACACAAATATCTGTTCAAACAGTTTAGGCCCCCTTTAGAAATTATCTCTAGATACGCTATGTAGTATTTACCATGGTTTACAGTTAGTTTACCTACTTTTGTCACCTGGAGGCGCCCCTACTGTGATGGAGTAGAACGAAGACCTACAACGAAGAAGAAGAAGTGTTTAAATTCATAATCTTCGTCAAAATTCTAATATGTTTGTAACAACTTATTTTTTTATTAGTAAAACATATTTAGTAAATACCATTCTCTCTTGCCAAATGATAATTCTAAGTAATTATCAGAACCGAGTCTTTTGGCATCATCGGCTCATTGGCACCCCTTTAGTTAAAATCGTGTGTATTATAGTATTATGGTTGTCTACGTATTAAAATTTTAAAAAATAATTTACTTTTTTAATTGACATCTAAGACGAAATAAAGCAACATATGTTTACAGCTTTATTTAGTGGTTATATTAGAAGACACATAGTGAATATTATCTAAGCTGATATATATTATATATTAGAAACAAGAGAATATATCGCCATTTTTCTATTGTCGTATTTTTTATATTGTACAATAATTTATAAAATATGGAAAAAAGTTCAATATAACTCTAAATCACTTCTATATAAATGTCCAATATATCATTGATTATAATCATTTAGTGCGTTTTACATAATATTAGGCGTGCTACCTTTACTGTAAAAATATTAGTCATATGTTGTAATAAATGTAGATATTAGAAAGAATGTAAAATAAATATCCGATTTCCGTTTCTTTTAAACTTATGAGACTATAAGCGGATATTCTTTATCGCAAACTACTCGCATAAAATGCGTGTATTTGATCCCCTTATATTTCCATCGTGGCGCAGTGACATTTTGTGTGAGTATAAACGCGTTGGTTGTGAGTTCAATTCACACTCTAGCCAAGTATTATATTTAAAAATATTCTAATTTCTGTGCTCTATTAATCAGATATCGATATAAAGTTTCGCCTGAATGGCGCAAATCATATGTGTAAAAAAATTACAGAAAGTAGGAAACGGAGTGCCTTAACACTGAGTTCTGCTCTGTTATGGGATAAATAAAAATATGACGCTCGGAGCCTACCAGATGGGAATTAATCATTTCGATAATATAGATAACACGTAAAACGTTTTAAATGAAACTGTTTTAATCGGATTAATCGCGTATATTTTGTAGTTTTATACATTTTTGGAAACCCGACGTTTCGAACACTTTGCAGTAGTCCGTGGTTTCGGGTAGCCGTGTTAATTAATCCGGTTATAAATATAATAATAAATAATAATCGTGAAAATCAAAGATCTTATTACGTAAAACGTTGTATAGAGAACACACGGTTGTCTAATTTTTATAATAGGTTTCGACACCTTCAAGTCTTTACATTTTAATATAAGAATTGCGAGAGCCTCAGAAATTATTGTTATTACAAGATTCTTTCGCCGACCCGCTATAATACTTCGTAACAAAATATTCAAATATTACTAAAAAAAACTTCTACACAAATTTAAATTAAAACTAAATGTCTATCATTTATTAAAAAAAAAGAATGGCGACTTAATTATTTTAATCCAGTCGAATTTGAACCTGAGGCCAGTCGTAGCGCAGAGGTACAGATTGCAAAATGGACTGGTTGTTGGTTCAACTCGAGGACATGAAATATTTATTTAAATTTATATTTTCATTTCGTCGCACTGGTGTTGAGGCAAAGCGCGGCATTGAGTTTCGTTACTCAACACTTTGCCTCCAGATTTCGGCGGAAAGTGGGGAATGGAGTGTCTTAACATTAGGTTCCCTCTGCCTGCCATGGTGTGTGCGAGATACAGCGTGAAGCTGAAAAAAAAAGATTTGAACTGGAATTACTTATATTAATTACTATAACGTATGAAACTGATCTGGAGGAGCTTCCAGCTGTATACGTCTGGGGGTGAGATTCCTATTAGGGATTAATTATTTTCGTTTCCTCGCTCTGGTTACAAAACAAAACAGCGTATATTCCACCATTCAACATGTCTCGAAAATCAGTGTAGCCAAGCAGTGGTTGGGGACGATAAGTCACAGGTGCAGTAGGTGCCCTCTGCCTACTCTACTCAAGTGTCAAATACAGAGTGAAAATAAAAAAAAAATATTATAATTTAAAAAATTAATATATGTTCATTATTTTTTATTAACTCACTATGTATAGTAATGAACCCACTTCCTGGTATAAGTAGGTGGGTGGTATAAAAACGACATAGATCACTTAACCATTGGGGCGTAAATGCACTTATGTACATTACTATTTTTAATAGTATTCTTTCTAACTGGAATAACTATTTATGTAAGCATTTCTAATTAGACGCACTGTGGTACAGTGGAACAGTGCCTGATTGTATGCGAGTTGATTTCTTCCACGCTTTATATTCCACATATAGCAGGGTAGGCACAGGGAAACTGGGAACCTAATGTTAAGATGCACCATTTGTATTTAGACTTTAGACTTCAGTCAGTCTTCTAGTAATAGTAGTAGTTATAAACCAAACAAAATTAAAATAAATTCTCACTTGTCAAGCTACGTTAGAGTTAAACTTAAGTTTAACTTAGCAATAAATAAACCTTTTAAGCATTTTATAAAAGCAGGAAACTGAGTAATCTCATCATCAGAAAGTTTTAAGCTATAAAACCTCGTTGTTAACAGTTATATATCTATATACATACATACATACGTCCATACATACATACGTACATATAAGTACACTTACAGGCGTACAGTAATTGTGGAGAGAATAAAAAATTGCGCTAAGTGTGCCTTACTTGTGCTGCGTACACCCAATGGAGGTTTTGGATCGTATTAATTTTTTTTTTTCAACGCCACATTTTATCGTGTATACTTAGTAGGGTAGGCAGAAAGAACTTATGCGGAGATATTTCATTCTTTGACTTTGGTCCGAATTTCCCTTTGAATTAATTGGCGGAACTCAACGCCGACGAAACATAAACACAAGGAAACACTAAAACGACGACAATATCGAGCCCACAACAATTATATTAGCAGTCATTATCATCTTTCAAATGTTGCAAAAATCTCGAAGAACTACTATAACAAATGCAATAGGCAATTTATTTGTTTTATTTAAAGATTAAAATTCAAGGTTAAAGATTAGAGAGAATAAAAGATGAGAATTTCAGTGTTCAATTTTTTTTACAGAATGTGATAAAAAATCATATAAACATAACATTTCTTTTTTTCTTCATTTGTCCCACATATTTCCGTAAGCAGGGAGAACACAGTGTTAACACACTCTATTCCTCATTTTCCTATTTTTGAGACATTTCTCTCCCTCTCTCTCTTGTCTCGAACTCTTGTCTTTGGCGCTTTGTCTTATTTGCAGAAAAATTATCAATTCCTTTCTCTGAGTGAAAAACAAATCCACAACCGGCATACTACAATGACGGCTTAATGGAAAGTTATAAATGTTACAAAATAACACAAATGCCAATACACTCATACAACAATTTAAAAATAATAAATCTCTATACTATTATACAAAACCACGTTCGTATGTACGTAGCGGGTTTGTTCCGAGCGGCCACAGTTGGGTGGTAGAGCGAGAAGTTCAAATCTCCGCCGTAATTGATAAATAAACGGCGCGTGCGCAACGCGGGTCAACCAACTTGGGCTTATTGCCATATTGTTTAAGTTTCATTAATTAAATACTACATGGTGGCGCAGTAACAAAAGTAACAATTTCATTCAAGGTTGTGTGTTCGATTCCCAGTTCAAAATTGAATTCTTTTCGTTTCTCATTTTAAGTAACTTTTTACGAATTAAGACACGGAAGGTCGCGAATTAAATAGGAAACAGATGACGTAGTGTCTGGACACTAAGTTGTTTTGACTGGCCTTCTATTATGCAGAATCAGGAGTGAAATAAAAGTAACATATTTTTAACATTTTTAAAGTGTTATTCCATACTTATTAAAGAAAAATATTTATTTAGAAAACGTATAAAAAATTGACTGTAGCGGGACTCGAACCCGCGCCTCCTGGAAACAGACCAGGTGCTCTGACCACTGAGCCATACATTTGAAAAATGTATGTTTTAAGTATCATTCACGGAAATTTTCGTTAGGTTCGTTACGTAATTTGAGTTATTATGCTAATAAATTATGGGTCTAACAGGATAGTTTAAATAAAAGAACATTTATTCTAACAACGTGATGATTCTTTATTTATATTTATCTAAATATTATTTTAATTAATTCATAATTTGTGGCGCAGTGCAACAGCGTTTGACTATAACCACGAAATTTGTGATTTCGATCCCCATTCGTGAGACTATTATATTATTTTTTATTTTTATTTCCTCGCTGTTATAGGAAAAATGCGGTGTTGATTTTCATCACGACCTAGATGACCTTAACAAAATAAATAAAAAAATACCTAAAAATAATTGCGATTCGTCGGTTTTCCAATAAATACACTTAAATATACATTCGAATACTTAGCGGGCGAAACCGAACGGGAGCCGCAATTTTTGTAAGTTACAGAAAAAAAAATGTTTTTGTATTTTATTTTTTTTGTTTAGCTTTAAGTATTAAGCGTGCATATTGTGTGACGTTTCCTTCCTAATAAATATATAAATAAATAACAAACTTCCTCGTGTCAATTACATACTACATACAAGTAGCTAGTAAAAAGCTAAAATGAAAGAATTCTCATACGTAGATGTAAAGTTAGAAAGGATAGAAAACATAATTTTTGAGCTTTCCCACATAAACTATGTTTCTTACTAGTTTGCCATATAGCATCTTGAGTAAAAAGTACCCCAACCCCTGCACCTGCGGGGTTCCACGCTTCAGTGATCGAGACGTTTAGCCGTTAGTAGTATTCAGTTTTAAAAATTATATTTTTCACTGGCCTCTACTTGCGGCTTCGTCCCTGTATTTGTATGAAAATATTTTCTCGTTTCGACGTGCGATAAATCCTAAGTGCAGGAAGTAACTCTGACCATAGGTACTTACAATAGGTTACATCGTAACGATTAACGTGACAATATAAATGCAATAGAATCTCTAGATCAATCGACTATTTACAACTTGAGATAAGAACGTTCAACCTTAGAAGCATCAGTTTTATAATATTAGTATCTATAGATAAGGTAATATTATCATTCTTGCGAATACTATTTTCGTATTTTTTTCTATTTAATATCCTGGCATCCATGTCAAAACTTTGAAGATATAAGAAACAATATTAAATAATAATAATAAAATATTTGCGTACGACTGTAAACGCGAGAAGTTGTGGTTTCGTTTCCCACTCGAAGAAATATAACATTTTATATTTTCATTTCCTCCCTCTGGTAATTAGGCAGAACACGGCGTTAAATTCCGCCACTCAATTTGCAATGACCCCAAATTTCGACGGAAAGTAGAGAACTGAGGCGTCTTAACCTTGCCTTCCCTGTAACATGCGGGATGCAGAGTGAAGCCGAAATACATCTACTAAATGAAGTTTGAATCTACAACCATTACGCCCATTTAAGTAAGTCTGAACTGTACAAGGATGGCGTTACTTCTAATAATAGTATCTTATCATTAAAACGTCTGTCAAGCATAGGGGTGGCATTCAGTGTCTTTTTTATTAAAAACAATGCTATTTATGACTATAAGAACGTCTTCTTTCATTCGTTTCTTATTTCGCTTTCGACACTATGTTTTAAATTGAAAATAAAATAAAATAAAGTTAATATTGAAGTTTGGTTGTAGAGGGATCCATTGTCTCTTAATTGGGTGATTCCTTCTGGTAACGAGGCAAAGCGGGGTATAGAATTTCCCGGTCTGTGGGGAACGGAGTGTCTTAACACTAAATTCTTCACTGCCAGCCCTGCTTTTGGCGGGATATAGCGTGAAGATAAAAAGTAATTATAAAATATATTTTACTATTTTTATAATACTAAAATAAATTTAAAACTATAAAAAATAATTAAGTTATTAAGTAAAAGCATATCTACAATAAATACAGTTTATATTAAATAACACAGCCCTGTATACAGTATATCACATCGATCACAAGTTCTAGAAAATTCCGTTAAAATACATACACACATACACACACACACAATTATATTCATCATACACATGTGTGCGTTACCTTATGTGCGTGCGAGTAAGAAGTCGGCGCCTGCGCAGGTATATGGAATACGTAGCTATCTCACTTTGACGCCATATTATTATATACACCTTTCTCTTTTACACGCACAGATTACATTAATTAATACGGCGTTTCGTTTGACCAATGTGATTTAGTATGTAATTTAGAAAGGAAATATTACTTCTGCAATTAAAGTCAAATAAAAATATATTTTTAATATTTTTTCCTTATTTATGACTTAGCTTAAAGTTTAAGTAACGTATAACGTAATGCTTTAAAGTCATATACCTATTAGCAAATCTATTCAGCAAGAAGTATATATATATTTTATTTTTTTAATAATGTTTTTTTTTCCACATAGAAAACACTGTTTCCTACTTTCCAAATTTGCCAATTTTAAAATACTGTATCTTGAGTGGCAGAATTTGACGCCGCAATGTTTTCGATTAAACATTTTAAAAGTCAAAGTCACATAATTTGTTCAAAATAAGATTAGCCTTATTTTTTTTGTGAATAGTTGTTTTATTTTTCTTTTCATTCATTAAAAACAATGTATGAAAAGAAAAATATCTATTGTAGTACCAAGTAATAAAATAAAATAAATAAAATAAATCAGCTTCACGCTGTATCCCGCACACTGCAGGGTAGGCAGAGGGAACGTAGTGAAAGACACTCCGTTCCCCACTTTCTGCCGAATTCCGGAGGCATTGCGTGTTAAGTGGCAGAACTCAACGCCGCACTTTACCTCGACACCAGAGCGAAGAAATGGAAATATAAATTTAAGTAAATATTCCATCTCCTCGAGTGGGGATGGAACCCACAACCAGTCGGTTCACAGTCACACTTTGTGCCGCTGCGCCACGACCGGCCTCAAAGTAATAAAGAAAATCAAAATAAGTTCTAAATGTTTTAGGTACTATAAAAACTCAATTTAATTCAATTTTACTGTATATGTATATTGTTTTTATTTTAAGCTATAACTAAAAAATCGACTCGTTCTGGTAATAAAAAAAATATTAAAAAAAAAGAAGCAAAGCTTTTGTTTAAAGCCAATAATTTTTTTTATAATTATACTTAAGCTTACATATAACACTTACATTATGAATTTGAATTAAGTTAAATTAAACTATATTTACCTCAGCCGCAGTGGTGAAGTGGCCAATGTCTGAATGTTAACTTGGTGGTGTAGCTATCAGCTACTTTCTAGCAAGACAGACTGCAATTACATGCAATGTCTTGATTACGGCGGAAGATGGGGAACGAAGTGTCTTGAAACTAGTTCTTGTACACTGTGGGAAAAAGTAAGAACGTGTTTTCATATAATGAAATAAATACTAAAGTTAAACAATTTTTAGAGATAAATGTTGAGTTTGCAAAAAAATATTGTAAAAATTTTAAATACACTGATAATGACAATAGGAATGTCGGTGGAGCCTCTACATCTATTTAAGAATGTTTAAGACTATTTTATCGTTTTATATCAAAATAATTTCAGAGGAAATTTTAAAATTATAATATTTTAAATACTTCAAATAATGATATCACGATAAGAAACATATGGTAAATAATAAAAATGTATTAATATATGATATCTACATACTGTATTCATATAAAAAATAACTTCACACTGTACACCGCGTACAATGCTGTAGAGGCAGAGGGAACCTCCTACCCCGTGTCTAACATTTCGCTTAATTTTTTAAATATTACGTGTTAAGAAGCGGAACAGAACGCAACGCACGGGAATCGAAACCGTCTCGTTTACAGTCAGTTGTTATGGCACTGTGCAAGGATGGCCTCATAGATACACATAATATATGTTTAATATAGCAATATTCCGCGGACATTCGTATAATTTCTACAAGTGGGCAGTCGGAACGGTTGTGTTTTCTTCGTCGCGCTCCGCCGCCTGTACTGACTAGTGATGTGCATTATCGACACTATTATATAAAAGAACGTAATTCGACAGAATCGTTAGGCCGTTGAGATGTATCTGCAATGCTTGCCTAGATCGAAGTTACTATTTTTGTTAGGCTTCACGCTTAATTTCGTACATAGCAGGGTAGGGAGAGGGAACCTAAACAGAACACACAATCAAGACAATTGTGTTTCCCACTTTCCGCTAAATTCCTAATTTGTTGAGTTGAGTTGTAGTTGGGATAGCAGAACTTAGAGCCACGTATTGCCTTATTCCCAGAGCAAAAATCATAATCAGGGGAATTGATTAATTTAATTCCCTTTACAAGTGTGTGAATTTTGCTTGCAATGCTTCCTAAATTCGGTGGATAGTGGGGAACGGAGTGACTTAATTCTAGGTTCCTTCTGCCGACCCTGCTGTGTATGGGATACAGCGTAAAGCTGATTTATATAGATTTCAAAGATTTTAAGCAACAACAATTTTTTTATAAATCTATTTATATAAAACAAAACTTTGCCCATATTAAACAACTGGAACGTACATGATATCATTGTCACATCACTACAGCGGAAGTATGATAATTGTGCGGCGTCTTCCCCTCAATAGCCCGACTCCTGATAGACAACTAAAAATTCCTTTATTATTAAACGCTTTACTGGAAGTAATGCTATCGAGCTTTCTTTACTTTAAGCTTTCTTGAAATAAAATTAAAACGTTACTTTGTTGTAGCGAAGATATTTTAATATGCGAAATAAAATATACATATTAAACGATATAAATTAAGTGAACTAAAGGATCGTATTTAAAAATCATAGTTGTATATCTTGCTATGTTCAACATTTTATACAATAGGCTGAAATAAGAGTAAATGCATAAACAAAACACTGACATATTTAGGAACAAAAGAATACATTGAGACTGTGGATTCGATTTCCTCTTGGTGGAATTGGTTATTTTCACTTCTTTGCTCTTACGTGTGGAAAGTTATACGTTTGGAAAGTAGTGGCCTAACACTATGTTCCCTCTTCCCATACTGCAATATGCGGAAAAAAGCGTAAGGCGAAAAATATTTTTTGGATTTAATTTTCATATATTTATAAGATACATTTAAATATTATATTCAAAAATACATTATTATTAATTAATGACACTTAATAAATAATCGAGTAATTAAATATGTTGATTTTGTATTTTAATCAAAGTTATTTTATTCTATCAAGCGAAAGAAACAGGAGCGCGTTGAAGTCTTTTTCATACCCTTAAACGAATCTGCTGGCTGTATTAATATAACAAATATCTAAATCTAGGACCGTATTATATCAATTTTAAAATATTTTGTTTTTCATTTCCCCTAGTAAAAATCCAACTCAGCTACAACTGCTTTTTTAGAAAAAATAAGCTTACTTACATTAGATTACAATGTTTCCAAGTATTATGGACCTCTCACTACCGCTTTTGCGTTCTGACTTTTTCAATTGTCAAATGCTTTAAAATTCAAAAAGACTACGATAGAATTTTTTACATAAATGTCAGACATTAATGTATGAACTGTATAAACTTATACAGATTTTTTGGTTCTGGAAAGTGGAAAATTGAGTGTCTTGACACTCTAGGTCTAGTCTATGTCCTCTCTGCCTACTCTGCAGGAAAAAAAACCAGGCTGGTGCGAGTTGGACTGGCGTATGAATGGGTCTGTACCTTTATCTGTAGAAACGGCAAATAAAGTATGTGTTTTGGGATACATTACTTTGGGATTCCTTTCAAACATTATAAGATTTATTTTTGTATATGTTGTTATAGCAGCAACAGAAATACATTCTCTGCGAAAATTTCAATGCCTATCTATCACGGTTTATGAGATATAGTTATATATATGTTATATTATAAGTTACATGTCACTACAATAAGATGTTTCATTATTGATGTTGAAAATGCAAATTAATGCTAAATTTTTACATTTCTTCGAATATAGACATAAACTTATTTAGTTTTAATTTTACATCTTTCTATTAAATAATAAATGATTTGATAAGATAACAATTTAAAGTGTTAACCATTTAGAAATAAAAAAAATTACTAAAGGTTAAAAAAATTAAGTCCTTCAGGTTTCATCGTCCACCAAATATATTTTTTTCTTTTTAGCACACGAACGATACTTCATTTACCTCGTCCACTGCCACCAATCTCTTCACACATGCTCTCCGTGAGGTGCTCATACATTTCCCGTGGTCTTCCTCCAGATCAACAATATTATATTCTGCAAGGTAAACCGAGGGAAACCTCGGTCGTAAGAGAACAAGAAAATGCTCTCTTACGACTTCATACTATATAAATACTGATATACGTTTTATCTCGTCACTCTAATAAAAAACCTCTTTATACCTCATCAAAATAAAAAAAAAGCAAACGTCAAATCTCAGCAAAAATGAAGTATGTGAGAGATTGAAAAGTTGTAATTTTTTTCCATCCACTTTAACCACTCAATTAGTTGTCTAGTTAATACATAAAAAATAAAAAAAATATCGCTACTACTATGCAAGGCAGGCATTGATTTTTATTCATTTATTTATTTATAAAATATTGCGTTCAAAGTAATGTGGTTATCTTAAAAAAAATCTAAAAGTGTTGCCAGTCTGCGCGTGCGCCGGTAGCTTAGTTCTTTGTTGTAATGCCACTGGTTTTCAAAGTTTTCTTTACAGTTGTAACATTGTTGTTTTTTATTACATATTATAAATATAAATACAAACGATATTTAAAGAAATTTCCTGAATGTTGATCATTGATATCATTATTAATGTGAGTGTAAAAATATCGATATAGTAAATATTCGATATAATAAAACTTAAATATTATGTTATTTAAACATTTTTTTTTTAAAAATGTATATCACGCATAATTTATTTATAACATGGGTTATATTCGATAAAATATCTTTATTAATCATTGTTTAACACGATGAAACCATGTTAAAAAATATTTAAATGTTAGAGCTATTAATAATATGACAAACAAATTAACTCCATGCTTTTCTAGAGAGACATAAATATTTAAAATGCACCTTATCATGTTACCAGAGAGAAAACAAAATGAAAATGATGAATTCTCTAAAATGGGATAGAATATCACACATCGTGCCTGTACGTCATGTCGGTCTTTATAAAATATATAAAAATAAAATGCAAAAAAAAATAACTTGCTAATGTATAAATCTAAGAATTTTAAAAGCCCAAACCACTCATCTCAAATATTTGAAATATACCACAAAATACAAAAACTATTTAAAAATACATATATTTATATATAATTACTTAAAACTTTGGAAAACATAACCAACAAAAGTCAGTTACGACATTCAGCCGTTACAATTTATTCATCAACTCACTCTTCCGGTAAGCGAGACAGAAATATAATTTTAGAATACGCCGGAGAGAGATAACACTACATCCACCTGCTGGAGCCATCTTTTTTTCTAGTTTTTTTGTCTCTAATTATGATAGCAATGGTGCAATATTGACCACTATCCACGATCCATGCTGTAATCTGTAATTTCTGTAATTTTTTAAAACTTTTGCAACATATTATTACTAAATGGTGATCTTTGATTCAGTAAACGAAACGAAATAGTACAAACTATTTCGTTTTGAATGAAATGGTAGTGAACTTAACGCTTTCCGTCCATCGAATATCCGAGATATTGTGTGTTGAGTGGCGGAACTCAGCGCTGTGCATCATCTAGCAGAGTAAGGATAAGTACGGCGTCAGTAACTGATGAGTTTCACCTTTGAACTTTGTTATTTGTTGTCAAATTGACAGTTTTTTCTATTTTCACAACGCTGTTTTAAAAATTAAGTTTGTTTACTTTAGGTAGGTACTAACCCATTTTACTATCTTAAAATGTGTACAAATTTTACTACTGTAAATAATAAAATGTCAATTACATTATAAAAATATATTGTAGTTCCGTCCATCAAACACTTTGTGGAATTTGCTTTGCAGAATTCTGCGGAATGTGGAAAATACTTTACAGTCACACGTTTGTGCATCACAACAACAATTAATTTTCCGAAGAAAACGAGCAAACCCAAGAGCACTTATTAGTATAAGTTATTTAAATGGACTAGCTATGATTCTACACAGTGGAACCTATCATGACAATAGATGTCAATATAATGATAAGCATGGCGAAGAAAATCACAAGTACGACGAACGAAAGTAGAGCGATGAAAGTATCGCTTGAAGCAAGGTGTCTTGGACCATTTAAAAAACAGTTTTAAAACACCCAATGTTCAAAGTTTTGTTTAAAAACGGACAACAAGAACACTTTTTAATTGAAATTTTATTGAAAAAAACAGGACTTGTTTTTTTTTTCAATATGTTGTGTTTATATTATTTATTTTGACACGCTTTTGTAAAGTCGAGCTATAACTAAATAACTATGTTATCAAAATCTAGGAACCTGAATTACACGCATTTCTGGTTCTGGTGGTTATATTATCATCATGAAACTAGGCTATAAATTATATGTTGATTAGATGACAATACAACATTATGGTACAATCCAGCTGGTCCTTGTAGTGCCTATTAGTAAACATATCGAGTTTGTGCTCCTTATATTCGTCTTATTAATGTGTTTTATTTTCTAAATGTATCCCGAAAATAAAGCAGGGGTAGAGGAGGAAACTTGGTGTTAATGTACTCCGTTCCCCAATCACTGCTCAATTCTCGAGACATTGCGTGTTGAGTGGCAGAACTCAACGCCGCGATATGACTTTTAAGGTCGTTAAACTATTGATTTTTACATTTAATGTAATACATGAACTGTGCTATGGCAATAAAAATATAAAATATAATTTATATTATTAATATAAGTTTTTGTACATAGATCTAAGGTAAAATTTATTATTCAGTTATATGTAACTTCTCATAATTAGAGGATCGACTGGTTGTGGGATCCTCACTCAAAGAAGTGAAATATTGGTGTCGAGGCAAAGCGTGGCGTTGAGTTCCGCCACTCAGCACGCAATGCCTCCAGAATTCGGCGAAAAGTGGGGAACGGAGTGTCTTAATACTAGTGTGTCTTAATACAGCGTGAAGCTGATTATCATGAAACTTCTCACTATACTAATGAACGTGTGATATTTAAAAAAAATTGTGAAAACGTGTAATATTTAACGAATTTTGTAAAGTTACGGTTATTTTTAATGAAAAGGCCTTAAATTTGAATTTTAAATGTTAATAAATTTTAATGATTTTAAATAAATGTTAAAATATATAATAGACCTCGACTATTTAAGTCAATTAAAGTAAGCAATTATTATGTTAAACTGCTTAATTATGAACCAATATTTAATTTATTGAATATATTAAAACAGATATAGAAAATTTATCAAAAAAAGACACACAATTAATAGAAGAGTCAACTGTCAACGCAATCACAAATCATAATATCCCTTTTCCGTTTAAAATTATATGACTCTACTTATGTACAGCGCGCTAGTGTGTGTTTTGTGCAGGCTGCGCGGGAGTCGGCTGGTTCCACTCAGTCGCATTTGAGTTGCGGCCGTCGTCGTGCTAAGACGTGTAGCGGGACAAAAATAGTAATTAACAATTTTTAAGTGTGTGTTGTGTTTGACTGTGACAGTGTTGTATATATTACGTGCTTTATTAGAAGGTAGGTTTTTAAGTCTATTTGCTTCTAAAGGGATGGTATCAATATATAGGATTCTAATAAGATTTTTCAGTTTTAAGTAAGACAGTAAGTTCCATTGACTTAAATTCCTGGTTTAGGCTAAATAAATACCTGATAACCTTGCTACGAGCGATTTTTTGTAATTGTAAAATAATAAATTAGATTAAACAACATATTTAATTTACTTTTATTTCTAAGTCTTGTAAAAATGGTCTATATTTAAAAAAATCAACGCAAGCGCAAAAATTCGACAAGCTATTGGTTTCTAATATTAATCGATAGACAGTTACTGCAGCTTATTATATTAAATAAATCACATCTGGAGCAATGTAGAGCGTAATTGAAAATTTTCTCAACAAGAACATTAGTCATCGTCACGAGGCTGTAAGTAAAATATGAATTGTATATGTTAAAATACAATCTGGTCTTCATAACCTAAAATACAATCAATAAAGAGAAATATAAAACAAAGTTATTTATAACTAGCGACCCGCTCGCGGCTTCGCACGCTTTAACCACAGAATGATTTACTTAATACACTAAAATTATATTCATGTTTCAATATACCTATAATGTATGCTTGCAATGAACTTGAGATTTCTAATGTGAAAATTATTAAAACCTTAGGTGGCATTTTCGTACCTCCCATAAGAGAGATGCAACTGTCAATATATTAATTTCTTTAAACTTTTGCCTTATGGAGTCTTTAGGACCTAAATTATAGTTATAACTATATAGTTATAGTTATATCGATACTTACAATAAAATCCTAAATCATCGGTGTCTGTACGTGGAAGATATATTAGAAAAAATATTATTATAGACATTTAAATATTTAATAAAACTTGATCAGTTTGTTTGTTTATATGTGCGTTCACGATAATCGATGCGATGCTTAACCGATTTAAGTGCAGTTTTGTAATTTGGCTAACTTCCTTTAAATATTTAGTATTAGTTTTATTTTAATCGGTTCACACAAAATTAAAACCAGATTCACACTGTATCCAGCCTATAGCAGGGAAGATAGAGGGAACTTAAGTATTAAGATACTGCGTATGATATATGACTGACGTGAAATGAATATATGATTAAATTTCAATTCAATCCTCCAAGTGGGAATCGAACCCATAACGTCACGTTACTGGCACAATTTTGTGCCCCTACGCCGCGACGGTCTTTAATATTCATACAGAATGGAAGCTTCAGCGCACCCTTTACGGGGAGTATATAGGATAAACTATTATTATATAAAAATAATTAAAAATATAATAGTTTATTAAACCCATACCTAAAGAAATTAATCAAGATACCTCAGCAGTTTAGACGTAGGATCCAAACCTGTATTTCCTGTGACGCAGTTACGCATCTATGCAGATACCAATAATTTAATCACATACTACTACAAAATATTACTAAAGGTTAAGCAACTTTGAACTTTGCCGCCAATACCTACGACTCGTATGCGGCGGTTTCCCTTTGATAGGCCTATGTCTGTTTGCGTCTTTAATGACAAATAGCGTTTTATTTTAATATCAACGATAATACCTAATTTACTTTGTATGAAAAAATAACTTTTTCCTTCCATTTTTTTAATTGTATTAGGCTTTTATATTACTTTTTAATTGTATTAGGCTTTTATAGTTAAAACTATGGTTTCATTTAAAGTGGTACTGATAAAAACATTATATAATTGACTATATAATATCTATAGTGATTTTTTAGTGAATAGAATTATTATTATTATTACAACACTTGCGAAGAGAGCATATTTCGGGCATTTTTTAAATTCTTATACCTTTTGAGAAACCACCAACATTTTTATCGTTAATAATTTTTTTTTTAAATGAAAAAAAACATTTGAATATTTTGTCTAAATTTTTCGCCATAATGACGCGAAAATATTCAAAATGTTCAAAATTAAAAGTTCAAAAATGTTGGTTGAAAATAATTATACTGTAGGAGGATACCTTTATATGTACTGTTTAAATCTGTTGTTTTATGATATTATGTAGAATAATATAGTCTATAGATAATCACACATTCCTCTTCACACTTTTTATTCTTTAACTATAATAAGTAAATATATTTAACGTTATAACGTTATATTAAACGTATTAATAAATTTAATTAAATTTATTAATACGTTTCAAGTATTCATTTGTTTTGAATATAACATTAAGATTGATTCATAAAATATATTTGGCACTTCCTTAACTTGATTATTTCATCTATTTTTTTTATATACAAAGTTTTGATTAAGTTCTCTTGAGAAATATATATTGAGAAATATATGTACTGTAAATGAATGTAACGTACCTACGTGCCAATGATTAAAATGTATTGACATCCCCACGTGATCCATCTAAACCAAATATAAACTTTTTTAAACTATAGCAACCAACTCGCGGCTTCACCACATTTGTGAATTATTTGTTTGTTTCGATACAGGGAATTACTTGAAAGTTTGTATTAATTTTTTTTAAAACAGCACCGATTTTTATAAAAACTTAAATTCAGACTGTTAAAAATATTGTAATGAACACGTTTCGTACAGAGTAACAGAGGCCGGTCGTGGCGCAGCGGCACAAAGTGTGACTGTAAACCGACTGGTTGTGGGTTCGATCCCCACTCGAGGAGATGAAATATTTACTTAAATTTATATTTCCATTTCTTCGCTCTGGTGTCGAGGCAAAGTGCGGCGTTGAGTTCTGCCACTTAACACGCAATGCCTCCGGAATTCGGCAGAAAGTGGGGAACGGATTGTCTTTCACTACGTTCCCTCTGCCTACCCTGCAGTGTGCGGGATACAGCGTGAAGCTGATTTATTTTTATTAACACGTTTCGTGGTTTTTTTTAGAATTCACCCCTAAGAGTGCTAATAAGCAGGCGAAGTTGCTCCGCGACCGCTAGTTTTAATGTAATAATATACAATATATTTATAAAAATGAGAATGTATTGTTTTGTTTAATAGCTCCTGATAGTTATTACAACACATGCAAGGAAAGATCATTTTAGAAAGTTGTTTAATTATATTAGAATTATAAAAACTACTAACATTTTTATGGTGAATAAAATATTATCTGTGTTTTCCACCTGAAAAACACTAAAGGGGAGCAAAAATATTAAATATATATAAAAATATAGATACCACATTAGTATCAATACACTATGCTGGTAACAATAATTGAAAAAAATTATATACTACTTACGGGATAACTTTGTATGCAAAGTTTAAAACTATTAATTATATACATACATATACATATCTAAAATATATATATATATACACTTTAATCGTGTAATTGTAAAAGAATTTTCCTTATCGGGTCTATTTAATTCAAACAATTTTGCCGTGGGATCCCGGTCTAGTATAGGATCATCCTAGTGCTGGTGGTGTCGTAAGAGGCGACTGGGCAGACTCCACTGGATCATTACCACCCCCGGCATTAAAAACCGGCGTGAAGTAGTGGCTTTATGCCACTGCGTTTCGCATCAGGTAATGCCGGGCTCCGGAGCCCAACCCACCTTAAAGGCGGGCAACGAACCTGTAACTCCTCTGGTGTTGCACGGGGCCGCGGGCGGCGGTAGTCATTTACCATCAGGTGATCCAAACGCTCGCTTGCCTTGTCCTTTCCATAAAAAAAAAACTTCCTTTCCATAAAAATCTAATGGACTGTCTTAATAATTTAAGTGGTATCGATACAAATCCCCCCCCCACCCCCGCAGAGTTACTCGTCACGGTGCGCGAGGCCACACGGCACACACTACGCATTTTTTATTATTACATGATTTTCTTTAGATTTATATTTTTAAATTCGTTATATCTTTTGAATGGGATGTCCGATCTTATTAATTTAAAAAGTATTTTACAGGTATTGAAATTATCTTTCATAAAATATCATTTCATGGGATAAGGATTGATGCAGAGGTATGAACAATATGGTTTGATTATTGTCGGCACTTTTGTTAACGTATAAAATATAAAAAAATGATTATATTGTCATAACTACAGTAGTTGGACATATGCTATCGCGGACTTTTTTATAGATATTGATGTGCTCTATAATACTGTAGAACATTGTTTTGTTCTATCATCAATAGTTTTCGCAGCGCACGCGATGATAGAATTATTAAGATCAATTTTTTCACACCTTGGTTTACATTATTGCATTTCTATTAGGGATCTCTATTTTTTTGGAAATGTAATATAGCCTATGCTGGTCAGTAAAGATGCAGCTTTCCAATAGTGAAAAAAATATTTAAATCGGCCCGGTAGTTTTTGTGTGAAAACTCTACAAACATACACACATACATACATACATACATACAAACATACAAAAATACAAATCTTACCTCTTTATAATATTAGTATAGATAATTATAAAAAGAAGGAATTTACATACTTAAGCAATTAATTTAGCTTTTCCTTTTCCTTAGTGGAATTCAAGTCGTATATGAAATTCAATTAGAATAATTTGTATATTGTATAAAATACTATGCAGGCAATATTTTTTATAATTAAATCTTTATAAAATCTGTTAATATACTATTGTAGAAATTGAAGCAAATTGCTGTTTAACTACAAGGAATCCACAGTAACTCAGATACTACAGTAATTATTCAAAAGTTTTCGTTAATTATTTTTAATTCTGCATAAAAACTATTCCAAATATTGTGGATGCCATATCAGAAATAACAATCATATTTAAACAATCAAAGTATCAACATTTGATTTCTTTGTCATAGAGCCCGTCGGAATTTTAAGACATAAATCCACTAATATTATGAAATGTTGAGTTGCATGAATATGATAAAAGAATATATAAAATAATATTTAAAATTACATTAATATTATATCGGTTTTGGTTTTGTGAAAATATTGGAACTTTTCATGGTTCGTTTTTGACGGTGGCTGCTTAAATATAGGTACCAATTTTTTAAATATATGAACTAGAAAATTAGACGAAACAGAAAAATAAAAAAAAACTTTAAGTTTAATGCTTATTAAAGTTTAATTAAATGTAAGAGGCGTGTGAAAACGAAATGGCATATTACATATATGCTATTTCGTTTTCACTAATTCGTAATACGTGGAAATAATTTATATTAAAATTACTTTTGCCTTTTTGTTAACTCTATACAACAATTAATTATTCTATATACGAATACAATGTAGGACGTGGTGAATAGTAGTTATTAATTTGATTCACATTATGAGCTTGTTTCTATATAAAATTCCCGAGTTTTCCAGGATTTTTCGAAAATGACATATGGTTTCGCCATTCAGCACATATTTTCGTAAAAGCACTAGATTAATCTCGTTATTTTATAATTATTATTATGCCTTAATAAACTTATATACGAATAGCAACCTAATAGGTCATTTCATCTCATATACTGTAGAGCCGTTGAATAATTTAAAAATTACATAAGTCAGTGAAAACATTAATTTAAACTCAAGTGTGTGAATCATTGTATGGGGTCTAGGTTAGCCTTTGTTAGTATTTTCCCATCGCTTAACCTCTAAACGCCAGACATAAAATGCTTTGTCAGTTCTATAACTATTAAGTAAGAGTATGTTTCTTGGAAATTTGTTTCTAATTGCACGAGAAAAGGGAAATATAGTGATTTATGTAGAGTCAGTTTTCTCTCTCTCTGCTTATGAAGAATTTTAAATTTCAATTTAAATTATACTATACAATTCGAAGTTTTCAAGCGTGTGCATTCCCACAAAACTTATAATGCTGTTGTCGTCCATAGTAAAAAATAATAAGAGTTACTTATCATCAGGTAATTTTTCTGTTTGTTAGCGCCAATGAGAAAAATAAACTCTCTATATATTCCCTGATTAATAGATACAAGAAATAAAAACATGAAAGGCGAAAGAAAGAATTATAATGATTCAATACATAATTCTCTGCTTATAGTAAACTTATTATTTTGAGTATTAAATGGTGATATCCGGTGATATTTATAACCAATTATTATGTTGGGCTAGGAATACTCCTCCCTACAATACCAAATAGTGTTTCGTATTATGCTTTGTAATTTGTAATTTTCTTATTAGAGTATCAATGTATTACTACTATCTATCACTAAGTTTTTGATCAATGAGTTACTGTAATATTAGTAGTTGACGGTGGCATATCAGTAGTATTTTTGAATATAACTTTGGTTAACTAAGGTTAAGTTTCTTTGAAAAAATTGTTATTGTGTATCAAAAGCTCTATTATCCAAAAACAAAGTAATTTACAAAAACTTAATTATATAATATACCTTTTTTCAAGTATTTTTGTTAGTCAATAACCCATAATTCAAAATAAGCTATCAATGCAGTATATAGGTTTTAAAATTTTAATTTTTATATGAAACTCTACACTACACTCTAAGTGACAATCAACAAATTCGGTTCAGCATAACAATAGCTTCAACAAGTATTTGTAGCATCGACTTAGAATAGGTAAAATCTATCAAAATTAAATTCAACGATACAGCGCGGCACCTTTCCTCTGGTTTTTGTTTGTGAAAAAAATAGAAAAAAATATGACTATAGAACGGTAGCGCTTTCTAAACGTCCGCCAGCACACGATTTGAATGAAATGAAATTTAACTTTTAATATACAATAGTATATATATTACGTGTTGTTATGTATTTTTCTATAATATTGATATATTTTATCTGCATTTATAATGTATTGATGAAACAGTAGGAGCAGGTTCACTTTTTTTTTTTATAAATAACGTAATAAGATGATAGATTTTAGATTTAAATAAAATTGAGTTGACAGATTTACGGAGTTTAAATCAAGAAAATTTCCAAAAAAAAAATAAACAGACTTGAAATATCTGTCAATAAAAAAAATACCTAGGTATCTCTAGGGCCGTCCATTACTGACGTGTTTCTTTTTAGCATGTTTTTAACAACCTACCCAATAAATGCACTAGATTTCGAGCAGGTGATTAACGGACGTGTCCCTATAATATAACGTATATCTCCAAAAATGAGTGAAATTATCGATTTTGAGGAAACTGTGGACTTCTTTATTAGTTGGAATACTTTATTAGTTATAGCTGTTTCTAATATATCTTCATATTCAAATATTATCTTATTCAAAAATACTATTGTATTTGAAGTTGCTTAAAAATGCGTGCAATGTTAAAAATTTGCTGTATTCACTAAACGACCATCAATTTGTTACTTTGTAAAAATTTTAATTTATTTAAATGCGAATATACGGTAGTGATATGAATGTGTCGTATGTACGTATGTTCTCACGATAACTAACATTGAACAAAAATACGTTAAGCGATTTTTTATCATATATAATTTATTTAGTCTGTGTTTCAATACACAGTATATAAATTTATGTAAGTGTATCTATTTCTTTTAATATTTTGTATATTCAATATTTTTCTGGAGCTTAATAGATTGTAGTACTGCGTGTGTTAAAATTTTGCCTTTGTTAAAATTTGTTTGGTCTCGAAAGGATAAATGTAGAGTTATGTTATGCTACGTACCCGCCGCGCACCTAGTAGGCTCTCGTCAAATTTTAGTAGATTATGGAATATCCTAATCCACGGGTCCCAAATAGCTCTCTCGAAACCCAACATTTTTTTTCATCAAGTGTTGGTTGTTTTGACCTTTTTACCTTTTTATTAACAAAAGTTATATATTTTTTAAGTTATAACTTTTTAATTATTTAACCCTGTGTACAAATAAAAGTATCTTAAACCTCTTTAATAATTGAGTATGTAATTTTCTCAATAGTTCAAAATTGACTTCTGGTACATTGCTGGCGCACATTATTATACATATAATTATTGTTTTAGCTTATTATACATATAATTATTGTTATAGCTTCATAATGTGTCCCACAAATAGAGATTGAGGGAACCCAGTATTAAGGCACTCTGCTCTCGATTTTCCGCTCACTTTTCTAGACATTGCGTATTTGAGTGGCGGAACTCAACGCAGTACTCTTTCTTGTTAACTGAGCGAGGAAATAAAAAGAATTCGTATTCTCAAGTGAGAATCGAACTTACAGCCGTCACGCTGACACTCACACATTGTGCCGCGACCGCCTCGTTGGCTTAATCCGTATTTATGGTCTAGCGACGTCAGCTGGCACTGACCAGCGCTTGATTCGCTCATTGACTGCACATTATTTGCTTGTTGATTCATACATATAAGTGATTTTTTTAATGGATTTTTTGTCTATCGTAATATTGTCAGTCATCTTTCACGTCTCTTGGGGGTGGAGGTGGTGGTGGGTCTTCCAAAAGAAGCGAGTTTAAACTACTACGTTCAATTTTTTATAAGTTTTCTCAAAAAGTATTTTTCTTTTTTAAGTATCGAATGACATTTTAGAAATGATGAAAGAAGCCTTCGTCCAATTTCTTTTATTTTGTCACAGCAAACAGACGGGTCATTCTGTCCTATTTTGTATATCTATTCTCTATTGTTATTACGACACGTATTTTTAATATTTATGTTTAAATTGAACAAATCCTTATTAGGCCGTTGTAGCACCATGGCATAGCGAGTGACTGTAAACGAGACAGTTGTAGGTACGACGTTCACTCAAGAGAATATAATAAAACTCATTTTTTTTGGTTCTAGTAATTAATAAAGCGTGGCGTTGAAATCTACCACTCACCACGGAATGTCTCGATAATCAAGCAGTGTGGGCAGTTATGAGTGGAATAGAGCGTGAAGCTAAAAATAATTAATTATAAAACAGCAAATAAAAAAATCTGATTAAATTTATAACCAAATATCACAAAGTTCAAAATATAAATGTAGAGCAATGGGCCAACCAAAAACTTGGACTTGAGCTATACAAAGTATCGACAGCGAGCCTCATGCACGCCTCATGGTTCAGTGGAGCAGGACGCGGGTGTGGATCCGCTCGGTGGCTGCTCACTCACTTGGGATTCGACGTAATCGTCATAGTAGAGTGGGTGACCCGTTATCTATTATTTGGTAACTGTTAGATTTTTAGAGGCCGTAGTATAGGGACCACACGATGGTAGATCAAAATGGTAGAGACGTTAAATTGCACCATACAATACGATGTCTCGTACCCGGGCGGAAAGTGTGAAACGGAGTGTTTGGGTTCACTCTTACTAGGTTCACTCTGCATACACTACGTTGCAGCGATATTATATATCACTAAAAAAATATTTCCCACACTAAAACTTCAATGCGAATAAATATGTTCATTTTTAGCATTACTTAGTCAGTTTTTAACAGAGAGTTCCGTATCCAAAGGGCAAAACGGATCCTTGTTATTAAGACTTCGTTCTAATTCCATCTATATATCTGTCTGTTCATTTGTCACCACGCTGTATCTCATGAACAGTGATATTTAGATAGTTGATGTTTTTACAGATGATATATTTGTCTCTATGGCGCCAAAAGAAATACATTTGTTTTGAGCCCAGCCCTGGCACAGCGACACGAAGTGTGATTGTAAAATCAACTGGTTGTAGGTTCGATCCCCACTCGAGGAGATGAAATATTTACTTAAATTTATATTTCCATTTCTTCGCTCTGGTGTCGAGGCAAAGCGCGGCGTTGAGTTCTGCCACTCAACACGCAATGCCGCCAGAATTCGGCAGAAAGTGGGTAACAGAAAGTCTTAACACTAGGTTCCCTCTGCCTACCTTGCTGGGCGCGGAATACAGCGTGAAGCTGAGAAAAACATTTTAGTCTGTTTTTAGTAAATATTGTTCAACAACAAGAACCCGTGGTATTGTAGAGGGACAGAATCCGACTAGATGTACACATGTCTATATAAAACGTTTTTTGTAATGATCACTACCACGAAATTTGATCACCACTTGCGACAATGAATTTCCATTTCGCCACTCTTGGAAGATAAAGAACGGCGTTGAGTTCCGGCTCAACACACATCGTCCCGCATTCGGAAGGAAAGTGTAGAATGGTGTGTCTTGGCATTAAGTTTTGTATAGTGAAAAAAAGCGTACACTAGTAACAAAAACAAAAGACTTGAAAGAACAATTAATCGGTTGATTTCACAATATCAGCAAAGCTAGTGCTAAATGATAATTACTAAACTGTTTAAAAAGTTTACTAAAAAGTCGCTTAAATTTTTGACTATTTCGAGGGACATTAGCATAGAGTTTTAAGAAAAAGGCGTGGAGCGTAAATTTGATTTTAAATAAATTGTTATGATTTATTTTATAACTTTTGTTGTTATAATTAGTTTGAATTTCGAGTGATGCAAAATAATACTATGATACTAGTTACTAAGCTATCAGCTATTGCTAAGCATCATTTGATCTATACTTCTATATAGAAATAAATACTTTAAACGCTACAAGTTGTGTGGGATCGATTCCCACTCGAGAAAATTAAATATTTAATATTTTCATTTCTCTAGTTCCTTGATTTCCTCTAACTTCCGTGCTACAGGTGTGGGATACGGCGTGAAGCTAACAAAACTCCAAATAAATCTCTTTCATTGCTAAGAGACGGACCAACAACGCCCCGCCACGACTCAGTGTAGAAAAAATCCCTTTTCATAATCCCAAGTACAAATAACATTATAAGAATGTTGTACTGGTGCCTAGCCAATACTAATAAAATATTTTCTTAAATAAACAATATCGATTTAGTATCGATTGCGCAAATCGCTTTATAACCTCGCAGTGTTGTCGAGTTAGATAAAAAATCGTTAGTCAACCTTGCTTTTTACTAGGGATGTTCAGATGGCCATATTTTTTGTGTATTTTTAAGAGAACAGATAAATAGATGATTGGGGTCAATTAGATCTTGAGTAGGGCGGGGCCATGACTAAGTGGGCAAGTAGGTTGAGAAAATTATTTAAAAATGTATAAATATATGTATATTGTATATTTTTGTGGACAGGAATCGAATTCAGATTCATCGACTATAGTTCACCGTTTTTTGGTATTTAGAAATTTATCGATTTTAATAAGCTGTTAGATAAGCAATTTCTTATTTTAAAAACAACACTGTATAAAGTAAACTCATATTTTACCGGTGATTTCAATTTTAAAGGTATCAATTTTATATATTCACGTTTTTGCAGCGTTGAGCTCCGCCAATCAACACACTTTTTGTATTTGTTGGGAGAGCGCAGAACAGGGTAATTTATCTAAATATTATGGTTATATTGTTCTGTTTTTTTTTAGATAAATTACTCTAAATTTAAATTTAGCAACAAAGTGTCGCTCCAATATAATATGTTTTTAAGAAATACAACAAAAAATATAATAACATTATTATTTTATACTTCAATGCTATATTTCTTTAAGGCTATAAAAAATGTGATTTAGCTTTAGCGAAAATATAATCTATCGGTAGACTCTTTAAATGTTTATATCAGGATTTCAAAATTATGGTACATCTTCTATTAACAAGCTTCAAATATAATGTCGCATATACATTATTTTGAATAAATTAAAAAATTTATAATATTTCTATCCCGCATATAGCAAGTTAGATAGAGGGAATTGGGAACCTAGTGTAAAGACATTATGTATCCATTAAGATACTTTCATTCCCCACATGTCGCCGAATTCTGTAGCCCTTGCGTGTTGAGTGGCGAAACTTAACAACGCACTTTCCTTCGTTACTACAGAGAGGATATGCAAATATTAGGTAAATATTATATTTCCTTCTTCCTGGGAATCGAACCCATAACTTTCAGGTTTACAGACACACATTTGTGCCCGTGCGTCACGACTCATCACAGATTTCATTTGTAAATATAAAGTTCTGAAACAAAACAATTGTTATTTTATTTTAGAATTTTGTAGTTAAATTGAACTTTATAGTATGTTAGAAATTATTTACTTGGTTATTTTTTAAATTATCTACGTCATCATAAAATGTTAGAAAAAAAAATAAAACTTAAAAATTAGCTTATGACTTTTCATTTAATTTTATTTTATTTTACTTTAAATGTAAAAATATAGCGTCATTTATAAAGTAGGTATATATTTTTATACATTTCTTGAATATTCTATACTAATGTTGATGAAATTCGTCGAGGCTAGGCCAAGTTCAGATAATTTCAAAGGCCGTACGATTTGACGGTTGGTTTTTTTTAACAATTGAGCTATTTTATTGATTTTAGAGTAAAACGACATTGACTAGTTAATCAATTACGTAATTTCACTAATAATATTTGAAGATTTTTGTTATTTTTTTAGAAATATCAATTATTCTTCTTTTTTACGTTTACGCTGTACAAACAGCAAGATAGGCAGAGGGAACCAAATGTTAAGACACTCCATTCCCCATTTTCCGCCGGATTCTGAGAGGCGGAACTCATTGCCGCACCAGAGCGTTGAAATGAAAATATTCATTTAAATAAATATTTCATTATCTCGACTAGGAATCGAATCCATAACCAGTCGCATTTACAGTCACACACTTGTGCCCCTGTGCCACGACTGGACTGGTATTAAAATGCTAGCTTTATAAAATCTATATAATGAAACAAAGTTTTTATCGGTTCAACTAACCTTGAGTGAGGTGACGCAAATAGGTTGAAAACGGTAATCTTATAGAGATATCTTTGTATGTATTTAAATTATTTTAAATTAGAACCCGAAAACCCCTGAAAAATCATTATTATGAAAAACTAAAAATTATGGTAAGCAATCAAGGTACAAATTTCTCATTAAAGCAAAGGACGCTTGATTTGGACGTCTTGATGTAAAACAACAGTTGTGGGTTTGATCCTCATTGGGAGAATTGAATTTTTTAAATTTTTCCACTCTGATAAGATAAAGCGCAGTGTTGAGTTCCGCCACCTCCGCCGAACAAAGCGTAAAACTAAAAAAAATAAGAATTCGAAATTAACACAAGGTCTTATTGTACGTTGTGAATTCTCTAATATTTAAAACGTTCAGCTCAGTTTCTCTTAAAAGCCTTTTCTTAGTATATATTTTATTTTATTTATACTAATAAAGTAATTGAACGATCACTAGGCCTTCAGCTGGACAAAGATCCGTTACACTATACGCAATACCTCGTAAATTATACGTGGATGGGAAACAGAGAGTCTTAACACAATATTCCCTCTTTTCAACTGCCATATTCGGAATATATACATCTCACAGACAAGCAAACAAAACATCAATATGAATATTTCAAATGTGAACCGCAAACTATATAATACTAGCGATCTATACAAATGATTACATATATTGTTGCCTATGTGTTATTTTGATCTATAAGATATAGGTATTGCTGTAAAGTTTAATTTCAATTCGTTCAGTAGTTTTTGTGTGAAAGTTGTAAAAACATCTATCCTCACATTGGTAATAATTAGTAGGAGTACTAGGATTGTCAATATATTGCTATAAATAAAAGAAAATTATGTAGCAAAAAAAAATTGATAAGGAAATGTAAGGAAAGGTTAAATTATTTTATTTCCGTCCCTTGTGGAAATGTTGTTTGTTCAAATTAATAAAGAATATTATTTAAGCAAGAACATTATGACACCGATAAAAAGCTGAAAATCACTTATTTCTCAATAAGATTCTTATTATACATCTTATTTACAAGAAAAAAAATATGAAAGTATCATAATATATCAAAAACTGAAACAAATCATCTAACAATACCTCACTTTAGAACTAGATCAATACATAATCGATCTATAATTTTACCGTCGCGCGCGCACTCATTGTAACGTCTTCGCCGGATGTTCCGCCATTGCTCGCTCGACCGTTCCAAATTTAAAACGGAGTCGTTTCCGGTGACGTCACTGTCCGCCATTTTGTCCTGCATTGTCAGCTCCATGGGAAATGGGAGCGAATAAAATGGATTCCCCCTAGGATGTGCCGGGCAGTATTTTTTTGTTATGTGGCTTTTTAATTGAGATTGAAATGATTAAGCTTGTTATTTTTTGTTGTTATCAGTTATTTTTTTGTTTCGTAAGATAATTTACTAACAATTTTGATTCATGAGGTCGTCGTAGCGCATCAGCATTTCATCATTTTTTTTGTACACGCGTGGGCTTTGGTTTCGATTCCCACTCAGAGAAATTATCTATTTTCATTTTCTCGCTTTGATAATAAGAAGCACGGTGTTATATTTCGCCATTTAGCACGGCGTTATATGTCCCAAAAATGGGACGGAAAGTGGTGAACGGAGTGTTTTAACACTAGATTCTGTCTGCCTACCCTGCTTCTACGAAGTGAATGATGAGATGATGCTACGAAAATGTTTGATGAACTTGACATTTAAAAAAAAAACTATAGGTAAATGTTGCATTTGTTTACGGAAGGAAATCCTAGATTCTAATCTCCTAAGTTGACTGAAGCGTCTCAGATATAAAAAGAAAGAAAAAAATATATGCAATAAAAACTATATAATATAGTCTTT
Source organism: Heliconius sara (assembly GCA_917862395.2). NCBI lineage: Eukaryota > Metazoa > Arthropoda > Insecta > Lepidoptera > Nymphalidae > Heliconius > Heliconius sara. The sequence goes on along the minus strand of OU860797.2, from coordinate 19,438,593 downwards.
TCTTACAATATGATTAACAATGAAATGAGGAACATGACATCACTGCATACTTTATCGATAGTAAAAAAATGTTTATAAAAAACCATAGTAGGTACATATATGTGTGTGTTCGCTAATATTTTGCACAGGATTTGTATCCGCTATCTACATACATATGTGACAGTGTAATTATTATATTACTTTTTATTTTGATGAAAGATTCTGTTTTTTACGAATTGCCTTAATGTGTTTGAAAAATTTACCATTAAATAAGTTAAACAAACGTAATATAATATCAAGACACTCCATTCTCCGAATCGAAGACATTACGTGGTGAGTGGCGTAATTGAACGCCGCTTCTTATTATTTTATCATAACAGAGCGGGATAAAATATAATACGACTTGAGGAGTAGTCAATCGTTCAAAGTGACTAAAAGGTCGACAAAATGAGGATTATCACAAAAAAGCTAACGCGTGAACATTCCGTTTGAGGGAAAAAACCTGTGTACTTGAGTTCCACCTTACTTCTACTCTACTATAGATTTGAAATAACGACTCTATTAACATTAATATTTGAGACCACTATTAGTACAAATTACGTCATAAATAACGATACTTTTGTGACTTTGTTACATATATAAGTTGCGTAGGTCTCATTATATGAAATTCGTGTCGTGTCAGCCGTGGCGCAGTGGCATAAAGTGTAACTGCAAAATCGACTGGTTGTGTGTGCGATCTCCACTCGATGAAATTCAATATTTATTTAAATGTATATTTTCATTTCCTTGCTCAGGTGTCAAGGCAAAGCTAGGCGTTGAGTACAGCCACTCAACACGCAGTGCCTCCAGATTTCGGAAGGTAGAGAATAGAGTGTCTTAACTAGGTTTCCTCTGCCTAATCAGCTGTGTGCGTAAAGCTGTTTTTTTTCAACATTCGATGCCAACGTGACACAGTGGGTTTGATTTCGATTCCCAATTGGGGAAAATAATTAATTATTAGGTTTTCAATAAACGTAAACCCAAATTGCAATTCCTTCCGATGTTTAATGTTACAGTGAACAAAAACTGTTACACTTTCACTTATAAATTCTTTTCTTTAATTTTTTTTTTAATTTCGTCGTAACATATCTATCATTTTTAATAGAATTTAAAGCTAGAAATTACTCTCTTCTCTCTGCCTTATAAGAAAAAAAATATAGAGAACCAAATAATTTTAAAACAAAAATGTAACAGTTCGTTTTTAAGTTTGTGCGAACATTTATTATAGTGGCCATAATGATTGAAAATGGTAAACAGACCGCTAATCGTTGCGGTTTGGACTAGTGTTGTATTTATATAGGCTCTATCGAATCGCACGAAATCTTTTATGTATGAAGATGTAATGATCATCATCATTAAATCCCAAATGTATGTACGCATACTGCTGGACACAGGCCTTGTTCAAGGATTTCCACGAAGATCAGTTCGATGATAAAATTAAAGGCTAATTTTGAAAAATTATTATATTAATTTATAAATTTGTTTCCAGTTAACCTTTAGCTGGCTTACCTTTTAACACAACGCGTAATATACAAATAATTACATAGTTCCTATAATAATGTATAATAAACAAGCTAAGAAATTCAACTGTGTTGTTTCAGCCACTCTTCTTTATATTGTAGTGGACTTAAAATGGAAACGATTGACTCGGTTCAATGTTTCTTATACAAAAATATATATAAAAAAGAATATCGATAGATAAAAAACAATATCTAGTGTATGTGTATACAGACGTAAAAGTACATCACTAGTCAATCGAACCGGCAGCTTCTACTTGGAATTAGAAAATCCAATATTGAATTTCGATTTTATTTATTATTTTTTAGTTATTCTATTTGGTATTTGGGGTCTGATCGATAGAGATATTATTGTGTTGTTTGATTGATTTATTTTAATGTATTTTACCTTTACGGTATGTCTCGCAAATAGTAGGGGACGTAGAGGGAACCTAGTGTCAAGAGCCTCTGTTTATGTCTAACTTTCAATATATTGTATGTCGTATAAATGAAAGATTATTATTAATTTCTCACAAAATAGTGAATTCCCTGAATAAGAATTCAACCAACAGCCATCGCGTTTATAGGCAGAATGTGCCGCTTTGTCAAGAAGGTTTTTTATGTCCAATAAAAAGACCGAAGAGGTGACGCATCACTCATTTAGTGTATAAATATTATTTTTTATGAAAAAAAAAAGATTTTGTCTGTTTGTACTGTTAGTAGGTCAAACCGCACCTGTAGTGTACCCCTAACCGCAACTACGGATAGGGAATCTCATTCATATTTTATATTCTCATTTTGGAATCGAATGTGATCTTATAAAATCGATATGAATCATACACAACCCAATTCGATAATGTCGGATGTATATATATATATATATATATATATATATATATATATATATATACATCCGACATATCGAATTGGGTTGAGTATGACACATGACACTTTCTGAGTAACCAAGATAGCTATAGTCAGGGATATAGTCTATAGCTTTCTTTGATAAATGGACTAACAAAAACAATTTGACTAAGTAGTTCATGAGATTTGCGCGTCCGACCAAACAAACTCTTCAATTTAAAATATTAGTATAGATAAGTACAGAATATAGATGACAGTAATGTCAAACCACTCGTCATTTACAACGGTATTGTAAGTTAGTAACCTCGGGACCGACTAGACTTGAGCTAGACTGTAATTTGACGAATTAGGTCTATTATACGCCTGGAGCCAAAATCATTGTTTTTTATTGTTATCTATTTAATATATTGTTACTTATTTGTTAAATTTATACTTATTGTATACATTTATATCTGTTTATGATATTAGCCGTATCACATTATTGTTATTCGTTATTTCTAGTTGTCAGCTATCATATAGTTTATATGGTATTTAAAATCAAATCAAAATCACTGCAGGGTAGGCAGAAGGAATTTAGTGTTAAGACACTCCGTTCCCTACTTTCTGATGAATTCTGGAGGCATTGCGTGTTTATTGGCAGAACTCAACGCCGCGCTTAGCCTCGCCACCATAGCGAAGAAATAAAAATATAAATTTAATTAAATATTTCATCTCCTCGAGTGGGGATCGAACCCACAACCTGTCGGTTTTACAGTCACACTTCGTGCGGCTGCGCCACAACTGGTCTCTGGTATTCAAGAAGTAAAGTAATAAAACAGTTCCTATAAGAATTTTGAAAAATATTCGTACATGGCAAATTTCAACATTATAAATCCAGTTACTCAGTCTGTACGTTTTCTGGCAGATGCCCATAAAGTACCTAATTTTTTTTTATGATCACTTATGTACATTGTGTTTAGTAGCGAAACTCAATAACACAATTTACAACTACGCCTAAATTTTGTAAAATATAAAAATTGCTATAGGATATAAACCCACTACGAACGTGTGAATTACTATACACGACAAGTCATTTAAAAAACGGCCGTTTACTCGAAAAGCACTAATAAAAGAAAATAACAAGCTTCCTTATAGATCGAATGCTTAAGTTTATAAATTATACCTTGTGAGGAAGGACTTAAGAAGTAACTTGAAGGGGTTAGAAGGGGTTGCTTTGTATTTGTAACGGACCTCGACACCTGTTGGCAGGTCATCTAAGTGTGATGACCTGTGTGGGAATATTGCTTAAGAACTTTTTTTTAACCTCACACAACGCAGGATTGCCAAAGGGAACCTAAGAACCTAGTTTTAAGACACTCCGTTCCCATTAAGACACTTCTGTTCCCGAATTTCTGCTCAATTCCGGAGGTATTGCGTATTGAGTAGCTTTCAACGCAACGCCGCTTAGGATTGAAAATCGTGCGAAACGTCTTTGTATGGAAAGATTATTTAATAAAAAAAATATTATTCAAATAATAACCGCGGTTTTAAAATTCGCGCTTTTTATGACTCAACATGTAGTATCTGGCAAAATAGGCGGAAAGTGAGAAACAGAATGTCTTAACACTAGAAAATATAATGTATACTCTGCTATATACGGGAAAAAGTGTGAAGTGACTTTTTGTGTAATATCTATTGTATTTTGAGCGTCCTTCATCTAAACTTAAAAACTGACAAAAACCTGTCAATAGTTTCCCGCCAAATCCCCATTCCGTTACAGAGTGGTAATTACGTTTTTTTTATCTTTCATTGTCATCGCAGGAAGCGACTGCCCTTACACGTGCTAAGTATTTGAATAAAACACAAAAAAACAACGAAATAATGTATTAAACATATGTTTTAAAAAATAAGGTTCGGTAAAATTGCATTTTTATACACTATCAATATCTGTTTTAAATGACAGTTGAATTAGATACGTATAATTTGTACAAAAATTTCACAATTTAAATGTAATTGTTTTTTCTAAATATTAATAAGTGGCGTTATTAAGAATATATACTATTTTTTAAGTAAGTATTATACGATACAAAATAAGACTAAGAGGTTATCTCTGTTACTCTGAGTGAGTTTTAGATATTTATTTTTCATCGCCATTGCCTTTTGCAATTTTTTATATTGATCGATTAGTGTCAACACCAATTACATAATTTGTGCGATATTTTTGAGCTAATAAGAATGTTTTTAAAAATATAATTACAACATATATTTTTTAAAAATATTTTTAATTAAAATATTTTTTTTTATTTATAAGTGCAATTCTAAATAGACTTATATCTATAAAAGTATATACTTTCACATAAGAATATATTTATAGATCCCTTTTGAACCTATATCTTTATAACTATTAAACAGGAAGTGACCTCTATTATACAGCGTGATATCCACGTGCCATTTATTTGAATAAAATACAAAAAGTAATTTTCTAAAGCAACATGTGCACTGATCGCTTTAGGGGTTGATTTGGTAGCTGTTTTATATTATATCTTATCTATACTATTCAAAATGCCGTTAAAAGGGATCTGAAGTCAATGGGTGCAGCTTCAAATACCATTTGAGTAAAATAAATGAATTTACATTATAATTTTCAATCAAGTTTGGGAAAAAGTGAGAAATGGAGTGTTAAGATTAAAACAAAGTGTAAAGCAAATTAAAAATAATAATTAAAATTACTCAAGCTATTAATGTAATAAATATAAAAATAGAATTCCGTTAAAACAACTCAATTTTTGAAGTCAATTCAGATACATGAATAATGTATAATTATAGGAATCTACCCCTCAGGGCTGTCACTAAAACAAATTGAATATATTTAAATAATTTAACGCACTATAGTATGTATGTATGTATAGCAACAGGTAACAGGTGGTGAATTTATGTGGGAAATAATTTTGCATGGAATGCTTTAGTTTCAATTAAACTTAAATGATCACGGTCGGTACATTTTGTACAGACCATATTTAAAAAAATCACGAAGTAAAATTTATAGCAGCATTTTATTAGATCGAAATATATTAGCAAACATTTACTTGAATAGTAAATCTTCAATTTTTAAGGAATAAATTGTGCACAATAAGAAAATATTAAAAACAAAGGTTTTTTCTGATTACACATTTGTTCCAAACGTCTTTATCAAAATCGCTAATTAATTATGATTCATTAAAAAATATTCACTCTATATCCCGTATGGAGTAGACATAGGGAACCTAGTTTTTTTTTTATGGAAAAGGACAAGGCAAACGAGCGTTCGGGTCACCTGATGGTAAGTGTAAGTAAGCCCACGACCCCGTGCAACACTAGAGGAGCTACAGGTGCGTTGCCGGCCTTTAAGGTGGAGATAGACGCGCTTTTTGAAGGTACCCATGTCATATCGACATGGAAACACTACCGCGGGTAGGCCATTCCACAGTTCCGTGGCGCGTGGAAGGAAGTTCCTACGAAACCGCACAGTAGTGGATTGCCACGTATCCAGGTGGTGTGGATGATATTTTAACTGGTGACGTACTGTGCGGTTAGAAAATTCGGCGGCAGGTAACAGGTCAAACAGTTCTTCAGAACACTCCCCATGATAAAGACTAGTTAGTTAGTTAGTTAGACTTAGTCTTAAAGACAAACTTATTCACTTTCCGGCCAGTTTTCCAGATATTGTGTGCTAACCTTAACAGCACGCTTTGTCTTGTTACCAAATGAAAATAATAAATTCCATCGATAGGGAATCGAACCCAGAGCGATCACATTCACATTCAGAAGCTGTGCCGTGTACTGTGCTATGTGTGCTTTGGGCTGTTAAAATATTCAAAATAAATACATAAAATTTTAGTAAAGACAATGTTAACAATGTCTATATCTTCGTGGCAGCCCTATGGCGCGTGCGCGGATTACGTTACGTCAGGTGTTTGTAGATTATCATTTATCCTGTAGATGCAAGTTGAAATCCGAATGCGAATCCTAATCGAAATAAATTGTTCAAATTTTTATACGTTTGTATCTTGAGGCTGGTAGCTACATTCTATTTTTTAACTGCGAATCTAACACACAGCAGGACAGGCAGAGGGAACCTGGGGTCCTAATGCTAAGACACCCGATCCCCATTATTATAATATTTTTTTATCTAAATAAAAAAGTTGAGGTATAATACTGTAGGTTTAACCTATAAATAAGAATCTATTCTTTTTAATGCGAAAATAATTTTATAAATACAAATAGAAAAAAAACGTTGAAAAATGGTGATATCTTTCTATAAACGGACAAGGATATATCTCCACGCGGTACGAATGCAATATTTCAAAAGTTTTTATATAATATATAATAAATGTTTTCTTTGTCAAAATTATCTCCGGCTACCCCTTAGGCGCGTGCGCCGATTCCGTTACATCAGGTGTTGCTTAATCACTTCATGTATACTATCTTAGTAAGTATTTTATAAAAGGGCTGAAAGATTAACGTTTTTGTTAAAAGTCACTTTTATTTTAAGCTTGTTCTATAAATATAATATGAAATTAGTTGATAGACTTTTTGTTTTATTTAGTTTTAAAAGAGTAGCTTTTATGTGTTCCTTTTCATTTGCTCGCATACAGCACGGTAGGCAGAGTGAACGTAGTGTTAAAACACTCCGTTGCCTACCTTCCACAGAATTTTCGAGACTTTGCGTACTGAGTGGCAGAACTCAACACCGCATATTTTGCCCTGGTACCAGACCGAAGAAATGCAAATATTAATAAGTCATATTACAACGTCGGGTGCGTCTGCACCACGAGGGCCTGTTTTATGTGATCAGAGGAAGATAACTAAGGTACACGTTGTATATGTCATATGACACGTTCTAAGTGCGGGAGGTAGCTCTGATTACATGTACATGGGCCTCGCCTTCCTTGTAAAAGACTATCCAATTTATGAAGAATTCGTTCAGCTTTATAATATTCGAGGTTCAAATGTTACGCCTAGTTTTTTTTATAGAGAAGATCTAGACACTTCAATATCCATACCTACCTTGGCTATGGACATTGAAGTGTCGTTCTTGCCTTATCGAACTGCGGCAGCATTCTTATTTAAATATATTAATTAATTTACATACTTTTGGCATTAACTTTAAATATTTAGATGTAGTTTTACAATTTAAGAACTTAAATTTGAAATATAAAATCCCTTAAATTTAAATTCTTATTTTTATGCATCTAGTATGTTTTTTGTCACCAGGAAATTACTTAAGTAATATCATATAAATCCTATTTACAATTAAAAGTATATATAGAAAATAAATAACATTATTAAAAAAATACCTTTAAAGAACCAAGTACAAAACAACCCGTATTATTTTTTTAACAATCGAAACATACAAAAATAACCACAAATCTCTTTTCTCCATACCTAATATACATATATCTCTAATCTGTGCAAAAAATGACAACAGATAAACACAAAATCTTGACAGCTAATCCCGTTTTGGCGCGAAGCACGTGTCCGTTACGTCAGGTGCCACCCCCGTGCAGGTGGGTATAACGACCTGCGAGTTCAACGACTATGTGTTTTTTTTATTAAGCTATAGCAATTTACATCTTGGGGTAGGTTGGATTTGACATTTGGTGTATTTAACGGTTAGAAAGAAAGTGATAGTTGAAATTTCTTGTCCTTTTTTTATTATTGTACGTACTAGGATGCTTTTTGGTAGCTGCGTTATTTCCGCCGTATTTTAGAGACATTGCGTGTTGAGTTGAGGAACTCAAAGTCACGCTTTATCTTGTTACGTGAGCGATGGAATGAACATATGAAATATTCGCCCATTCGCCCGAGTGGGAATCGAACCCACATACGTCGCGTTTACAGATACACGCTTGTGCCACTGCCACGGCGACCTAAAGTTAATAAAATTATATTAAGTATATTATATATAATTATAGTTTACTTATTATAATTTTATTATTTTTATTCTATTTTTTTCTTTTTTATAACATTAATACGTAAAGAGTTACTACAGAACTCTAATATTAGTGCTTAACAAGGTCCGCAAAAAGTCACAAAATCCAAAGCTATGAAGAAATATTACCAGTTAATAATAGCCAACACAGTTTTTTCAATGGATTTACGAAAAAATATACTTGTCAAATCTTAAGCCAGTCACGGTTCTATACTTTAGAGCATTTTTATTAAAAAAGTGTTAAATACAAATTTTGATTGTGAATACTATAGTTAATTTAATTCTCATTTTTTGAGAAAAAAAAACAGTTTCGTTTGATTTCTCTCTTTGCGCCTCTTTCGCTTTTGTCTGAACCTTATTTTGTGGAACCTTTTATTTTATTTATTCTTATGATTTTTTTTCTTGGTTTCTAGATGATATATATCACTTAATCCTATAAGGAAGCCACTAAAACACATACCTACATCCATGTATTTGTATGAATCTGAATGATGTCATTAAAAATATTATACATTTTTTAATTTTTTATTTGTTTTTCACGCTGCGTCCCGCATATATGCGTGACCGGTCCATGGTTTACCCGTTTGTCTCAATGGAAACAACTAAGAATGCTACATCATTCTGCCTCTTAAGATTGTCCTAAACAATGTTACTTCGATCCCATTCATCGTAACGTGATCTGCAGTCTATATATAGCCTTCATCTGGACTATATAATAAAAAAAATCATAATTTTGCTTAGAGCTAGCAGTTTCTGAGATAAGCACGTTAAAGCAAACAAATTCTTCAGCCGCATAATAAAATAGAACTAGGTAAGTATATTTTAATATCAATTCGTAAACCGGAATAAAATGTAAAGTAAGCTTTAAAATATCAAAATAAAATTGATCACTTAATAAATAATCACGTACTGATAACGATAATGCACATTATCAGTGAGTGATCGCAGGTCATTCACCCCTGGGCTAATAGCCTGACAGACAATGATGGGAAAAAATTAATTATACAATAGATAATTATTGTTCAATAAACGACGTTTAGTTTTTTTTTGTATCACGACAGAGGACTTGCTTGTGAGGATTGATGTTTACATGAGTCGTGTCGATCTAGGAGCCTTTTATATTTAACCATTCTCAGTTTTACTAATATGAGTTGCGGAACTCAACGCTGCGCTTTGTTCTTACCAGAGCGATTAAATATAAATAATCTCCCGAGTGCGAATTACACCCATAACCGCCGTGTTTACTGTCAGCCACTACGCCGCTGCATCACGACGGCCTCATTATTTAATTTTTAAGTATTTCTTTTATTTTTTTTCAAATGGAATGCATTTCAACGTGCAACAAATTATAAACTACTGTTTCGAAATCTCTTCAACTAATATAGTAATAGTAAAAAATAGGACTAAGTAGTAGTAATAGCGATGGAATTAGTCACAATTGAAACAAATTATTAGTATTTTAGGACCGCTGCGACACAGTGGCAGCCTTTGACTGTGAATACTGCGGTTTTACGTCCGCTTTCTTCTTTGGAAAATGTTTATATTTAAATTATTTTTATTTTCACGCTATATGGTAACAAGACACAGTACTGCTTAAGGGTTCCGCCAATCAACACGCGATGTGTCTACATTAGACTCTCTCTGGCTAGCCTAGTATAGTGAATCTAAAAAAATCAAACTTAAATACTTAATATCTAATTTAATATAAAAATACACAAAACGAAGCAAATAGTCCACTTACATAAGAAAAGCAAAGATCTAGTTCTTTTATGTCAAGAACATAACCCACAAAGTGTCTTTCTCCCACGCCTCCAATCCTCCAATGTCGGGGTCGTGGGAACGTTGATGTTATATCATATTGTAATACGTTTGAAAGGAAAAATACTTTCATCCGTTATGAAATGTACAATTTTTAATAGTAAAATAGATTTTTAAATATAGGAAATCGTAGACGATTCACGTATTACATAAAATAAACTTTAAAAATAGAACGTAAAATAAAAAAAAAAAATTTTATTGAGGTCAGACGTGGTGCAGTGGCACAAAATGTGAATGTAAACGCGACTGGTAATGATTTCAATCCCCACTCGAAATGAAATATTTATTTAAATGTATATTTCCATTTCTTCGCTCTGGTGTCGAGGCAAAACGGCTTTGAGTGCCTCCAAAATTCAGTGGAAATTGGGAAACGGAGTGTCTTAACGGTAGGTTCTCTCTGCCTTCCCTGCTGTGTGCGGGATACTGCTACGTTCATGCTCATGACTTCATCATGGCATGAACGTAAAATTTTCAAGAAATTCTTTCTTAGTGTTCCTCTACTCGCTAATCTGTATGTGAAATTTCAACTCTCTAAGTCCACTATTATTTTTCGGTCATTTGACGGAAGAGTTTTTTATGCTCATACATATTCATATATAGATTAAGAGGATGTTAACGTATCTAGACATATTTACTAGCATATGACTGGAGTTTTTTTGTGCAAAGATTTTTTTTAATTTGGATTTTTTATATATTATAAATTCTGGAGCAAGCATGAATACCTAACCCAGACATATCCCGACTAATAAAGACGAGACAATATATAGATATTAAATCTTTATTATATTTTCTCTTATAAGTTCAGTAACTGGTAAAAGAAACAAACATGGCTCTTGCGTTATAAGTTGAAAAATAATTTTGTTAAATTAACAGGTGAGTTATATCGAAATTCCCATTAACCCTCCAATTACGAGTGAAGCGTGACGACAACTAACAAAAATGTAAAAATAACTTATTTTGTAAATAATAGCAATTTTATGGTACATTTACGCTTAAAAAGAGGTCAAGGGGTGAAGTGTGTAAGGGAATGCGGAATTATTATTGTTAAAAGCGTGCACACCATAACTGTGGGTTCAAATTCGCTTTGAGAAATAGTAATAATTTAAATCAAACGTAAGCATAAAATAAAATAATAAGTTGTAAAAGTACGTCTTAATATATATACTGTTTGAACATTAAATTTACGTTGTAAATAGTTATAATATATAGCAAAAATGGCCTTTTTATATAGTAGCAAGAAGTCAAGAATATCATATATAAGGTTTATCGGCGGTTTACAATACAAAAGTACTTTAATATAAAAGAATGTCCTTTATTTTTTTTATTATTGAAATCTGCGAATTGAACGAGCCGCAAAATAGCAAGGTAGGCAGAGAGGACCTGCTAACTTAGTGTCAACGTTAACCCCACTTTCCGATAAATTATAAAATATAAAATATTTCATTCCCCAAGTGGGAATTGAACGCACAACCGTCGCGCTTGACGTCTCACGCTTGTGCCCCTATATCACGACGGCTTCAAATTAAAGATTATAAATTAAAATTTAACAATCTAAATTGTTTAACTCCACTTCCTGCATTTAAATATAAAGGTACTAATGTGAAAATTCCCATAGAGTCCCCCCCTTCAACCCTCACATAACGATGGTCAAACACCATCGCGTGACCGACAATCACTAATGTTTATACCGTGATTTGAATTATCAACAAGTGGAAAACGTTGCTATTTAAATATTAATTTTTAACCCCTGTAATTACAAAATAGGTGATTTTTTGATAAAGTATTAATTTATGATTGAAATGCATTGTTTCTTTTTTCTTTTTTTTTTTGAAACTTCACGTAGTCTGCCACACACATCAGGTTAGGCAGAAGGAACCTAGCGTTAAGACACTCGGTTCCTCATTGTTATTATTTTATTATAATTATTTAGCACAGTCCTTTACTTATGATTTGCTTTACAAAAATAAAAATTATAAAGGTTAACACACACACACACCTTTATAATTTTCATTTTTAGCTTCACTCTGTGTCCCGTATATAGCAGGATAAACAGAGGAAACATGGGAACGTAGTGTTAAGACACTATTAAAACACTTCCTATACCCACTTTCCGCCGAATTCTAGAGACACCATCGGAACAAGAGAATTTTTTTTTTACTATGTCAGTACATTATAACATGTACGTTACTTATTACTAGTATTATTAATATACGTACCTCGCAACTACCTGACAATCTCCAATACCTAGGTAGCAAAACTAGATAATAAATATTGTACTTACATTTTGATACATAAAATTTAATACCTAAGTTATAGGTACTCAAAGTCTGGTATCTAGAATTTGATACCTAGTCAGCTATGTAACAATTCATACATACATTATGAATATAACATCACTTCATTTTGACAGTCTAATTACAAATCAAGCGTATTTTAAAAAAATCCATTAACATTGCCCTTGAAAACTCACGTCATAAATAAAGACAGGTTTGGACTGAAACATTTAGTGGGTAGGGCGACTATGGTGTAGTACAAACGCGAGACAAAAATAATTGTTGATAATTATGAAAATTTGTTCCTTTTTTAGATTATAAGAATGGTTCGTGTTTAATAAAAGCTCTTAAATGTAAAACATTAAACAAGAAAGTTATTTTACTATAATTACAATCATTAATGGATGAGGACAGTTGTGGCGCATAGACATAAACATATCACTGTAACGCAACAGATTGTGAGTTTGATTCCAACTCGAGGCAATGAAATGTTAAATACTTTAATTTCCTCGCTCTGGTAATAAGGTAAAGTGTGGCGTTGACTACTGCCAAAGAAAGCTTATAAAAGAAAACAATGTTATATTTTTATAATTTATCGAAAGCACTCGTGGAGAGAAACGTGAAAGTGTATTTGTATTTTTTTTGCGATGTAAAAGGTTATTTCACAATATATAGATAGTATTAAGATTTAAACAAGTAGAACTATAACATAATATATGAATATAGATTTTGTTGGGACAAATTACATATTTTTAGAATGTTATTTTGTAGAAAATTCCTAAACAAAAACCATAACGTGATTTAAACACATGCAAAACTTTGAACCTAAATATTAAAATGTTAGGTACGATTTCTAAAAGAATTATTTTTAGTAAGAAGATTAGCTGATGTATTCAAATGTGTCTACAGTTTTAAATTAATTGAATAATTTTGCATTTATTAAAGTAATTTTGTTAATGATATCTACCTAACTCTTAGTTATTTGTAAATATTTTGAAATTTGTAAGAGGAAAGATTAGAATTCCCATTTACATGTGTGCATACTAGTAGTGGAAGATCACTACGTTTTCCATTTTATACTCAGTATGAAAGGCTAACTTTTTAGCTAACCTGAGCGTAACAATGTACTTTAAAATATGTATATAAAGATTCTTGCGAATTAATTTCTAATCTATTACCATCTTATTCTTTTAGACATTTGTTTGATTTTTATTAGGTGCTCAGAGGGAACCTAATGTCAAGACGCTCCATTGTTTTACTTCCCACCGCAATTTGAAGCTAATGCTCGCTCAGAGTGGCGGAAGTCACACACAATAGAGCGAAGAAATATAAATAGTTCACTACCCCGACTAAAGATCGAACCCTACAACACCTTTATAGTCAGAAACAATGTATCGACCTGATTATATTGAACCAAAAAAGTAAAATCCCTAAACCATGGCTACTCTAACCATAATTAAATATACCTTTGTCTAACATTTCGGTTGAAACAATTGCTCACAGTTCAATGCCGCTGTTTTTGTCCACGTGAGAATCGGCCATCTTGATTGCGATAAATAAATAACTATATAATATTGTATGTACGTACATACGCTCGTACCTATAGAATATATGTTTCATTAATGATTAGTCATGTCTTTATTTGAATGTGCTGTAATTTTTTTATATATAGCATGCTATATTTTTCGTAGAAGGCAGAAAAGTTTTTAATTCTCGACGCTTCGCCGCCGCTTCGTGTTTTTTTACCGTAGAGCTGAAGTAGTAAGAGGGAAACCAGTGTCAAGATACTTTGGCTACTTTTGGCCACCCAATTTTTGATGTGTTGTGTCTGTATGTTTGTGTGTGTGTATGTGTGTATGTGTGGTAGAACGCTACGGTGGTTACGACTGTCTTGACTTTTAATCGAATTTATAATTTTTTTTTAATAACTTTTATATAGAATGTACATACTATAAATGTAAATACTACGCGGAATTTGATTTTTTTTTCAAGTAGCCAGAGAGAACCTGGGAACCTAGTTTATTACCTTAATATTTCATTTTACTCCCACATAATATTTTACACACTTTGAAGCTTCTCACTTCTTTTTTCCAAAGGCGGTGTTAATTGTTAGAAACCAATGCCTTTGTCTCACCAGAGGTGAGAATATGACATGAAAATTATGAGGGAATAAAAATAATTTTAATATAATGTATATTAAGCTAAGCGTGAAGCTGTTTGTATAATGATTTTCCCATCTAGGTAATCGAACTTACAGTCATACGCTGTCCCACTATGCCAAAATGGTCTCATGAATTTAATATACTATAAGTTATTTTATTTTCACGTGTAGAAGCGTAAATCTTTTAATGGTATATCATTAAAAGTCACTTGTGTATGGGTGTCGACGTAACGCGGTGTTCTCACGTCATTATATCATTATTAATATTTTTTTTATTCTTGTTAAATATAAACAGATGACACTTGTTACTTTTTCAAAAAAAATGTTTATTTTTATTTTACCTTCACGCTGTATTCCGCGTATAGCAGTAACAGAGGGAACCTAGTGTAAGGCATACCGCAACCCACGCACAGCACTATTTGCGAGATATTGTGTATTGAGTGGTCGAACTTAACACATTTTTTCGAGACTCGAACCCACAGTTATATTTGTAGAATCATAAAACAAGTTAGTGCGTCAACGTTAGTGTTTAAAAATTTAAAGATTAGATCAGATGTATCATTATATTATATTTATATTATATCTAAATATAATAAATTATATTTCTTAAGTTTATATATAGTTTTTTTAAAATTTTTTACTTTAACTTATTAAAAGTAAAAAAATTAAAAAAAAACTATATATTTAGGTAAATACCCACACAACTCCACATTTTGGCATTTTTTTTTCGTTGAACGCGATAAATCATAACTTGTATATAAATGTCACTGAAGTGAATAATTTTTTTTATGTCAGAGATTTTAATTAACAAAATCAGGAGATAATATTTTAATCAACTGTACCTGTAGTCAGGCACAGCTCGGCCACTAAGAACATGTTATGTGTCATACACAAATCCTAGTTGTTTTTGCGTCATATGTGGCATGCACCACGCGGACGAAGCCGCCTGTAGAAGCTACAACTGATTTACAAACTATAATCATCAGTAATACAAGTTGAAACCAAAACCGGATACAGTACAACGATACCCATCGCCGTGTGAATAAATCGTTTGAACAAGCCTTTGAATAATCATTTTATGTTTGTTTTATATTGAAATAGGCTTATATATGTATATATACTTATACCTATATACTTATTCAGCTTAGTTCTTTTAATTTGTAATATGGTTGTTGGTTAGAATCCTATTTTGGAATCAATTGGGAGCTATCCAATTTTGAGAATTTTACAAGAAAAATATGTAAACTATTTAAAATACAATAAAATAAAAAATGAGTTAAGCAGAAATTACAAAATTGTCAAAATTTTCGTGGTTTTTACGTGACAAACATACAAAATTTAATAAAAAAATACTTCAAAATATAAACAACGCGTTTCTTCGTCATTTACACTTATGGCTCAAAATTAAAATAATATTCACAAAGGTTAAGCTGACAAGGCTCTGGGAAAACTATATACAATGAACGAATGAGTGACGAATCGCGATACGTTGACAATATAATAATTATGATTTAAAATAAAATGTCGTTATAAATATGTTGGCATTTTTGCACTTAATTAGAAAAAAAAATTGACAATCGATTTCTCTACTTTTCAGATAGAAACAAAAAATCTTTTTTTTTGGTTTTAAGATTTTTTTCACACTGTATCCCGCACATAGCAGAGGGAACCTGGTAGTCTATCTTTAAGACACTACGTTTCCAATACAACATTTCCTTTCCCTACTTTCCGCCGAATTCTAGACGTTGCGTGTTGCATGGGGAAACTTAACACCGCGTCTTGTAACCAAAATACAGATTAAACACTGCAGTCCTCCGAATGGGAATCGAACCCATAACCGTCGCGTTTACTATCAGTCTCACTGCACCACGACAATCTCAATTATAGTAAATACTTATTTAATTTGCTCAATATATTTTTCACAAGGGTTGTCGGCCGTTAACATTATAATATATCATATTAATGTTTCCTCGATTACATTTTTTGTGGGTTAGTGCAAAACTAAGTACCTTCTTATAAATAATTCGAACAACTTCCCGTTGTAAATGCGTGTAGGGTATATAAATGTTCATTTTTCCTTTCTGTAGTTGGATACTTCTAAGCTTTAAACACTATAAAGGTAGCTTTATTATCAAAGATAAATTGTACATTTTTATAACATAAATTAATAAAAAAAACCTACATTTAAAAATAACAATAAAAATTCGGGATCATAATCCCGGCAGTAGGGCAAGGACCTTTAAGCTATCGGTAAGTAGGGCTCCAGAGAGTGGAACCTCCTCACAATACGCGCCGTCTCAAGTAATTCGGCCTTCTGAATCCGATTCTTAATCCAACACCTAAGCTATAATCTCTAAAACTAATATAATTTAGCGAAAGAGTTTGTTTGGTTGATCGCGCAAATCTCAGAAACGGCTTTCTGAGATTTGCGCGATGCGCGATGTATGATGATGGAACATAGCCTTCCTCGATAAATAAACTTTCCAAAACAAAAGGGATTATTCAATGCGAAATGGTAGTTCCTGAGATTATTTCGTTAATTCGACAAACAAACTCTTCGGCTTTATAATATTTGAATGTACTGACTTAGAAATGTTCAACCTTAATATATTTACATAGTCCACATTTGAATATGAAAACCTTTGCCTATGGTGAAGATAGGTTACTTTAACGAAACCATGAAGTTACGAGTATCGGATGTGCTTTTCAAATAGTATTTTTTTCATCATCACAAAAGATTTAGCAGTAGCGTTTACAGATACTCAGCAGAAGTGACTTCTGATTATGTTTATTCGATGATTGAGTAAACGACTCAATTAAGTAAGGAATGTTTTGATAAAGAATAATTTAATTTTTGAATTGAATTTTATAAAAAGGCGCTTTTTCCTTCTCTTTTCTTTATCTCCATTCATCATTCGATTTTCAAACAATCATAGTTGTCCCAATGCGCCAACTTAGATATATATTGGGCAAAATGTGACGTGTGATGTGTGTGTTAGGAAACACATAAAAAAATAACGTATCAGGATTGGAAGCCGTACGTTCAACGAATGTATATTGGTCCCCGCTACCTTCAATTTTTATACGTTTCTTAAAAAGAAACAATTATTATTTCTTAAGTTTTCCTAAATGTATTTACTCTCTATAAATAAAATAAATTTGTCTTAGTTAATTTTCCTCATAATCGCTATAATTTTAAATGGAGAATATCCACAACATAGTAACGTCACGTAACAAAACAGAAAACAATAGGACGCAGCGCACGAAGCTGTTTGTTTAAACAAATATACACATTTCGCTAAACGGAACCCCGTGATTTATATGCTGGCATTCACTTTAATGTATGAAAAACTTAAATTGTAGATGTTAAACAAAATTACAGCATTACCTATAGATACAATATTATCTTTTTTATTTCCACTCTCCTAGTATTCCTTCTTCTGTTTAATGTATTCAATAGTATCAGGGTAGGCAGAGAGAACCTCGTGTCAAGACACTCCTTTCTCTATGGGACTGTCAAGTCCAAGTGGTGGAACCCAACGCCGAGTTTTAACTTCTGACCAAAAGGTGTAAAAGAAAGTTTAAACAAGCCTCCTTAATTAAAATTGCACCAACAACGGTTGCGTCAGCCGTGTGGTGCAGAACGCAACGACAGCTTCAGCTGTAATTTTTTAACTAGATTCAAGCATTTCAAAAATATCTAATTTTAAGCTTTTAAGTTTATTTTTCGTACAGGGACTGTAAAAAAATAATGAGTACTGAATGTAAACCATTTACTAATCAACTATTTGCCTTTTTATAATTATTTTTATCTAATTCAAATTGAAAGCTAAATACTGTTTCTCTCTTTCCAGACAAAGTGTTTAAAATGTGCGAAGAAAAAGTGAAGATACGTAAACGGTTAAGGTGACAGCTACGATGTGATTGTGTTCAAACGCAGACGCGAAACTGAATACAAAACTAATAATACTCCAAAAAAAATCCTCTTAGCTCTAAAAGTAGTGCCAATTAAAATATAATATACAAAATTTCCGACATTTAGTGCCAGAAAATTGTTTAAAAGTGATATTAAACATGGATTTACATGCGCCTCCGTTGGTAGTCCATGGATATGAGACGCATGCGCCTCTGTTAGAAGTCGAAGGCTTGGATCCTCACAGTCCGCAGCAGAAGATCCTCATACACGCGCCCATACAGAGCCAGGAGCTGATCAGCACTGATCACAGGAATGGAGGTAAGAGAATTGTTATAATTTATATACTGTTGTACAACATATTACTTTATACATATTAGCTGAATTATATTTGAATTTTTGATGTTGAATTTAAATAAAAAAAAAACAGCTTCACGCTGTATCCCATATACAGAAGGACAAGCAGAGGGAACCTAGTTTAAGTAAACAATAAATCAGTTTCAGTCAGGTT
Source organism: Heliconius sara (assembly GCA_917862395.2). NCBI lineage: Eukaryota > Metazoa > Arthropoda > Insecta > Lepidoptera > Nymphalidae > Heliconius > Heliconius sara. The sequence continues at coordinate 19,419,589 of OU860797.2, read as the reverse complement.
CAGTTTCAGGGTAGGCAGAGGGAATATAGTGTTAAGACAATTAATTCGTTCCACACTTTACAATTTCGTGTTGAGCAGTAGACCTCAGCGCGGAGTTTTTTGGCTTGGTGCAAGAGGCAAGAAATGAAAATATTAAGAAATTATAATTCATTTTTACCACAAATTTATTAATGTTCCGTAAATGGCATATTTACGAATTCATCAGTTCAGTTCTTTAACTATGGCGTTTCGACCATGCCCCCTGAGCATTATATCAATTTGACTTTGTTCGCTCATAACTCCTAAACTTCTATAACATACATATTCAATAGAGTCGAGAGCAGATGTGCTAATCTGACATAGAGTATGAATTTGCAGACGAGCAGTACCACGCGCACAGCAGCAACCAGAGTGGAGATGGTGAGTACAACATACAGTATATTATATGATTTATATTTTTTTTTCAGCTTAACACTGTTACTGGGTATTAATGGCTTAGTCTCTATTCAAGACACTCCTCTCTCCATATTACTGCTGTACTCTGGAGGCATTGCGTGTTGAGTGGCGGAACTAAACGCCGCGCTTGCCTCGATACGACACCAGAGCGAAAAAATTATAACATTAAATATTTAATGACCTCGAGTGGGGATCGAACCCACAGTGTATCGCATTTCCAGTCGCACTGCTTGTGCCCCACAAATATAATTACGATTATGATTTTCTTTTCAATTTTTTTATTTAATATTTTCACTTCTTGCCTCATGTTACGAGGCAAAGCGCGGCGTTGAGTTTCGCTACTCAATCCGAACAATACAAAAAAAAACACACACAAAGACACTTATTATTTTATTAAAAATAACACAAATTTTAATATACAAATCATTTATACATCATTATATAATATTATAATTACTATTTGGATTCTACTTTCACCGCGTTCACTTCGCCGCGAGACGGAGAATATTGGACGTTGGCAATTATAGCATTACTTCTTTTTTTTGTAATTGGATAATACTTTTCGTTATTGGTTTCTGTTTACTGTTTAATTATACTAGCTATTAATTGTGTGTAGTACGTCTCTGGCGTTCGTTCGGCGTTTTGTATAGACCTTGTTTAGAAATCTAAAAATATTCATTATTATATATTTTTTTCAAAACAAGAAGAAAGCACCAAGACCATAGCTTGATCTTGCTACCCATAGTACCCATAGTCGAATAAAAACTTGTAATAAAAAAACAATTTCGCGTTTTATTTTGCATTTAGCAAGATGGGCAAGGATCAAAAAGAGTTGAACCTATAATCATGACATTTACTTTCTCACTTCGCCACAATGGCGTTTATACGATAATATTTTTAAAATTAATCATTTAACATCGATACCAAGACTGACCAAGTGCGAGTCTGATACGCGCACGAAGTGTTCATTATCTGTAAAACTGGCAAAAACAAATACTTTTGTTGTATGGGTCCTCTTTTACAACAATATAAATAAATCACCTGTAAAAGTTTCGTCAAGTCAAGTCGCGTCAAGGCAAAGCGCGGCGTTGAATTCTGCCACTCAACACGCAAGGCCTTCAAAATCGACAGAAAGTGGGGAACGGAGTGTCTTAACACTAGGTTCCCTCTGCCTACCCTGCTGTGTGCGGGATATAGCGTGAAGCTAATTTAATTTAATTTTTTAATTTTTAAAAGTTTCTACTGTCTAACTATCACGGCTTATGAGTAACATACATCCTAGTGACAGACGAACGGGCAGGCCTCTACGTTTTCTTATTAGGATCCCGTTTTATCCATTGAGTACGGAACCCTATTAATATTTTTTTAATTGAAGAAATTTGTGTACCATCACGCTAAATCAAAAAATTTAAGTAATCTTTTTTTTTTTCAAATTGCTTAGATATCTATAGATAGATGGAGGCGTATACAATTAAAATAGAACTTGCAAAGCTCCAAACACATTTTAACTTCTGCATAATTACCATAGTACTAGTTAATTGTATAATCTAAATTTCATTTTATCCCTATCTTAGGACTCCCACTCGCAGTGTCTGCAGAGATAGAAAAAATATTATTTTTCTATCTCTGCACACAAAGCTGTGAATTGAGTTTAAATAGCAAACGTTTTAGAGGAAAAAGTCAAGAACATATGTTCGATCTCTCTGTAAGACTCTCCGTTCTCCACAGCTCAATACACGACTATGACCTAAGACATCAACTTTCACACAGTCGTACCCCACATTATATAAGAGATGAGTCAGCTTCTGTATCAATACAGGAAAAAATGCGGTACTGGTTTGAGTTATAGCGGATTCATGAATAGTAGCGATTTTAACTCTCATCGTGATTGGTAGATATTATATATTTTTGTATGTCTATTCATTAGAAGATGGTGTAATGAATTTGTATTATGTTAGACAAAAGTCTTGAAGACATATATTTAAGAAATTTTAAACATAATAAATTTGTAAAAATATACAAATGATATGATATGATAGACAGACAGACATACGAACAGCAAAACGACACTACAAGAGTTCCTATTTTTCAGTTTGAAGTAGAAAATTCTAAGAAAAGAAATATATAATTTTTTGCTTAGTAATTATGCCATAAAACTATTGTTTTATACTATGTACTAAGCAGTGCAGCAGGAAATTTAAAAAAAATATGTGATTTTATAAATCTTTACACGTTCATAATTGATTATTTAAAAGTTTAAACTCACGTCTCTTGAATGTAGTTCAGGCCTCAGATGCTCTATTTACTTTGTAATTTAATTTCTTTAAAAAAGTTTTAATAAATAATTAAGCCAACCATAATTTTTCGATTCATTTGGCACTAGAAGATGAGTTATTTTTATTTCACAGGCGCGGCGTTAATCAGTCACTTAACACGCAACTCGGATTCGGATTTTCAGATAGCATGTTCTCTCTGCCTACCGCTATACGCAGTATACAGTGAGAAACTGGGACCGCTATAACTCGCACCCGACATTATAGAAACAAAACGTCCGCCGGCGGGCAAGTAATTTCACAGCGATTTAGTCAAGTGTACTGCCAAAAAAACGCTCCATTCACTCGTTTCACGACGTGGCTTGAATGAACTAGTAAAACACACAGAATACCAGATCGGACCTTTGGAATAATGTTAAAAGTGGAAATATTACATTTTATTCCACTATTCCAATTATATTTGCTTTGTAGAGTGGTTAAAGAGTTACTCCATTTTTATTTGTAGAAAAATTATGTAAGTATTGCAATAATATTTTTTAGTTTTTTTTTAATAATATAATTATTAATAATTAGGACACTTAGTTCTCCATCAAATTTTCTAAACATAGGTATAACATATTTGGAAAACTGACCACAAGCTTAAAGTGAACATAGTGATCTCTCATCGAGTTCTAACATTAAATCTAAAAATGTATACGAATTTTATTTAGTATTTTAATTTCTATTTTGTGTTGGTTGTCTATACCAGTACAGGTTGTCTATACCACAGAAAGTCAGCCTAGCTGCGCTTCATCACGTGTCATGTAACCGGTTTCTCTGATAATGCATTTGATATGGTTGGTTTCTTTAACACCTCCCGATTTATATGAGAAATTTATACTAATATTACAGCTAAAGAGTTTGTTTGGTTCAACGCGCTAATCTCAGGAACTGCTAGTTTGAAATATATATTTTTTGTTGGATAGTTGTTCATAGTTATAAGTTATATTAGATCACGCAATCAAAATTTGAACTTTAGCACGGTTATATAATAAAGAATATTTTTTTCTAATTTTCTGGTTCCTTTTCTTGCTTGTTTCAAAAACTAAATTGGCTAAATGAAAGAAAATCAATACCTCAAATTTGAAACGAACCCGCAACTGTAGAGTCAATAGGTAAATAATTAATATACCTATCAATGCGTTTCAAATTGAAAGTCTCGAAAATGGATAGCATAATCGTAGTCTTCGCGGTACAAAATTTGCTATTTTACGTGATTTATGCTTAGTTTTATAAAATTCGGTTTGACTAATTGTTGAAATTTTCTTAGACTTTTTTAATTACATTGATGATGTTAATAGTTAATTGAGTTAACGGTTTTCGGCGAAGGCTGGTCTAAATAACATTAAATTTATTTTATAATACAAGCGGAAGTGCCAAGAATTAAAATGTTGAATAAGAGGACATCTTTGTACAGTGGGACAAATTGACTGTAAACGCAACGGTTGTGGGTTCGATTTGCACTAGAAATGAATTAATTTCAATAACCAATACTAGCTGACTAACGGCATTGAACTCACAACCTGTCGCGTTTCTAGTCACACTCTGCCCATGCCTCGCAACTGGTCTCGATTTTTTTTTGTTAAATAATAAAATTTGAGGCCGGTCGTGGCGCAACGGCACAAGATGTGACTGTAAACCGACTGGTTGTGGGTTCGATCCCGACTCGAGGAGATGAAATATTTACTTAAATTTATATTTCCATTTCTTCGCTCTGGTGTCGAGGCTAAGCGCGGCGTTGAGTTCTGCCACTTCACACGCAATGCCTCCGGAATTCGGCAGAAAGTGGGGAACGGAGTGTATTTCACTACGTTCCCTCTGCCTACCCTGCAGTGTGCGGGATACAGCGTGAAGCTGATTTATTTTTATTTTTAATAAAATTTGGAAATATTAATATTAAATATATTTATAATAAAGAATAAACAAAAAAATACCTCTTTATAGAGTACGGTACATGCCGTGAGCCTAATTAAATATATTATGTCCAAACTTCAATTCAACAAAGCACTATATTCTATCTTCTTTCCGACCGGAAAAAATATTAAAAAAAGACCAGTTGTGGCGCAGAAACATAAGCGTGTGAATGTAAACACGACAGGTTGTGGATTCCATACCCAGTCGAGGTAATAGAATTTTATTTTTTTGCTCTGGTAACGAGACATAGCGCGGCGCTTAGTTTCGCCTCTCAACACACAATATCTCCAGAATTCGATGGAAAGTGGAGAACGGTAGTGTCTTATTTAAAACTATATGTCTCAACACTAGTTTACCAGGTTCCCTCAGCGTATAATAGTAGGGCGAAATACAGCGTAAGCAAAAAAAAAGCACAAAACAAAAACTGCAAGCGAAACACAAAAACATTAAAAATCTTAATAAACTAAAAGTATCTATCTTTTTCATATTTTTTACGTATCCGCTCAAAGAGTAGCTCACGCGCAGCACGGAAAGCGAAACGTATGAAAAAACAGTAGGTTGTAGCCACCAGTGGGCTAGTACGTGACTGATGGAAAAGGGTGCCATTATGACGTCGAAAAACGATTGAACTTTTAGTATTGTGATTTTAGTGAAAGTTAAAAAGTATAACCTTTTTTTAGTTGCACGCTGTATCCCGCATGTACCATTGGCAGTGGGTTCTAGTGTTTAACTACTCCGTTCTCCATGCACATATCTGCAATCGAAAGAGTTCAGGCACTAAATATACAATTTGCAAATAAACATAGTGTTTCGTCACTAAATAATATCTATGTTTCATATAGATAAATTACATAAAGAAAATTTGAATTGAGGTCGTCATATCGCAGGTGTACAAGCGTGCGCCTGTAAACACGACGGTTGTGGATTCGATTTCCACTCGAGGGAACGAAAAATTTAATATTTTCATCTCTTCGCTCTGGTAACAAGGCAAAGCACATCGATAACTACCGCCACTCAACACACATTCATAGATCGGCGAAAAGTGGAAAACCGAAGAATTTGAAAAGTCCTTTATAGACTTATTAATATTTTAAATTTGAATTTTAATAAAATAAAAGGATAATCCCAATCAGACAAGGTTCTACACTACAAAATTCAATCCTAATAGTTAAGTAATGTAATCTACACCACACCGCAACTTCCCTGGGAACCAGTTCGATTTCACCTTACACACGATTCTTGTTTTATCTTTGTTTCATCGTTTTTTTATATATAGGTATATATTTATTTTCTTTAAAGGAAAGTATTACGCGGTTTATTATTTTGTTGGTCAAGTTACTTTGACTTGTTTTTGGGATGGGTTACATTGAGTTTGAATTATTGTGATATGTTTTGTAATAATCGCATAGGTCTATTGTATTCCATGAAAGTATTTATTTAAAAAAATATTTTAGTTGGACGTGGCGCAGTTATACGTTTAACGTCGCGCTTACGATAGTTGCGGTTGCGGGTTCGATTTACAGTTGGGGGAATGAATTACTTTAATTGTTTATCTCATGTTTATCTCTCTTTAAGAAGACAAAGCGCAAAGTTATGTTCCGCCATTCAACATCGATATAATAATCGATAATTGGGTGGAAATTGGGAACCGAATTAACTATTGCAGGATGCAACATGAAACCAAAATAAAAAATATACTTATTTAAATTAATATGGAAGTATACTTCAAAAGATATAGGTATATTTAATAATAATATTTAATTCTTTTTTTAACCGACTTCTTTAAAAAAAGAAGTTTACCAATTCGACTGTATTTTTTTAAATTTTATTTAGTACTACAATCGTCAAGCATTTATGAAAAACACTTATAATTTGATGATTACTCTTTCGGATTATTCTTTGATATTTTTATAATATTTTACATTTTGAAGTTTCTTGGAAAGGCATATATCTGCTGGAAAAAAAAAACATATAAGTATATTTTTTTTAATTTATAGTTCAAATAATTAATCTCACTGGGAATCGAACACAATCTTTCTAAACACACAATGTAACAAACACTAAACATAGAGTCTTAGTTTCTGCTTATCAAAAAACTCGTTTTACTTTTTACCAATATGTTAAAAAGTGAAAGTCTCATCAAAACCATCAAAGGACTCGTCAAAAAAAGGAGCGTAAAGGATAACATTTTAACGGGTAAGGTCACTGGTTTGATGCCGGGGTGGAACTAACACGATGACAAGTAGATATTCGTTTTGAATTTAGAAGTATGAATACAAGGATTAGGTTTTTTTTAATGTTAAATTTTTGTATCTTTAATATCAGTTAGCGCGGTGTTGCGTTCCGTCTAAACATGAATAATTAATCCACTGCATGCTTACCAAAATGAAAACAATTTAAATATGATTATTTCTATACGTGGTCATGTGTTTTTTTCCACAAAGTAGGATAGGAAGAGAAAATATATATTTTTTTATGAAAATGTTAAAACATTGTTTGTTAAGTAACGTAACTCAACGCCACGTTTTATCTTGTAACCAGACCGAGAAAAATAAAACTAATTATTTTTTCGAGAAGAAATCGAACCTACAACTTTAGCGTTCACAGTCACGCAACATACATACAAAAAAAATAAATAGAAAGAGACGACTATACAACAATAAATCCATCCTAAAGAACCGCCTCAATTCAAATTTTGACAGCTCATTGACCAATTACACTAAAGTGTCTGCGCTGATCGTCTTACAGCAGATACTTAAAACATCCTAACACTCATATTCCGTTAATAGAAAGTAAACCTTATCTTAAGATAACAAGGCTTATATTTGGTTATCGTTTGAAAATATCTTTGGATTTTAGGCTTAGCACAGTTTTAAATGTTCAAAATTACTTCTACGTTTTGAAATGTCTTAAACACCATTAAGTTACAATGAAAATTTAATCTTAATTTAAATTATTGTGATTTATTTAATTATTTGCAAGAGTTTTAGTAACTGTAACCTAAATAGGTAGTATTGTAGGGAGGCCGTCGTGGCGTAGCGGCATAGCCTCTGATAAAATTACAGTTTATGACGTACATCCTGGTGACAGACGAACCAACAGGCAGACAGGATCCCGGATAGGGTACGGGATATACACTTTGGGTACTGAACCCTAAAAAAGGGAGCCAATAAGACAAGACAATTTTAATATTAGGTTCCCTCTGCCTATCCTGCTACATGCAAGATACAAAGACGAAGTATTAAAACAACGTATTATTTATAGTACGTAACATTATATACCTTTAAACATTGTTAGAGATTTTCTGACTGTAGGCTTTTAAAAGTGCAAATCCTAAATTTATTAATCATCATTCATCTTGTAGATAAGTATACTTATATAGCGATCTTCTATAACAGCGATAGTTCTATAACACACAATAAAGTTTGACGTACGGATGAGTGGTTACGAAGAGATTCCTGTGATGTTATACAACCCATAACCTTCTTTCATAAAGAGACTGTCCAATGCAAAAAAATAAATCGAAATTCAATAGTTCCTGAGATGATGAGACGTTGAAACAAACAAACTCTTCTAGTTTATAATATGAGTATAAAAATATAAATATTCCCCCGAGTAGGATTTGTAATTCAAAATCTAAAAAATATTTCAATTATCATATACGTTCACTTTTGTCTGGCAAATGATATTAATCTATAAAAAAATTACCAACGCTTAGTAAGCTTCAGCTTGATGTCCTAAATGTCTTAAGAAGAAAATTAATATTATTCAAAAATATATCTTATAATTGATAGCTTAAAGTTAAAACTAAGCTATTTTTATGTTCGTACGAATAAGTTACTTTTGCAGGAAGCTTATGATTTGACTGAAATGGTTTTTAATACAATGGACACTATAATAAGATAATACGTTATTAATATTACTATATAAGTTTATTGAAAAATATCAGAGAGCAGGTTCATATTCAACAAATTATTTTATATGAATTCTTGATTGACAAATTCATAATGATATAGGAAAATTTTAAGAAAAAAAAATTACTTTTGTATACTTACTACAAGGTATTTTTCGATGTTAAGTGGCTTACCTCAATTAAATGAAAATACTAAATATTTCATTAAATCGTAGCAAAGCTTTCTGGTGAAAGTTCTTAGTAAATAACATAGATGGCGGTACATGTTGATACAAACTAAATATTTAAGGAAACTTAGGTTTTGAAATATTATTTTATTCTTTTTACTAAGTATTTATGTTTTTTAGTATTATTTATTAAAAAAAATATTTAACAGGATCTGAAAATTAAATATTTAAAAAAAAATCGCAATAAAAATTTAAAAAAAAAATTTTTTTCAACTTAAATTTGTAATAAAAATATTTAATACCTATTTTTTCTCAACTTCATGATTTGCTTTATCCCTGGCAGGGCAGCCAAGAAAACTGTTTACTATGGGGGACCCTCATGCTTTTTGAGAGATCTTCCTCCAGTATCATCCACCGTCTTCCCGAAGGTCAACTGAACTGTCCCTCTCCATCTGTTACCATTCTATTATATATATTTTTTTACAATTCTATCAAATATCTATCTATATTTGTAATACCTATCGAAACTTAATATATTTCAATTAATTTATTTAGTATAAACAATATAAGGCTAGTCGTGCGACTGTAAAGGAGCGATTATTAACGCGGGAATCTGTGGGTTCGATTCCCACTCGAACAAATTTTATATTTATATTTCCTCGCTCTGGCAACGAGGCAAAGCGCGGCATTGAGTTCCGCCACTCAACACGCAATACCTCCAGAATCCGATTGAAAGTGGAACAGGGAAATGTCTAATGGGAACGGAGTGTCTTACCACTGAGTTCCCAGGTTCCCTGTACTATATATAGCGTGAAGTTAAAAAAACAAATACATACTCACTGCTAGTTTCAGATTAATATATATAAATACATATTATATAGTGTTAGAACATACATATTAACAGGATATAGACTAATGAAGCATAGAGTTCATCAAAGGTTCATCGAATAAGCTCTAATACTATCTAATGCTATACAACGCTATGTAAAGCTATCGATATATAGATATAGATACGTATTATGTGGACTTGGGCTTAAAATTTAGATATCTTGTTTATTTGTGTTTTTTAATATATTCAACTGTTAAGTAGAGTGTTGAGAGTGAATTGAAGTGTTTCTTAATAATATGGGCTTTAAGAAAATAGATACAATCCGAAATATGTAGACAAAAATAGTCAGTGAAACTAATATACGATTTTTACTGGGTTAATGGCACTTCGGTCATTTTGTATAATAAAAAATCTTCTTCGTTACTGTATGACTGACAGACAACAAGCAGACGCAAAATACTGAACTTATAAAATATTCTATTCTTAATTTTTCTTTCTGAAGTGTGGAATAACACTTTAAAAATGTAAAAAATGATTCTATTACATAGATAAATAATTGTACCAAGTTCACATATTTCGTGGTCACCCACACATCCCAAGTGTAATTTGTCAATCAATACATTAACATCGCTTTGTTATAAATTAATAACGGAATAAGTCACCATTAGCGAGCTATTTGCTTTCCAACACTAGGATAGTCATTCGGTTTCATTTGAAGCGGCTTCAATTCCCGCCGTATCTTTGATAAAGTAATCGATATTGTAGATAACATATAAAAATAGTAAAAATGTACTTATATAAAAATTTGCAACGGTTATGAGTTCTAATTACAATTAAGGTAAAAAAAAATAGTGTGAGTTAGAGTATGAATTCAAGCAGGTAGGAGGGCGGCAGTGTCTAAAAAAATTCGATGATTGTGGCTCCCTCTGATTCACCCTTGAATTTTTCCTCATCTTCATAAGTTAAAATTTGGCGTTAAGTTCCGCTAGTCAGTTCGCTATATCACGAATTCGGACATATGTAAAAATTTCAAAAATATGGAAATAAATCTGTTACATTTTCGTAACGGCTGTAGATTCGATTTTAATTTTGTAGAATAAATTATTTTCTCTTTGTTCTAATGACAAAACAAGCGAGCACGCATTTGAACAGAGAGTCTTAACATTACGTTTCATCTGCCTACTCTGCTATATGCAGGATACCGTCTGTAGCTATTAAAACAACTGTGTCACATATCGAAATTTCCAGAAACACCTTCACAAATTACATCGAAACTTTTGACTTTCGAAACTTCTAGAACCACATAATAATATAACCAAAACTAACCAACTTGGCTCACCATTACCATACTGGTAGTGAAATATGTGGTTTAGTACCAGTACTTTCACGTAAGTGTAATTATGTATGTAATTGTATGACTCAATTGATCGACTAATATTTTGCTTGATATAATTACGTACAATACAAGTAACAAGTACCTAGTTACTACTCACTGTATATTTTTATTTTTTTTTTACGTGTAAAATCAATTGTGTGTTATAGCATGTTATTTATTAAGTAAATTATAAAATTATCAATTTTTCATAGATTATGAATCCGTAGTAGTGGTGGCTGTAAGCGTTGCAGGTTCGATTGCTAAGAACCCGCTTTGCTAAGAAAGTGGAATTCTACCACTCATCACGCAGTATCTGGTAAAATGGGTGGAATTTTGGAGCCCTATATTATAATAGATTCCTTTTTACCAGGTAGCTTTAAGAAATATTGTACCACTGTTCGTCTTTAGTTATATTTCTTTTTATTCTCATAGACATATCACAAACTTCTTTAAAGATCTAATTTAATAAACTTAGAAAACTTCTACATTTATTTAAAAAAATAATATAATAAGTTTCCTAAAAAAATATATATATAAAAGCACCTCAGATAGATCCACCCACATTCAAAAAAAAATATTTTTCGAAAAGTCTACTACAGGATACAACTATCATTTAATAACTACTATCATTTAAAATACTTCAATTCTACAATAAATCATGCAAAAAAATGGCAAGTTCCACCCCAGGGGGTGCGACTCACCACGTGCGCGTTAGAGGGTGTTTTGACATCGTCGCGCGCGGTCGGCCGAGACGGTCCTCAAAATCGAGATTTACGCTTAAAATATTATAAAAAAACGATATTTTAGTTTAGATTTATAAAAATTTCGATAGTTTTTAATATTTTTGGTGATGGTTTAATGTGAATGGTAAATAGATGTTACTTTTATGTGTGATTGATGAGTAGAGACTTTTTAAGAGTTCGCGTTTTGAATGGAATTGTTGTCTTTAGTACAGTGATGTGTGATAAAAAAATTAAAAATATAAAATTATATAAATATATTATATTAAAATGTTTAGTAAAAAACTTTGTTTAAGACGTTATATTATATAAGACAATATATTTAAAAAATTTATACACAAACACAAAAACTTCTAGCGAAATGATAGTATAAAAAAATATATAGATAATTAATAATTGAAAAATCATCCCTCAAACATTATTCGACAAAAAAGAAAACAATTTCGCCGTCGGTTTATTATTTTGACTATAAATATTTACACAAAACAGTACAACGTCCAAATATTTTTCATATAAATAATCTGTAATACCTATCAATATAAAGCGAATTTTTAATATTAAAATATTTAAAAAACCCTAGAAATAATAGAAAATACGTCGATAAAAAAACACCATTTAATTAATAATCTAGTAGCATATTTTTAGCAATTTTATCCACTCTCTGTTTCCCTAAATACATATTTAACATTGTTTTTTTTCAAAGGAGTATAAGTCTCCTGTGAATTGTTTATAGTAATACAAGCGATATATGATATACACATACATACATACAGATATACTTATATATAAATATTTCCATTTCGTTACATGATACGCGTGTATCAAACCGGCTGTATAGTGTACATATTATTATATTACACACCATATTATTTTACATTTGCTTTATTTTATATGAAATGTAGAGGCTTCTTATGTAGAGACGGACGGGAAATCGATGGTGTCTAGATTTTTCTAGTCTTTATTCCAGACGGTTTTAAATAGGTATAGTTCTTAGCAAGCTGTAAAATATAAGAAGAAAAACATATTCTAACATCACTTCAATTTATATTTAAACCTTTACTTGTTTTTGATTTTTTTATTATTTTTAAAGTTAATTAAATTTAAAAAAAGTTCTTACATTATATATTATATTAAAATGAAGAACACTGAACTAACAAAAAATAAAATTATTTATAAATTGATATTAAAATTTAAATATGGTCCATAAAAATAGATAATTTGAAACAAATCAAGTTGACATTACAAAATTCTCTTTTAACATTCAATCTAATGAAAAATTAGACATTCTTCTTGTAAAGTTTATAATAAAATTAATACTGTCTCAAAATGAAATACCCTAAAAAATCGAATTGTCCTTAAAAACAGAACTACCATAGTAAAGAAATATCTTAAAACTCTTCCTATATATTAAATTACAATAAAATTAAAACTAAAATGAACACTATTCTCAATACAATAACTGCTAAAATAGTTTCAAATTCTTTTTTTTAACTAAAATGAAGTCCCACGATATCTTAAATAACTGAAAGTAGATACCCATTTGTCATCGGTTCGGCGATCAAAATCATTTGAGTTGGCCAACCGAGTGGAGCGATTAGCACGTATTTTTGGGCTTAAATTATTATATTATAGTGATTATATTATAGTCATGATTAAGTTAGTTGTGGTGTAGTGTGATAGTGATATAAATAGGGGATTACAGTTGTGATTGTGATATTGAAGTGTATAGTGAAATTATGTTTTTTTTTAGGTGTTTAGTTAACTTAATTATTTTAAAATTCAAACATATTTATTTACACAATGACCGTGAACAAAAAGTTACATAAAAAATTAAAACATCAGTAAAATAATGATAGTGAAGTAATATAACCATAAAATTTGTAATTTTAATTTATTTAAAGGAAAACAATCTTTTTTTCAGTCTCAGAGACTTTTATGAATAAAAATCAATACCGCACTTCCTACATAATATTTAAATTAACTACTACTAAACGTAACTCGCGAAAAATATTTTAATCATTATCAAAGGATTTTTTAAATAATGAATATAAAACTTTTCCGTTATTGTAATGCTGAATGCTGAATTTTGGCAATTAGGTTCTTTTGAAAATGTAGAGAGAATAAAAGAAGAGAGAGAAAAAAGTAGTAGAGAAGTTCCCAAAATCCTAGGGAACGTAAAAAAAAAAACCGAATTTTACTTCAACGCAAACTGATTAAAATATATGTATATTCTGTGCTATTTTTAATATTGTCAGCATAATATGATTATTTATGATTAACGAAAACTAGCATAATGTAATATTTTCATATAATATAAATAATTAAATAATAACCTAAAATATGTTTTCTTCTTCTTCTTCTTCAGTAGATTGTATTGATCTTCTCATAGATTTAACAAAAAGTATAATTTAACAATGACATCCTCATTAAGAGACCCATCGTGAGAATAACCACCTGCTATTATTGAAGCGGAAAACCGTTCAAAAAGTGGAAAATCAACCAAAATCTTAATAAACCAATGGACTTAAACGACTCTATCGAGATGTTTCACGGTAATCACTGTAGTTTTTGTTTCTTTTTTAACTGTTATAATGAAAGTTTCGTGGTAATAGATGGGCTAGTTGATCGTTTAAAAATAAATTGTAGATAGATCATTTTAAATTGATTTAAAATAATTAAACATTTGGTAAAAATATTGGGATTTGATTTTTGTCATCATTTTCTTAACTTGTCTTATCTCTAGCTCTACACTCGATATAAAAAACTAAATTAAAAGTGAAAATTAAAAAGAACAATGGTTGAACCAAGCAAATTAACTTAAAAGAACAGTGATGACATCACAAATCCTATTTTAAACACAAAAGGTGTTTAGTGTTAGTGTTAGTGTCAATGAGAGTGAAGTGCTAGTGTTCAAACTGGAGGGTCAAAGTAAGGCGACATTCGCGGCCCTGTTCGGGCTAAGGGCCGGCGGCGGTGTGGACCTCTCCGCCGCATATAGATATAATCAGAATATGATGGAATATTACACTTGTAAGTATTATTTATATGGAGATAGAGCTTTACTGAGGCCAGTCGTGGCGCAGTCGGGCACCAGTGTGCTACTGTAAACGAGACAGGTTGTACGGTCGATTACCAAGCGAAGATATGAAATAATTCATTGCTTAAAAATATTTAATGGAAATGAAATGTTTTGAAACTAGGTTCCCGGGTTCCCTCTGCTTATCTTGCTATTTACCGATACACTGCGAAGCTTAAAAATAGAACTTTGCTCTCTTTGTACCTCTCTTTGTAAGACAACACCTTTGGGTTATTTATAAAAAAATAAAAATAAATCAGCTTCACGCTGTATCCCGCACACTGCAGGGTAGGCAGAGGGAACGTAGTGAAACTCCGTTTCCCCACTTTCTGCTGAATTCCGGAGGCATTGCGTGTTAAGTGGCAGAACTCAACGGGTTATTTATGTTTTTCTGAAATAAGAGCTGTTGTTTAATTTTTAGTATCTCTTGAGAGTGATTTTTGCGATATTTACGCATTTCTTTAACCGGATTAATCTCGTATATTTATAATTATAAATTTAACTCGACGTTTGCAGTAGTCGGTGGTCACAAAAAACTTCACGTTTATATCTATTATATAAATAAATGATGTTGGGGAAACATGGGGTGGGTAATATAATGTAAAATCTAAACAGACATATGCCTAAACCTATATCTAGATCTAGTTCAATTACCGAAGAGACAATAACTCGATTAGTAATACCTACTGTATAGTGAGTATGAATTGGCTTGGACCTGTACCGGTGTGGACTGACGAGTAGGGGCTATTGAAAGCATCGCTTAGAAAGCATTTATGTATTTAATAAATTTATCATTGAATGAAATTAGATGACTTACATGGTTCTGTGGATTTGAAATTGTAAATCGCTGATTATAGATGATATGTTATTTATTGAGGACATTCGTGGCTTAGTGGCAGGTTGTAGGTTCGATTATAAAGAAATATTTAGTATTTTAATTTCTTCACTCTGTTGTCGAGTCGTCTGTTCTGTCTGTCTGTTGTCGAAGCGGGGCGTTGAGTTTTGCCACTCAGCATACAAGGCCTCCAGAATTCGGCAGAAAGTTGGCTACAATTTTTTCATGTTACATATTAAAAAATATACTTCAGATTTAGTACTTTTATTTCGTATTTTGACGTAAATAATGAGACTTAGGAAACAAAAATATGCTGAAATTTAGACATTCTTTAATGTGATAATCACGTATCATTATCATAAAACTCTATTCATTCATTTATACAATCGTATATTTTAAGTAGCGCTACAGTATGGACATAATACCTTTACCACCTTTCAAAGCCACGCTAAGAGCTTATACCAAGTAATTATTTAAAAAAGCATCTCTATCTTAAAAAATAAGCTCTTTTATGCAAAAAGCCCTCCATCCATAACAAGATTATCATAACAGAGAACGACAAACATAAAAAACCACGATAAAATACTAAAATACATTGTACCATCACCGCACATCTGCGACACTGATTTTATGATGCCAAAAATTCCCTCCAAATTATAACTAGCCAATGGGTTCGCAGGGTTTTCGCGGGAGGGCGAGAGCTGCGCTCTGATTGGCCGGTTCCAAGTGGGCGTGGCTGACAATGTGTGTATGTGTGCGTAGAGGCAAATTGGGATGGAGCGATATGGCCGCATCAAATTGGCATTTATAAAATTTTACGCATATGATGCTATGGGATTTATGAATTATGGTTATATTTTTTTTACAGTTATTTGTTATATATAGTTATGGCTTAAAAGTTAACAAATAGAAGTTCTGATAGCTCGATAGATTTTTTTTGACGTTGTATCCCGCATTTAGCAGGGTAAACAAAGGGAACCTAGTATTAAAGTACTCTTACTCGTTTCTTATTGTTAATTATTGAGAAACTTTGTTGTATTACGAGAGCGAGAAAATCTAAATACTTCAACTCCTGAGTGGTAATCGAACTTGCAACCTTAATTTATAATTAGAAGCTATACCTAGCTTAATAATCAGTGAATATAATAATGGGAATAGTTAGAAATATTTAGTTCTGTTTCTAATCTAAACAAAATAATATTTAGGAAGAAAATGAACTCTCTTTTAAACCTTATATCTTTTTCACTTTTATATATTATGCTTTTTCCACTGTATTTTTATTCGATTCATACTAAAATTAAATAATAACCTTTATTACGTTCTCATAACTGTCTTAGAAAATAACGTATCATCTACATATAATCTTTATCTACACGCAATATTTTAACATAATATCTGATAGCAGCATTTAAATCTCGTTTCTTAGAAAAGAAAGAGGCCCGTTGTATTATTTTTATTAACTATAAAAAATAAGAAACCTAAATCAGCTCCTTTTAAATGCCATCTACGCGTTCTTTGTCAGTTAAACCGTATGTCCACATGGAGCTACGTCGACATTCTACATCAAAAAATTATAAGCTTTATTACTAATGTAATAAAAAAGTATTCAAGAAATATATCTATAGATAACTTTAACTTTATTTTGTACTCAAATTAAGATTAGAAGCAAAAGTAAAGAAAAAAATACAAAAATCATTTTTGGAAAGAAAGAAAGAGGATAACTTCACGGCACTGTTGTATGACTAGGAGACGCTACCCGATGTCACTACGTTATAATTAGATTTACTATACTCGTAGTGTTCTATAGGCAAATAGGTACCTACTTGCTTGTTAAATTTTTTTCTTATTCAAAGTCAAAATATTCTCTTATACAAATAGATTTTTGCAATCACTTTTGAATTATCGTATGATATTTAATACAAACTTGAGAAGACTTGCTAGCTTGCTAGTTCTTGCCAATGCTTCTCGGTAGCTGGCAAGAAAGGGTTTCTCTTTGGGATATAATCTGAAAATTCAAAGTGTAAAGTTTTCGTCGCCAAATTTATACTTTCCCCTAATATCTTCTTGAAATATTTACTTAAATTTATATTTTCATTTCTTCGCTCTGGTATCGAAGCAAAGCGCGGTGTTGAATTCTGCCACTCAACACGCAATGCCTCCAAAATTCGGCAGAAATTAGGGAACGGAGTGTCTTAACACTGGCTTCCCTCTGCCTACCCTGCTGTATGCGGGATACATCGGGAAGCTAGTTTTATTTTTATTTTTACTAATATCTATAAATGAATATTTCTTAAAGACTCTTTTGAATCATTACTATAGGTTCTCTCCGCCTAATCTATATGCGTAAGTTGTATAAGGCCACAATATAATGAGTGAGTAAGTGAACTACAATATTTAATAAATTTTACAAATAAATATAATAATTATTGTGTAAGTAAATAAAAAATAAATCAGATTGACAGCGTACGCTGTATTCCGCACACACCAAGATATGCAGGAGGAACCTGGTATTAGGACATTCTGGTTCCACTTTCTTTCGATTTCTGGTGGCATTGCGTATTCAGTGGCGGGAGAACTGAACGACTCGCCTTACCTCAACACCAGAGCGAAGAAATGGAACTATAAGTTTAAATATATATTTCTTGAGTGGGGATCGAACCCACGCCCAGTCGCGTGTAAAGTCACATTTTGTGTAAGTAATCAAATGCTATTACTATTTTAGTGTCATATCACAATTATTAATGAATCACTACCTACCTACTATGAATGACAAATTATTTTAATTTTTTACTCAAAAACCAACAGCATCTCGAACAATAGAGTTCTATAAAAAACGACTTCCTGGTAAAAACTGAGTCATAAATCACAAAATTACTCTGAACAATGGTACACGATGTATATAACATAGGTACGGCAAGATGCCGCGCCTTATGTAGTATGAAAAACTGTAAAAAAACTTAATTAAACTCTAAATCTAAAATTTAAGGTTTAAAATCGAATGACAAAACTTGCAAATGATTTTGTCGCAACCTGAGACAAATTACATATGAGGTTTCATATGACACGCACACACGTGTTGTATTGTTATACGTAACACACTCGCACACCCACACCTGACCGCGAGCTCTGATTGGCTGACGGCCTGCGCCGGCGCATATATCACGTTCATTTTGTAAGGAGATTTTAGAAAGGTAGTTTGTGTTGAAATAACTGGTTTGGTTGCGTTCGGTTATATAGTTATGTAAAGTTCGTTAATCATAAAACTATCTTCATAATCTAGTAGTAATAAAAATTATAAGTAAGAATTAATTGCGAACTATGAGGAAAAGATTTTTTATATTGTAGGTGCAATTAAAATTTTTACTGCCTATCGGGGAATTTTCTAGAGAATTCCAAGCTTACGCCATTTTATAGTAGCGAGAATAGTTTTAAGTATACTGATGATAAAGTAGAGTAGTTTTATTCATAATATAACAGAAAATCTACAAAAAGCTCTTCAGTATATAAACAGAATAAGTTACAAAGCTACAATCATACATATTATTTTTTTGTAGCCTCACGTAGAAGAAACCTCGTGTTAAGACACTCCCGAATAGAAGCTACACCCCGACTAGAAACCGAATCTATAACCACCTCACTTACAACCAGATATGCCGCTGCGTCCTCGACGACTAAAACTAATATAAATAAAATGGTTTCGAGAGGAAACGACATTACCATAGTGACCGGATGTGAGCCCGACGCCATTGTGCCCCGCCATCTTGTAAAGAACATTTAGCATGTTATTTTTAAACATTTATACGAATTTTATTAGAGTTTTAGATTTAAGATTGTAAAGGTGAATCATTTTAATGAAGGTGTATGATTCAATTTCCTAATTTGGTGGTAAAATTTAAATTAATAGGAATTTAATATAAAAATTAAAAAGATGGACAGCTGTTTTCGTAATCTATACTTTAAATTTTATAATTCGCAGCGTTTAGATCCGCTACTCAACACGCAATGCCTGCAGAATTCGGCGAACAGTACCGAATGAAAGTGTCTTACTAAGAACGGATTCTGCACACCGGTTCTCTCAACCTACCCTAGTGACGGAGTCTTAACACTAGGTTCCCAGGTTCTATCAATCTACCCTAGATAAAGAATAGATGAAGAATAAAGCTACAAAAAAAACAAATATATCTCACTACTTGGGACTCCTAATTTGTTGGAAATAAGGAATATCAGCTTCACGCTGTATCCCGCACACAGCAGGGTAGGCAGAGGGAACCTAGTGTATCTCTTACACTCCGTTCCCTACTTTCTGCCGAATTCTGAAAGCATTGCGTTTTCAGTGGCAGAACTCAACGCCGCGCTTAGCCTCGACACCAAAGCGAAGAAATGGAAATATAAATTTCATATATAAAGGACTATAAGAACACAAATAAGTTATATCAAATGTATAAGATTTTTTACGTTGCTTGATAACAATTCATGAATTGGTGGTCAGATTGCTTGGATGATTTCTAAAACCTGCAGGTTCATATTCTGCTATGTTTAAAGTTTTACATGTTTTCCGAAAAAGCTTTTGTCGTGTTTCCTATGTGTGGAATAACTAACTTACTTTAAAAATGTTCAAAACTAATAAGATATAATATTTTTTTACTAAATGGGGAAAGAAAATTTCTAATAAGAATTTTCACCCAAAGTCATCAATTAATAACTAAATTAATCATAAACAAAAATAAATAAGAAATTTCCTTAAATCATCTTTAACATACATACCTAGTATTTTTTATTGTTTGCTTCACGCTATATACCGTATATATCAGAGTGCTAATATTAAGACAGAGTCGGTCCATTTTGTGTATTAAGTGGCGGACCTCAACACCGCTCTTTCGTTTTATTGCCAAAATGAAAAAATGAAATCGAATAATTGCTTTCCCAAAGTGGGATACGAACACACTAGTCGACGCATTTACACTTAAATGTGCCGCTGCTCCACGATATAATCATGCAACAATGTATTTCTACATACCTACCTCATACAAACTTATTACACAACACTATTACCGCACTAAAAAACAAAAATAACTAATTAAACTAACTATATATGGAATTTACGACTACTTCAAATGTTAAGTGCATTAAAAATCTCATATTCCCTTATGTTTATTACGAGTATATCCCTAGCGGTCATGCGCCGGCGCACACCCTCTGAATGAACTACCTGCGCTGGTATTCTAATTGTTACACATTCCTACACTACAAGTTCTTATTTTGTATGAGTTTTAGGTTATTATTTCGTTTTTTAGCAGTTTTAATTATTATTTTCATTTCAATTAAATACAGTGAGAGTGAAGGTAAAACATTTTTTTAAACCAGAATGGGTATAGGAACTAGAAGAGGTATTTTGAAGTAGTTTAATGATAATGTCTGCCTTAGTGGCCAGAGCCTAGAATGGTCAAAGGTCAAAGGATGTACAATTTAAAGGATGATAGATATCTATATAATATAATTTTTAGTTGGTTTTTCGTACGTAACACTATTTCTGAGACAATATATGTAGAGTGGCGGGGCACAACGCCGTATTATAATTCTAAATTCGTTTTCTATGTAAAAAGAATGCAACTATCGGGGAATACTGTGGGCTATATCACACCGAAATGATTATTTAGAAGTAACTTACTATACCAGCCAGAGTTGCCTCGTGGCCTCAGAATGTCATGTAAACAACTCTAAGCTATTTTCATTTGTCAATGCAGGTGAAGCCACCGATAAGAGCTAGTTCAAATATAGTTTAACAAGTTGATTTAGTAAGGATCAAGGCCGTATATCGCGTCATGCGCGGGCGCACACCCACGGCTGTCGGTTAAATAGCGATGCATTTGAAGGGTCATATCGGAAGTTACCTTTGACCTTGCTCGCTCGTTTAATTAATTATCTGATGATTTAGTATTAAGCTGTTAAGTCATTTTCTCACGGATTTTATTTTTTAATATGTGCGTGTGTGTTTGTGAAAAATGTTCAATAAAATTAAATTTAGTTTTGTAATAAGAATAGATTAGCAATTTTCCGATTGAGATCCGCCACTCAACTCACAATGCCTACAGAAAGCGGGAACGGAGTGTTTCTATGTCGGTTTTCCAGGTTATCCCGCACATACCAGGACTGGCAAACTTTCCTGGTATGTGCGACAGTGTCGAGAGTTTTTGTCGAAAAAAATATTTACAAGAAAATGGTTTTATAGATCATTTATTAATTATTAATATTTTAAATTTTTGTACAGAAATATTATAATACCTACTAATATTTGCGTAAATTATTTAAATATTGTTGATACGTCTATTCAAGAGAATTTAAGTATTGATGTATAAATTATGATGTATAATTATATGTTTATATTTTAAAACAATTGGTATTACAAATGTTTCTGACTGTTAATGAGATGATTGTTGGTTTGAATCGCATTGGGGGGACAAACAGTGGCGATACTACCCTTTTATTATTTTGCTTACATCTTCATTTATTCTCATTGAGAAATTACAAAAGTCTTTAAAAATCTAATTTAAACTAAAAAACCCCTGCAATGATTATTAATGTGGGAAAATTAAGATCCTTTTTTTATATATTTATATTTACAAGGCGAGCAAAGACACAATAAAGTGCTAGTATAACCATGATTTCCCCACACAATAGGTTAACTTACACCATGAAATTCCCGTACATTTACCCTACATTATAGCGATGCGATGGGTAAAACAGAGGGGAATCAAAATCACTCGAATCGAATGGTCTACCCGTACAGGAAGAGGAAGTGACCATCCCTCCTAACCTCGGTAGTAAAACATTTGATATATATTTCGTATAATTATAATAAACAAATAATTTCTATTAAATTAGAGGCCAGTCACGTAAACGACTCGACTCCCATTCGAGGAAATATTGAACATTCTCATTTCTTCGCTCTAGCAACGAGCCAAAACGCGGCGTTGAATCCCACCACTCAACATGCCTCTAGAATCCGGTGGAAAGTGGAGAACGAAAATTTTATAATGGGATCGGAGTGTCTCAACACTAAGTCTCTAGGGTCTCCCTGGCTGCTATATGCGGAACACATGAAGCTAAAAAAAATTAAATTCTTCCTAAAATTCCGATCGACTAGATTAAAATTATACAGATTATGTTTTCGGTATCTTCCACATTATCGTTGTAGATCCTCTGGTGTTACAGGATATCGAGGATGACGATGATCACTTACCATAGGGTGACCCGCATGTTTTCGTTAAAAAATTGATAGGTATATGAAAAAGGCTAAGAAAATT
Source organism: Heliconius sara (assembly GCA_917862395.2). Classification (NCBI taxonomy): domain Eukaryota; kingdom Metazoa; phylum Arthropoda; class Insecta; order Lepidoptera; family Nymphalidae; genus Heliconius; species Heliconius sara. Next base: position 19,396,689 of record OU860797.2, on the reverse strand, counting down.
TATTGCAAAGCGGACCTAGTGTTAAGATACTCCGTTTTCCACATGCCAATAGATGAGAGTGCCTACTGTGTCCACCACGTTTCACGGATGATACTTATATTTACAAATAATATGGTTTATATAATATTTTTTTTAAATCTTGTTACACCTATATGCTAAAAGATTTTCGGAATAAGAATGAAAAAAAGCCTCCCCTGTTCCGTAATTAGCTGTAATGACAACATTGTCTACCGGAAGTGGGGAGATCGCCAGGTGTAGCTTATAAATTGTTTTACTGGATACTGTGTTCTTAGGATTAAGTAGAAAAAGAAAGTAATAAAAAAAGAAAGAAGAAAGAAAATAATTTTTTTTACAAATCCCTTAGAAATCTAAGGGATTTGTAAGAAATTTATAATAATAAAAAAACTTTTTTACGTTTGTGGTTTATTTCTTGGAAGGAATATACTTTTATAATATTTTGTATTTTATTTCTCTGACTCCTGATGCTTAAAAAACTACATTTTTTAACATTTTCAAAATCTTATAGGACAGTTAGGAGAGAAAAATACTTTTGTTAATGTTTTTTTTACAAAATATTTATGCGTTCGTAGCCCGACAGCACTGCGTCTGACTTGAAACATGATGGTTGTGGGTTCTATCCATTCACTCTGCTGACAAGATCACCGGGGTGATGTAGCGGGCTACACGAGGGATACAGCGTGAAGCTAACTAAATATTTATTTATCTCGACCGTGTTTATAAAACACGAACAATCTCATAAAATAAGGCTAGCTCGAATGAATGAAGCGCTCTAGTAATTAAATGTAATAACAAGATGGCGTACCGGAAGCTGCGACACGGAAACTCGGAGGTGCTCTTGTCTGTGAAATATGCTTGTACTAATGAGAAGGGAACGCTTTATGGGAGTTTTTTTCTTATTTAATGGGTTTTTTTACTAATTGTCTTGTTTTTCATCTTTGAAAATGTTTGCTAATATTATAAAGCGGGAGTTTGTTTCGCAAATCTCAGGAACTACTGAAAGTCTATAGGCATATTATACCACAATATGATCATTATGGGCAAAGTAACAATAAAAAAAGTTGCAAGTTGCAACAGATGAGCTTAAGAGTTTCCAAGAGCATGATATACAACCCTTTGTTAATTTTATTTGAGGCCATCGTGGCGCAGGGCTACAATCATGCGAATGTAAATGCGATGGTCGTGGGTTCGAATCGAACTCAGCGGAGTTCAATGTTTAATATTTTCCAATTTTCGCTCTGATCCTTTGAAATTGGGGAACGGAACGGGAAGTGTCAGAGTGTAAGTTAAGTTATTATTAAAGTAAATACATAACAAACACGTTTGTTTATATAATAGGCATATATATGTTCGTAGAGAAAGTGGATACATAATTCTGCCGTAATGTTCTAGAACACTCGTTACGTGTTGTTGTAATAAAATATGTATTTATTGTAACTGAAGATTAGATTGTAGTTGTATAGGCATGTGATTTTATAAATTTCTTTGAAACCAGACCTGGGAACCTAGCCTTAAGACACTCCGTTCCCCACTATCCGCTGATTTCTAGACATACTAGACATTCTAGACATCTAGACGCATTGCATATTGAAAGGCGGAAATCAACGCTGCGCTTGATGCGCGCGCGCGACAAAAAAATGTAATCTTAATTCTTCATAAGAAAAAAAATCAGCTTCACGCTGTATCGCGTTATCTCCTTCATCATAAATAGCATTTTTCGCATTAAAGTAGGCAGGGTTCGATTCCCACTCAGAGAAATGAAATATTTATTGTTTTACGCTAAGTTCAGTTCAGTTAAGTCTCTAAAATTAGGTGGAAAATTAGGAACGCCACTTCCATTGTTAATGGGAATTGAGTTAAAATTAGAGTCCCTCTGGCTCTGATCATCGTCGCGCATATTGAAAAATGTGTGCGATACAATGTGAAACTAAAAAAAGTTATCACATAAACTAAATGTAGATAACTATTACTAATCGAAACGATTATAGTCTCTAGTGCTGAGATGAGCGCGCAAAACCAAACAAAATCCGCTTTATAATTTTCCTAGAAACTAAAATTCGAGTCCATCCAAAAAATTCCAATACAAAATCATCGAGTTTTCGCAAATCACCGATGTGTAGAGATGAAAACAAACCCTCTTATAGCATGTATCGAGCGCGCATGGGGCGTGACCGATCGATCGTCACGCCTCGCGCACCCCCCGGGTGTCTTAAAGGTTGTAACTGGAGGCTGGAACTGCATGGGAAATGGGGCTCTGTGATGATTTTCTGGATAAAAAATTAAAATTTGTTTGGTTTTTTGAGTTGAAGGGGTGGAGTATTTGAAATTTTGTGTTTTGTTAGATAGCTATGTGGAGTAGACAGTCGTAATTTTTTGGATTTAATATATTGTATATTATAAAATCGATATGAGATTAATTTTAACTATAATTTAAACAATTTTATATAATATTCGGAACTATAATCGTATTTATTATATTATTATAAATGTATTAATTTAGTTTTTGCCTCACAAATACTGTTGAGTAGTTAGTTTGATCCACTTATATTGAAAAGAAAATGGATTTAATAATTCATAAAACTAAACCTTTAAAAAGAAAATCCAAATATTACGCCATAGTAAAATGTCATAGACTATGCAAATATATTGAAATATCGTTCGGAATATGCATGTCTCTTATACATAGATGTGAGTTTTCTTTTTATGAAAGGTACTTCTAGTTTCTAGAACTATTTTTTTATGAAAATATGGACAGTAACCCGCACTTTCGTTGGACTGGATGTAAAATCCCTAGTCTTCCCGTTTCAGCAGGAATTTGGAGAAAATCCCCATTTAAATTCGATGAATTTAATAGGAGAAACTTAAAACTTTGAACTTAAAACTTTCTTAAAATATTTAAATAATTTTTCGAGAGCCAACAAATTGAACAGAATCATTTATATTGATTTTCAAACCAGCTTCGCGTTTTTCCCTGCCTTTGAAAGTGCCCAGATTCATCTACCTGGTATTAACATACGCTTATTCCGCCCAATTTTCAAGAAATTGCGGAACTCAACGCCTCACTTTGACTAAAGAGTTACTTTCATTTACGAATCGAACTCATAACCGTCGTTTACAATAAACACTATACTACTACGATCTACTACAACATAAAAGAATTATGTCAGTATAAATAATATAGGTACGTACTGTATAAGCCAAAAGCGTGAAAACCTCACGACGAGGCTTGCCAAAATAGTAAGATGAGTTCGTAGCTTCGATCGGCCGGCTGTGCTCGGTCGTGCTCCACGCCCGGGTAGACCCGGTCGATACCCGGTCACGGTCGTACGGGAAGATATTTACCAAGATTTTTTACATTAATATATAATATATAAATATTCTTTAGAGGACGTTCCGTGTTCCATCTACTATGTTATATGCGGAATATAACAAGAAGCTAAGAAAAGTGACACTATGTTCTTTCTGCGTAGACATTGGCTATTGGCTGAATAAAAATCAGTTTTCTTCGTTTCGTTTCCTTCACGTTGTATCCCGCAAATAACTGTAGGTGTAGGCAGAGGAACCTGGTAGGCTAGTGGTAAAACACTCCGTCACTTTCAATTTTATTTATATTGTGTAGAATCTGTAACGTTGTGCTTAAACAAAAATATATATAAACCCATTCTAAGCACAAAATATAGAAAAAATATTAGAGAAAACTCTTCCGTTATTGAGTGACTGTCAGATAAGGTACAGCCGGAGCTATATTCCTTGTATATATACAACTTTGAAATTATATAGGTTTTTCCTATGTGTCTCAAAATTCCGATCGGGAACGGGAAAACACGAAATTTTTGGTTTAGAATTCACGTGAAGGAAATTTGGGTTGGCTGTTAGTGCCATAGTTTTTTACTTCTGTGCTCTATCTTTAACGCGATTTGCGAAATATAACTTTTTAAAGTGTGAATATTTTTATTCATAATTTAATAACTATACCTATATGACCTTATAAATATAATTATTTAATTACTATTGAAATATGTATATGAATCTGTAATTATAAGTATACTGTAAGTATAGACATTTTGACTAATATATTAGTTAAAAATAAATGAAAACATTTTGCCTAAATTTAAAACAAACTCCTGATAAAAAAAAGCAATACTATTTCCACTAATCAACACGCAAGATCTCCAATTTGGGTGAAGAGCAGAGAATAGATCTTAGCACTAGGTTATTTTTGCTTACCTTTTATGTCTTATCTAAAATATTACATATTTGCGATTTTTAAATATATTAATTGAAATTATTTAATGGGATTGCTCAGGTAAACGATACTTTAATATTATACATTTTTGGAAACCTGACGTTTCACAACCTGACGTTTCACAGCATTGTAGTAGTCCGTGGTCACGATTAAAGAGTTCCATTTTAAAAATAAATAATCCTATCATTACCATATAAATAATAAAAATTCTTCTTCCCAGGCCACGGTGGAGTCAACCAGCTTGGTGGTGTCTTCGTGAACGGGCGACCCTTACCCGACGTTGTAAGGCAGAGGATAGTGGAGCTCGCCCACAGCGGAGTTAGACCCTGTGATATTAGTCGACAGCTACGCGTCTCTCATGGGTGCGTGTCGAAAATACTGTCTCGGTAAGTTATTTATTATTATTAATAATAAAATTTTAAATATTATGAAAAATCATTAATCCGTTCGTAGATTATTATTTGTACGTTGAATTTCTTAGCCGGTTATTCTCTTCAGAACTGAAGCTTTCTGAAGGACTGTTAATATAGACGTTTTAATTTCACTGGCTGATTCAAAACTCTTTGCCTATTTGAATATTTGTATATTAATCGAAAAGTATAAAAAAAAAATATCTGACCAAAAACATAAATGTGAAATAAGAGCCAAGTTAAATGTTAAGTAAGTTGTTCTCGTTTTCACCGACCAAAGCTTGGGAGGTCTTTAGATGCCTAATTTTGTATTCACTCGGGATAAAAATCAAGCTCTAAATATATCAAATATGTCAAATCAAATATTCTGAATATAAATATATCTCAATGGGATATACGTAAATATAAATTCATGTCTAAATTACAAAACGACGTCATTGTTACATACTTTATATGTATTTCGACAAAACTCATAAATTACATGTTTTTTGTCCAAAAAGAACACAAAATTCCAACAATTTAATCCAAACAAAGACCAACCGGAGCCAAATCTACGACGCGACGTCAGTTTACCTAAAACTATGTCACTATAAAATTGAGCTATTACAAACAATTGTGGAAAAAAAACATCTTGGCTCCAATTATTATGGCACGAGCTCTATATAGAGCGGTGTGACACTTACTGCTGTAGCAGTAAGAATGAAATTGCAGTATTTTATAAGTAAAAGACGAAACAATCATAGAATGGGTGTAATATGTTCACAAAGTGTGCGCACGCGCCGCTCTGTTCAGCCAACGGAACGTATGTAGAAGTTGTTTCATATATATATACTTATTTGTATATGTGATTCAAGCTATTGTCATTGATATAAGAGTTTTATTTCACATTGTTTGACTTGAGTGTTCTATATGAGATTTTTTTTGTAGAACTTGTGTCGTGTCTGTATGTAATTATTGTAAGTTTAATTCGGGAAGCATTTATGTACTTTTTTGACAGAATATGGCATTAATTATGTTCATTTTTCATGTCTATCCTACTGAAAATAGCAAATATATAAAATATACATACATTATTCTTTATTTTTTTTTTCAGTTTCACGCTGTATCCCGCACTTTGTAGGGTAGAAGGAAACTGAGAACCTAATATTAGAACACTTTGTTCACATTAAGACACTTCCGTTCCCCACTTTTCAATAAAACGTTAAAAATGTATTTATGTACATATATAACACAGCTTATATAATGCTGATGCTTTGCTGCAACTTTGCTTTCATCACGTTTAACGATATTGCATTAGGTGCTGAAGTCCACCAATATATTAAGAAACGACTTTGACTGGTGAAAATGATATTCGGACCTACAATTTCTTCTGTTCAGTAAAACTTAAAAATATACGTAATGTGTACATAACTAATTAACATACAACTATATATATATATATTATATGTTTTATTAGGTTCACGCTATATTTCATAGCAGAGTAAGCAGAGGGAACCCACATTCCGCCTGATTTCCGAGACATTGAGTCGTAGAACGCCGTATTTTATCTAGGTACCAGAGCGATAAAATAAAAGAAATTCATTTCGTAGAATCAAATTCAAACCTACGACTGTCGCGTTTAAAGTTGCTGTTGCTCCAATCGTATCTTCGTATAAATATTATTAATTCAGAACTAATCGAGTGGCTTTGCGAGTTAACTGTGGTTCAGTTAAATCGTCTTTAGCAGTTAAACTGCGGTAAACCACTAACGCGCGAGGCGTTCGACTCGTGAGTAAATTAATATAATTAGTTCATTACAACACTTTGTTGCCGGGCTCTGGTGATTTACGTCCGTTAGCTGTTTATCTGTTAATTAGACTTGTTTTTTTTTTATTTAATTGACATCATCGTGACGCCATTTTGGATTTGGATAGAAGATGGTGGTCGTGATACTGAATTTTAGTACTTTTTTAGACAACGTAAGTATGAAAATATTTATGTAGCGGTATTCGAGCCCGCACCTTATAGTATCGTATAAAGACGATTGATTATTATTACAAATTAAATACAAACCGAGGATTATCATTTGAACCGACTAACATCGTTCAAAATCCCAATATTATCAACAATTTCAAATATAATTCAATCCAAATAATAAAAGAAAGCCATAATGAAATTCCCATTATCATTTACACATAACAAATAAACAATCAATGCTAAAATTAACAAGCAGTGTCCACAATACGCGATACCTACTATATGAATGAAGACCATCGCTTTTGTTCGAATTAAATTGAAATTGACCCTAGTGATGGGCAGTTGTGAATGTAGAATTGATTTTTGTTATTAAATGCGAAAATTATGAATATTATATACGATTCAGGCAATTTTAGTATTATTAGATATATCAATAAAAATGTTAGAAAACGAATTGTATACAAAATAATTTGGTAATATTCCATGTAATTTCCCTTGTTTATTATTTAAAACTATTTTTTTAAATCCTTGTATTATCCCGTACATAACAAGGTAGACAGTAGTGTAGAGGTAACATGGGAATCTATAGGGGAATATATATATAAGAATAAAGTGAATATAGTGTGAATATAGTGCTAAGACACTCTGTACTCCATTAAGACTCGAAAATTCTTATAAAGCATTGCTTGTTGAGTGGCGAAATTCAACGCCACGCTTTGCCTCATTACCAGAACGAGGAAATTAAAATCTTAAATATTTCATGCGTCGAAGTGGGAATTGAACTCATAATCGTCACTTATGTGTATAGTCGTACATATGTCGCACGCTTGTGCTTGTGCGGAACAGGAACGGAGTGTCTTAACGCTCTTACGAAATTACTACATTAAGAAAGTTATTATTTTGAATGGAAAAAAAAACTACATTTTCAAATGTTCAAATGAAAACAATGTAATATAATATGTTAAATTATTTTAGTATCCATGTGTTTTGTGAAAGAGAAAATCTAAAAGCTCTATACCATCCCCTGTTTTCGACCCACTATAGCATTTTCACTTGGTAATTAACACAAATTTGTAGAATAAAAATATTACATATTATAAGAAAGAAACTTTACTTGATTATAATGTTATTGTAATTATAACGTAATTAGAACTTAATTGCAAAAACTTATTTTATTACAGCAATTTTATTTGCCATAAAAATAGCAAGCTTATCAATATTTTATAAGCTGAAATAAAATATTCTTGTATATACGTATACGTATAATATATTATAATACCGAAGAGCAGTTGCTTCCAATCCTATTTTGATGAACCTTGTTGTCATCTGGTTAGTAAGAATGTGTCGTAAAAGAAGACAAGTTGAATCGAGTTACCACAATATATCTTCTCCTTCTCCTTTGAGTTCTTTTCTTAATGCCCCTACCCAAATGAAGCTAGATACCTAATTTCAGGGTTCTACGCTGCGTAGTTCCGGCTGTATGTCGTCAATCAGTCACTTCTCTTCATATCTCTCAGATATAAGTTATAATTTAGAAATAGTTAATGGTGGTGAGATTAGAAAAAGCAACAACATTTCATAGCACATCACTAGTCCCGCGGGAGCTGAATAGACGCTATTGCTTTTCAATTTATTTTCCCCGCGCGTCCATCCCACGTTTTGAATTTGCTGGATGTTGCACTTTTATACGATGTATGTATAATACCTATATATTTGTATGGATATGTATGATACTATCGTGGTCCACCTTTGGAGTAGTAGTCGTAGTATACTTATAAATACATATAAGATATATAAGAGAAAATGCTATTGAGAACATTTAACAATGTAATAGAACCCAAAACAATTACTTTTAAAATGTTTGTCTGTTTGTCTGTGCGTGCTTATCTTAAAAACGGCTTAATCATTTAAATGAATTTTTCATTTTTGTATTTTAGCAAGTTTTTATTAATATTTAGTGTTTATTTTATTTGAATCGGTTCGTAAATAAAAAAGTTATATCAATGTTAAGTATTTTGTTTTACTAAATTGCTATAGCTGAAATAGATGTTTTATTTATTTGACATTTAAAGCCACGCGGGTTCGTCAGTTACTAAAAATATTATTAGAATATGAAAATAATCCAGTTTAGTATATAAATATTTGGATATTTTAAGCGAGCGAATTTTCATTTCTCAGGTTTAACTAGATAAAGAACATGCAGCCAAAAATATATTTTCTTTTTCTATCATATAAAAAGTCATGTAAAATATCATCGTTTGTCATATATTTAAAAATATGTTTTGTAGTTTGCTTTTCTTGAGTTCTCTTGTATGGTCAAGCGCTGTGTCGGGATGTGCATCCACCCGACACAGCGCTTGATGTATTATTTTCAATAATTTTTTTATCTATATCATAGAAAAACTAAAATGTAAGTAATATATTTTTAGTCTATATTATATATTTACTAAATTTGATCATTGTAAGAGAATGAACGTAGCAATATTTCGACGCAACAAAAATATATACCATATTGTCTCTTTAATAATCTAGATCTAGACCGAGAACAAACGAGGCGTTAAGAACTAAGCCGATTTGTAATTATAATTACTTCTTCAAAATCATTACTACAGTATACAAATAACACAAATTATACAACTTTGAAAAGCTTTTTATTAAACATAAAATAATAAACTAAATTCGTCTTTAACACAATAGAAATAAAAGCTATAATATTTTTAATTGCATTGCTGCTGACTGTACAATTAAAACATTTTGTTTAGATTTATTTTGAGCTTTATTTCAATGGTTTAAAGTGCAATATCGTGTAGATTTTTTTAAAAACGGAAGTGAGTCGAACGTCACGCTTTCTGCATACGTACAGACAGTATAGAAAAACAGTATAATTATTATATACGGACAGGACCGTGCTACTTTCGTTTATATGTTAGTTGGTTTGGTTTTTGTGTATATTAAACTAATATTTTTGTATTTGTTCACGATATTTCTCGCATATCAGAATAGGCCTTAGGAACATTGTTAAGACACTCTATATCCCACTTTCTGTTCAATTTTCAAGATATTCTATGTTGAGCGGCGTAGCTCAACGCCAATTAAAACTCAAAATTGGACCACAAATGGAGAACGAAGTGCCCTACCACTAAAATCTCTCAACATTCTAAGCTAAACGAAACCAATATTAATTTAATAAAAACAACAAAAATAGAGCAACTATAAAAAATATCTACAGTACTGAACTAACCCCGACGTTAGTAGAGACGACGCATGTAATCTTGTTACGAGCCCCACTATCTGTCGCCAATATGTCCGACGCTGGTGAACAAATTGATCGAGCTATTGATATCCAATATCTATTTAATATTAGACTACAGTATACTCGTATGTGGATTTGGAGCGTAAAATATTATAGATACTGTTAAGATCTTAGTTATTACCTATATGGAATGCTATGCTTCTTACGTAACGGTTATTGCATTATTATATTTTATTATCAAGAGAATTTGTAAGTATCTCCCTCTTATATATTACAAGAGTTACGAGGCTCATCGTGGCTCAGGATATAAGGGGGTGACTGTCAATGCGGTAGGTTGTGAGTTTGATTCCTACTCGAGTAAATTTTTCCTATTTTCTGGTCTGTATCTGTAATTTTATTTATCTAAATATTCTCACATGATGAATTTGAATATAATTATAACGATATATAATTATAACGATATTATATTACTATAAAGTTTCATCTAAATCCGTTTAGTAGTTATTGCGTGAAAATAGAACAAACATACACTCTCGCATACATTCACATTTTTATGATTATCACAGTAGGATGTCTTTTTGACACTTATCACCTCCAATACGTAATTGATAATACCATGGCAATATGGATACAGGGGGCTGGAGATAAAACGTGCGATCTGATGTTGCACTTAAGTAATTTGGCTTTAGGGGTGTAAGCCAATTATTATGTTGCACCCTTAGTGATGTATTTGTTATTGTGGAAGTGTTAAGGGATGTTTTTTAAGTGATAATATTGTTTTTTGTTATTGCGTAGTGATATATCACTCTTTATCTTGTTCTTTTTTTCTCTACATTATTAATTATCTAAATTATAGATTTTATAGAATTGTAATTAAACTTAAGATTTCAGTTGTAAAAACGAATACAATTTAAAATATCAAATATAACATATATCTTTATTTAATTGTACTCAATATAGACGTAAGTACTAAAAAATATAGTTTGCCAGTACATTACATAAATAAATTCTTAATTTATGATGAGGCCAGTCGTGGCACAGGTTCCAGTATGGACTGTAAACCCGAATGATTTTGGACTTGATCCCTACTGGAGGAAATTAAATATTTATTTAAATGTATATTTTCATTTCTTCAATCTAGTGTAGAGACAAAGTACAGCGTTGAATTCCGACACTCATAACACACAATACCTTCAGAATTAGGCGGAAAATGGGGAACGAAGTGTCTTAATACTAGGTTGTCTCTGCCTGTCTTGCTGTGTGCAGCGTGAACCTGGTTTTTTACTCCCGTTTCCTTGGAAAATCTTGGGATTATTAGTGCATTTATTTTTTTATTTCTTTGGTTCACTAATAATAATTACAGAATACAACCGACCTCTATATGAAGAATTGTAAAAACAAGGAAATTTAAAAATGAAGATATTGTTTGTTATTCAATTCTATTCACAACATTAGAAAGCTAAAATAAAACAAGAACAAGGGGTATCCTTCAAGGGGCGTCGAGCCAAATTTAAAACATGCTCTTTTTGTGCCGTTACTTTTGTGTTGTTTATGTTGTTATAATACACTTACTTGTTCATTACTTTAATAAAATTTGATCGAATAAAACGACAACGGTAATTTTTGAGAAACAAAGACTCTAGTCTTTAGAAAGGAGTGTCAATCACTAAGTTTTATGTATACATACCAATGTATACATAAAACTTAGGTCACCAGATCAAGCGAAGCCAAGGTCAGAGCTCTTTTGTGACGCTGTAGAAACCAGTAAAGAAAACTGCATACCTTCCTTACATTCGAAGAAAAATAAATATAAATATAAAGAAAAGAAAACTATTTAATTATACAAATCTTGTAATAATCATAAATATTATAAAAATAATAATGTTATAACAGTGTTAATGTAAAACAATCTATTATTTCTAAAGAGATTGTCAGTGCCGTTTACCTTTGGGAATAACGTACCCTTGTAGGACGCCGCCTCTGTCTAACTATGCTTAGTAATAATAATGATCTGTATTTTATACAAATGATCGTAATCGTTGTCTATTGGAATATGTATAGAATATGTCAGTTCTAATCTTAGTAGAGGGGAGCTTAGATTTTCAGGAACAGGAACAAAATATAATAAAAGAATACCGGATTTCGTCTTTTATAAATGTTTTCTTTAAAAGTGGAAAACAGATAATGGAGTAATTAATCACTGCTACAAGCCTACCAAATTTCGACACATATATATGATTCCCAAACCATTAAATATACTTATAAAATTAATTTTCGACTTTTCGTCAGCAATTTTCAACAGCATACAATAATAAGAAAATAAATCACCCTCAAAGGGTAGGGGGTACGTAATCGAATTGTCATAATACCTCTCATTATTTTATTGAGCAGTTGAAATTTAATTTTGTTCTAATGCCACGTCCCCGGGGGCCCGGGGGCCCGGGGGCCCGGGTGGACCCTGGGACGGGGGGACGGGGGCACGACCATGTTTACGGCCGGTCTGGGAATAGTTTGTGATTCTTGCCAATTGTATACTACAATGTATTTTTGTGATTGAAAAATCTGTTAGTTGTTTGTAATGTACGCTAAGCTATACTAAGCGTATATTACTAAGAGTATGTTATAATGCCTTATTACAAAAAAATGGAGAATTGATTCATGGATAACATGAGTTCTCTTTGTAAGTGTAGGTTAGCCAGAGATAGCCAAGTGTGAAGACACTCCTTCTACTTCCAACTAACGTAACCCTGTCATTTCTAACCTAAGTCACTCTTCCAGGTATTACGAAACGGGAAGCTTCAAAGCTGGAGTGATAGGGGGTTCGAAGCCCAAGGTGGCGACGCCTCCAGTCGTGGACGCAATAGCCGCATACAAACGTGAGAACCCGACTATGTTCGCGTGGGAGATCAGAGACCGGCTGCTGAGCGAGGGTATCTGCAGTCAAGACAACGTGCCGTCCGTTTCTAGTATTAATAGGTAAGTTGGTTTGTTTTCTTAATAGGATATTTTATAAATTCTTATATGAAAATATATATTTTTTTATACAAGTTCTATTTTTTAGTAGAACTAATAAATATATTCCCTTTTGTTTTTCACTAAACCATTTCATTTAGATAGCAGCCAAATCTTAAATATTTTGCTAAAATGCAAAAAAAAAACACTTGTTACATCGAACCAACTAACACTAAAAAAATACACCAACCCTCACACTGTACTACTATAGCCATAAAATATACAGTACACTCAAATTCACAGGGAACCCTTTTAACGTAACTCTGTCACTTGAAAAACAAGTCCAACGTATAATGTAATTTCGCACCCCACTTTATCGATACCAATAATAGTTATTGTAGTGTAATACACTGATAATGGATCGAGGGGGTCCTTACTATTGAAATGCTGATGGCTTATGTTTGGAGATCAATTGAGATGTTACTGAGAGTTGCTGTATGATGGTAGTAGATTCGAATCTAGGAACAGTGACTGCAAACGCAATGTTTGTGTCGCAATTCGAATACTCGAATAAACTTTATTTTTATTTCCTCGCACGAATTCGGCCGGAAAGTGTATGACGAAGTGTTTATGAATTCTCCGCTCTTATTGATTTTATCTTTTTAGAACCCATGACCATCCAGGACAAATACACTATCCAACAATATAACATACTTTAATTCAACCAAACATTTATGAGCTTTAACATTTTTAATTCTTAGTGGAAACGAAGTGCTCTAACACGAGGCTCTCTCGTGCCCCCCATCCCTATCTTGCTAAGTGCGGGATACCACGTGAGGTTAAAAAATAGGAGTATCTGTCGCTTTATGGCCACTCACTATAACTTACATTAAAATAATTACGATATTAAAACGAATAAAAAGCTTCAATTTATGCTAAATAAACCAGAATATGAACAACTTTCCATTATTAGTTGTTTTCCAACAATTCCATTTCACAAAAATTCCCAGGAACATAAACATACAAATGATAACGATATCACACGATAACCTAAAATTAATAAACGGTAGCATAGATTAAAGATAAACTGGGCGTAATATATTTATTATCTAATCTGGCAACACAATTAGACGCGTGGATTTTTAATGCAGGTAGCACTTGACGGTGTTATACGGAGATAAGGAGATAAGGGTATATTTTCTTTTAATTTATAAATATTAGAAATTACTTAAATAAATAAAGGCATCAACAAAAAACATGGATGTAATGGTTTTGTTTGAGTAAGGCTTAACAATCTGGATTTATTAAAAAAAATTTAAAAAAATTAGCTTCACGCCGTATCCCGCACACAGCAGGGTAGGCAGAGAGAACCTAGTGTTAAGACACTCCCCACTTTCTGCCGAATTTTGGAGGCATTGCGTGTTGAGTGGCAGAATTCAACGCCGCGCTTTTGCCTCGACACCAGAGTGAAGAAATGGAAATATACATTTAAGGGATCGAACCCACAACCAGTCGATTTTACAGTCATACTTTGTGCCACTGCGCCACGACTGGCCACTCTGGATTTATTAGATATACATATTCATAGATAGACATAATATATTCTTCATGTCAAATTTTCAGTTTTTATAAAAAGCTTACAAAAACTTGGTTAGGTTAGATTGTATATTTCTTGACCCTACTACGACATTTGTAGAACCTGGCATATCTCCAAATATACCAGATATATAAAAACTCGAATAACTATTCCTTCGTAAAAAATTTAACACCAAATCATTTGTTGAATCATAAAATATAGTGGCATAATATAAGATTTACAAATATGGTTTTATTATGTACAATAAAATCATCATTCCCTAGTGAAATTAAAAATCGTCAACATGGTATTCAAATATTCACTTCCAAATATATTCATCGGCCAATATTTTATTTTATTCTTTGTATTATTGGAGGATATAAGAAATATATTACATTTATTTACTAAGTTTCTAGGTCATGTTTAAACTTGTAAGAGCATTCAACATGGTGCCGATAACTCAAGTTAAATCTATACTGATATAATAAAGCAGAAGAGTTTACTTGTTCCTTTCAACGCTAAGATCTCTAGATCTACTAGACCGACTTACTTTTTGTTTTGTATGAAAGCTGCATTCTTCAGGAACGCAATAGGCTATATCACATTACGGCGCAAGTCGTAAATATCTTAAAATAACGGATTAACAATAATAAAGAACGTCATAAAATTGCTTTAAGCGTTTGCGCTGCAAAATTGTGATATAATTCACAATTTTTGACAATACGTATTAAAAAATATTAAATTTTATGAGTTCAAAAAAAAGTCCGCGATACCATATATCTATCTCTTATAAATAAATGACAATAACATATTTTGTAACAAAAAATAATTGAAAATTGTAAGGTTCATTAACACTTACGAGTGAAAGTTTTTTCATCATCAAGGAAATTAAATGAAGATAATGTTCGGCTTTTGTAGCATGTAATTTGGACGTATATTTTCCGAAAAAATACAAAATTAAAATAGTTCAACGCACTGTTTACGGCCTGACTGACTGACTGTTTGTAGTGTTCATGATTGAATGTATCAATTTGTTGGTAAAGGCAACATAATAAAAGTAATATAGGCATAATGCGAGCAAAGCCACAAATGGGCCGCTAGTCTTATATAAATATCGTAGCTCATAATACCAGAGTATTTTTTATACATTTATATTTGGTGTCTGATTACACTCTATGTTCTCTGCTATGTGTTTCCTTAAAAAAAAAGAAAACATATTCATATATACATTATAGCCACCATCCCATCGAAAATCCATAATCGAAAAATGTTTCCCATACATGTATACCATAAACTGAAACAGAAAATGCGAAAACCGTGACTTTATACGATTATTATAAGTGAAGCAATAACTCAATGGACGCAGGATATCCGGCGTGAGCACGTGTCGTCTTCCGCTCCGCCATCTTTGCAGCTCCCTACTTCCGGTTGTACCCCTTGCTTGGGCTAGGAGATAGGCGATTTATTAATTTTATTTAATACTAAATGATATTTTGTTACTTTGACTAAGATGATATTTATAAGATTTGGTTTTTCGTATTAAAAGTCTACACTAATATTGTAAGGCTGAAGACTTGGTTTGGTTGATGTGCTGGTTGAATTTATTATTTCTAATAAGTTAAATAGTTCTTTTGTTTTTTTTGAACAAAGCTATATATAACGATTCTATGTCCCACCGTATAACAATATATTCTAATATTCATGAACAACAGAGCTTGTTTGATTTTATATAGTGAATAATTTTGACCTAATACATAAACAAATAATCTTAACAATAAATAATTGTTAAGAAGAAAAATTGTGATATATATATTAAATATGCTTAAAACTAATGTACCCTAATACCCATTAAAACATTTCAACCCGACGACGCTCCTCTACTGGCCATTTTCTTTTGTTTTATAGTTATTTAGCAAAATAACAAAATCTACTCAATTTCAACACAATAAGGTTTCATTCAAAATAAAACGACAGATTTTCTAAAGGGGAAAAATTGCTTAGCTTTTCGGTGAAACATTTCGAGTTGTTTCTTACCTTCTCGAAAGCCACACCCAGCTGTAGAAAATCATTAGAGGTTCATAAAAGGAGCTTTTACAGGTTTTGTCTTATTTGTGTGTATATTTTACACCTATATTCATAGTCTGGTTGTCTCGCTGTAGCGGTACAACGTCTAGCGGTAAACACAAATGTTGTAGGTTCGATTTCCACTCGAAGCAATTAATTATTTTCATTTCCTCATTCTTGTAACAAAACAAAGCGTGATATCGCAAACTGCCAGTCAACAACACGCAATGTCTCGAAATTATGCGAAAAGAGAGAAACAAATTGTCTTAAATTCAATTCCATCTGCTCGTCAGCTATTTGATGTACATCAAAATCAAAGGTTACATTTCTGTAACCTTTGATTTTTTAATGAAAACTTAATATTAATATATTATCATTTCCGAAAAAGCTAATAGCAGATAGTGGAGAACAGAATTATTTATACGGAGTTCTCAAACAATTTTAGACGAAAATTTTTACATACAATATTTTAGAAAACTTAAAGCTTTTTTTCTCTCTTTATAAAATGGTAAATACCTAATACGATATCGGGCTTATCAGCTAGTGGTCAGTGAGCTACTCCGCATCAAATTAACAAACACTTAAAAACACTTCCTTCAAATTTAGATTTAATCTGAAATATCCAGTTAATTTTAAACCAATTCCGTATATGGGCATGTCTGGTCTCGTGTCTGTCACGTGACGGGCACGTGTCGTCACGTGCCCTTAATGTCCCGTCAACGGCTGCGGTCTCATGACGTATAAATACGAAAGTATTTATGCTACGAGTGCAAATACCACCCCTCGACCTTTGTTGGGCAATTTTTGTTGATGACTGAGCTTCACTTGCTTTCATTTAAATTTTTGCTTATTAATGTTTTAATAGGCATGTTATTATCATATTCTTATGTAATCAGAAATTGTCATATTACAATATTAGTTAAATAAAGACTACAAATAATATTGTTATCAACAAAATATGTACATATTCGAGACCAATCTTGGCACAGACAAACAAGTGTGTGACTGTAAACGCGACTGATTTTGGGTTTGATCCCCACTCGAAGAGGTGAAATTTATCATAAATGCAAATGGAATAGTCCTGTCATTAGGTTCCCTCTGCCTACTCTGCGGTGTGCGGGATAGTGTGATCCTGAAAAAATATACATATTTATTTCTGATAACAGATAAAGTACGAAGGTAAATTTTGTAATCTATCATCCAGTCATCTATATAGGGAAGATTTTCGCTGTCACGTTTTTGCTTACAATTTTTTTCATCATACATTTTCATTCCAGTAACATCTTTTTATTTTAAATGCGTTTAGTTTGTTTAATAAAAATGTACAGTTAATACATCATTCTTCATCTTACAGCATTCCTTTTATCTAATTTCGGCTTCTTCAGGATACTGCAAGTAAGGAAACTAAACAAACTTAAATATAAACTATTTATCTATTTAACCATAAAATCACCCTTAAAAACAATAATAATAAAATAAAACGTCATAAAAAAGCCCGTCAACTAGCGGCGCGACGTGAGCACTTTTTTAATCAGGGTCTATAATTGAAGCAATAATTCTGCGAGCCCCCATTTTGACATTTGATTTTTTTTGGCATGGCGCAAAAACTGAATAATTTGTCAGATAACAATTTGGGTTTCGATTGTTTATGGGGTCGAGACTCAATTACTTTTTAAATGGACTGTAATTATTATTTTTATAGCTCCTTGCTTTGTCACTAAAAGCAGGATGCAGAGAGTATGTAGTGTGGAAATACTCTTTTGAGACGGCGTATATGGGAAAATCATTAGGTTGGGTGTTCCACTCTGCCTATAAATAGAAAAAAAACACTTGTAAATTTATATTGAGAAAATATGCCTTAGATTTTGCCTTGCCTTGATATTTTATTTATATGTTAAAAACCTACCAGTATTTAAAAGTATTTTTATCGTAATTGTCTCTACGTTTTCATTTCTTAAATAAAAAAAAAGCATTGATATTTTTAAATTTGGTCACAAAATTTTTTTTTAATCAGCTTCATGCTGTATACCGCACATAGCAGAGTAGACAGAGGAAATCTAGTGTGAAATGACTCCGTTTCCCAACTTTTCACCGAATTCTGGAGGCATTGCGTGTTGAGTGGCGGAACTCAACGCCGCCCTTTTTACCTCAACACCAGAGCAAGCATTTAAAAGACAATTAAAAAAAACCATAATAACACTGTTATATACTGTATGCGGCATCATTGCAATAAATCACGTAATATATTTAACATATTATTAACATTCAGTTTACAAACTTAAAGATTATATACAATTTATTATTTTCTTTTAATAACAATTACAAAGACGTTTGAAATCGATTCAATAGCGCATATTTGGCATTATTTTTTTATTTTTTTTATTTTATTTTTTTTATGGAAAAGACACGGCAAACGAGCGTGCGGGTCACCTGATGGTAAGTGATTACCGCCGCCCACGGCCCCGTGCAACACCAGAGGAGCTACAGGTGCGTTGCCGGCCTTTAAGATGGGTTGGGCGCCGGGGCCCGGCATTACCTGATGCGAAACGCAGTGGCATAAAGCCACTACTTCACGCCGGTTTTAAATGCCGGGGGTGGTAATGATCCGGTCGAGTCTGTCCCATGCGTGTTGCCATTGCTGGCGACGTGACTCTACTACACGTACTTTAGTCGCCTCTTACGACACCACCAGTACCAGGATGATCCTATTCTAGGCCGGGATCACACGGCAGAAACGGTTTTAATGTGGTATTATTTTTGGAAATACCAAATATATGCTTAATCCGGTTCATAAGCTCATAGTTTTAAGAGAAAATTATTTATAAATTTTATTTCAAATTTATTATTGATATAATCTTCCTATCCCCACAACATTTTCTTTAGCATCTACATTTCCCGAATATATTTGTACCTAAATGGCCGTGTTCTGTCATAAATCATAAAAATTAGCCAACGCGATGCATTATTCAACGAAATGTAAGGGCATATAACCCTTCCGACCGGAAGTACGAAAGTTCCTGCAAAAATTCTAGCTATTCTTGTTGAAATTAATTTATGTTTGCCCTTTTCAGCGTTTTGCGATGCTTTTAATATTTATTTTACCATATTATTGTAGAAATAAATATATTTTTGCTGTAATAAATGAATCGTAATAAAATGTAGAAATTTATATGAAGAATATTTATGAAAAGTAATGTATAGATGAACACGATGATAGTGGATCAAAAATAACTTCGGGCTATTTTATTCTTTACAATATTTGTAGTCTAAAAAAACAAAAAGCTGTAAAATAAATAAATGTACAAAATACGTTTTATACAGTAAAATATAAATATTAAAGAAAAATAAACAGAATACTTATTATTAGCAATCTGTTACAAAATAACATACATAAATCTCTTCCATTAGAAAAAAAGCAACGTGATGAGTCTATTACGACCCTAATTCTAATCTGACCTTTTTGATAAGTTTGTAAAACAATTTTTGCATATGTCAACCCTAGAGATACTGGCAATATTTCATCGTGGGTGCCATCCATCATGGCGGGAAATGAACTGTCAACTCGCGACGACAAAATGGCCGCGATGCGAAATAATGACTTTGCTTAGTTTTAAATATACTTACAGTGTTTCAATACGATAGATAATTTAGTTGTAATATATAAGATGCAAGTAAATGATAATTGTTTATAAGTTAATCACAGTTGGTAGTATTTTTTTTAGAAATATGTATGTATAAAATAATTTGTTGAGATTTATATTAGAAGTTTCATACATACAGTACACGTTATAAACAAAAAATCATATTTATTAATATTTTCATTTCTTCGCTCTGGCACTAAATCAAAAGCCCGTGGAGTTCCTCCAATACCAAGAAAGTGGGGAACGAAGTGTTTTAACACTAGGTTCCCTCTGCCTACCCTGTTGTACAGCGTACAGCGTACGGGATACAGCGTGAAACTGATTTTAATTGTGAGGTATGTTGTAACGTAGGTTATGGTTGTATGTTCAATCACCACTTACGGCAATGATTAGGCTTAAATATTGAGCCTAGCACGTAATTTCTCAAAAATTGGGCGAAGCGTGAAGAATATGTGTATGACAAGAACATAAGCTGTAAGCTACGCACAAATGCAACTACTGAAATTAAAAACGTTGAAATTTAACATGTAGGTAGTAGAAGGTAGGGAGGTCTAAGGGAGGAAACATGAAAAAACGGATTCCTTCATTTTACGTCTTAACATCCACGCAAAAAAGGTTGCGAGCGACGATTACTTAAAAATAAAAACTAAAATTATATAGATATTAGCATATAATAAAAGAATTTCACCCATAACTAAATAAATCATAGTCGACGAACGACGGAAGCGTTGCAAATCGTAACCGCGGCGCCCAAATTGGCTATTGATGTAGCCACGTGGCGGTGCACTACGAGTTTTTTGCTTAATGCATGTCTCATGTACTTATTACTCTAATTTTTAACATTATTTTCTTTTATGGATGTTGGTAACGTTATTGCTTTACATTTTATTGTACTTAAGATTTTCTGTTTTTTATATTGATAGAAAAATATGTCACATAATTCTGTCATAACTCAGTGAAATAAGGTCTGGCCGTAAAAGCGTTGGTTAAAGGTTCAGTGACCATTTTATTATTGTATTAAGCAATAAAATTGTGCCCTTTTTATATTGAAAAATGCAACTGTTAAGATTCTTGCCGGCTCTCACAGGACTGCCTTCCGAGAAGGTGTTAGCCGTACATTCATTCGACGATTTGAAAGACTCGTCGGAATCATTACATATTATTGTTTTCATTTTTGAATGTTCATCTCCAATAAAAACAAAACACGGGGTTAAGTCACGCCACAGAATGGACGGAATGTCTTAATTACACTAATTTCCCTCTGTCATCGGGATTTCGGATTATTTTCGGGGTTTTTGTTTTTAAAAATATTTTTTTATTTTAATTTTTTGTCAGAATTTATTAGGATAATGATAGTCATGATATACTTTTTTGAAAACCTCATATTAAGCTCTTGAATTTGATACCCATATTGTGGTATTTGAAACGAAAAATATTTTTTTCACTAAGTCCAAGCCGCCAAGTTCCACAGCCGCCATGATTATCTTTTTTTAACGTCACCTATCTAAAAACACTTGGGCTGCTTATACGAATCTAACGATACCTCAAATATGTAAATCCATGCAGCGGTTCTGGAGATATGAGGTAATAAATATAAATATATGTAGCCTACTGTAGTAATTTTCGAAATCTATAGTGAATTTTTGCATTGGACAATCGGTTCACAAAGTATCGATGGATTACAATATCATGGGAGAGATTTTAATATAACTAAGTTTAAATTTATGGTGACACATAAATTCTATTCTAATAAAGTTATAAATCGACAGGATCGTCCGCAACAAGGCGGCGGAGAAGGCGAAGCACGCGCACAACCAGCAACAACAACAGCAACAGGAACAGGAGATCAGTTCGGCTCAAGGCAGTGTTGTTTCTGTAAGTCATTATTGAAGAGCTTCTACATCATTATTTTTAATAGATATTTGGAATTATCTTGTATTAAGACATCCCATGAGGTATCCAATTTGGAACTCTACAATGGGTAAAATTATTATAAAAAGTTGGTAAAAAGCTAATTCAACTTTAGACTTTACTAATATTATATACAAGATTTTACTGTGTTCTAACAGTGGACGTCCTACTGTTAGAACTCTGACTGTAGGTACAGTGAGTGAGCTACAACGAAACCAAAAATTTATATCTACTTTAAAGCGTACAAAAGTCGAATTCTAAAATAACATTAATTCTAAAATAAATAAACAATATATGTGTAAAAAGTGTAAAGCATTATTTACATCACAGTATAAAATAATACAATTATTCCTTCAGGTGATAACCCACGCGGGCAACGCGCCGGGCACGACAGCGGTGCTGTCACCCACCGAGCACGTCAACAACACTGGCAGCTACAGCATTAACGGCATCCTGGGCATCGAACAAGTGGACGGATTGCATAATGGCAATGGACTGAAGAGGAAGAGACATGAGGACCAAGGTAATTTTCATCTTAAAGCTTTTAGTCTTCATTAATCCATTAGATTTATGAAGACGTGGTTTTAATAGTGAACGAGGTAAGATGTATGTAGAGATCGTAGAGTCCGTTATCTCTGGCTACAACAGCTGGATATAACAGTGACTCCAAATTTTGCTTTCGGTCTTGATAGTAAATTTAGTACATTATAATAAAAAAATGTGTATTGAACTGCTTAATAAATTAGTCTACTATAATAAAAATAAATCAAATCAAAATAAATCAGCTTCACGCTGTATCCCGCACACTGCAGGGTAGGCAGAGGGAACGTAGTGAAAGACACTCCGTTCCCCACTTTCTGCCGAATTCCGGAGGCATTGCGTGTTAAGTGGCAGAACTCAACGCCGCGCTTTGCTTCGACACCAGAGCGAAGAAATGGAAATATAAATTTAAGTAAATATTTCATCTCCTCGAGTGGGGATCGAACCCACAACCAGTCGGTTTACAGTCACACTTTGTGCCGCTGCGCCACGACCGGCCTCAACTATAATAAATTAAAAATATTTCGTCTTTGTCATTGCGTAGCGATATAGCGTCTTATTGTAAACACAACGGTTGTGAGTTTGATTCCCTTAAACGATTTCTCCATCTAGTAACCAGATAAGAGAGACTAAGAAATGGAGTTTTTTCATAGTAGAGTTAAAAACACAACTTTCATATTAAAAATTATATAAGTAAATATACCACCACAAAAGATTCGAACATTTACTAAGCGCCCTTACACTAATATGTACCTAGATTATAAAATAGCGTAATCTAACGTAACAAAGGTTTTGGTTCTACAAAGTTTTCCACTTAACCAGAGAAAGGGTTTCAATAGTATTTTTGTTCCAAAGAAAACTTGCAAGTAATGACACAGGAGCATAGGGATTAAAATATTTGTGGGTCTCCCGCGTTTTGTCTCTGGCAATAGCGATGCCAGTTGCTAATGTCGATATTATTTATCGATATTGACTTTGTATAAGTTTTTGGTTAAGGAATTTGAACGATTGTTTAATGATTTCTTTAAATTCAAAATAAATAATTAATCCCAACAATATCATATATTTTAACTGTTGACAAATGTTTTATTTGTTTTTGATTACGATAAACGTTTTTTAGTTCTTACAAATTCAGTAAAGTTAACTAATAATCATATACAAATTAGTAAATTTTAAAAAAATTAAATATCATACCCAAAAATAAATAGCAATTTTTCCATACTATTCTATAATTAATTTAATCAAAATCTTTTCAAAAATTTATCAAAATCATTTAAAAAAATCTTTAAGATATCGATATTTCAGTGTCCCACCACTAGCTCCCGTGGTGTGCGCTCAGCAGAACGACAAGATTTACTGTGCTATTAAACGCGTGCACAAATTGTGACCATATTATATTAAGTTATAACTTCACTTAAATTTTGTGTAGAACTTCCTGCCTAGAGTTCATCCTTTATATAATTATTTGTAAAGAAAGTATACCAAATATAATGTACATTAAAATTCCTTTATATAATTAAATGATAAGTGTTTATTTTATTATAGAGATTAACTTTAGTTCAGAGATTAAATTTAAATTAGTTTAGAGATTAAATTTTACTTTTTAAAAACGTTTTTTTAATCTGAATGAATTTATTGCATTGGTTTTACCTTACTAGTACTTCATATATAAAACATCCTAATATAAAAGAGCTTTAAAGACGGAAAAAATCTTAAAAATATTGAAACAAAACAAAATTTTGAAGTCGACAATTTCCTAAAATAGAATTAGTCAATTAATTTCTTTAATATTTCTCTAGTTAGTAGTATTCTGTATTAAACCCATAATAGTATATTGTTTATATACTAATTAATATATCTTTTGTTGTTAGATGAAAATAGAGACTTCAACAGCCATTCAGAGGACGACGTGAAGAGACAAAGAAGTCACTACAACGGTGACCAAATATATTCTAATGTAAGTAACTAATACTTATGTATGAAATATTGTATATTGTATATTTAATTTAACAACGTTAAAAATAACACGTGCCTCCCTTCCAGCTGTGGTCGTCGTCGAAGTGGAGCCTGAAGGACGAGTACAAGCTGCTGTCGGAGCTCGGCGGCAGCGCCGGCTACTACGGCGAGCTGTTCGACGCGCAGTACGAGCACCCCGCGCACCACTACACGCCGCACTCCGGTAACTGCTGCCTTATAGCACTAATTACCAAATACATCTAATGCTAAGATGTTTCTTCTCTTCTATCATAAATCATCTTTTTTGTATAACATACACCAAAATATGACTTAGCACAACACAGTTTTAGGCGTTTTGTGCGTTTCTGGGTATCTATAGCATTCTCGGTCGTAATTTTTGAGGAAAATATTAAATAAAGAAGGTTTAACGGTGGCATAAAACAAAGATACAAAAGCTAAATATTTTACTTTATTAATTGTATCCTCCAGTTTTTATATGCTTCCACTAGTTTTCTTATTAACCTTAATAATCAAGAGATAAAAAAATATACAAAATATAATATGACTTTATAAGTATTCAAAATATCATGTACAAATTTTATACATTATCCCGTTTCCAACCGGAAATTGCTAATCAAACGAAAACTTGGTTACCGACCACACGCTGGAATCCAGGAACAGTTAGGTGTCGCTGAGTTTTAGCGCGTGACGTACCTACTCCTAGTGTTAGCGTGACACTATTTACTTAATCATTTTACTGTTTTGTTTATTTTATAGCCATTGTGTTTAACTTATATAAAATTATTTTGATTTTTTAATATTTGTTTTAGCTTCATTGTTTCACGATGTACTCACGACCGCACAATGCAGGGAAGCCAAAGTGAACCTGCGAACCTAGAATTAAGATACTCCGTTCCTTTTATGCCACTTCTGTTTCCCACTTTACACTAAACTACGGCACTGCGTGTTGAGTTGCGGAACTCAACGTCACGCTTTGCCACGTTTACTAGAGTAACGAAATGTTATATTCTGATTCATCAATTGATTTTTATGTTAAATAAATAAAATAAATAAATCAGAGACGAGTCGTAGCGCAGGGGTACAAAGTGAGACTGTAAAACCGCGTGGTTGTGGGTTCACTCCTCACTCGAGTAGATGAAATATTTACTTAAATTTATATTTCCATTTCTTCGCTCTGGAGTCGAGGCAAAGCGCGGCGTTAAATTCTGCCACTCAACACGCAATGCCTCCAGAATTCGGCAGAAAGTGGGGAACGGAGTGTTTTAACACTAGGTTCCCTCTGCCTACCCTACTGTGTGCGGGATACAGCGTAAAGCTGATGTTAAATAAAAAATATAAAAATAATAACCTGAAAACGTATATAGAACCTGAAAACGTATAGAATAGGGATTGAGTTTTGCCGATCAACGCACTCTGTCTCTACACTAGATATATAATAGATGCACTACAAAATACTAAATGATAAGTCAGTAGCATTTGCCATTTTGTAGACCAGCGCCCCTAGCGGTTAATATACAAGAGTTAGCCCTCATTTTATTCAAAAATACAAAAAAAATTAAGGCCCAATGGCACAGTGCCTGGCAGTAAGCGCGATGATTGCTCTGGTCAACAAGACAATGAACTCCGCCAATACAATGTCACACGCAATATTACGAAAATGGAATGGAAAGGAATGGAGTGTCCTAGGTTCTCTCGGCTACATGCGGGATATAGTGTGATACTAGAAAAAGAAAACAAATAAATTATTTACATTTCAATCGATACCTATTCTCATAGGAATCGTAGGAATTGAAAAACGTAAAAGAGTAACGGATACGCTGATAGTGATGTAACCGCAGCTTGCGGTCGTTGCTATGGGAAATGACGCCCTTGAGAAAATTACACACTAATATTGATTGTATTTACATTTTAATTGAATTTTATTTTTGTTTGATTTATTCAGATGAATGGATTTTTTTTAATTAAAAATATATATATTTAAAAAAAATGCTATTTGATCTATAAAGATTATATATAGATCTATAAAGTTGTTATAACTTTTGTTTTTACATGATTGTTATAGAATCCAATTTAAGTGACTTTTAGCATATCAGAAAATAACAAGAAGAAACAACAAAATAAGTAGAATATAACTTATATTTCACACAAAAGAAGTGAATCACCCAAAATAATAAATAAATGCGGTCTTATTGATTCAAGTCATTTTATAAAGACGGTCTTTATGGAAAATAAAAGAAAAAAAAAAAGATTTTTCAGATATCATCATATAAATCCCTCATAGATGAAACGTACATTTAACTATGGTGTGCAGCTTGGACACTTTAAAATCATTTGACAATTGTTGTTAAAAGTAGTAAAATCTATAACGTAAAAATTTAAAAAATACATCATCAAAATTTATAAAATAACAATTTTTTTTTTTGGTTTTACTAAATAAAAGATTAGAAAAAACCTCGTATAATAAAAAATATTAAAACTAAGAAACGAGGTATTATTTAAACTTTTAATTTAAAAACAGGAAAATCTAATACAATTCAAATTTTCAACAAAAATAAAGCTACTAACCCTCAAAACACAACAAAAAATAACAAGTTTACAACAATTCATTCATAGAAAGCATAATAGATGAAATCCAAGTCGTTCACCCAAGAAGTGGCTCGCGTCGGGTTACGAGGCGGGTCTCGTCTTACAGGATGTGGACGACACACACACCTGTACCATTGTGAGTGTCCGTCTGTGGAGAGATCTAGCGGGAGTGCGGTTAATTCTATTGTTAATTTACTTAAGTCAATATCTAAAAGTTAAAAAGAAAAAAAAATAAGATTTACGCGACGTTAAAAAGACTGTTACATTTACTTATCAAATAATTATTTAATATATTTTTTAGCATCACGCTGTATCTCGCACATATCAGAGTAGACAGAGGAAATTTGGAAACTTACTGTTAAGACACTCCGTTTCCATTAAGACACTTTCGTTACAAACTTTCGCCGATTTCACGAGTTGAGTGCCGTCACTCAACTTACCTCTTAGAGCGTAGAAAAAATAAATATTATAATCCCCCAAAGTAGAAATCAAACTATCGACCATTGCATGTACAATAAATGGCTGTCACACTGCACCACGGCCTTATTTACAAATAAATGAAATAAAACAAATAAACAAAAAAAATAAATAATCATATAGACATTCACCTATACAGGATAGTTAATGAAAGTCAATCAAACAGATACATGAATCACTGTAGGTTTTTCGCGTCACCGGTGTTCTGGATAAATGACCGCTCTCGCGATTCCGTCCAACCTTCGGCCGACCAATTTATTTTGTCATCCTTTTGCTTTCAACTTCAAAAATAAATTGTTTTACGTTTTTTATTAGTTAAATTTACGAGTGCTGATTCAAAATGTAGTTTCTATGTCAATTCGTTTAGTATGTTTGTTTATTTATAGTGAAATTTTATTTGTTATAGTTATGAACTTAAATGAAATTTGCAAAATAAATAAAAATACGTCCACTGAATATTACACAAAAGAGCCATTAATTTTTTTCAAATCCAAGTGTTTAATCAAGTCTTATAAAAACCCAGTGATATCATATCAATGTAATGAAAATATCATAATTTACAC
This sequence comes from Heliconius sara, assembly GCA_917862395.2. Taxonomy (NCBI): domain Eukaryota; kingdom Metazoa; phylum Arthropoda; class Insecta; order Lepidoptera; family Nymphalidae; genus Heliconius; species Heliconius sara. The sequence continues at coordinate 19,368,519 of OU860797.2, read as the reverse complement.
TACATTTTATTAGATAAACATAAAAATAATTTTAACAAATTGTGTTAATCAAAATAGCCTTTTGTATACAATATTTCATCGTCAAATGAGCAAATAGTTATAAGACCCACGGCAATGCTGCTGAGAAAATCAGACAAAAACCTGACTGTTGCTCTTTTCAGATATAAAAATATACATAGTATACAAAAAATACTAAACGATACTTAATTATATGCAGCGGCACGAAGTGTAACCGACCGGTTGTGGGTTCGATCCCCACTCGAGGAGATGAAATATTTACTTTCCATTCCATTCCATTTCTTCACTCTGGTCTTGAGGCTAAGCGCGGCGTTTATTTCTGCCACTCAACACGCAATACCTCCTGAATTTGGCAAAAAGTGGGGAACGGTGTGTTTTAACAATAGTTTCCCTCTACCTACCTAGCGTGAAGCTGATTAACTATATATAAATTAAAACATGTTGCAATTTGAGACCGCCGCGTCGAGGCGCAGCGCGTGCTTATAAACGTGATGGATGTGGTTTCAGTTCCCACTCAGGGGAACGAGTTAAATAATATTTTCCTCGATAACCAAGTGCTAAGACATTATAAGTTGTAAAGAGAGTGAAACATATTGCTAACTCTTGTGCCCTCCTCAGCCACCAACGACTCGACGGGGTCTGCGGCGGCGGGCGAGCCCCCGTCGGCGGCCGGCAGCCCCGACGCGGCCGCGCTCGTGGTGCTGCAGCCGCCCGCGCCGCCCTACCCGCCCTACGCGCACTATGATGGTAACTTACACTATTTTATTATATTTTATATTGTCATGAGCAGAGTCACTAATTTAGTTAGAATTAATTCACAAATTAAATTTAGTAGATTTAATTCACAAATAAGATATTTATAGAAGAATGCATGTTCCAATAGAATTTATATTAAGATATAATTTTATGAAGAGTACAATGGCGCGAAGATTTTTGGTATTTTTTTTATTTGTAGTAAAGCCCAAATAAAGAAAAGATACTTACTACATGAAAATAAAAAATAAGAAACCCTTATACAAAATGTATTTCATATTAAAACTGACATTATTAACAAAGCAAAGCAACAGCAGTCCACAAACAAAATTCACCACATTTCCAAATGAGATAACGTTCATTAAATCAAAAACAAGTCCCAATAGGCTCCAACATTAAAAATCCCACATTTTCACCCCGAACATAAACCAATTTTACACTCAACCACATCAAAGTGAACCGACATACAAATAGGTACCAAAAACCTGAATATATAACCACGCCCTAATGTTGGGAACCCGTTGAAGAAGCTTACTTGATCGTTTCAGTTCGTTACTCGGGAGACAAAGCCCGTATGATGTCCCCCTCGAAAATTATTTGCATAGAGCCCGAATGAGCTATTAAACACCCCCCACCCTCTAAGCAGATTGCGGTAGATTAAAGACCAAAGGCATAAAGAGAAGTGACGTCCCGAAACATCCAACACACAATTCTGGCACGTATTCTGATAGGCGTTGGTGCGAATTTGGTGCAAATTCTCACGTTTTATACCGTTACAAGGGAGGAAAATTAGATTATGTAGAGCCTCTTAGCTCTCGAGTTTGGAAGTAGACGATTTTTTTCTTTTCTTAAATTCTTGTATTATTTTACGTTTGGAGCGGTGACAAATGTTGTTACGACTTGGATGGTCTTTTTGTGATTTTCCTTGCTTTTAGATACACTTCAACTTGGATTGAGTGAGAATGGATATTTAAATTGGCTTTATCTTTGCGTCGGACGGTTACGAATATCCAGCATATTCTCTTGTCGAAAATTTATTTTATAGTTAAAATCAATCTGCAATTGAGTTTTCCACATGAGGATTATGGCATTAAGTATGCAATTAGCAAAGTTTTATGAAGAACTCAATTTCTTACTAGCACATTTTAATATTTTACACTGAAGGTATTTTGACTATCAACTGGTTTTAGTTAAAAAAATATAACGTTCTAAGACAATTTTAGAAACAATTAAACAAAAGATTGGACGTTATTGAGGATAGATAAATACACACCGTTCTTTACTTATTTAAATTCAAAAGGCTATGTGTTAAGTGGTGGAACTTAACGCCGTTCTACAATCATTTTATTAAATTTCACCATACCATGTTTCAGGTACAGCAACACTAGCAAGTGAATACGCGTACGCGGCGCCCTACTCGCAGTACTCGCCCTACGGCGGGCCCTACTCGCATTCCGCCGCCACCGGCTTGCTGTCTAAGTGGTAAGGAGCTTTGGATTTATCCTATTTAACTTATTGTACTTATTGATCCTATTCTTACTATAAATTGGAATACTGAAAGTACTCTAAATAATATTATTTTCTAGAAAAAAGTTAAAGTATATAGAACTGATTTAGTAGTAGTAGCTTAATCTATAATTTAAATACAATAAAACTATTACGTTTACGTTTATGCCGTCACACATATATAACCTAAACCCAAGCCCCACCAAGCCAAGGTCCACCACACATTACATCTCGAAAATTTTACCGACCTTAAATCGTTTTCACGTTTAACAACCACTACGTTATAAATGGCGGTAGGCGAGTTATAAATCTGACCATTTTATCACGACTACCATTCTACGTACTGCCTTGAACTAAAATATTTAAATTCTAAAATAACCTTTATTTCACAAACCAGTAGATGCATATTAGCGTGTACAATTATGACTATGAGTATCATACATAGGTATGCCTCAGGGAGATATGTTAGCACCTGTGGTTTTCCTCAGCGATAGCTTTGAATTCACCTGTTAATTGGTATTTTTTGTGAAACATCAATTTTGTTGATTTCGTACCAAATGTAATAAATCTTTTCTTCTTCAATTGTAAAAAAATTGTATCAAATCGTAGATAATAAATTAAAACTATTCAAACTAACATTTTGTGCTAACTGTAATAATAACGAGGCCAGTCGTGGCGCAGTGGCACGAAGTGTGACTGTAAAATCGACTGGTTGTGGGTTCAATCCCCAATCGACGAGATGAAATATTTACTTAAATTTATATTTCCATTTCTTCGCTCTGGTGTCGAGGCTAAGCGCGGCGTTGAGTTCTGCCACTCAACACGCAATGCCTCCAGAATTCGGCAGAAAGTGGGGAACGGAGTGTCTTAACAATAGTTTCCCTCTCCCTACCCTTCTGTGTGCGGGATACAGCGTGAAGCTGATTTATTTATTTTTATTTTTGTGATAATAACATAGACGACCAAAGAAACGCTTTAATATCAAAATAGAATTCGGCCAACCAAGTTCCTGCTGCTTAAATAACTAAAAATAGAAATATATTATCTTTGTTTATACAAACTAAATATACGCACATGCGTTGCTTTTAAAGTGTCCAGCAGCACAAATAGCAGAATTGAAATTTAATAACTTTGAAGTACTTCACAAAAGTGAAAAAAAAAACAGAAAATTCAGCATACACAATAAAAAATCAACTAATTAATCCAAAAAGCCAATCAAAAATAAAAGGGCAACTCGCTAAGGACAATTCTTTCGCACATTTGTCCCTCCCTCCCTCAGGAGTCGAACAAAGGGCGTAGACCCTCGGGACTCGATGTAACTTATAGGGCATTAAATTTAAGTGATTCCTTGCTTTTAAAGTTTTGCAAAGTTGGGGCTTTGAACAGATTCTATGGGGAGCTCAGGTATCTCAATCGATTCATTTGGAATCGTGTGGATAAATATTTCATTTCGTACTCTATTGGCTGGATTGATCTCTGTTGATATTAACAGCGATAATATTTTCTTCTAAAATAAATGTTTATTATTATTATATTGAAAAAAAAAAGATAATTTGCTATAAAATAAACTATGTTTTAATTTAATTTGTATAATATTGATTTTTTTTGTATGTATGATGAAGAATAGAAGAACATAATGTTTAGCTTGTTGCTATTTACTATGAAAGTAATATTTTTTTTTTAACATCCCGCTGTATCCCGCACACACCAGGGCAGGCAGAGAAAACCTAGTATTATAACACTCCGTTTCCTACTTTCTGCAGAATTCTAGAGGCATTGCGTGTAGAGTAGTGTAACTCAACGCCTCGACACCAGAGCGATGAATCGTGAAATTATTAAATAATATTTTGAACTAATGATAGTCTCCGTATGCTATCTGTAAGCTCTTTTTATATTTTATTATAAGTATAATTTTTATTTCTGTCTTAGATATCACCGGGCGCCGTGCGAGCAATAGCAGTCGGCAAGCCACAACGAACCTAAGTGATAACGGACTTTATAAAGTGAGTTTAAGTATAAATTCCTTTAGTAATCAGTGTATAAAATATATTATAATAATATGTACAATTTTCATCTTGATTTTCGAGGTCAGTAACGCTGCTTTCTCAACAATTTATTCCTTTATACTCATTATTTTATACGAGAGAGCCAAAGTTTTAAATGGTATCTTCATGTAAGTTTGTAAATATTCGTATACGTACTTAGTGACTTAGTTTATCATATTTTTACTTTACCTCAATAGTTACATGTCTAATATTATATGAAATTGTAAGATCTGTCTTTATATCGATTGGTTTTTATAATAGACGTTGTGAGGATGTTATGTGATCGTAGAGTGATTTTTTTTATTAGTACTCTCTATTATTTAACTGATATCGATACTGTTTTAGCTGTTTGATATATTGTTATGTCGATTCTAAAATTTAATCTGTCAAACGTTTTAAGTTAAGATTGTCTTATATTTTTATTCTCTTCTAAGGCTGTCTCAAGCACAATGTCGTTAGCATTCTATTACTGTTACTATCCCTTAAGTTAATTTATTTTTTGTATCGTTATTAGCATTATTATATATTTATGAAGCTTCAGAACAAATATTTGTAATATTGAAATTACAATGAGATTATTCATATTTTTTCCTGTATTTTTTTATTATTTTTTATAAATAGTGTGTAATTCTGATGATCATAAGAATATGTTCAAATATAATATATTATGGGATGAAGGTACAAGGCTATAAGTGATTTTTGACAAAACTGATTTAAAAAATCGCATACAGCTTATATTAATTTTATTTCTTTTATAAAAGATACATTGCTATAACAAATGATCAATTGCCACTTATTATCCTTTACTTTTTGTGCCCAATATAAAGCAATTATTTTAGTTGTTAGTTTTCAAAATCTTATCGTTTCCGTCCATTATATTTTATTTTAAATGTAAATAATTTCTATTTTCAGTAGATTATGAAACGACAAAGTAAGTAAGCACTTGTAGCTATTATGTAAACATTTCCTAGTATATAGATATTCCAAATTAAAATGTTCTTATGTTAATCGATTTTTATTGATTAATTCACTCACTTTCAACGATCGATAATAAATCAATCAACTATCATAGATACTACTATATTTTCTAATAGTAACAGAGTTCTTTTTGTAATACATCACTCAAGTTTAGGAATCCATTTTAAGTAAATACAAGTGTCTGCTTATTAGAAGACGTCGTTAATATATTTTTTCAACATACAGTGTAGATATGCCAAAGACTTGTAGATGTCTTTACATGCAAACTGTCCTTTATAGATTTTATTTAACCCCAAGCAATAATTGTATCGCCAAAGAAATTGTGGACTTTTCTAGGTATTTTGCGCTTAAATTACTTCAAATTACTAAAACTGCCTTAGATTTGTTTTATTTTATGTAAGAAAAATTGGGTGTACCTCAAGGTATTTTATTATACCCGCGATTGTTCTTCATATTTAAGGTTAAGGCAGTTGACTTAATGCGGTTTATTTAAGTTATATAAGTTCAATATACAATGAAATAATTTATTTTAAGTTCTTATTTAGATACATTATAATTTTGTATGACAAAATGTATATAAGTCTTTATTACAATAGCCCTCTCAGTTTATAAAAAAAAGAAATGTAGCTTTTGAGTATGTTATATAATTAGACAATTTCAACTAATGTGACCTACATAATGGGCTCTACATAACGTGTCAAAGGTTATGGATTCGATTCCCAAAAGTGTTGTACCAATATCTGTTTTGTAATCAATGATGATAAAGAAGACTCGGAAACAGTCCACATTAATGAATTCTCAATTTTGTTTATTTACATTATACATTTACTATTTATTCTTTGCTTTGGCGCGAAAGCATATCGATTAAGTGATGCGTCTCACGTCATAATGTTAAGATAATGTAATAGTTTCATTTTATTTGTACTAAGTATATTTGTAAGGCAAACGCACCAGTACGAAATAAAGGCATATGAGTTTTTAATTTGTTTTCTTTTTGTTAGCACCTATAATATTGAAGATTTCCCTATATAATTATTGCTTATAATAAAATTATTTTGGGCCTTGAGTTCCGCCACTCGATTCCGAAGGCACACAAAATGCCTTCGGAATTCGGCGGAAGATGGGGAACGGAAGTGTCTTAATATTAACGGAGTATCTTAACTTTAGGTTCTTAGGTTACCTCTATCTACCGTGAGTGAGATAAAGCAGTGCAGAGTGAGTGAAACTACAATAAAAAAATATTTGCCTCCCGCAACTTCTACTCATTTCTTATATTGCTGGGGACTAAAAGCTATATAGCAAAAGAAGTTTCATCAAAATTCGTCTAGGACTTTGCGTGAAAGATAGCTCGACAGAGAAAAAATATAAATGTCATTAAATAAATAATGTCCCTAATATGGGTCAAAAACGGAAGATGAAGTTTCTTAATGCTACATTCATCTTTCCCTACGGTTGATACTAAAAAAATATACAAATATTCTAATAAAACTTATTTATGAAGAAAAATAATTTGATCTTTCAAATGGAAAAATTAGACATTCAATTGGCATATTGATTTTGTCAATTTTTGTTACAAGAAATTAAACAGTGAAATCTTAAATATATTTCTTAAAATATGTGAGTTCGCCATGAAATATTTAGTTGACTTCACCAAGGAATATATACGTTAAATATGTCTTCAGTAAAATGACATCACTACTACAACATTAAATACTATGAATTCAAAAGATTTCATTTTCAATACTTTAGATTTGCCAAGGACCTCTAGCATACTATTCGATGACAAGGAAACTCAAACTAGTGTAATTCAACTGATTAACTCAATTTCTTCATTCAAGTCTAGTTCGCGTCCTGTACCAAGAAATATAGACACATCAAGTAAAAATGAAAATGTAAAATCATTTGAGTTTTGTGAAGTAATACAAGACCCGGACGACGAAGATTCGATAACTATTATAAAGGAAACTTTTACTGAAGAAGTTATTAACGATTCCGATCGCTCACTGTTTCCAAAACCATCAAAAAATAAATTTAAATATTGTAAGGAAATAATTCAACCATATTCCAAAAAGTTCCCAGACCCAGACCCAGACTGCCCCTCTTTTCTTAAAAACAAATGCTGTAAGCCAATTACCAAAAACCACAGTGTGCCTGATCAATCCACAAAATCAAATCCTCCTTCTAGTTCATCCATTGAAGAAGTTTGTATAGCAGATATAAAAGGTGATATGGATAGTAATAAGAGCAAGTCTACATTTGTTAACCCTAACACTTCTCAATGTGACCCTTGTAACAAAAAAGAAAAGAATTATTCTTCTTGTTGTTCCATCAGCAGCATTAAAAATGCGAAATTGCCCTGCGATGAGCCAGCGAAACCAGCAGAGCCGGAATGCAAAAAGCAAAATGTCGATGAATGTGTATTAAAAAAATGTATTTCAGCGTGCATAAGTGAAAGCTTAAAATTAGCAAAAAAAGGAAGTTCCGCTTGTGTAGACAAATTTGAGAAAGTAATTGGTGTCAAACAACCAAAAGAGTGTAATGAAAAACCGACTTATTACGAAATGAAAAAACCGAAAAGCAAGGAGTCCACTGAAGTCTGCCCGAAAAGTAGCATCCAAAGCATAATAGAAACTCAATCGAAAGCAGTAGCTACAATTACATGTGCAATAAAAGATTTATTTGGAAGAGTATATAATAAAACGAAAGATTGCGTGAATTTAATAAAATCTGAGAGTTGTAAGCACCTAGGTAAAGAGGAAGAATGTAATTCTAATAAAACACCTGAAAGTAAAAGTAAAACTAAAGTATGTAGCAGTAACCCTTCACGAACATCAACCCAGACATTATTTGATAGAATAAGAGGACAAACAAGTAAAGCAGAAGATAATGAAACTATTAGTGTTGAGACTACTATAAAAGAAAATATATTAGAACCAGCTAAAGAAGTAATGGCACATGTCGCCTCAGTCGTATCTTCAACTGTGTCGGTTATAAGAAGTAATAGCTTTGAAAAAATTGCAAATGACATACTAACTGATAAATTTAATAAAAGTTCTCCTTACGATCAACCTAAAATAGGTAGCACTCCGCCAAAACAAGTAGCGCAAGATCATGAACCGACTACAGATTCTATGTTCGTATTGATTAAAAATAAGCTTCTTTCCATATTCAGTGGCACAAACCAAACGATGTTCGACGAGGACGGTGACAGTGAGGACGACGACGATCAAAGTGCAGAGAAGATGTTTAATAAATATTGTGAACAATAACACCTAGTGTGCTAGTGCTTTTGATGTTAAATTCAGTCATAATCACATTAAATTTATTAAGCAGAAAATAAATATTAGTATTTTTAACAATAACATTCTGGTAAAATACATATATTAAATTAGATAACAATATTTGCATTACAAATATAAAGAAGTTGTAGATCTCTTTAGAACGTAGCGTTTGGTTCTCCGTTCTCTCTGACTACCCCGCTAGGGATACGGCGTGAAGCTAAGTTAAGTTAAATAATAATATAAATTTTAAAACCACATTTATCATTATGACAAAAATATTGTACCACAATCATGTCCGATGGGACAACGTCTGCCGGGGCGTTACTAATATACTTTTAAACGATACAAGGACGGTTCATTGTCCTGGTTGAATTTAAAAAAAATAAAACCAAATCAATATAAGAAAGAAATACCACTTGACATATCAATCATTAAATCCTGACATCTATCCAACCAAAATTTTATACTCAACCGATTTTTTTTTTGCAATAATACAAGTAGTACAATATAATAGTAACAATGATTATTGAACTAATAATTTAAAATGAAGACAAAGAAATGCACAGTAGAGCCAATACCGGAGCCCCCTCCGCCCGATCCTTGTAAGTTACAACGAATACGACAAAAGGAAAAAGCCGGCATTAAGATATGTCCACCGAAGCCCATAGAGCAACCGCCTCCTCCACCTTCTTGTCTAGCACTGTGCATTGAGAAGATAAAAAATCCACCTTACATAATATCTGACCAGCCCGTGGTTTGCGTGGTTGATAGACAACTACCTGGAACAGCTAGATGTGATGAGATCGAAGACCGCGCAGCTGCTCACCCTGATCTACCCTGGCCAGGGTGTCCCGAACCACCTCCGCTTCCACCGCCACCGGAACCAGATCTATGTGAATTACAGAACAAGAAATTTAAACAAGAAGAATGTAAAGAAAGAATGAAACGATACAAACAGTAATATGGACAACATTTTTAAAACTTCACCTGATAAAGGTAGTGAAATGAGTCTCATTGAAAAATTTTGTATGGAGTTAAAGGGTTTGTCACAAGAAGATGTTCAGGAAACAAGACGTCTCACAATCGAATCGCCATACAAATATGAAGCTAATGAATCTCAAGACTTTGACAGCAAAATAAAAGATTTGGAGGACTTGATTAAGCGCTTGGAAGACGAAATCGACAATATTTCTAATAGTGGCACTTATACGATACAACGACCTTCACTAGTTCTGTCTAAGTCCCAAAGTAAGTCTGACAACGATATGAACTCAAAGGAAGATCCACAGAATACGCAGAAACAACAATACCCAGTAATATTACACGATAAGTCAAAGAATTTAGAAAATCAATCTGATGATAATTTTCACCCTATTTTCTCTTCAAGTAAAGAATTGCTTTAAAGTAGTGTATTTATCAGTTTCTTTTTCTTGTAAAAGAAAAAGGAACCGCACTAGATGGCCGAAATTCAGACAGTTTTTAATAAAAAATCTATTAAAATCTACATTTTTATTATTTTTATGTTATGTAATATTCTTATTATTCGGGATGAGGTACTTAATGTTTTCATTCTTAAGTTCCGACACTTGACTCGCAATACCTGTATGGCGAAGAATAAAGACTCGCAATACCTGTATGGCGAAGAATAGGGGACTGAGTGTTTTGACAATAAATCCCTCCTACTCTGATATAAATGGGATAGAGTGTATAGCTAAAAACATGACTATTTATTTATTATTTATTATGTAACGTAATATTTCTCGTTGTTTCTTATATAAATATATCGGGAAAAATAAAAAAATAAAATTCTATAAATTAAAAACCATATTTTTTCAAAAGTTTGTTTAATGGCTATAACAATATAGTATATTTCATACAAAATACAACATTCAAATATATCCGTGTTTTCAAATACAATATATAAATTTGTAGAAAATAACGAAACAAGCGATTTGCATTGACTAGAATAACTCGTGCAGACGTACATACAAACAATCGGATACAGTTATGCTAAAGAGGTATCAATCTGAGGACACTTCTAAGAGCTATAGCTAATGAAACATTTGGGTTCTTATTTGGCATTCTTTAAAAAAAATATATCTAATATTATATTAGTTTCAGAATAAATAAAATGCTATACTTTCAATGGAAGTTTATCTGATAGATCAACCATATTCACTTATAAGTTCAGTCTTTACAGTATAAGGATAAAGTGTACAATATTAAATACACTAATATTTCAATATAATTATTTTATAAATTATAAAATATACCGACTTTATAATTTATGCCGGTTTTCTACATTTCTTCAGAAAGTTGAAATGATAAAGGAAAACATTCTTTACCAATTAAAATGAGACCTACCCCAGACTAGTTTTTGTATAATATTACTGTCGTATGTAGCAAAATATATTTTTTTTATTCTCTTCAATTCAATTGAACATTCATTTTTAGCATAACTATATCAAATTGATTCATAATAGATATATACTAAATACCTTTTAAGAAGACATATAAATGTTATTATGGACTTTGGTCATTCTAATATAACGTTGACCATTTTTTTAAATTAAATATATACATAAATCCACTCGAAAAGTTACAACTGTTCATACAAAAATGGCCTATCCTAATATTTTACAAAAGGTTTTCCTTGTGACGATATACAAACGTTTTTTTAACTTCACGTTCTATCCCGCACATAGCAGGAGAGTGGGAAGCACTAGCTTTAACATTAGTTAAGACACCACGTTTTTATTAGGACATTTCCGAAGCCCACATTCCGCCGAAATCCAGAGGCATTGGCGTGCTGAGTGAATGTACACAACGCCGCGCTTTGTCTTGTTACCAGAACGAGGAAATGTAAATATTAAATATTTCATTTCGAGTAGAAACCGAACTCACGACTTGTTGCATATAAAGTCGCAAACAAAACACACGCCCGAAAAAGAAACATCATAATAAACATTGGTCGATGATTGACATGAAATATCAAACTAGAAACGATTTTGTTTCTATTTGAATGAAAAATCAAATAAAATGAAAAATAAAAATCGAACCTGCGATCTTTCAATTATTCATATATAAGAAAAAGACAATTTATTCATTTCTATTAAGTCATTCGACAGGCCATTTAGCACAAACATTCACACAGAAGCAAAATAAGCTACAATATAATAAATATATGAAAAATCTTATAATTTGGCACATCTTATAAAAAACTACTAATACAAACTCTTTCCAATAGATAAGGCACATTGCCACAATTATTTGTATCATTATTAATAATAATAATATATTAAATACACTATTAAAAGCAGTTAAAAATTTTCTTACCAACAATATGAATACTCTTATAATATGTATATTAATATTTTCTTATATTCATTGTAGTTCAGTGTTAAGACACTACGTTTTTCACTTTAGATTAATTTCCAAACTATTAACGTGCCTAACTAGACTGCAGAAATCCTTATAATTATAATAAATATAAGTATGTATAACCATTCGACAAATAGGATTGAACCTACAACCACCGCTCAATAAAAAATATTAACTTCTATATTACTGACGTCATGTATATTATAAATAAGTATATTTAATTAATGCAGAGTAATTACAAAATGCAAGCCATGTAGAGAGCACAGACGAATTAAAAAAAATTAAAAATGTCAAAATCAATAAATAAAAATACAAAAATAATCTAAAATTACATTCAAAAATTGGAAATTGAAAGAAATCATTAATAATAATTAATTGTAAATACAGAAACTAATAACTGCACCATTATGACGTCGTATAGATTTTAAATATTTATATTAAATACAGAGTAAATATAAAATGCAAGCTTTATACTAGAGACAAGAGCGAAGCGGAATAAACATCTTTAAAAAAGTATATAAAAAGAATCTTAAAATACAAGCAAAAATTGGAAATATATTATAAATTAACATTATTATAAAAATACAAAAAAACACTTAAATCGTTCTCAAAAATCTACTAAACAATTGGGTAATAAGCTCCTTGCCTCGCCCGGACCCGAACTTGCACCCAGTGGTACCGATACCGTAACCGATACGCGTTCAAGCGTAAGGGTGAAAAAAAAACCAAAGTACTTAATGTACTAAAATATTGCTTTTTTATACTATTTCCTCCTTAGGTGTTGTATGGGGGGTTGATGGTGGGGGTGGTACTGCCGGGATAGTATGCTGTCCTGGAAATTAAAGAAATTACTTATTTTTAAATTGTATGTACTTTGTGAGGCCTGACTGGGAACGCGACAGGTTGTGGGTTCGTTGTCTACTGAAGGAAAAAAAAACTATTTCATTTATTCTCTCCGATGACGAGGCAATGCGCGGTGCTGAGTTCCGATCATCAACATGCAGAGCACGCACTCAAATATTCGAAGTAAAATACAGGACCGAAGAGTTTTAATGGGAGCAGAGTATTTTCCCTAGTTTCCCAGGTGAGGACCTGGGAACTCTGTGAAGTGCCTACCCTGGCAAGTGGCCCTGTGAGGAGTATAGCGTGAAACACAAAAATCTTGGAATAATATGATTTTTTATTTTAAACCGATTGAAAAGGGTACATACCACGTCATTGGGTTGGTGAACTCTGTTCATTTTTCTTTCTTGCAAAATTATCTGGTTTGCGGCGCTGTTAAGCATTATAAATATGTATTTGTTGTATTTTTATAATTATATAAAAGTACAACAAATACATAGTTATGATGTAGTAACGAATAATTAATTAATTCGTATGAATCAGCAATTTTGTCTATTTATAAGCGTTTGTTAAAATATAAAACCAATAAATGAAATTTGAAAGATTTTGCTGCCTACTGAGGCAGTCAGCGTTTACTTCCTACGTATACTAGCTATGTCACTCACGCGTCCATCTCGCGCTGCGTGAGGTCGAGCGCGTCCTGCATCTCGCGCGCGGTGCTGCGCACGAACTGCGCGTCACAGTACTTGCCCAGCCCCTGCTCCGAGAGCACCTGCAACAAAGCATGGCCCCAACGTTGAGCGGAAATTTGAGAAAGAAAACAAAAACGTAAACACTATACAATATCTTACCCGAGTGATGAGGGTCTCCGCTGGATTCTCCACACAATAAGGCACGTCGTTGTCGTGTTTTGGCGCTCTGTCACGATCTATTCCAAAAACCAGTATAAAAAATTTAATTCCTTAAATAGTAGATAATTAACGTTAATTCAAATTTATTATTAGTTCATTATTTAAGCGACTAGTTAAGTAAGTTAGTTAAAAAAATATTACAGTAATAGATTTTTCGTTAAACATTAATAAAATAAAATAAATTAAATTAGCTTCACGCTATATCCCGCACACAGGGTAGGCAGAGGGAACTTAGTGTTAAGATGGAGGCATTGCGTACTGAGTGGTAGAACTCAACGCCGCGCTTTGCCTCGACATCAGACAGAAGAAATGCAAACATAAATTTAAGTAAGTATTTCATCTCCTCGAGTGAGGATCGAACCCACAACCTGTCGGTTTTACAGTCACACTTTGTGCCACTGCGCCACGACTAGCCTCTACATTATATTGATAAAAATAATTACCCCCTATAACTTTGAATAAAATGATACACGAAATTTATACAAAAAAAATTAAAAAATGTAACCATCTCCATATAGATACTAAAATTATTAACTCAAGTACCTATTAGATTAAAATAAACACAAAAAGCTAATGTACATTCCAATATTGCATTAATTTTACTGCTTTGAAAAATATATTATTAGTTTTATAATAAAAATATATTAAACAATAAATATGATGATTATAATATAATAAAAAAATACAATATAAAGTAATAAACAAATAATATATATAACACAATCACAACACACTAAAACGGACTTACAGTTGTTTCTCATACTCTGCATTAAATCGTTGGACGTTTTTCTGGAAACCGTTAATATTTTTTCACAATCTTTGTATTGATGCCAAAAAAATATGAATAGCTAGCGACACATCCGCGGCTTCGCCCGCTTAACCTTATTAGATTTTTTTTATTCCCATGCCCAATTGTACTATGTTATTCTGATTTGTATATCTTACTAGTATATATATATTACTATAAACTTTATCTCAATCCGTTCACTCGTTTTTATGTGAAGGTGGAACAAATATCCATCGTCATTAAATTTATACTTATTATATTATTAATAATCATATAGCAAGATACATTCAATCAAATTCAGTCAACTACAAGTAACAAGTAACGACATCTTCAGATCGTTTTAAAAAACACTTTCTTTAATAGAAGCTAAAAAGTTTCCTAAGACATCCGCAAGAGGGAGAATAAATACAAAATCAATGGATATATAAAAACTTTTACTTCTACTATTCACTTTTAAGTAGTTAAAAAAAGAATAATAAGAGTTTCCTATAAAATAAACGATCTGTACTTACACATACATTTATTTGAACAAAAAAAATCTATTGTTGTCATGTACAAATTATAGATGGCAGTACAATAGTATAATAAATACATAAAAATAAAGTTTTCTAAAATTAAGTGTTTCGCCTAAGATGAATATAATTAGTTTTTAAATAAATAAAATGTTTATAAAACTTCCTATTTTGGCATCAATAGAGAGATATGACCATATTATTTTAATGTGCAGTGACGTGACTGACAACGTAACAACAAAAACAATAAAACGTACGACATAAATACACAACAATAAATCATAATATATAACAACAAAATTAATAATGAGAAAAATATTATTATATAAATATCTGAAAAAAAAAGGAAGACTACTAATGAAATTTATGAAAGAATGAAGGATTTCTCTCTCTCCTTCTCTCTCAAAATGCAAATTATCATTTAATTGAATATTATCATTAAATATTAAATCCGTACAAAAATATGTTTGCACAATATGCAGAGGGACAATTAAATACCGCCATTTTTGCATCAATTTTTTATTTTTTTTATTTATTTAATTAGTAGTTTAGTATATATATTAAAAGTTTCAATGCAAGTAGTATGTCAATACTATTTACAACAATAACTTTAAACATGTTCCTAACTCGTACTATATTTGACTATTTATTCATCGAGCTTGTAACTTCAACTTTCCAAAATTGTGTACACTTGCAATGTGGTAAATTATATGTAAATTTAATTAAAAACGTTACAATAAAATACTGAAAAAAAAATCTTAATAATAAGAACTTGAATTTTTTCATTTATTTTTATTTATAATTTATTTATTTTTTAAGTATTTAAATTCTCATAAATATTTTTAAATATAAATTTTAACATAACTTTTTAACCCAAACAATATATAAAACTGAAAAAAGCAAACTCACTCAATAGCTTTAAATATCTTCTCCGAGTCCTTGCCGTGGAGCAGCGGCTGCATCGCTATTTCTTCGTCACCCTCACTTTGATTGCCGTCGTCGTATTTACTAGATTTTTTTTTATTCAATTAATTATTTTTAGGTATTAATCAATGATTTCATTAGCTTTTACCTGCGACTTCTGCCGCGTGGTATTTAACCACTGGATGGTAACTAAGGGATGCATTTTTAAGCCGCGCTCAACTCTGAGATCGATCTTGAAGTGCCGTGTTCATTATATCGTGATCGATCTCAGAGTTGAGAGCGGTTTATAAATATGGACCTAATAATTGTGCATAATACATGACACAGATATATTGTAAGTGAAAGAGGTAGCTCTGACCGCATATACAATGGGTTATATAGATACGATGAACGTGATAGCTTCCTCTTTAATGGACTAATCGAAACTCATTTGTTAACCCGATAATAACCAATAATAGTTCTTTCCGAATCCACGTAATTTTGGTTAGAAACGAAGGTCCCGAATTTATATTAATTTATTGAAATAGCATAATGCAACAATAATAAAAGATACGTACAGTAAATAAATGTGGTTCATATTTGTAACAATATTTACGGCAAGACCAAGAATATACCGTTAATATAAAATTAGTGAATTTAGGCTTGCAAATTTCAAATGGACGGTGGAATAAAAGATTTTAATCAATATCATAGAACACAGAAAAGTAGAGAAAGAAATGTTTATTATAATTGTCTGGAATTTGAACTCTGGATTTTTTATCTGCAGCCATAGATAAAATAAATATAAAGATACTAACAGTTCTCATACAAAAGGTAAAAAACACAAATCACTTACTTTTCGTCTTCAGGCACTTTCCCGTCCATTCCCAATTCACGCTGCATCATCCAACTAAGTGACTTACTCTCTTCATCACCTACAAAAGAAATTTCATTATATTTTTATTATTTCTTTTAAAGACTGGTTTTTTATTTAATAAAATTTAACTCAAAATGAAATTAAACTCAAAATGCAAATTACTTCGATTTCCTCTTATTATTAATCCGCTTATTTCGAGTTATTGCTTCATTTCCCACTCGAGGAAATTAATTCTGTCACGAAAAGTGGGAAACGAGAGAGTCGTAATGGGAACGGAGTGTGTCTTGTCTGTCAGTAATATATTTTATTTAATATATATTTTTTAATATTTGAAAATAATAGTCATATAACAATTAATTGGAATGGAGAAAGCGGCGGATGGGTCGCTATTAGTTTAATTAGTTAAATTTTCTTTTGTTAAGCTATAAGTTAATATAATTTATGTCATATAAATACAATAAGAAATGAACTCACTCGGTACAGCTAGCTGCTTGAACTTCGGCGGCGGTCGGTAGAGACTCTCTCTGCCCTTCTTGATGCTGGTCCACACGGCGCCGAACAGCGTGTGGTTACGCTGAAACACGGATTGTTTAATATTATATCGTAATTTAATGTTCATTTGTAGTAAAAAATATCATACAGCGACATTGCGATATTAGATCGATTTTTACATCGATGCTAATATAAATTATACTACTTTATTTAACTGTTTTGAAAAAACCAATATGAACATGCTAATAAATTTTGGTACTTTATTAACAAGTTATTTATGTTTCTTATACTCTATTATCTAAGTTATTAATAAACATAACAATAATTTATTAAAATGATGTATTTTCATATTGTTTTGTCTATATTATACTTACCCGATGCATAGGTTCAACAGTTTCAGCGACTACCTCGTCCAAGTTCCCTGAGATCGCTCTCTTGAGTTCGGGACCAGCTTCGTGCAAGGTCCTGAGACCGGCTTGTAACGTTTTTTGATTGGTTTGCTTTGCGTCCGCCGCGGCTTGCTCTTTCCTTTTTCTGAATCTATCATTATATTTATTTATTACTAAATATCCTAAATGTATGGGAAAGTAGTCAAAATCGTGCCAAAAAAACATGTCTCCTCTAGTATTTTTTTTAGGATTAATGAGTTAGTTCTGTACGTGCAGTACGTTTTGAAGCGTTATTTTTATATTTATGTTATAATAAACGGTATAGAGAACACGTGCTTTGGAAATTCATGCAATTACCAAGTTTTGTCAAATCTTGATGATATATCAAATTGGTGGTAAATCATACAAATATCTGGTTTAAGTCAAAGAGACAATTCATATATTAACAGTGAAAGTAACAGAAAAATTGGTTTATAGATACTAGAAAATTCGTGATTCTTTGATGGCGTGTCACCAAAAAAAAATTAAATTTTTCATAACTGCGTGTGCATACATAAAAAAATTGTTACGTTTCATATGAGTATAGAATAGGTAAAACATTTTTTTCTTTATACTAAAAGGATAAAAGACATTTTGATATGAAAATGTTAAACTAATAAAAAAAAGATGTTTGTATGACTTTAAAAAAAATCAAAAAAGGAATGGAAAATCATACAAAATTTGGAAAAATCTTTCAAGCAACAATCTCAGCGCGATTCATGGCGCCAAGTAAAAAATTAAAAGCATAAAATAATACAGCGCTCCTCAAAAGTGGTTGCTTAAAAGTTGAATGTTCACTTACGCATGGTTCCTATAAAAATAACAAATACATGTTAATTTAGAACATTAGTGCTAAATAATACTTGACATTTATCTACTCAATACACTACTACTGTATATAGCTACGAAATGAAAGCGTTATTCAAATACGTATTACAATTAAATATACTTATAAGGCTAGAAAAGAATACAAAATATTATTTATTTAGCAAATTACATAGATAAACGTTATAAACAAATGAAAATGCTGAAATAAAATAAATGTTAGAAACAATATAAATCGTGTGTTTGACTCCTGTTCATATAAAGTCAGTTATGACATTATACATAATACCTCATAGTAGCTAGTGAGGAAACATTTCAGACAGCTTTTATAAAATTGGGTTTCTGTATTAATTAATTTTTTACTTGTTGATAAGTAAAAGGACGTCGAAATATTGAAACTATTTTGTTAACCAATGAATATAAATAAACTGTGATTAGAAAAATATATAATATATAAATTGGAAAGTAAATAATAAATATTTAAGGAATAAAAATATATGATATTGTAGCAGAACTGCTTTCGAATAATGAAAAACAACAATATCTATCCACCAACAACGAATAACAACAACAACATACCGTCTAAAGTAATCCTGTATAAGGAAGGTGGCGTAGAACTTGCCAACTGTTATTTCGTTGGGGTCCCCCGGGGGAGGGACCACCTGGTCCAACAATTTGGGAGACGTTCGTTTCCATACTTTCTTTATGATTGCACGTAGTTCTGTGTTGCATTCGTCTATTACACCTGTTTTGCAGAGGAAATGCAAAAAATCCTTAAATATATAGTATCCAGTGGAAAGAATGACACAAGCTTAATATTACAATATTATGAAACGAATCTGTATTCGTTCAAATGATCAAATAAAAAAAAAAAAGGCGAGTTGAGGCCGGTCGTGGCGCAGCGGCACAAGGTGTAACTGTAAACCGACTGGTTGTGGGTTCGATCCCCACTCGAGGAGATGAAATATTTACTTAAATTTATATTTCCATTTCTTCGCTCTGGTGTCGAGGCAAAGAGCGGCGTTGAGTTCTGCTACTTAACACGCAATGCCTCCGGAATTCGGCAGAAAGTGGGGAACGGAGTGTCTTTCACTACGTTCCCTCTGCCTACCCTGCAGTGTGCGAGATACAGCGTGAAGCTGATTTTTAAATGATCAAATGGTCCAAAATATTTTTGTTTTGTTTGTTTAGTATTATCAAATTGTCTAATAATTATCTTTGAGAAATTGTAAACGTCCCTACAGAGATGCTAGCATGATGATGGCCGCCATAAAGTTCATTGTGTATATTGGGATTTTTCTGATTATTTACTATTGTCATGCCGAACTCCCAGGAGCTTAAATTTCAGGGCCATCACGACTCGCCGACCGCACTACTATATCTAGTAGTAATATTATTAACAATAATATTGTAAAGGTTTATAAGGACGCAGGTTTGTTCCACTCTCACACCAAAACTACTTAACGGATCAAAAATTTAACTTTACAGTAAATATTTTGTATAATTTGGCTACAACGTAACAGCAAGGTTAAATAGTCGAAGCCGCGCGTCCGTCAATGGTACTGTATAAGAATACAAACCTGAAGTTTTAATTTGCAGCTGAGTTCTAACAACAGCGAACAAAGTAGCATTGAAGTTAACAGTCCCGTCGGAGTTGAGCGGCATGTTCATGGACACGAGGCGCTTGCAGGCGGTGCGGTGGGGACACAGCTTACCGAAACCTGGGAAGTAAGCATAAAATTGTAAAAATAATTAACAATGGTGGCTCATTTCTAAAAAAGATCTTCTCCAAACGATGGAAGTAGATGACTGTCAAACAGGGAGGAAAGAGAAAATTTGAGTTATTGTAACTGATATGGCAAACATTTTTTATATCCAAGGTACATACTGTTACATTATATATAGAGAAAAACAAATAGAAAAGTAAAAAATAATAATATCGGTAACTTATGTTTTAAATTTGAATCTAGTCGTGGCGCAGAGGCACAAAGTGTGACTGTAAAATCGATCGGTGTGGGTTCGATCCCCACTCGAGGGGATAAAATATTTATTTAAATTTATATTTCCAATTTCTTCGCTCTAATGTCGAAGCAAAGCGCGGCGTTGAGTCCCACCGTTCAACAAGCAATGGCTCTAGAATTCGGCGGAAAATAGGGAACGGAGTGTTTTAGAGTGTCCTCCCCCTACGTCTACCCTTCTGTGTGCGGGATACAGCGTGATACTGATTTATATTTTAAATAAATAAATAATAAAACTCTGTAATTTATTTTTCTAAGTTATGGCTATTTAAACAGACAAAGGTTTTTTTTTAAATTATCGAGTCTACATACATTATATACTGAATATCTACTACAAAAGTTCCTTTAGTATGATGATAATATATTCTATGTAGATATTAAATTAAAAATTTAATTCATATGAATATTTTTATTACCACTATACAAGGTGGTAGAGTCGGCACCACTTTAAATGAAACCACAGTTTTAACTACTCTAACTAACTACTAAAACCTAATGCAATTTAAATAAAATTCTCAAAAATGAAAGTGCTTTTTTCAAACAAAATAAGTAATATAATTATAGTTGTAAAATAAAACGCCATTTATCAAGAACGACGCGCGCACACATAAACCAATCAAAGGGAAACCGCCGCACGCGCCTCATTCCGAAATCGAGTCGTAGGTGTTGGCGACAGAGTTCAAAGTAGATTAACCTTTAGTAGTATTTTTGTAGCAGTATGTGTTTCCGTTATTTGTTTCTATGCGTAACTGCGTCACACGAAATACAGGTATGGGTAAACATCGTGAAATGAAAAAAAAAATCCTACGTCTGAAATGTTGAGGTATCTTGAATAATTTCTTTAGTGTGTAGGCTTAAAATATTTTTCCCTATATGCTGTTCCCGTAACAGGAGCGCTGATACTTTCACTCTGTGTAACAATTCATAGCATTATTATGGAAAATACCTAAAAATGAACTCTTACTCTATACTTATACTTACCTGGGGAACGGAAGTATCTTACTGAGACGGAAATATCTTAACATTAGGTTCCCTTTGCCTATCTTGCTATATATATACGGAGTACAGCCTGAAGTTAATCAAAGCTTACCTAACGGTGGACTGATCTTCCTCAGTAATGTCACAACGTCCAAATGCTTGATCCTGCCCTTAGCATCAGGATCGTACTCACTCCATAACCTAACAAAACAAGTTTATTTCAATGAAAATTAAATATTAAAAAATAGTAAAAAATATTAATTTATCATTATTAAGTTTATATAAAATGTATTAATATAAATCACTTCCTTAATTTTTCTATCTATACTAATATTATATAGTCAAAGAGTTTTTTTAATTGAACACACCAATCTCAAGAACTTCGGATTGGATTGAAATATTATTTTTGTCATGGATAGTCTATTTGGCCAGGCCTATAGCCTGCCTTGAAAAATATCTATTATGGAGTATAGAATTTATAGACTATACTCCATAACAGCAAATGTTTCGATCATTCAATGCAACCTTGTGTGGCTGCGGTCAAAACAACCGCGGGCATAAGCTATTTCCATTTGACAACGCGAGCGAATAATTTAGAATTTCAATACATCTCACTCACCTTACAAATTCATCCAAATGATGTGGCCCTAGGATGGACCAATCACGAGTCAAGTAGTCGAAGTTGTCCATGATGACGGCAACAAACAGATTTATAATCTGATAAAAATGAAAAATATATACTTCAACTCTTTAAAAAACTGAAGAGATGTAAATTGGCTTATAAATATAAATTGGTAATTAATTAGTAGTTGTATACTGCTGCTGCTGTCAGAAGATACTTTATTATTTTATCCCGCATATAAGTTCCCGAATTAAGAGAGCCTAGTGTTAAAACACTTTGAAACTTTTCGTAGTCTACTTTTCATCTGGATTCAAGGTATTGCATCATGAGTGAGATCAATACAGGGGAACGCACAGTCTTAGCACTAGATTCCCTCTGCCTACCATGCAGCGTGAAGCTGATATGAAATATAACATAAATATACAAATAAAATAAATTTTAGTACTAAAATGGTGTATTGTAAAAAAATCATACCAAAAAAGTGCAAAGCAAGGAAAACGATATGAAATAAGGATATGCAAGTCTCGAGCCACAGGTCTCCTCCCCTTCAGATGGGTTAATGCAGCCGACGGGTTCCCCGGGGTGCTCGTCGTCGTTTGGTGACAACGCCATCATTATTTCTTGCCACGCTTCACCTGTTGTAAAGTTTTTATAAAGGTTATTTATCTTTTGTGGGTTCTTAAATGTTATAATGTTCAATCCAGGTGATTTTATCATTTATTTAGCAACATGCTTCTATCAGGCATATGCATATAAATAACGACAGTGGATAAAGTGTAGTGTTCAATCTGCTTTATTTTATTTTGAATTTTATAAATTACCAATTAATAAATAATATAATAAACATCCTATTTATATTGATAAAACAATAAAAATGTATTATTGCTATTTTTGTAGTTATTTATTAGAGGCCAGGCGTGGCGCAGAGGCACACGATGTGACTGTAAACGCTACAGGTTGTAAATTTATATTTCCATTTCTTCGTTCTGGTTCCGCGGCGTTGAGTTCCCCCACTCAACACGCAATGCCTCCAGAATTCGGCATAAAATGATGAGCAACGGAGTATCTTAACACAAGATTCCCTCTGCGGGATACAGTTTATTTGTCGCTATTCACATGTTTTTGACGTAGCCATGTAATGTTTCAATAAAAATACGCAGACAAACCTGTAGCAGACCTGAACAGTACCATCAAGGCGCCACCGAACGTTTGGAAATTATTATTGGAAGTTATAATATCATCTTCTTGTATTTTGCCAAATAACTGTAATAAAACATTACGATTTTTATTCATTTCACATAAACTAGAATGCTTTTCAATAAGTTGATTATTATATGTACATTTCTTCATACAACTTATGCACAATAAACATTCAAATGTTATAAAGAATAAAAAATAAAATACATTCTATTCATTACTAATATATCTCAACTATCAGTATCACTACTGGGAACAATATTATACTATTATACTTTAGAAACTTAAGAAAATACAAAGTTAAATTCTGATTGTATCTGTCTCCCTTACAAAAGTACAATAACTATACTATAAGAAGCAGTGCTTGAAATCACATTATAATTACATATTTTACATAAATTATATATGCGTACAATTTTGTTTCTTTCTAACATAACAAACTACTGGTGTAAAGTATAGCTTTTTTTTTTAATTACAAAGCAAATTTCATATTTTTTTCTATCTTTCTTACACACACTATATACATATAGTTCTGTCACTCTCTAACATTAACAGCCCTAACTTACCTGCATTCCAACAACAGCGTATATAAAGAACAACAACACGATAAGCAGCGCCACGTAAGGTAGAGCTTGGAATGATTTTATGAAAGTCCAAAGTAAAGTTCTTATTCTTTCGCCTCTCGAAAGAAGTTTTATGAGACGCATCGCTCGGAACAGACGGAAGAACGTTATGTATTTTAGAAGATTTGATGAAGCCTGGAAGAGAAAAATTGTGTTGTGAAAAGTTATAGTTTAATTATATTGGATAATTTATTTTTCAATTATCAACAGCAATATCCATTCACGGAGTTATGAGATAAGATAAATAAAAAACGATTATTTTATAGGTCACGAATGATGGAGTTACCTACTACATTAAGTAAAAAAAGAAACGAATATCAAAATAAAAAAAGATTGTTTTCATATGTAAAGCGTCCCTGGCTCCAACCATTATAAAAATCCTATTTCAAATCTTTTTTTTTGTTCACCCCATTTTACGGTATCATAAATACCATAGATAATACCATACCATAGATAATAAATGTGATATTTTGCCATCTGTCCACCATAGTTACTATCGATCAACCTGTTATATCCCATTAGCTTGTTAACCTAAAAGACAGTACTTTTGTGATCCCGTTGTTACTTTAGTTGTTTACTGATGTCTTTGTGAAACATGAGTAAAACTGGACTAAATTAAGTAGAAACTAAAAAGTTTTAGAAACAGTGTCGCATTGACTATATCAATAGTTCTAAATTCAACCGAATATATGTATCTGTGTGATTGTAATTATATTTTTATCACATTCGATGTATTAAATAATTACAAAATTAATTGTATTTATTATTATATTATCTTATTGTAGAGCTCCAAGATACTCATTCATTTGAAATATATGTCATATAATATACCTACTGTATTTTAAGTAGTATATAAGTTAAATCACAGTCAAATTCCTAGTTTTATCCCTTTAAATCTATTAAAATTTTAATATGTACATTGTAGTAAAAAATTTTAAAAAACTAACCTCTTTATTGAGATGTGGTGAAATAATACACTGTAGATTCTGTAAAAAAATATTTTTGTTAACATTTCTTAATAATATTAACGCTAATAAATTAAAATTATTACAATTTAATATAATTTTTTATTATTTACTATTGTGTACCTTACAGACATTTGTAGTCCGTATCTGTTTGTTGTTTTGCTTGTTAAAGTTTAATTTTTTTTTTTAGCATACAAAACTTGACGACAGTAGCAATTGCCGCCATTAGAATTGACGTTATATACAATACCAAAATATCTTCAAGACACATACGCTATGTATTTCACACAAACATTATATATTAATACTTTTCCTTTTTTTTTCACTTTGCGCCTTATCCCGCAATCAGCAGATTAACTTAACTTAACTTACCTTCCTCCAGTATCTTTGATACTGTGTTTTCGAAGGTCAACCGAGGTCTCCCCCTACCTCTTTTACCACTCACTCAGCAGATTAAGTAGAAGATACCTAATGCACGCGGCACGCATTGCCGATTATGGAGACATTGCGTGTTGACTGGAGAAATTCAACGTCGCAATAACCCTCGAGTGGGGATCGAACCCACAACAGCTAGTGGGACAGCGCCACTGCGACACGCTGGTCTGACGCAAGATGAATGGATATTATTTTTCAGAGTTACGTTGTATTCCACACACAGCAGTGTAGGCAGAGCGAACCTTTAACGCCGAATCCAGAGTTATTACGTGTTGATTGGCGGAACTCAACGACGCGCTTTTCCTCGACACCAGAGCGAAGAAATTAAAATATTAAATATTTCATTACCTCGAACAGGTAACAAGCCCCAAACCTGTCACGTTTATAGTCACACTTTGTGTCTTTATTTATAATTTTTATATAGTAAAATAATGCACTTACATCAGGCGGTTTATTTTCATTAACTTGGGTGACTACTATATCTATAATACTGCCCACTACTAGAATAAAATCAGTTGTGTTCCATGCATCTCCAAAGTAGTTCTGAAAAAGAGATACGCAAAATGAATTTGATTTTTCGTCCTACGTCACCCGGGGCGTCACGCTAATAGTAGCGTTGTATAGACAATAGTGTACCGAAAATAATAAAAATAAAAATTAAATTGAAGCGAGATCGTCTATATATCCAAAAAATATATAAAAATAATAATATGTGATCATTTACATACATCAAAAAAGAGAATGAAATAAGTATTGTCCATTCCACATTTTCCAGCCATCTTGAAAACCGGAGTTACCAATATACTACATGTTTATGATTTTTTTATATTAAATAATAATTTTAAAATTAAGTTGTAAATATTTTAGTCCTTATAACGTAAGGTTTAGAGAAAAAAAATACTTTAACAAGCAGTTAGTTACGTATTTAAATTAATTAAAAAAATCTTACCTTAAATCTGAATGCAGCGAGTTTGAAAACAAATTCTAACATAAATACTGTCGTTAACAGCATGTTGAGGTAGTCCAGTGCCTGAGAACAAAATGCCACTATAATTCCCAATATAATAAAATTATTAAAATCAATTCAAAATAAAGAGGTCGATAGCTTCGATCACTACAAATATTGATTTCTTTTAGATATAAACGACAACTTATACTAACGATATTTAATTTGCTATATAAATTACGAAATTCACTCGCACAAAAGATTTTTATTCATATATTATTATATAAAAAGATGTAAATACACTCACGCGCTTATATTCATATTTGGCGTCGTGATATTTCATCATAAGAGCCACAGTGTTGAGGACTATGAAGAAAAATATAACGTATTCAAAACGTTGTGACGTCACAAACCACCATGTCTTGTATTGGATGCGACGTTTTGGAATGTATCTGTAGGAATAAATTATAAAAATATATTGTTTTAGGTTTATGCTGTAGCCTTCATATAGCAGAGTCGCCAGAGGATACGCAGTGTTAAGTCACTCCGTCCCCAACATACAGTTATAATTTTAGAGACCAGAACGTGGTAATGAAAATCGAGCGTGTGGGATGTGGGGATCGAACCCACTTAATAGGTTTCTCACTTTATAACGGTTTATATTGGTATTTGCTAAAATAATAACAAAATATTACAATATAATTGTAACATAAAAAAAGCTTTTCTATATATTTCTTGTTTTTGGACTTTTATTAACTAGATGTTAAATTTTAAACAAAATTTATATTAGAATACTCACCTTCTAACAGGTTTCGCTTTTAAAGCAAACTCTATACAGTTTCTTTGATTCTTATCAAGTTCACAGTCTTTGAACTCCTGCTCTCCTTCCTTCTGGAAGGTGACTATGACAAAACCCACGAATATGTTCACCTAAAAATTTGTAAAAAAATATTAGATTTTTTTTAAGATTAATAATATTTTCAATAAATGGAATACATATTTTTATTTTTATACACAATAATATGATTCACGCTGATTCAATTGAACGTATATTAACTACAAATGTTCTTAGCTTCACACTTAATTCTGCATAACATTGCCCCGGAAGTCAGCACGAACCTGGTGTCATGGCACTCTGTTCTTCACTTAACAACGACGCACTTTGTTTAAAAATTATAAAAACTACAACATTTTTGAACAATATACTAAAAAGTACTCACCATAAAGAAAGCTATGACAATAATGTAGCTTATGTAGAAAAACGCAACTAGCGGTCTCGAGTTCTCTATGGGCCCATGTCTCTCTTTATTGGAATCCATAGACACCGATAATAATCTGCAATAATATGATAATACATTAAAAAAATAAAAATTAAATAAGCTTCACGCTAGCAGCAGGGTAGGCGGAGGGAACCTAGTGTTAAGACACCCCGTGCCCCACTTTCTGCCGAATTCTCGAGACATTGCGTGTTGAGTGGCAGAACTCAACGCCGCGCTTAACCTCGACACGAGAGCGAAGAAATGGAAATATAAATTTAAGTAAATATTTCATCTCCTCGAGTGGGAATCGAACCCACGACCAGTCGGTTTTACAGTCACACTTCGTGCTGCTGCGCCACGACTGGCCATTCAACAATACATTAATTATAAAAATACATTAATTGACTACTTATAAACTAACTATAAAACAAAGAACTTTGTAGGATATATATTTCTTAATATTATTGCGTAAAATTTTAACTTAACATATTATAATAACAAAATATTGTTAAGTGCGAGTCAGACTCGCCCACTAAAGGTTCCGCAATAATTTTATGATTTTAAGATATTGACATAATAAATTTTATAAAATTTTACGCGACTAATTGACTCAGACTAACAGACTCAGAAATTTGATAGAGTAGTTAGATAAATATATGAGTTATTTTCTTCAGCTTCATACTGTATAATAATCGCATGTGATGCATTGGTTATTATTGTAATGACTTTGGGTATCCTCACTCAATATAAATGTTATATTTGAAGAATTAAGAACAAGTTCAGCCAATTAGTTTTTATCATCAAGCAGTAATCCGCATTTAACTAGATAATCAGAGACAACCTAATGTCAATATCTTCCATATTTTAATTCGCGGAATGCGGAATTCGATAGATTATGAAAGGCGGAACTTAACACCATATTTTCTGCTTCTTCGTCTTACAGTCTTAAAGGAAGATCAAAAACGAACTCACCCCGGCCACCCCTCAAACGTAGACACGGTGAACAAAGTGAGCATGCCACTCAACACGTTGTCAAAATTAAACTTATTCCGCACCCACACTCTGTCCTCTATTTTAAGTTCCCCGTTTTCATATACGAGGTAGGAACCGCTGAAAATTTAGTTTATTAATGTATTCATATAATTTATTTGGATATTAATATAAACATACATTTAGTCATTTGTAATAATTGTGGCTTCAAATGTCACATGAAGAATTTCGAAGGTTGCGCGGTAAGAAGAGGTCACCACCACATAAAAAATTAAAATATGTTTATGTCAAACATAAACATAAATGAAAAAAAGACAGTTTTCAAAAAACTACCATTGTGCAGTCTTAATTTTTTACAAGTTAAAAAGCGTGTTATCTTTGAAAAAGCGTATGTAAAATATACTGTTTAAATCCAAATTTAAATAAATAACAACTGTTACCATTCAACAAAAATGTTATAGATCATAAATTATCAACAATAAAATATTTGAATGTCTGGTTTTGAGTTTGTGAACATTATGCTAGTAGTTAGCTACTAGTCATTTAATTTAAATCTTTATTCGTATACAGTACGGTCGAGGAGCAGTGGCCGCCCTGAAATAGGTTTTCAAATCTGTTCAGTCAAGTTACTTTACGGCGGTCACGACTAGTAGACCGTACTGTACATAATCTTATTTACAAGACTTACCGACATTCGTCACTAGTCATCTTCGTCACATCAGTACATCTAAAGAATTTTCCCTGAAACCATACTTAATTTAAATTTAAATCAATACATATAATATGTAAATTTATTTATAATATATAAATTATAATAAAATCACCTGACCTCGCCTCATTTCAATAGGAAAGCTAAGCAAACATAAAACACAGTATAATAATCACAACACTGCTATATACATACACTGGCATAAAACAAAGATCTAATAAGCTTAGAGGGTAATAGGGTCAATTTTTCAAGTTAGTAAAAAATAATGTACTTTTAATGTTTTTATACCTTAAATAATTGTATACCGACTACAGCAAACATAAATTGTAGCATGTGGTTTATAATCAATATATTTCCGATGGATTTAATTGAAGCAAACACACACTTAACAACATACTGTTAACACAAACGAACATAAACACAAACATATAAAAAAAAATTATGTTAAAACACAAAACAATTACATTACCGAACGTGATCAAGTCAAGGAATCCCAAATTGTGTGGTTGTGTACATGTTGCGTGACATTTTTGTGTAAAAAAAAACAAGACAATGTTAGAAATGGTAGGAAAAATAAAAAAAACCCAATGCCTACTTACATTGCGTTAGTTATTCTCAATTTATAACGAAAAAAAATCTCAAAAATAACAAAAAATGCCAGTGTCCTGATCTGACTGTATTAAAAAATAAAATCAAACACATAAATATATAAAAAAAGAATTCCAAATTGTTTTAAAAAATAAACATTTTAAGTACCTCACTCCTAGTTTTCGAGTGAAAATGTCCAGGTAGGGGGGTTCGATGCAAAAAAACACACGAAAGCTCAGATTTTTAACACAAAATAAAAGGATTTTCTCATAACAACGGCACACAACACCTTTGGGCTAAAACTTACAACTAGGGGTGAAAAAAAAACATGCTGTATAAGCCTCTTCCGTCTAAGCCAAGCAAACCTGATGTTAGTAACTCTCCGAACACGTAAGCACACAGAAACGAAATCAGATGATTTGTTTTATATTAAACGAAATCTAATCGCGATCAAGCTAAAGTGTATAGCAAGACTCTAAAATACTTACTTTGAATCATATGTTACGTTTGAAACCCAAAGGTGTCGTTGGTATAAGTAATATATAATAATAATAATAATAACAATATATGTATAATTGTATAATTATAAATATGTTCTTGTATAATTATTTATATATGTAATTGTATAATTCGTATGTATTTGTATAAAATCATCCCTACCTTGAACATTTGCACTCCCATAACGGCAAACATGAATTGCAGAAGGTTTGTCACCAATAAAATGTTGCCGATTGTTTTTATAGCAACAATGACGCACTGAACTACGTGCTAGAAACCGAAAATTATCTATTACTAACTAATTCTAGTGTTATGGGTATTGTATTTAATACTAGACTGTGGTGTATTTAATAAAATTGCTTCGATGTCATCGTGATCTTCATATAAATATATTTAATTTATATCTAATGAGCGCTATATATGTGTGTAATTTATTGTGATAGTTTTATTATTAAGTATTTATTTGATTATATTAATAAATAAACAAAATAAGAGTATTAAATAATACACAGTCTTAAAATATAATAAAACTTAATTTAAAAACTGACCTTAAGTCCTTTAGCTCTGTTGATGGCTCGGAGTGGTCTCAATACTCTGAACACTCTCAAAATCTTAATGAAGGACACGTTGCTTGATCTAGGTAAGTAAAATGTTTTATACATATAGATTTTTATATTTTTGAAGGTTACTTCAAAATAATTGTGCGTAGTAGGGTAACCTTTAATCCTAGAGTTAAGACCATCAGACTATCCCTCTAATGAGAATCAAACTCATAACTGTCGCGTTAACAGTAAAACTCTATCCTACTGTGGCATTATATACTTATAATAATTCATATATTTTATTACTACTCGTTTCATCTATACAATCAAGATAAACAAACAACACAACAGTACTATTTGATTCTGAACACCGTATTGTTTCACAGTCTCGAAATCGAATACCAGTTGACGCAATTCTACTGCTTATTACAAAAAATGAACTCACCCACTCGCAGATATAAGGGAAACAATAACAACAAGCAAATCGAGTAAGTTGAAGGCGGATCTGCAAAACGCGTCCTTGTGCAGAATGAAACCGTACGTCACTAGTTTCAGCAGTAATTCAATTGTGAATACTGTTGTGAAGAAATAGTCGATTTTGCGGAGTGTCTGTGAAATAAGTATAATATTTATAAGCATCCCGTTGATTAACAATTTAGTATATAGTACGATCGACGAGTCGTGGCCGCCCTGAAGTAGACGGCTACGGAAATTAAATTTAAGGAGTTTTATTGCTTTTCATAATTTACAATATTTATTCCGAAATTTTAACTTTAGAACTGCCACAACTCGTGGAACGTACTGAGTTTTATGAAAAAGAAAATTATATTGTTGGTAATATATAGAAATATTTATCGCCGTCGTAATAGTTAGCATCGGTTCAATTGTGAAGATTTTGAAGTCGAATCACATGATATATACCTACGTCATTCCACTCTATACTTTTCACAATTTTATTTACGAAATTAAACATTGGGTGTGACTCCAAAGGTTTGAAAGCCTAGTGGGAACAGAAACTAGTTTTCTAGTCTGCTTTAAATATTTATTACGTGGGTTATGGGTGGGTATTGTTCTAGTGGTCCATCCTAGTGGAGATCAGTTTTACTACTTTTTTCATATTAATTTCCATCCGTGTTACATTGTAATTTTTTTTATCTGTGGTTTACCCCATTTGACTTTTGATTTCATCAGTTGAAAATCACTAAGAGTTCATCCCAACAGAAGCTCTAAGGCTCTCCCTTTCACTTCTCGCCATAGCAAATATTTTTTCAGTAAAAAAATTATCAAACTTGAAATGATTTTTTTAATTCTAGTGCGAAATTAATGCGTTCAATCAAATAGATCCTCCGGTTTTATAATATTAATTATAAGTAGAGACAGATTTCAACAAACAATTTAAAATCATTGAAAATGCAATACCTCACTCCAAGCCTCACTGGCTTTACTTCCAACGGGATCTTCCATCGCCAACATGAGGGAAGACGCCAAAATACAGAGCAAAATCATGTTCTTGAACCATGAGTTGTTCTGCGTTTTGTAACATGTTACCCTGAACCTGTTTCAAATTCATATTATTTAATAATATCTTTAGTGTTAAATTATATTGTATATTAACTTGTATTTATATTCTTCGCGCGTATTTTAAATAATAGTAGTTAGTGAAGTCAGATGTGGCATGCATGGGGGCACAAGCGTGGACTGTAAACGGGAGAGTATGTATAACTGTAAACGGTAACGGTAGGTTGTGGGTTTGATTCCCACTTGAATGAATGAAATATTTAATATTTTCATTTCCCTTTTCAGGACAAAGCTAAAAAAACTAATTTAGTAAAATAGTTATATTTAAAGAATAAATCAGCAAGATCTATCACCGCGTTTACTGTCGCACGTTTGTGCCACTGCGCCACGATGGAAAAATTGCTTGCTAGTATAAATTAAATGGTACACTTGAATATAAACCAAGGGACGATAAAATTTAAATTTCACTTTAATACTTACCAATTGGTCTTAGAGAATAAGAAGAAGCTACTGCCGTCAGGAATAGGTTTCTCCTGCGTTTTGATTTCCACCTCTGACAGTCGTCGCGGCCTCGCGGATATGGTCGGTTGTCTTTTGGGAGGTGACGGCTCCTTCTTTATGTCACCTGTAGTTTATATTTTTTTAGAAATTAATATTTTAATCTAGTTTCTAATATAGTATTATTTAATGAATAAATTATTTTGTTTTAAACTAAAATTTGAGTTACATAATCACATAGCTCTTACACATTAGAAATAGCCAGAGCAGCCAAAGTGTTATAATAATTCACACTATTTGCCTTCTTTTTCCTAAATATAGAAATACTTATATATAAAATGGAAAGAATTGATGGAACCTAAGTCCAAAATGATTTCAACTACGGCAGTTTCACGTTTTTTCCTGCATAGAACCTAGTGTTAAAAGCTTCCGTGCCAAAACCTGCACTACGTCTACCAGAGAGAAACTATAAAAATAATTACAATGTAATCATATAAGCTAAAATGGCTGTGGGCCATGGCTTTTTGATTACCATTTTTTTAGCTTTATTCTGTATTCCGCACATAGGGAACCTAGTATTAAAATAGTTTCGTTCTCTGGAGGCACTGTGTGTTAAGTGGCGGAACTCAACGACGCGCTACACATCATTACCAGAGCATTAAATTATTCAATATAACATTTCACAATCACACGTTTGTGCCCCTGAGTTACGACTGGCCTCTAGATTGTGCTAGAGCTAGATTATAAAGAATATACAAGATTAATCTTACCATTTTGTTTCTTTTCCTCAGGTACTAGCGCATTATTGACATTATCACCTTCCTCTTGTTCAGCTTCTGCTTCTACGTCTTCTTCTGATCCAGTTTCTTCGTATTCATGTTCTGATCTGTTTATATATATACAGGTTATTTTGCAAAATTTTATTAATTTTAAAAGATGTGTTGAATTTTTTAAAAAAATATAATTTAAAATTCATTGGAAATAGTTTAAAAAAAAATCTACTTAACGCTGTATCCCCATATAGCAGGGTAGGCAGAGGAAACCTAGTGTTAAGACACTCCGTTCCTCACTTTCCGTCAAGTTCTGAAGTCATTGCGTGTTGAGTGGCGGAGTTCAACGCCGCGCTTTGTCTCAATACCAGAGCAAAGAAATGAAAATATAAATGTAAAGAAATATTTCGTTACCTAGAGTGGGGATGGAAACCACAGCCTGTCGATTTAAATATCACACTTTGTGCCCTTGCGCCAAGACCAGCCTCTATCATAATCAAGTCTGTAGTATATTTTATTACATTAAAAACGACATCAAATTAATTGAAATTATGTTTTAATTCAAACAAAAAATAATAGATTTAAAATTGCTTTGTGTATATCAGATTTTGTTATCAAACAATATCATTTACCTTGCGACTCTTTTGTATGACTTGTATTTCCGGCTGCGTGTAAACAAGATGTAAATAACCAGTCATAATTAATATCTTTACTTTAAAATGGCAAAACTATAATATTAGTACATTGTCAGTTTTGTGAACATATCTCTATATCACACGAGGGCTAGTACTAATGCGTCCTCCCGTACTCCGAGTGCTCACTAGTGCAGGCGACTCTAGTGTGTGTAGACTAGTATTCGTACGTATTTAATCAATAATCATTTGTTAACTTCAGAATTAGAATTTTGACTGAGGTAAAGAGGTTCTGCGGTTAGAGATTATTTATTAACGTTTTCCTACCCCTCGCTAGAGTATCCTTCTTCCTCGTTGACATATTCATCGTCCGTTTCTCCTCTTTCTTCATCTAGTTGAGGGTTACCAGCTTCAGGATTATCAGCACCCTACGTGTATAAAAAATAAAAATTGTTTAATTTATTAACGGAATCATGTGCAATCGGTGGAATGAGAAAATATTTATATTCAAAATCTTTTTTATTTCCAATAAGGCATCCATACAATGTGCCTATAACATTCGTATCGGTGACATTTCCGTTGCTTAATGATTGTGTGTGCAATTTGCCCATGTGTTAAATATAACACATGGGCAAATTGTTTTATAAGAAAAAAAATAAGTCGATGTTATATTATACGTTTATAAAAGTAAAATATACCTCTATAAAGATAAAGTATTCGGTTACACTAACATACGCATATCCTTTATTAAAATCTACTCGCTATAATAGTGAAGAAAAAGAACTATTTTAATCACGTTAATAGTTACCCAAAGTCTAAGTTACTAGGGATCTTACGACATTTTAATACGTAACTAAATTGAAATTATTCCATTCGTATTACGCGGACAAACGCCTTACGGCTTCGTCCGCGTAATACATAAAGGAAAAGGCTAGTATTATAATATTAAGTTAAAAATTAAAACCTACGCAATAACTCAATTTTGTACAAAGTATGCATCAGGAAAAAGGTAAAGGGTCATGGTATTCTTAAAACTGCTTGACCGATTTTCAGCGAACAATTGCTAAGAAACACTAAATAGGAATTAGCTTATAAATAAAAAAACCTCATCGAAAGCTAAATTAATAACTACTATGCCATAGACAGACACACACTCACACAAACATCGACGTTAAATTTATAACACCCCTCCTTTTGTATCGGAGGTTAAAACTAAATACGTATAACAAACCTCCTTCTCTTTTGTAATCTCCTCAGCGTCCATTTCCTCCGCATCACCGAGATTGTCCACAGCGATAGCCAAGAACACGTTCAATAGAATATCTAATTATATAATGTAAGGATATTTATTTCAAGTAAAACTTATTATTATTTATGTTTACATATACTTTTTTTTTCTTAAAGACCATGAATACCGCATAGGTTTTTTTTTCTTGGAAAAAAACACAGGCTTGGCACGTTGTAGTTGTCGTGATAAAAAGCTTTTTTACTAAAAAAATGTGCTTATTATAAATATTAAGTTGTGAATTAAATTTAATTCGGGGCAGTGTTAAAATTAAAAGTTTAGTATATTTTGTTCTATTAGTTTTAGTTTATAAAGCTTCACCATTGTATTTTAAATAAGCACAACATTAGGTATTACCGGCCGGTGATACCTGTAAAATACATAAATATAATTAAACAACAACATTATTGAAAAGGATACAATTGCCGCAAATGAATATAACAATAAAATACAAGGACGCCAGCATGCCGGGCGTCCCCACGCCGCCGTACGCGTTAATGCCGTGGTACATTACTACGTTCCAGTCTTCACCTGTTAAGATCTGAAAAACGAAATAGTCGTAAGTCGTTATTTAGCTTCACGCTGTAACCTACATACAGCATACAACAGGGTAAGCAGAGAAAACCTGGTCATCTAGTGTCACGACACTCCGTCCCAAAGACACGTCCGATCCCCACTATCTAATACTGGAGGCATCGCGTGTCGAATGGCAGAATTCGCTCACTTTGCCTCGTTACCAGAACACGGCCATAAAAAAAAATTTACTATTCCTCGAGGAGGAATCGAACCCACAGTTGGTTAGACTGGTTGCTAAACATGACTAGCCTCACTTTTTACTTTTAACATATAATAAAATTTTAATATATATTCATAAGTAGATTACATATAGTATAAACATTTATATTACTAAAGATATTACCTGAAACATAGTTAAAACAGCTTGCCAGAAAGAGTCAAAATTGTGTCTCTCTTTTTCAATCTCCCCCGCATAGTCAAACCTTCCACCAAACACTTGCATGCCTAACAGCGCGAAGATCATGATGAACAGAAACAAGAGGAGAAGAAGGGAGAAGATGGACTGTATGGAGTTGAGTAGAGACGCCACCAGGTTTGATAAAGAACGCCAGTATCTGGAAAATGTGGGAGATTTTTTTAATTAAGTGGTTATTTTATTAAGCTCTCTATGACGATCGCTTTTCATATTCAATAAATTGATTTTTACTGCGTATTACTTTTTTATATCTAAATCTTATTTAGAAGAATACACGGTAAGTACGAGTCCAAGCTGTCGTGATTTCTGAACCTTTTGCACATTGTTCATTCGGGATGAAAATAATCAAAATTAAGAAAACATCAACCATACAGGTCTGCGCCTGTATCGTTAGTTTCATTAGAGGAAGTGTCTCTATGTAAGATGACAGTACTGCACTCACCTATAGAATATCCAATCATATAATTTAAGGATATTTATTTCTAGTAAGATTTACACATTATAAGACAGTGAGTAGGTTCACATAACAATTTCACGTGTTTGTTTATTTTCATTCAATATCATCAATAACATTTAAAATTCAAAATTTTGCCAACATCTTGTATGGTAATTTGATTATTCCTCAATAAGCAAGCACATTTAAAACATCGACAACGAAATATCAGATATTAGATTCTGATACATAGACATAGAAAAAAGCGCTAGCAGAGGCGCTTTTTACCGTAACCCTTAAACTTACGAAAGTTTGAGAAACGTATAATAAATTTAAATATTTACTTTACAACTTAGATTTGCGTAGTTCCAAATACGAAATTCTAGATTCCAATAACTCACTTAGTGACTTTAAACACCCGCAACAGTCGCACACAACGCAACACAGAGATGCCCAGCTGTGGGATCGTGTCGCTCAGTATCAGCGCCAGCTCCAGTATGGAGCACACCATCACGAAGCAATCAAAACGATTGAATAGAGACACGAAGTAGCCCTGGCAGAAAAAATATTATAATTTAGCTTATTTTGTATGTCAATGAGTAAAATTTGAGAATGGAGTGTCTTATCACTCAGCTCTCTTTTTCTTTAGACGAGGATACGTGAAGCTAAAAATATAAAAGTTTTATTTATTAAAATATATCTAACATGATATTATTATTATTTTTTAAGCTGTATTTGTCACAATGTCAGTTTATATATGAAACACATGGTTATATAAGAAAAAAATATTTTCCTGGACTCTTTTGACAAAACGTGACTTTGGATCTGTCACTTTATGCACAACTGTCTCTACTGATTAAAATACACCAAAAATGCTATATTTATTATCAATTAAAAGTTATAGTAAAATTCTAAAACTACATACTTGAAACCCCAAAGCGTACATTTTCACCAACATCTCCATAGTAAATAGAACCACGAACAAATTATTTGCATGATTTTGAAATCGATCCAACCATATGTCTTGGCTGAAAAAAGTAATAATATAATAATGAGAAAACTGTCACTGCGCACCACAGAACTAGAAAATAAATCAATAAATACATAGATATTTCTAGGTCCTACAATATTACAAAATATTTTTAATGTAGTCGTAGTATTTCTTCTTTTTATTGTATTTCACATATAAACATAATTTTAAACTTAAAAAAAATTATTATTATATATGTACTTAAAATATAGTTATATTCTGTTACAAATTTTATACGCACACTTCATATAAGCATAATATGAAAAATACAGTAAGTATAAGCTAAGTTACACATACTTGTAATGCTCTGATGCAAGTACTGACGTATTTAAAAATACTAATACAATAATCGTCCAGTAAAAGGCTTGAGATTTAACAGCTTTCCTGCAAGCCCTGCGCATACGCCGGTTCACCTGTAAATTAAAATTAAATCAGATTAACGTTGTATCCTAAACACAGCAGGGAAGGCAGAGGGGAATCCCTTTGTTTAAGACACTCAATCCGCCACTTTCCGCTGAATTTAAAAGCAATGCGTGTTGAATGGTGGAATTCTACGCCGCGCTTTATCTCAATACCAAAGCGAAAAATGAATGATTCATTTCCTCGAGTTGTGATCGAACCCACAACCAGTCGCGTTTACAGTCATACTTAGTGCCTGTGCCACGACTGGCCTCATTAGTTATTAAATATGTACTACGTTAGCTCAAATACTATGAGACGAGACAAGATGGAGGAGTAATATCATATAATTACAAACGCTACGATAATTATATGGTGCCACTCGAGGAAATGAAATATTAATATTTTCATTTCTTCGCTATGGTGTCGAGACAAGACGCGGCGAGATGAGTTCCGCTACAATACGCAACGCCACCAAAATGCAGCGGAAAGTGAGGAACAGAAGAGTCTTAATAACAGAGTGTCTGTTCATGTTCCCAGTTTCTTCTACCTGATACGCCATGTACGGGATAGAGCGTGAAAAAAAAATTATTAGCTTTACACTGTATCCTGCATATATCACGCTAGGCAGAGGAAACCTGTAATCTAATTTTCTTAGAAATATTGAGACCCTGATGGATGGTGGAACTAAATAAAAAAATAAAAATTATTTATTTCAGATCCATATCCGTTTAGTGTTAGTGTGTTAGCAACATTTTTTCCTTATGAATTATGTCAATGCCGCGCTTTGCCTTATTTAAAAAAAAAGTAATTTGATATAAATAAAAACAATTTCAATATTTGGATCACAAGTTATAATGACAAAAGTGTATCCATGAAGTCCATGAAGTCCATGAAGTCTACGTAAATCAAGTTATAGGAGACAATTATTAAGTCATTAAAAAGCCACTCACTTTATCAAATCTTCTACAATACAGTTTGCACGTGCTCGTCTGCGGCGGCTCCCCGTTGGCGTTCACGTTGTTTTGTGGTTCATCATTACTTCGCCTTTCTTTTTTGTTACCTGATTTTTTTATATGAATTTATTATTTAAAAAAAATACATGCATTATACTACGGAGAAATAATTATTATTAATTACAATTAATCATTAATTAATTACAATTCCTACAAGTGCAAATAACATTAGCGTTGGAATAGGGGGACAGGGTGGTCCGTGTCCACCCCAGAACAGTCTTGTGCCTATTCAAAAAATTTACACCCACACCACACACCACACACCTTGGGCAATTTACACCCAAGGCCCATAGTCATTAAAAATATTTAACAAAGAACAGGAATAAGTCGATGGATTTCTATAAAAAAATACAGTATAAAATAAATCTACAGAGCACTATAAAATCTAACAAATAAAAAGGTATTATCCGTTAACTCTTATTAAAGCGAAATTATAAATATTGTCCTACCCTGATTATCCTGGTCCTCTTCTTTTTGGCCCTGGTCGTTCTCCAGGTCTAATTCTTCAGCGACTGTGATCCAATTCAAGTAGCCTTTCAAGTCTTCTTCAAACTGCTGCCTTTCGCGAGACTTTTGGAAATCACCGCGATTCTTCGCCTTTTCTCTTTCTTTAGAGAATTCTCTGTAAGTTTGTAATTTTTGGGAAAGTAAAGTTCTGTTTTATATATATTGTATGCTAGCGACTCGCCCGCCCCAACAACACAATTATTTATTTACTAATCTGAATAACTGGTATGGTAAAGATAATGTGTACATCAATTTGTGCACCAAGTGTGACTGGTTGTAGGTTCGATCCCCACTTGAGGAAATGAAATATTTAATTGCATTTATATTTTCATTTCTTCGCTCTGGTGTCTGGTGGCGCGGCGTTGAGTTCCGCCACTTAACACGCAATGCCTCCAGAACTCGGCGGAAAGTGGGAAAGGGAGTGTATTAACACTAGATTCCCTCCGCCTACCCTGTTGTGTGTGGAATACAGCGTGAAGCTGATTTAAAAAAAAACATTTCCGCAAATAAGAATCGAACCTCAACCGTCGCGTTTACATTAGAAGCTGTGCCGCTGCCTCGAGCTTTATAAATTTTTATATTAGGTTAACAATTTTCTTAAAAGAAAATAAAATCTTACCCAGACAACACACCAAGAATAAGATTCATAACGAAGAAATTTCCAAATATGACCAGCGTGACGAAGTATATCCACACCCACGTGTTACCTTTCACGTCCGCTAACTAAAAAAAAAACTTTAAAATAATTTACTGGATATATTTATAAATCACATAATTTTTAATACAAGAACAAATAAGAATTCCATCAGATCCAATCAGTCCTTTCAAAAGATAAAGCAAAAAAGGCCACGAAGCCAGTCGTAGCGCAAGGCACAAGTGTGTGACTGTAAATGCGACTGGTTGTAGGTTCGATCCCTACTCGAGGACATGAAATATTTATTAAAATTTTCAATTTGTTCGCTCTGGTGTCGAGACAAAAACCGGCGTTGGGTTCCGCCACTTAACACCCTATGCCTCCAAAATTAGCCGGAAAATAGGGAACAGAGTGCCTTAACATTAGGTTCCCTATCCTGTGTGCGAAATACATCGTGAAGCTGATTTAAAACAAAAACATTTTTTAGAACGTCATGGTAGGTCTGAAGCCTGAACTGAAATAGTTTTAGGTTAAAATCACGGAAACACTTACTTTCAATATATTTTAATTTCTCAAGTCTAATTAAACAAAGCACACAGATAGATATATTCCACCACCCAACACGTCAATCAAATACGACATCCAAAAAAAGGGGGCTGAGTAATACAGGATCTGTATGTAAAAATTTTGGGGTTGAACTTCCACTTCAAGCAACAAATTATTTTCATTTCATGGTTGGGTAACAAGGCAAAGCGCGACGTTAAATACCGCCATTCACCACGTCATTAGTCCAAAATTTAACGAAGCGTGATTTTGAGCGGGATTATTATCATCGTATTTTATCCATCTACCCTGCTATATGCGGGATAGAACATAAAACGAAAAACAACTTACAGCATACATAATATCCGTCCACCCCTCCAGAGTGATGCACTGGAACACAGTCAACATAGAGTAGCCTATGTTATCAAAATTAGTGATACCATAATTGGGGCCAACCCAATACTCCTTGCACTCGAAGCCTTCTTCACATTGGCTGCCTATGTCCGCGTAGCGCGAACAAGGTTTTGGATCATTTGTCATGTCATCTGGAATACAAGATTTTATATGAGCTTAGCGAGGATGTCACGATGTGAGAGAGAGAATGTGACCTCAATGCCACTTCCATCTGTTAATTCTTTGGGCTATATCATAACATTAATTCTAGGTTGGGTTGCTTCATTTCAATAATATAATCTTAATAATATTTTTAGAACAATTTAGGAGTTTTTTTTAATTAGTCGATAATATAACTTACTGTTCTCTTTCTTAAAACACGTATCATGCAGCGCTCCAGAAAACAACTCCAGTCCGATAATAGCGTAAATAATGATGACGAAGAGCACCAAGAAAGCTATGTGGAACAACGGCACCATGGCCTTCAGGATTGAATTTAACACGATTTGGAGACCTGAAACATACAATACAAATTATAAAAGAATGTCACCGATGTTGAATTACTTTGAATGAATTGTTGAACTTTAATATTCAGATTAAAAAGTTTGGTTGATTAAACGCGCTACTCTCAAAAATTCCTGGTATGTATAGAAAAATTATGTTTGTGTGGGATAGTAAATTTGTTGAGGAAGGTTGTAGACTATACAGGAGAGTCAGCGCTCCTTTATGGGAACAGCATATAGGGTTAATTATTTTAAACCCATACCTAAAGAGATTAATCAAGATACCTCAACAGTTTATACGTACGATTTTTTCATTTCACCGATACCAATGACGTAAACACATACTAGTACAAAGATTCTACTACAGGTTAAACGACTTTCAACGTTGCCGCTAATACCTACGACTCGATTTCAGAATGAGGCGTATGCGGCAGTTTCCCTTTGATAGCTTTACATCTACGTGCATCGTTCTTGAAAAATAGCTTTTTATTTTAGAACGATAAATTTATTATTTATTTTGTTTGAAAAAAGCACTTTATTTTTAGGAAGAAAAATTGTATTGGGCTTTTATAGAGAAGTTAAAACTGTGGTTTCTTTTAAAGTGGTGCAGACTAAAATGTCATATAACGACGAACGTTGTATAACGTCACACTATGATCAATAGTTTTACGCTGCATCCTCCATTTCCCATGCACCGCCGATTGAGACATTGCGCATTGAATGGGACTTAACGCCGCCAAATGCAGTAACAATGAAAAAATCAAACAAATTGTACTTTTAATAACAGGCAAAATCTAGTAAATTATAAAAAATAATATACATACTTGGCACTCCAGAAACCAATCTCAAAGGTCGCAGCACTCTGAAGGCCCTCAAAGCCTTTACGTCGAACAGATCTTTAGAAATGTGCTGGAGAACCTGACTTACTATACTGTGAATAGAACATACAATAGAAGTTAATGGTTAGTAAAAAATCTCTATATATAATAAGACAATAAAAATATTTTGACTGAAATGGATATAATATTTTTGACTGAAATGGATAGAGGGGCACTTAAAAAGAATAATAGAAAGCAAAAATATATATTTTTTTAATTTCTTGTCTGTCTGTCTGTCCATATGTATGCCCACATTTTTCTCTGAAAGTACAGAACCGATTTACTTGAAAATTCACCAATTCACCAATTGCTTTGTTTTAACTCAACTTAACTACTAAAGTTTGGTTAATCAATATCGGTTCATTAAAAAAAAAGTTATCGTCATTTAAATGAACTCAAGGCATTAATTTGCCTGCGTATGTTATATAGCAATCGCGCTGGTAAGATTCCTGGCTAAAGAATGACATTCGAAAGGTCTTGGTTACATGACTGTTGATAAAAATAAATACTTTTGAAGCACTATTATATAATATTCTATACAATAAAGTAAACAAAATTGAATTGTTAGTGGAGGTTACCTTCATAAATCATAACAGTTAAGTTTAAGTCGTAATTAATTCAACACAGAGATAAAGAACGATTTTGAAAGAAATATCAAGTAAATACACAGATTTTTTGGTTGGTTCGTTCATATAATATATGT
Source organism: Heliconius sara (assembly GCA_917862395.2). NCBI lineage: Eukaryota > Metazoa > Arthropoda > Insecta > Lepidoptera > Nymphalidae > Heliconius > Heliconius sara. The sequence goes on along the minus strand of OU860797.2, from coordinate 19,324,876 downwards.
AACTAATTTAAAAACTGTACAGGAGTTAATATGCAATTATTAGTTATTTTACAAATAATATTATGAAACATTACTCAAATCAATAATTTAACATTAAATGCTGTTTCTGAAGCAGTAAATTAAATTATTAACTGACATCAGCACATTTAACAGAGTTTTAAAAAACATAACGTAGGTAAAAAGAACGTAATGTTACAAAAATATACGCATAGTATACGTACTAGCGAGGATATAAGTACTATCGAGGATGTCACGGTAAGAATGAAGAAGAAGAATGAGTGATGAAAGAATAGCAAAAAAAATTTATGATGGAAAAGCGAGCGGTAAGAGAGATAGGGGGAGACCTCGGTTGACCTTCGAAAACACAGTATCAAAGATACTGGTGGAAGGTCGCGTAAAAAGCATGAGGACCCTCTGGAGGGCATGTATGAAGAGATTGAGGACAGTGGACGAGGCGAAAGAGGTATGTAGGGATCTTAGCGTTTGGCGCTCCGTTCTATCTAACTACCCCGCCAGGGATAAAGCGTGAAGCTAGTTTAGTTTTTTTAGTTTATATTTAATATATTGTTCCTAAATCTTTGTTTATACTTTTTGAATATACTAAATAAATAAAAATAAATCAGCTTCACGCTGTATCCCGCACACAGCAGGGTAGACAGAGGGACCCAGTGTTAAAACACTCCGTTCCCCACTTTCTGCCGAATTCTGCAGGTGTTGCGTGTTGAGTGGCAGAACTCAACGCCCCTCTTACTCTCGACACCAGAGCGAAGAAATGGAAATATAAATTTAAGTAAATATTTCATCTCCTCACCAGTCGGCTTTACAGCCACTGCGCCACGACTGGCCTCAGATAATACTAATATATTTTATTAATACCATCTTTACGTCTAACGGACTGTGTTGTACCTATTCAAGTTTAGTTGTGTTAAATTTCGACAGTACATACAAAAATACTGAAAACGCAGATTGGAGTCGTTATGCATGTTTTCTGATTATATTAAATTAATCGTCTAATGCAACTGCTTGCAAAGACTTTAAGACATAAAATGGAAAATTCCTTTTTTTCACATTCCTGTATAAATTGTGTATAATTTTCGTTGAGAATTTTTTTCAGCACGTCTATACTCCACAACCTACAAAATTGCAACTTTGTAAGTCCAGTACAGTTCGTCAGTTGCCTTAACTGTCAATCACTCATTAACACACGAGTTCAAAATATAACTATATAGATGAGAACTTGCAATCATAATGATAATTTGAGAAATTTAAATTATCGAGAAACTCATAACTAACAAATAAAAACCGTGTACACGAAAAATCATTACACAATCGAATTGTATTTTCATGATTTAAGATATTATTTATTCTCACCCAAATTAATACCAGAGTTGGTCATAATTTTATAAGTAAATATCACTTGGGAATGAAAAAATCTAAACGTAGCGGGTCTCGAACTCGATAAGTATTTTCCTTTCCTAAGTGTGAAATAACACTTTAAAAATGTTAAAAATATCTCTTGTATGAAACCGTCGTCTCATAGCAGTGGAGCGTCTGTCTGTAAACGCGACGGTACGTGGTTCGATTCCCACTCAGAGGCATGAAATATTGTCATTTCCCCGCTCTATTAACAAGACACGTTGAGTTCCGTCATTCAATACGTAACATCTCGATAAGAAGGTGGCAAATTGGGGACGGAGTGACTTAACACTAGGTTCTCTCTGCCCGCCCTGTTATATGCGGGATACAACATGAATTTAAAAAATAACTCGCGTTCTATAAATACCTTACTTAACTTACGTCATAGAATAATTAATGGGGTCATTTTATTGAGGTTAGTGAGCTTTGTTCTGCAATGCCTTTGTTATATATAGGTCGGGTAATGTAATGGTTTTTGAATTGATTGATGTGGATCATTAGGAGGTGGTCGGAAGTCCGATATTTTTTTTTACCCTACCTCAAAGAAAACTTCCCTTTTCACTTTGTTGTCCTCATACACAAAAACATTATTAAAAAAAAATTAAAAAATCAGCTTTACGCTGTATATAATAAATTTATCATAATCAATAAATTGATTGTAATGTAAGAATTTATAACTACTATAATTACTCTCTTTACTATTGATTGAATTTACAATAGAAAAGTATCTAAATCTAAATCAAACTATAAGTTACACTAATATTAGTATAAACACCTTGAGACATAGCTATTATACATTATGGGCCATCAATTCCACTAAGCACTTTTCTATTTGAATCGAAGGACGCTCTTGTCGCGTTATTTGGCAAGAGAACACCTGACATCGACTCAAGCGCGTAAATATGGGATAATTAAATAAATAGAGACCGTCGTGGCGTAATGTCTGCGCGTAAAAATGACGGTTGTGGGTTCTGTTCCCACTCATACAAATAAATGTTTTTTAATTCGTCGCTCTTGTAGGTGATCCGGCGTTGAGTACCGCCATATAACATGCGATGTTCCTAATTCAGGACGAAAACTAGGAACTACCTTTTCACTAAGGTATTTCTGTCTGCCCTGCTGTATTCGGGACAATATATGAAAATAGTAAAAAAATATATAACTTTTTTCTATAGAATTAGCTTAAACATTTAGATATTGTCGTTAAAATCATAATTTTACTAGAACTCGAAAATAATCCGGGTTAGTAAATAAATATTTTTGTAGTAGCTGGCGAAGCCATCCGTCCGATGTCCGTTATTGAGTAGCTCATAGACAATGCACGAACGGCACTACTAAACTTAGTAAAATTACATTGGAATTGAAAACAAACCAAGCTGGCATGCCAAACTTCAGATTATAGAAAATCCCCTATTCTCTACTAATAGAGGAGAGGGTACTAATAGGTGATATCTCCTCTTCCTACGGAAAATAGAAAATACGTATTTCCATTTTATGTGTTTCCCGTAAAATCGACCCAAACAAGGTGGCGGGCGAAGACTGTTTTATAAAACATAGTAATAATCGCTACTAACGTCAAACATCCATACACACCTCAAATTTGTTAAGCGGGTCAAGTCCGTCTATTTCTAATTTTATAAGAAAATGACAAATAAAATACATACTTAGTTAATAATGATCACAAGGTTTTCTATTGTTGTACTAGATTTTACATTTCACATTTTTCCATTGTGACGCAGTGGGTCAGAGCGGTACTTGAAGGACTGTGGTTGTGGGCTCATCTCACACACGGGAGAAATGAAAAATTTTCATATTCTCATTCTGTTTGACAAAGTCAGTTTTGCAATTAGGTTGATGCGAGTCATGTTTGTATACATGTGTTTTAAATGTTTACCTAGGACATCAAACCCACTGCCTCCGGCAATCATCCAGCTACTACTATACTATCAGATTATAGAAAGAAGGTTATTATTTATATGAACAATGCTCGTTTAGATAAAGCTTATTCCTTGACCCAGTAACGTGTCCCTGTGTGATAACTAGTGTCACGTTACGTGCCAAGCTCACGTTATATTTAAATAAAGGTTTAGGTGCGATTTTCTTCAAAAAGACTAATAAATTGAGTATTATGACCAATTTAGATTACAATTATAAAGTAATGCCAGAGTGAGCTGCCCAAAGATCGGGGGTTTAAATCTCTGGAATGCTTATAATTTTTGATACAAAGAGGTTTATATTTTCTAGCACAATTTTATTCTTGTAAAAGTATCTTTGTATGTATATACATACATACGCTATATTCTTAGTTTACCGTGCAAAAAATGACTTATGATTTATTCTAAAAAATCATTTAGAATGATTTTTACTACAAGATTTTTTTCCCCATTCATGTGTCTCACTTATCATTTGTCATCCATCCTCCGTCCACCGTCATCCTTTAACTAATTTAGCAATCAGTAATCGATATATCGGCAGATGAACGGATAGCTTAATAATTAACATAATACACATAAACAAAATTCGTGATATCCCAGATCTTAACGCCGCACTTTACCTCGTTACCAGAGCGAGGAAATTAAAATATTAAGTATTTCTGTCCCTCGTGAGAATCATGCTTTCAGTCATTCGTTTGGCTACGACTGGTCTTTTGTCTGTTGTTTTATTTGCATAGTATTTATTAATCTCTCTGCTCGTAAAGGAAAAATAAAAGCTAGATTACTTTTATCAAAAATACAATATTTTACGTAATAAAAAGATCCACACCACAAAATACTCCAATTCAATTATAAGATACGAAATACATCGTAAGTGTTATTTTATGTGTGTTTGTCAATGACTTCGTTACATCAAAACATATAAATAAAATATAAGCGAAGACCAAATGTGTGTCACATTATTTTACGATTTGTTCTTAACCTAATAATCTCTTGAGAATGTCCAGATATCCGTTTATTATTAAAACTCAATTTAGTTTTACCCTACTGCGCGACGCAAAAGAGTGTAATAAAACACTCCGTCCTGTTATTAGAGCAGAGAAATCAAAATAATTAATTCCGCCAAGTGGGAATCGAAACTACACCTACTACTATAACGTCACGTTTAAAGTTATCATCGATCATCATCGATCACACTATAACTGTGGCTCCAAATACCACCACCTGTACAAACAAATTTGGCGAAAGACGAAAACCCTCTATTTAACCTGCTACACGGCACAAAGCGTAAAGTTAAAAAAAATATAAAATATATAGAACTTACCCGATAGTAACAATAGTGAAATCGAGACTGTTCCAAGTGTTCCTGAGGTACGCACCAGGATGAAACAGAAATCCATATGCAATGATCTTCATAACACACTCCGCCGTGAATATAGCCATGAATATCCATTCTACTTTTTCCTGGGAAAAAAATTGATAATTCTTATTTAATAATAGTATTTACAGACTTTGATCAAGTCTCTTGCAATTTTTATAAAGTGCAATAACGTAAGATTGTTGTATCAGATGAGCGACATATAAATTTAATACTCATAATATGAAGGCGCAATTTTATATCATTATAGATTTTTTCCTTTGGTAAAAGTTGTTTCCCGCAGAGTAGAGAAAGAGAGAATGTGTAAGACACTTCACTCTCAATTTTTTTTGTCATTGCTGTTAAGTGACAGACTTCAACGCCGCGCCTTGTCTGACCAGAGCGAGGAAAAGACAATTGAATATAAATCATATTCTCAAGTGAGAATTGAACCTACAATTAAATATGTTATTACAACTACAACTACTTTAACTCAGAACTCCCTTCATCTATTATATCAATTTAACCATCAGATAAAAAAAGCTGTTATCATTTATCGATTTTCCTGTTGTTAATAAGACACTATAGTGCCATAGTTAGTACGTGCCTAACCGTTTATAGGGTTAAACCCCATTTTAATTCATAATCATAAAGCAAAGCGTTATTTTTAACTTTTTATACCCATATCTTTTTAACTTTACGCATTTAACATAGCAAGCAGAGAAGTGCCTAGTGTTAAGTCACTTTGCTCGTCACTTTCCAATGCATATTGAATACCGCATTTTGTCTGCTTTTCAGTGCCAAGATATGAAAATAATTTATTCCCCCAAATAAGATCGAATCCACAACCATCGTGTTTTCACTCATCCGTGCTACTACTACGACGGTTTCAATGCCCATTGTATGGAACGATTATTTATATTCATAGTTTATTTAATATGTGTCATCTACGTATTTCGATATTGTAATTTATTTATTTATCATTTATACATACATACATAAATTTAACAGAGTTTATATATTTTTAGTAAGTATTAGTATTACTCACCATCAACACTACACCCATGTTAATAATAATAAAAGGTATTTTATAAGGATCTCACCAATATTTGATTTGTATTATTCGTGTCGCCCGATGGGTACGGAGTGAACACAGCCAGTGCTATACAGTTAGCGAATATCGTTGTCAATATCATGTATTCAAATGGCCTGTACTTGTGTTAAGGAAATTGTATTATAGATTTTTTTAACTTTCAAAAAAAGTATTTTTTTTATGGAACAGACACGGCAAACGAGCGTGCGGGTCACCTGATGGTAAGTGATTACCGCCGCCCACTACCCCATGCAACCCCAGAGGAGCTTAATATTTTTTGCTGTAGACGGTGATGCAGTACACTATACTTTTTGAACTTAACAGACATACTTCGAATAAAAAGTGATTCTATTGGAAGTGATGTATGTGGTGTATGTTTCTGCCGTGTGATCCCGGCCTAGAATAGGATCATCCTGGTACTGGTGGTGTCTTAAGAGGCGACTAATGTACGTGTGGTAGAGTCACGTCGCCAGCAATGGCAACACGCATGGGCAGACTCAACCGAATCATTACCACACCCGGCATTTAAAACCGGCGTGAAGTAGTGGCTTTATGCCACTGCGTTTCGCATCAGGTAATGCCGGGCTCTGGCGCCCAACCCACCTTAAAGGCCGGCAACGCACCTGTAGCAATTTCATTTCTGTTTTCTTCTTCATTGAGCAAAGAGCGGGGAACGGAGTGTCCCAACGCTCCGTGCTCTACACTCTGCGGCAAAAAGCATGAAGCTATTTTACTTTAATCTTTATAAAAGGATACTTCCATTCAACTATATCATAACACAATTTTCTTAATGGATTTTTCAAAGTCAAACAGAATAAACTCCTCTTAGGTCTTTCCGGTTGTTGTTTGCCTCGCGGTCTGGCCTGCTTCTTGGGCGGAGGCTGAGCCTGGCCTGTATCGGGGGCTTCTGTTTCGGGCGTCGTAGCACCTGTTACCTCAGCTTGCGTTGCCATTTTACCCTGGAATTCGAAAAATATACAAATTTAGTATAAAAAAAATATTATATTAATTTCTGTTTTTACACATATCTATTTTTTAGTTTTATATTTATTTAATTATTTACTTAAATGAAGTGGGACATGATACAAAAGACATTTAGAATATTTAAAAAAATTCCACGTTTACAGAAGGGAAAACCTAGTGTTAAGACACTAGATTTTCTCTTCTGCGCTTCTCTGCGCAGGCAAAAAAGCTAATATTATATATAAATAACGCCATGAAATATAAACCCACAACTACCATTCGGTCAGACACGCCACGACACCCCAATTGCGCCATGACGGCGTCTCGTCTATCGTCTATAGGTGTTTAATAATAGCCGCATTGGAAGCTAAAGTGACATCAACGATCGAAAATATAATAGCCCATAAAAAATATTAGCGGAAAGATTACGATTTGTAATTTTATGGTGTTTCGCACGTAAAAATTCTGATATAAACAATATAACTTTTTGCTTAATATAGGCCAGACGTGGTGCAGAGGCGCTAGCCTACGAGTGTAAACACAGAAAGTTCGCGGGTTCGATTCGCGAAAGTGGGAAACAGAAGTGTCTTTATGAAGAACGGAGCTATAAAAACATATTTAAAAAAATACACTTAAATATGTATATTTCTTTTTATTTTTTTATAGCTTCTTTCTTCATTAAGACACTTCCGTTTCCCACTTTTCGAATTTATAAGGAATAGAGTATTTAGATGCAAAATTCAACACCGGGGTTAGTCTCATTATCAGAGTGAGAAAATGGAAATATTAAATATTTCAATCCCATGCAGCAATGGGAATCAAACCCACACGACGGTTGTGGGTTCGATTCGTTTACAGTCGCATGGTTTTTGATAATATTTTCTTAATTTAATCCGTAGTTCCTGACATTAGCGCATTGAACTAGTTAGTTTCGGCAGAAAAGGTTTGTATACAAAATACTTAAACACATATAGAAGTTAGTAACGTCACTGGCATTACCTATTGGCTATTACGCACGATGGATGTGTGTCTAAATAAACCGATCTTCTCATGAAACGAGATGCAAGTAAACAGAGTGATTAGTCACTGTATATATCGTAAATTTTGTTGTTATTTGATTTCGAACTCGGCCGCGAAGAGGCGGAATTCTACGCAAGGTTCTGAGAGAACTTAGTTTTAAGAAACTTCTGAAAGCGAGGAAATTAATTTATCCCCTGAGAGGAAACTCAATCCACAATCTAATTCAAATCAAATCCAAAAAATCCAATTTAATGTCATACCTGTTCCGCTACACCACGACAGCCTCGTTGGAATTTATAGTACAAATTTTAAAAATAACTATTTTGAATTTAGTGACAGTAATATACTTGAATTAGTCAGCCATAGCTATTTTTATAAACAGTTATACCCTAAATTATAAACAATGTAAAATGGTAATAAAATTTCATGACTCAATCTGTAAGACAATCGAGTTATGAAACTAAAATAACTCTATCTATATCACCTAATAATGTATGTCGCTATAAACGTAACGTTACATTATCGGGAATCAAACCACAAACTGCGGTAATAAAAAATATAACAGCGATAAATAATCAACTATATTTTTTTTAGATTCATGCTGTACTCTGCACAAATCAGGGTAAGCAGAGGGAATCTGGAAACCTGGTATTGAGACACTGCGTTACCATTAAGACATTGCTTGCTGAATGGCGGAATGAACCCCGCGCTTTACCTTGTGACCAGAGTGCCGAAATGAAAATATGAAAAATTTCATTCCCTCGAGTGGGAATTGAAACCAAAACCGTCGCGTATATACGACTACGCCACAACAACCTCAAAGTGTCATTGCTACAATATTGAGGCTTACATGACTGTAAACACGGTGGGTTAAATTTGCACCACTCAACACGCGATATTTAAAAAAAATAAATCTTGGGTTAACAAATTTTGGAATGATGCGCTTATCTATCCTGTGCCTCATATATCTATAATAATAATACAAAATTGACGAATTTGTCTGGTTGACCACGCTAATCTCATGAACTACTGGTTTAAAATGAAAAATTCTTTAATTCAGTGGTGGCGCAGTGGCGCACGGTTGTGGATTCCCATTTGGGTGAATGAAAATATTTAATATTTTCATTTCCTTACTCTGGTAACGGTCAGTTCCTCAACGCTGCGTAAGATCGCCACTCAACACGCAATGCCTTCCTCAATAATTCGGTGGAACGTAAGTGTCTTACCGTGGACCGGAGTGTCCTAATGTTACGTCCATATGGTGTGGAACCAAATAATACCTATATAGCAGCAGCATTATAGTCACTATCGTCATCGACATTCTGTATCACACTGATGTACCGAATAACATCGTAAAAAAATAATGCATGTATAATTGTATATACAATGTTTGTAAGACGCCTACATCAGGTTCAACGTGCTACACCTAAGACTACGTTAGTACGTACAGTAGGTATGCATGTGATGAATTAAAGAGCAACGTTTATTTAGTTTTTCATTCATTGTGAAAAATCTCTATGCAGAAGGAAAGTGAAGAATTTTTCTTTAGCTTCACGCTGTATCCCGTTCGTGGCATCCGCTATACGCAGAGAGAACTTGGAACCTAGTGTTTCGACACTCCTTTTCTTTAAGACTTTTTTCTCACCAATTAAGAACACTACCTTTCCCCATATTTTGTCAAATTCTGGAGGCATTGCGAGTTAAATGGCGTGGCTAAACGGAGAAATGAAAATAAATATTTTATTTTTTCGAGTGCGTATCGAACCCACAACTTGTGGTTTTTGTGGCACACCTTTAGCCGTGCATCACGGTGTTTGTAATATTGTCCGCCTATAGGTCTTATACTTTATTCGAATATGGAAAACACTTGAGACGTGAGTGCAGGGTGTGTGCCGTACGTTAATTTAATGTATGGGCCGCTTTGTGGTGCTCTCGAACCAACAACTTATATTAATTTTAAATGAAACTATTAAACCGGATTAATCGCGTATATTTAGTCTTCATATTATACATCTTTGGAAACCCAATGTTTTAAACACTTTGCAGTAGTTCACGGGTAGACAGACGGGTTCACGGGTGGCATTCGCCTGTCAGTTGACATAATTATTATATCAAACTACCGCCAACTATTTCTTAAGGATTAAAGGAGTACGCAAGACAAAAAACTGACTAGTTCAATTTTAAATAGATCCCATAATCAGAACCTATCGAAACTTACAAAAACTATTTTTGAAGAGTATCTAAAAAAAAAGCATAATCGAAATCGGTTGCCGTGATATTGAGTTATTTGTCCATTTGTAGCGCACATAGTTAATGCAAATTTAAGCTTTTTATATAATTTTCTCATGGATACCATTGTCAGAAATGACATTAATTAAAATGGAACCAAATCAACAAAATCGGTTCAACTAGTCAAAAGTTCTGAGTAAAGAACATAAACAAAAATACAGTTGAATAAATTCAGAAAGATCACATACAAACGTCCCGGAGGGTTCAATAAAGACTGTTGCAGCCGCAGGTCTGGTAAGAATTCACGGCGTAGGAGCAGGGCGGTACACTTGCACCTTCTTCCTTTTAGTACAACTAACAGTGAACAGTTGTAATGGAGACGGAGATAGAACTCGCTCTTGGCTTTTCCTTTGAAAAATTTCTAGTTGTAACAATCGGTTGCATTGTTACAACTAGCAACTTATGCCGTCATTTCAATTACTAAATAAACTTCCATTGGCAAATATCTTATTAGAAACTTAGATTCTGAAGGCTTAAGATAAAATTTATGTGTTACAAATTTCACTTTCTTAACATTTTTACCTCTAAAAAATCTTGAGTTATGCATGGCCACAATGATAGAATGTATAACCTACTACTACTACATCACGAGCAAAAGCATTATTCAATAATTATATATTTTAAAGGTGTACGGATAATCGGTCACATTGAGTAGGTATACATTATTTATCACTTTATATTGACAACGAGAAGCTTTTAAATCCTACTCACTAAGTGCATTAAGCACACACCTAATAATACTTGCCCTACATGACGTCTAAACTAAGCGGAGCTTAAGCTTTTTTTTTTTCTTATACATATTTTATCTCATTTTTATAGAACTAGCGAATTATTTGGCTTCGGTCGTCTGTTATTATTTTTTTTTTATAACAATCCTGTTTTTATATTTTCAAAAACTGCATCACAGTTATTACACTAGGTTCTCTCTAGTCTAGGGTACTAGAGAGATGCGAAAAAAACTTATTATAAATATTTTGTTAGCTTCATGCTCTATCCTGCACATAGCAGGGTAATATTAAATATTTGATTCTCTCGAGTGGCCATCGAACTCACAACCTGTCGCGTTTACAGTGGCACGGTCGCACTGGCCTCTATATTTTTTTAAGCTTCACGCTTTATCCCGCACAAAGCAAGGTAGGCAGAGGGAACGCAGTGTTAAGACACTCCGTTCCCCACTTTCTGCCGAATTCTTGAGGCATTGCGTGAATGGCAGAACTAAACGCCACGCTTTGCCTCGACACCCGAGCGAAGAAATGAAAATATAAATTTAAGTAAATATTTCATCTTCTCGAGTGGGGATCGAACCCACAACCAGTCGATTTACAGTCACACTTTGTGCCGCTGCAAAATTTGTTACATAATTCATTAAGATTGTTTAACAAAATTATTATAGTTATGATTTTTTTGTCCTGTATAATTTCCCAAGAGAACAACTAACCTATACGCTACACCGTTTGTAGATTCGGTTCGCTGTCGAGTGAGACGGGCTCTGACTGCAAACGCGATATTTGTTGGTTCAGTACCCACTGGAGGGATGATTATTTATATAAACTATTATAAAATCCCCGATTGGCAATTGGACTCGCAACCACCACGTGTATAGTCTTCGAAAAATTCAAGTCATGGTACAAGACAATTAACAAGATAATCGATACTTTAAAGAATGTTCAGAAAACAAGAATAAATAAACATAATGACTTTGCCCAAGTTCACCAACCGGTCACGCGGGTCGCCGTCTGCAATGCAAACTGATACTTTGCAATTTCATTATATTAAAAGTTAAATGAAGAATACCTTTTTTCGTATTTTTACACTGTATCCCACATACCTACAGCAGGGAAGGAACATGAAGACTAGTGTTAAGATACTCCGTCTTTTATTTTTCATCCAAATTTCGAGATATGATAAACGGTGGAACTCAACACCGTGCTTTATCTACGAGAGCGCGAAATGAAATAATTCATTATTTTGAGAATCGAACCCAAAACCGTCTCTTCCTTTCCCCTCTACCTATTCTACTACATATAGAATACATGGTGATACAGGGCGAATAAAGTATGAAAATATATAGTAGGGATAGTAATGTACTAAAGCTTATCGATTTACGGTAAATTTCAATAGTAACAAAGTTAAGCTAAAAAGTTGTAACGAAACGTTAGAAGAGCTTAAATTCAAAAAGTCGATAATGAACTAGTCTGTAAAGCTCTAATGACATTTTTACTTTTTTTTTTTTCAAAGATTTCAGTTTCGTGTAATGAACATAAAATTGTCTTTTAGGTAATACGTCTTCATAACCAGGACTTAGGTAATAAAATATAAAAAAACACAATTTTGTTGTATGATTCACTTGTAACAATTACATCATTATGATATTCAGCAGTTATAGGTGGCTTAGACGTCAATGCAATAATAAATGATACCATCGATTGATGATCTGATGATGGAGCCATGAACTGAATAGTGGAACTCTTCAAAGGTTAATGAATAATAAATATTATTGAGTACTATATGCTTATTCAAATTCACGAGGTATACAAGATGTTTAATGATTATTATTATTAATTTATGTAAGTCATTTTGTTTTACACTTAAATTTAATACAATATTAGCTGAATTTCACTTTCCAAATTGAGGTACTTGCAATAGGTATATATATAAAAAGAAATATATTACAACTACCTCGAGAGAGGTTTTAATCCACAATTATCAGTACAGTCAAATTCTGTTTAATATTATAGTATTTTCATTTCCTCGCTCTTGCAAAGAAACAAAAGTGCGGCATTGAGTTCCGCAACTCAACACGAAATGTCTACAAATTCAGTGGAGAGTGCAAGACGGAAGCGGAAATGCAGATGCACAAATGTCCACGTAGCACGGTAGGCTAATATTAAAGCACTGCTTTCTCCGCTTTCCGCCTAATTTTCAAGATATTAAGTGTTGAGTGGTGGAACTCATCACAGCGTCTATCATTTTTATTTTATTTTCATTTCCTTGCTATAAGCAAGGAAATGAAAATAATTTCAATTTTAAGTATTTTTCGAGTGTAATAATAAAAAAAATATTCCTTAGAACAATTTTGTCATAGAAGTATCGTGATAAAATCAATTTTCTCTACTGCAGTAAATTTTAATTACAAAGCTTAAATCGTATAATGGAAACTGTATAGAAATCCACTTAGCGTTGTAAAAAAAAAGGCTGCATAAGAAAAGACGTGGAGATTTTTATTTCTTATTATTTAAAACAGAGCGCAAACCTCTCCATCTCTCTCTTTCTGGATACCTCGTCAACAACCCAAACAATATGTACATGCACGTTACTTGATCTTCCTACAGTATAATCGACATTGTGTTTTCGATAGTCAGCCGAGGTCTCTCCGAGATTTTTACCGCCCACTTCTTCACAAATCTTTTTCGTCATTCTAGCGTCAATCATTCTGTCGACGTGCCCAAATTACCTGAGCATGTTCTTCTTCACTCTCACTATGACATACTCGGTAGTACTGTAGAGCTATGTTAATGAAATGAAATGAACTGCTGCGTTTTGTCACCCATGAAAATGAAGTAGTGAGCTGCAGCTCGTTTTCTACTATTAAAAGTACCTTATGGGTTTTGTATCACAACATTCGATCTTGCCTTCCTTATAAAACAGAAAATAAAAAAACAAAAATAAAAAATAAACTTTGAAGAAAACCTCGTTCGTATTACAATACAAATGACTAAAAGAAACAAACAAGTTATTACACCAATAGTATTTAAAATAGTTATAGCTAGTAGTTAATACTTAGACATTAGCTTTTATAGTAATGGAAGACTATAATAACTTTAACATAAATTTTACTAAACTTACCGTATATGCTAATATTATAGAGTTTAAAAGTGATATAGGTATTCAGTTAAGGTAGAGTGGGTCAGAGAGTAAAGATTTAAACAATATATATATATATATATATATATATATATATATATATATATATATATATATATATATATATATATATATATATATATATATATATATATATATATATATATATATATATATATATATATATATATATTATTTATTTGATAGTCTATTTATCGAAGAAAGTTACAGAATGTATTTTTAACATTTAAAAGCTACCACAAGCTTTACCACATCAAAGGAAAGAAAAATCGCCCAGAGTTACCCCGGGCACTTAGAATATGTCATATATAAGTTTTAGTTATTTCTATTTTACCACGCTAGCTCAGATAAAAGTATAGTACTTATAAAATTATTTATACTTAGACTACAAATAATATTACCAATTGAATCGGAGTACTGTTATAAATGAATTAGAACCAGTCACACAACGAAAATTTTGATAATCCAAAGTACAAAGTGTTTTGATAATCCAAAGCTCAAGCAAAAATGTTTGACATTCAACATAAAAAAAGTAATAATAATGAATGAAAAGATTTATATATAAAGATACAAAGCGATCGTAAAAACCAATTTGGTATACAATCTAAGTGATGCACAGACGGATCCGGGTCACGGGAGTGTATGTAATGTGTATATATAAATAGATTTATTGCATTCCTCTTATAGTAAAACAGGCGTTGTTATTTCGAGCATGAAATTACCTTCTCACGTTTCGTTGTTAGTCCGATATGCTTTTGATTTGATGCAGTATGAAATGCATGTACATAAACAAACTATAGGAACGACTTCATTAAAGAAACTTTGGACCATGACAACGGAATGATCGTGGCACAGTGGGACTGTGCACGTCCGTAAACCTGATGACGGTGTGTTCGTTTCCCATCCCGGGAAATTATTTTTATATTTTCTCGTTCTTCTTTCTAAACAGAGTATACATAAATTAAACAATTTAGGAAGGACTTCATTAAAAAATCTTTGAACCAAGTCAACAAAACTTGAGGCCATCGTGGCGAAGTGGGACTGTGCACAATTGTAAGCGTGATGGTTTTGTATTCGTTATCCATTTTCGAGAATTCATTATTTTTATATTTTAACGCTGTGTTTCTTGTGCCGTTTTTTGGACTCTGGGGCCTTTTTTAAACTTTTATAAATTGTACTTCCCGTTGATCTCATACTTGATCCTATAATAAAAATCAAATAAAAAAAATCTACGCTTAAATAATATGTATGGTTGACCGATATCTCTTAATCGTTATACTTTTTTTTAAGTTTTATACGATAAAATCTAGGTTAAAAATTGTTTCTATCCAATTTCGCTTTATACGAGACGTCAAGGAAAATGGATATATCGTGTTTCAAACGAATCGAACACGATCAGTTCGGGACATATAATTTATCGTACTTGTAGTCCTTACTATCTCTCACATATTGAATGAAAATATAAAATTCTAATATCTAAGATAAAATTTTTCTTTTTTTTAGCTTCACGCTGTATCCCGCATAGGGTAGGCAAAGGAAACCTAATGTTAAGATAGACAGCCTAATTTTGGAGACACTACGTGTTTTCATCTCACCAGAAGGAAGGAAAATGAATCCTTTCCCCAACTGAATATCAAACTCAAAACCGTTGCGTGTACAGTCCAACGCTGCTGCTGCCTCTTATATATTCGAAGTAAAAGAAATAAAAAAATAATGTAGGCAATGTACTAAACGCTAAAAAATAATTCGGTAAGTCCTAGCTACCAGATCGCACCAATCTTCTCATCAATCTGGAGTATTGATTAGACAAATAATAAAATCGTTGGGCGCATGAAACTATCATATATTAACTCTAGAACTATCATATATTAACTCTAGAACGCAACGCCCAACGATTTTATTATTTATCTGATGAATACTCCAGATTGATGAGAAGATATTAAGAGTGGGTACCAAATATCACATCGATCTGGTGTCAGGAAGGGGGTAAAATTTCAATTACTAAATTTTACCCAAATAAACTGGCCAAGCTAAATATAACCGTTTAAAAACCACTACGTTCTATAGATACATTCTATGTTTAGCCTATAGCCCTCCACGACAAATAGACTATCCAACACAAAGAAAAAACAATTTGATCACGTAGTAGTAGTAGTTTCTCAGTTCAGCGCGTTCAACCAAAAAATATTATTAAGTATAGGTTTGAACAATTTTCAATTTCACTTTATAAAAACCGGACAACTGTGAGTCGGCTCGGCATCTACCGAAAATTCCGTAAAAAATTTGAGGCTCCGTGAATGTAAAATATTTTTTCAGAAAATCAGGTCGTATCTGAGTATATGGTTTGAATTTCAAGTCGATATCTTCAAACGTTCTTGAAAGAAAGGCTCTTGATAGAACAGACAGTCGGACGAACGACAAAGTGATCTTATAAGGGTTCCCTTTTTCCTCAAAAAGTACCGAATCTTAAAAATTGAGTAGGTTCTGGCGAAAGTTGAGAAGAGTGACTATTACTAAGTTTATTAAGTTTTCTCTGTGAATGTGTAATTTTTTACACATTGTCTACAAAAATGTGTACAACGATCGATGAACACTACAATTACGATAATGTTCTGTAGATTAGATAAGCGGAGTTGAGTGTGGGAGGCTTCAGTTGTTAAGAGATAGATTTTATTTCAATATTCTACTCGTATATTGACAGCAGAGAATTCCACTTGTGACTAATGATTTGCATATTTGTATTAGTATTACTATTATATGATATTCGAGGCCTGTACTTATGCAGGAGCACAAGAATATAATTGTAAACATAACAGGTTGTCAATTTTCATTGGAGGTAATGAAATATTTAATTTTTTCGTTCTGATAATGAGTCCCCTCAACATACAATGGCTCCAGAAGTCGGTAAAAAGTGGGGAACTGAAATCTCTTAATGGGAACGGAGTGTTGACGTAAAGCTAAAAAAAAATACATTCTGATTTGCTCCTTTTTTTAAAGGAAGTCAATATCTCCAATATTACTATCTGAGCTCTTAAAAAGAGTATGTTGAAAGAATATAGTCCAGACATTACGACATTTTTTCAAGATTTCACATATGACATATAATCCGGGGAATTAACTACGTGCCTACTAATAATGGAAACACTTAACAGACAATGTTTCCAAAATTGGGCGGGAAGTAGTGAACAGTCTTTTAACACTAGAGAATCTAGTGTAGTTGTGTGTTCACTCGTGATAAAGTTCTAACTCAAAAATTTTACTCGACATTTTTTTACGTACAAGCTTCATTATGCAAGATGCGAATTTGTGTATATCCTTTTTTTCTGGGCTATCAGGTAGATATTTGGTTCGAAAAAATAATGAAAACAGATATAGAGCTTGAATTTTGTCCCGAGTAAACACGGAAGTCGGCAACCATATAGATCTCCCATTCTTTTGTCGGTTAAGTCGAGAACGACGCATTACTCACTTAATTTTCTACAGAGATGTCAGAACACCTAGTATACATAAAGAAAATCCTAAAGTTAGTAATTTATAAGTGGTATATCACACAAAAAAACATTACAAACTTATATATTATACTTACAAATGAGGAGACACGTTGCTTTTATTGACCTACAATCATAATATTAGTGCCTACACGTACGATACTATTTCAACTTTTATCAATATAAATTTAAGCAACTTCTCATAAATCAGTATTCCATTGTGAGTTCATAAAAATCAAATATACCCTAACTTAAACTTTCGTCTAGACGTAACATATATAGTAACATATATTTACCGATGTAGACAATAGACATAAATATTTACCCCCGTCGATAATCGAATTGATGACCTATTTACGTCCAGACGATCATCAATAACGGATTTATAAATCAAAATTATATTCAATTGCTTACGTACATAATCATTGTGCAAGCGAAGTTTACGCGAAATGTTCCAATGTACATACAAAACATAAATATACAAAATGGTTTCGCTCCGCTTGTTCGCTTAGCTCGCCAACGCTCGCTTGCCTCGCTCACTATAATAATTAAAATAATATATAAAAAGAAACTAAAAAACACCTTACAACATCAAGTGATACAATTGGTATAAAATTTTGCTCGGATCTATAAATTGTATGAGCCTAAACTCGAATGGTTTACTAGTAATCTCTGCAGAGATCCAAGGGAGGATCTCAATCCTGGAATCACACCAGCTCGTTGATACAAAAACATTGTGTGATCACCTAGTTAACCTATAAGTTTGTTGAAGCACTATCTAATGGAAAGCGTGTTAAAAAAAGAATTGAAAGAGTTATTCAAAAATAGCAACAAAAATATATATTTTTAACAACACGTTCAATTTTTTACACGGGTTTTATATAAGTAAATGTGTCAATTTGTTCGTCTATGACATCGTAGCTCCTCGAGCATATATTCGATCTTCATCCATTTTAAACGGTTCACCCGACAAAGCATATAACTGCGGTAAAATCACCCTAACAACTTTTTAAAGCTTCACGCTGTATCCCGCACGTGGTAGGGTAGGCAGAAGGTACCTGGAAACCTAGTCTTAAGACACTCCTCACTTTTCGCCGAATTCCGAATGCGTTGCATGTTGTGTGGCGGAACTCAACGCCACATTTTTACTATTCACTTTTTCTGTACTCGACTTTGTTCTTACTTCTACGATGGTATAGACCACATCGTTGGAACCTGGTATGAAAATGTTTCCTCCCAAGTAAAATGCTGTTCGTAGGTAGCATCTACTGAACCAGAGACACCAATGTTATGAATATAAAAATTTCCCATCGTGTGCAGTCGAATGCGTCCCAACCACGCTACAACGGTTTCATCGGATTTTTCAATTAGTGTTATTGAAACTAGCATGCTAGCTTTGCTTCCCTTGATTTAGAGGAAATATTTTCCAAATTGAATGCTATTTACCCAGTTATAATAAATATATAGTCAAAATTTCAAAAATAATATCTATCTATATAGATAGCAGGTACCACTTCTAGTACCGAAAAATTTAGTTATAACTAGAATAGTAATAGCTAGAAACATAGTTTGTAGTTTCTAAATTACCTATATGATTGAAGTCACAACAATTGATTTGCTTTGGTAAACTTTCATCCTTCATACACAAGTATGAAAGATGAAATAATCATACAATCGACTGAGTCCAGTCGTGGCGCAGGGGCACAAACGTGCGACTGCAAACTCGACAGGTTGAGGGTTCAATTCCTACTCGATAATATGAAATATTAAATATTTTCAATTCCATGTTTTGGTGACGAGACAAAGCACGGTGTTGCGTTCCGCCACTCAACACGTAATATCTCGCGAAAGGTAGAAGAGTCTTAGTGGGAAGCGAGTGTACTTGTCACTAAGTTCCCAATTTCCCTGTGCTTTTGCTACAACGTGCGGGATACAGCGTGAAACTTAAAAAAAATCTTACATGAAACCGTGGTGGCGCTATCTGTAATTCCTTAAACAGAGAGATTCAATACATATTACAGATTTTATCAGATTGAGGAATTCAAAATTAATTAAATCTTTATAAGTGGAAATCAAACTCACAACTGTCATTTATACACATTGGACCACTGTGCCGCGATGGTGTCGAACATCGTACTATGT
Organism: Heliconius sara; assembly: GCA_917862395.2. Lineage (NCBI taxonomy): Eukaryota > Metazoa > Arthropoda > Insecta > Lepidoptera > Nymphalidae > Heliconius > Heliconius sara. The sequence continues at coordinate 19,305,289 of OU860797.2, read as the reverse complement.
TTGTGATTCTCAAAATGTTGGAAGGAACACATCGCTCCCTCTTAAATTCAACTCACACAATCGATAATCAATATATGTACCTAGTATTCGATATACTACATATAGATCGGTATAAAGGCGGCCAGACGTGAGACGGTCACCGTCATAACCTATTGCTATTAGGGAAAAGAAAAATTGTAACTCCGCTATAGTGTCCAAACCATAGCGGTAAAGCACTGTCAAGTGACACGATGCAAAGTATAATTTTAAAACATATATATAATTATATATTTTTTTCATTTAAAATGTTTTCAACGTCGATTTGATGTTAGCGTTTCACTGTAAATGCAACTTGAGGAATGAATTTGCAACAGGGGAATGAATTGCTTTTCATTTCTGACTCTGCTAAAAAGACGAAGCGCGGCGTCTAGTACCGCCAAACTGGAATACCTATATCTGCATACTCTGCTCTGCTATATATGGGATACGACACGGAGCTTATGTTTTATCAGGTAATTAGATATTAAAATCCTTCTAGAAATACCAAATTTACGAACCTCAAACATATGTAGCTATAATACATCTAAAATATAATTTGTATAAGTAAACAACTGTTTTTCTCAAATGATACTATATTATCACAGAAACAGTAGGCATATTTTTTGTCAAGGCTAAGGACAGCTCTTGATATTGTTCCAAAACTGCCCTACTCCAATATTTTTTGGCCTTGAATACTAAGAAATAAACAAAATAGAGGAAAACTAGATTATGTTAATATTCCACTATTATGTGAGTATGTCGTAAATAAAATAATAATAATTCGGATAGCGGGTTCAAATCACATAAATATATATTTTTTGGTTTACACTTTTACTCGCATTCCATACCCTACTTCCTATATATTTTCAAGACATACGATCGTATGTTGAGAGGCGAAACTTAACTCCACGCCTCCGCTTGTTACTGGAGCAAGGATATTAATATAATTCGTTTCCTCAGTTGGGAACCAAAACTGTCTAAAACCGATAACTGGCTTATTAGATAACATTAGTACAGCCTCAGTGCGTTAAAAGAAATTAGTAAAGTGTGACAACTCATTATACTATTTACAAAAAAAATAGCTCCAACATTTTTCACATAGCAGAGAGTTACTCTTATATAGAAAGAGAGGGAAGTATCAAGATACTATCGTCCACTTTTCGAGAAATTGCGTGATGGCTTTATTTATTTTTATATAATATCTGATACAAACAAATAGACAAAAATTTTGAACTATTTTTTTATAGCTATACATAATGTTTTCTTCACAATGAAACTTAACCGAGGAAGCATTAACATAAGTATGCATATTAAATAAATATTTAAGAGTAGATTTTAGAATATTTAAAAACTGGGTAGAATATAATAAATTATAAGCTAAGCCACAACTTATCAGGACTCGCATAATTCACCCCATGCTATAAATATTCAGCAAGCATTACATGCCAGCACGACCCACCCCTATACTCGTATATAAGTATTCATAACAGAAAGTTATTTATATGCGTCTACTGAAAAAATATAATAATATCTTAAAATAAATCAACAAAAAACTCGAAAATAATTATAAATTATAAAGATATTTCTTAACTTCATGCGAAGAGAAGCAGAAGCAGAAGCAACCTGGGAACATAGTGTTAAAACACTCCGTTCCTATTAAAATACTTCCGTTCGCAACTCTCTGCCGAATTCTCAAGGCACTGCATAGTTACTGGTGCAACTCAACGCCGTGCTTTGCCTGGTTACCAGTGCAAGGAAAAAAATATTTCATTTCTCCGTTCGGAAATCTAACACGCAGTCATCGCGTTTACATTCGCACGCTTATTGCTTCGCTTTTTCGCTTAAGACTATACCTACTCACATATTTTTTCACGCTACGACAATGTAGAGGATGACGTGTTAATATAAATAGGTAAAATTAAATTTAATTATGTGAGGCTGTCGTGATGCAGTGGGGCAGAGTTTAGCTGTAAACGCAAGGGTTGCCATTTCTTGCTCTGGTAAACAACGCGCAGCGTTGAGTCCCGCCTCTAAAGAGGCAATGTGTAGAAACTGGAAATGGATTCGCTTAACACTAGGTTCCCTCTCTTTTTATATAAGAGTAAAGCGTGAGACAGAGAATTAAATTAATGGTTATCTACGAAACTCTGCGGCGCACTTCGTCTCATTACAACAAACCAAACCCACCACCGTCGCGTTTACAGTGAGACGCTGGCCTAATCAAAATGTTAAGCCTTTATATTGAATCACAGTGGCTTTTGTTGTGTATAAAAAAAAATATCTTCCCAACTATACATATAACTCCAATCATTCAATGAGATCTGTCCAGAAATGAGGTCAGTCGTGATGCAGAGGCACAAACGTGTGATTAACACGATAGGTTATGGATTCAATTCCCACTCAATGAAATTAAATATTCAATATTTCCATTTCCTTGCTCTGGTAGCAAGGCAAATCGTGGCGTTGAGTTCTGCCATTCCACGAAAGTAAAGAACGGAAGTGCCATAATGAGAATGGAGTGTCTCAACACTAAGTTTCCAGGTTATCTCTGCATATTTTTATCATGGTAGGCACATAGCCCTGCTGTGTATCTAAGCTAACCTAAAAAAACCAATCGAAATCTCAAGAAGTGACTCGCAAAAGCAATTAGTAAAAATAAATGCTAATAACTGTTTACGAATACGAGCGGCGTGTCTAACATTAGTTCTTGTTTAATCGCACACGAACGACCCGAAGAAAACAGATCTCGCTCCCTTATCATTATAAATAGATCGTTAAGCCGTATAAATTGTATTTCATTTATAGAATTGAGATTGAGTATATCTATATTTTCTAGGTTTTATTACGTTCCCCACTTTCCGGCAAATTCTGGAGGCGTTAAATGCAGTTGAGGCGAAACTTCTACGTACCTAGTGATCTGCACCACGACTGGCCTTAAAGCAACAGTGTGTAATAAAAAATATTAGTATGAGTATTTAAAACAGAAAATCTTTTCCTTCGAACGGTTTTATTTATTAATTCTTACAGTGATCTACACAGACAGCCGTGGCGAAGGGGCACAAGCGTGTGACTTTATTTAATATTTTCATTTCTTCGCGCTAGTGTTGAGTCAATGCTGCTGTTCAATACGCAATGCGGAAAGTGGGCAACAGAGTGCCTTAACACTCCCTCTGCATACCTTGCCACATACGGAATATAGAGTGAAGCTGAAGGTCTTACAGTATGCGATGTGAGATGTTGCAACGAGAACGAGTTGCAGTCCGTTTTTAGTGGCCAGTTTTACCATACAGTACCACTGTAAGTACTGTAACTAAAAAGGGATTAGTAGTAAGTAAAATTCGTTTGAACGCTATGTCAGCGGAGACAGAAGAGAAGTTTGCATGATAACATTACGTTCCCTACTTTCCGTTCGGTTTTCGAAACAATGCATTTTGAATGGTAAAATTCAACGCCGCGTCATGTCTTAGAGTGAGGAAATGAAGTATTTAATTTCTCCGAGTGAAAGTCGAACCTGCAACCGTTCTGTTAACCTACAGTCCGACGCTGTGCCGTTGAGTCACGACAGCCTCTAACTATATGAAAATATATTTTCAAAATCCGAATTGTTCAATTCAGTTCATTACTTAGTTTATTGGTTTTGAGCGTGCTAGTGGTGTATTATTCACTGACGAACTGTATGAAGGCTCAAAGGCTGCTTAATATAAATGGAAAGTTCCAAATGTATTGTATTGACCCAAATGAAGTCGACGAGACTTTTCAATAAGATATATCATTACTATAAATGTACTTTTTAGTAAACGTATAAAAGATTTAATGTTACAATATTTGAACTTACGTCTCTTGTTTACCATTCAAGTTATCACTAAGCCATACCTTCTCCACATAATACATACATACTTTAAGCCTATTCTATTATTTATAACAACTATCTTTTACTCGCCGCTCTACCCAGTGTGGTCAAAGGAAAATAGCAAAATAAGCAATTCGAATGTGTCATACACAATATGATACATACATTTTAACTGTAACCGCGGCGCAGGTACAGTGGTCAGTGGTCAGTAGGTTAGGTCGAAAAGACTAGGTACCGTACCGGTACCTGGTACCGGTAATATAATATAGGCTAAACCTAAAACCTTTCTCTATAGAAGATAGGTATTATTAGTACTTAGTATTACTTGTTTATTTTGGTTAGCTTACTAACTGATAAAAGATTTTTTTAATACGAAATAGTAATTCCTGAGCTTATCGCGCTAAAACAAACAAACTCTTGAGCATCATAATATTAGTATAGATGTATAGATTATTTAATTTAAAAATATTATTACGATCATAAAATAGTAGAACTTAAACATAAGCGTACTTGACGCTGCCATTGAACAAAGTAGTTAGTTTAGTGTTTAGTTGAATAGGAAATAATGTATATTAGGTATATTTCGAGGCCAGTCGTAGCGCAGCGGCACGAAGTGTGACTGCAAAACCGACTGGTTGTGGGTTCGATCCCCACTCGAAGAGATGAAATATTTACTTAAATTTATATTTTCCATTTCTTCACTCTGGTGACGAGGCAAAGCGCGGCGTTGAGTTCTGCCACTCAACACGCAATTCCTCCAGAATTCGGCAGAAAGTGGGGAACGGAGTGTCTAAAAAACACTAGGTTCCCTCTGCCTACCCTGCGGTGTACGGGATACAGCGTGAAGCTGATTTAGGTATATTTCGAACATATTCCGTAAACAAAAGTTGACACTACATAGTGTAAAAACAGTAATTGGTAACATTATTGCTCTTTTATTTTATTAACTTATCTTACATGTAGCAGGGTAGGCAGAGAAACCAGGAAACCTAGTGTAAAGACACTCCCCGCTAACTTCATTACAGTGTCACTATTTATATTACTATTTGTTTTCTATTTATTGAGTCCAAAACAGATGAAGCGCGGCGTTTAGTTCCGCATGTTTAACACGTTATGTTTCAAATGCGGGCCGAAAGCAAATCGCAGATAACTCGCTTTCTCTGATCGATATAAGGAATATTTTATAATAATTTATGGAACAGCGGGAAAATATGATGAACATACAAATAGACAAACAAAAAATACAATTTAATTGATCATAGCTTATAATGTTATTATCTTCCTTAATTTATTTTTAATAAATATATTTTAACAATGCAAATGCAAAACGCGCGAAATACGTAATGATTACACAAACAATTTAATTAAATTGGCTCGGCGGCACAGAGTAAGATTGTAAAACGGGACGGTTGGCCGTTCGATATCGATTCGGGGACATGTTTCATTTTCCCCGCTCCGGTAACAAGATAAAGCACACCGTTGAATTCCGCTTCTTCACACACAATGTTGCAAAATTGGACGAAAAATGGGGGACGGAATGTATTACCGCTAGATCTGCTCCGCCTATATTGCTATGCGCGGCATACAGTTTAAAGAAATACAAAAAAATATAAATATTTTTTTATATTCCTACCTATTTACAGTATATAAATATTATAGTATATAAATATAATTTATTTACGAATATAATATCATTATATACTTAATTACTTGCATAATTATTTGATTTTGCATTTTTTATATAAATCGAAATTAGCTAAGATATCCGCAAATAATAACTGGCATAAACGTAAAGTAATTAATTTGGCCAATTGACTAATAGCCCATTTCAGAATACAATGTTAATGTCTTATAGAATGAGATTGTTAGTCACAATATAGTTTTACTTATTACATTGAAATATATATATTTTACTTTTATATCATTATTTAAGTGTAATTAGTCTAAAAATAATAAAAATAGACAAACCTCATATAAATTTCAATCCACACACTGAGTGACACAACACAACACTGTCAAAAAAGACCGCGAAAACCGTCTAGGTCGATATGTCACCGAAATACCATTACACTATTTATAACCATAATATTTTTTTCTATTTTCAACACAAAACCAAAAAACTTAAATAAAAAATTGAAATAATTTTCAGAATTATTATAAATAGGTAAAATTGTATAAAAAACGTTTGGCAGAATAACGCGAAGTTGTTCGTCGAATGTGAGAAAAATAGTTTTATTTTTAAATTAGCGCTGGCCGGGCGCGTCCACGGAAAGCGAAGCTCGAAATTCGAATTTAGGTTAGAATCCGCGGGTTATGGCGTCACGCACACATGCGCAATGCGAGCGTCGACAAAGACTATGTGATTTGTAGATGATGCCTATTCATTTATAAAGTTTTATGAAACTTTTGAAATATTTTTTTAAGTATTACATTATTAGTATTAAGCTGTTTATTTTATATTAACATGGTGGGGGCTATAATAGAAAAACTACAAATTCTTTCTTATGTATTAATATAGCATACATACTATTAAAATCTCAATAAGCCCACTGTTTATTGGACTAAAAATGAAAGACAGATTGCATTTGCACGATATCGCAGTAAGTAAAAACAATTTACAAATAAAATAACAATGTTTATAGTCTTATTTCATATTTGTGCACTAAGATTTATCTTAGTAAGGAAGTAGTAGTGAATAGGAAAACTGAAACAACTACATTATTTTGAATCCTAAATAAATATCAAGATTTTTTTTATATATTTAAAAAAAAATTGGAACATTTATGGTCGTTTCCCTCTCAGAGAGCAATCCGGCGCTCCACTACTCTATACGCGCACACATGCAACGCCACGCGCTCTGCTGGCAGACTCGCCGGCGTTTACGTAGATCGCACTTACAATATCACTGAAGTCTGAAATACACCCACATGTATCGCGACTCGCGAGTCGGTACTGAACGTGACCACCACACCTATATATATATATACATATATATTTGCTTTTACGTTCCCACTTGGGGAACGGAGTGTCTTAACACTAGGTTCCATCAGCGTACCCTGATGTGTATAAATATACATATACCTATATGTTTTTCTATATTATATACAGTGAAAACCCGTTAATCCGGACCTTAGTTGTTATACGAGGTCGCGATTATCCGGACGATATCTTCGATCCGATAGATAAATGTATCAGTACATTTTTTTTAAAAAATTGTAGTTTCGCTAGTAATTTTTTAGTAATATACGTTATAATAAATAGCCTTTCAATCTTTTTTTTTCAACTTCAAGGTGTATCCTATACCCAATAGGCGGGTAGGCAATGGAACCTAGTATTAAGATACTCCTTTCCCCACTTTACACCGAATATCCGAGACATTGCGTGTTGAGTAACGAGATAAAAAAATAATAATAAATTAATTCCCCAAGTGAGAATCGAATCCAAAATATATGCTTGTACCACTGCGCCACGACGGCCTTCTGACCTTACATTCAATTAATAATCGGTATGTTTAACTACAACACAATTAGTCCGGTTAATAGAATTTCTACTATATTGTGTTGTACATAGGTATGTTGCCATTCTACTCGCGAACGGTGAGGGTTTGATCCCTACTGTAAATATTATTTTTATTCTTCCATTTTGGGACAATGTCTGGAATTTGCTTTACCCTGTATCCCACATATAAGTGTAGGCAGATAGAACCTAGTGTTAAGGCACTTCGTTCCCCGCTTTCCACCCGAATATCCGAGGTATTGCGTATTGAGTGGCCGAACTCAAATCCGCGCTTTCGCCTCAACACCAAAGCGATATAATGAAAATATACCTTAAAATAAATATTTCATTTCCTCGACTGGGGACGAACCCACAACCAGTCGCATCCGTACAACCTACAGTCACACACCTGTGCACTTGCACCGGCCTCTACCATACCAAACCTATTCATCTATAAATTATATATATTGGGGACGTCTGAATGAGCGTGGTAGTTGTACGTTCTATCTAATTGAAGATTGACTATTTATATATTGATGAATCGTGCTCAAATATGACAGCCGCTCTTATTGATGTTCTTGGCACATCGTAACTTTGTCGTATTGAGATATCTAGCTGAATGCGATGAATGGTTTAAATTTCGTTGAGACAAGTTTTCTTACATTTTAGTGTCATTATTTGATGTGGATGAGGATGAACTGGATAGGCAAGACTGTATTTTGTGCTTTGTGATTGTCATTGTCATTATAATAATTATCATTATTTAAAGTGCTATGTTACATTGAAAAAATTAAAATATTTAAAAAGTGTATAAAATATTTAATGAATAAAATTATATATATATCATCATAATAACGGAAATGTATGAAAATCTCCCCAAAGATAAGCTGACAACGAAAATACATTGTAATAAGCGTATAAGAATTACGGAAGGCAAAAGCCCAGCGTCGAGTTCTGCCACTCAACAAGCAATGCTTCGAAAACTTCGGCAGAAAGACGGGAACGGAGTGTCTTAAGACTAGTTTCCCTCTGCTTACCCTGCTATGTGCGGGATACATTCTTGATTGAGCCCCACTACGTTTCAAATATTAATACGTTTTCTAAATATCATTATGAGACTGTCAAGTCGATGTCACATCGAGACACCTTCATGACACAGGGACACAAGGAGTAACGGTAAGCTTCATGGTTGGGAAAATGATTTTCCGGAAAATGTTTTTTTTTTGTTTTCTTGCTTTAGTAACAAGATAATACGCGGCGATGAGGTACGCCTATCAATAGAGTCTTATTACTAGATTCTCTCTGTTCGTGCTGGAATATGGTGTGACACTAAAAAAAAATCCAAACATTGGCCTATCCATTGGCATACTACTAAGCTCGATCTTCAGTATTTGCCAATCGTTGCCAGCCACTTTATAAATACATACATACCTACCATACTGAGTCAGTACATCGCGAGATAGCTCTATGCAGTAAACAGTATTTCTTACTTTTCAACCGCGCGCAATGACGTCAGCGACCATCAATTGATGGTAAGATTTAGCGGTCAGCTGATTCGTAAAACAAACTATTTTTATATCTGGGTAAATAGGTTCAAATATTTCAGCTTCACACGTCTTCTTGCATAGCGGTGTAACCTAAACAAAGTAAATCTAGTGTCAGGACACTCCGTTTTCGACATAAATTCTTTATATCCTTATGTAAGCTTAATGTTAACTTGCCGAGACACTCCGTTACCCAAACAACGTCCAATTTTGAGAACGTTGCGTGTTGAGTCGTGGAATTCACAAATGGAATAATTTTATGTAATTATGTACTTATATAGTTCCACCACTCAACAACGCCTCCAGAACTGCGTACCTCCAGAATTAGGGAACGAAAGTCTTTTAATGGGAACGGCGTTCCTCTGCCTACACTGGTATGTGCGGGATATAGCGTGAATGTTAAAAAATCGATCTGTGTGGTTTTGGTTTTGTGCGTGACTAGGGACTTCAGGTAATTATACCATGGTAATAAATACATATTGGCTTAGTTCAGTGTATTTGTCGAAATTATTAATATTCATTAATAATGATATTATATTCATGAGTTTAACTGTGGAAGCTATACTTATTACTATAAATTAAGTAATGAATAATTCAGTATTTTCAGTGTACCTTTGAAACTGAAACACAAACGCGGTTACTGATAAACTGTGCGGTGTAGCCACTCTATCTAATTCCTCAGCTTCAAAGAGCTCATATTTCAACACCCAACTTCACTTCATCTATTGATATAAAATAAGAATATTATTTTAGAAAATAATTATTATTCTAAAGAATGATTGATTCATATTCGAGTAAAAGAATTAAAATATTTAATTTTCCTCGCTCTGATCTGAACTTCAGATTTCGTTGGAAATTGGGGAACGGAGGTGTCTTAAAGTCAACGAAGTATCTTAACACTAGGTTCCCAAGACTCCTCTACCAGGGTGCTTTGTGCGGGATACTGTCTGACTGCAAAAGCGATGGTTGTAGTGCGATCTCCACTCGTGAGACTAAATTATTTCGGTTTAACTTTTCTGCTCTGTTAAAAAAGGTGTAGCGTTGGAGTGCGCCACTCAACTCGCAGTACCTACAGGTAGAAAGAAAAGAGCGATGTGTCTTGATCCCCGTGTCTACCTTGCAAGGCGAGAAAAAGCGTGAAGCTTCTTTCTTTTTAGTACTTTTGTACACAATTAGGATATAATTGTGCCAGTCTAATGTCATTAACAGTTTTATCTAAGTATGTCAAGATATACAAAGCAACAAGACAAGCTACTAACTCATTTGTGAGTTCAAAAGGTTCTATGCAGCTACTCTGTTAGTTGAAGTGGTGACATCAAAGCACCCTCTTGTATTTCTGAGACAATTTTCCTCAATTCTCAGTAGAAATCACGTTTTTTAGCAACCTTTGCCTATATTCTAGTGTCGATTTAAAAGATTTGCGTTTCCTATTTTTTTAGCTTTAGACTGTATCGAGCACATAACAGGGTAGGAAGAGGGAAGTGTTAATACACTTTCATCCACACTTTTCCCCTAATTTTGAAAATATTCCGAATTGATGGGTGGAACTGAGCAATGAGTTTTCGTCAACCGATAATTGATAATAGATAACTGATAGTCGCTAGTCGATAGTCGATAATCGATTATGGATCACGGATAACGCAGGACAGATCGTGGATTATGGACCACGGATTATGAATGATAAAACACGGATTAATGATTCACTTTTTTTTATGGAAAAGGACAAGGCAAACGAGCGTTCGGTCACCTGATGGTAAGTGATTATCGCCGCCCACGACCCCGTGCAACACCAAAGGAGCTACAGGTGCGTTGCCGGCCTTTAAGGTGGAGATAGACGCGCTTTTTGAAGGTACCCATGTCATATCGACCTGGAAACACCGCCGCAGGTAGGCCATTCCACAGTTCCGTGGCTCGTGGAAGTAAGTTCCTACGAAGCCGCACAGTTGTGGACTGCCACGTATCCAGGTGGTGTGGATGATATTTTAGCTTATGGCTGGTTATATGGTTATACTGTGCGGTAAGAAAATTCGGCGGCAGGTAACAGGTCAAACAGTTCTTCAGAACACTCCCCTTGATAAATGCAATAGAGAACGTTGTTCTTTATCGCATTTGTCAGAGTGAGGATACGTCTCTACTGAAAGCCAAAGTATCAAGCCCTTCACAGATTATTGGGTCCTTAAAGATTCGAATGGCTCTGCGTTGTATGCGATCAAATGGATCAAGCTGATACTGGGGTGCACCAGCCCAGAGATGAGAACAGTACTCCATTTAAGGCCAAACCTGGGCCCTATATAGGGCCAAACGGCGTTCACTGATCACTGATTACGGATCACGAATCACAGAAGACAAATCACGGATCATGGATTACTGAGTACAATATAATCTTACGAACTACGAACTGCGAATTACGGACAAGGTATCGGTAACGGATCAATGATCCCGGGTTATTGATTTATCAATTGTTCATGATCTCAAAAGTTTCTTTCAAAGTTTCTTTTTCGTTCTTTTACTTAATATTCTTTTTATCTCCGGAATTAAAAAAAACCTTATTTTGTTCATTGAGTAGAATACTAATCATTGTTGATCGCAAACAACCAAAATATTATTATTACAATTTTTTCAACAGAGAAAGAAATCGCTGACAGGCCTAGAAACTTAATGTTTTTAGTTATTCAAATCCATTAAATATTTTATTTAATCTTCGTGTTGCATCCCGCACATAGGAGAGTGGGCGGAGGGTACCTGGGAACCTAGTGTTGAGGCAACCCGGTCTCATTAAGACGCAAACGTTGGAAAGTGGAAAGTTATATCAAATTACCGCCAACTATTTCTTACGAGGGCAGTACGCGAGGCAATTAAGAAATCGTTGGCGGTAGTTTCATATAATAATTATGTCAACCTCACCTCAGTCTACCTGTGACTACGGACTACTGCAAAGTGTTCGAAATTTCGGGTTTCCAAAACTGTATACTATATATACGCGATTTATCCTGTTAAAATAGTTCCATTTAAAATGTGTAATAATCGTGAAAATCAAAGAACTTATTAAATTTATCCATATATTTAATAAATATTCGTATAGTTCAAGCGGGCAAAGCCGCGCGGGTCCGCTAGTAGTTTATAAAATAGAAAAGAGACCGTAGTCTTCGTACTTCTTTTTTTAAAGTGATGCTACTATCATCATTTTATTATAATAATAAAAAAAAACTATATAGATCTTTTTATCGTATTATTTTAAAGGTATTTCATAGAAGATAACACCAAAACACAGTGCCTAACGCTTATCCAGCGTTTGATTGATGTACCTGTCGTATTAAAATAACCTTTAATCTATTCCATTGAGAGGGATTTACATGCAGGGCCGTAGCGTGTTGTCTAAATACAAGCTACGAGAAGAACAAGCACTTTTGAAGAAGGAACTTGAAGATGATTATGTAAGTTTATTATAAATATAAGCATTCCTTTGAATGCAATGTAAACTCACGGTGTTACCTGCAAGTCTTAAAGGGTTTCTTACCTCAACAAGTGAATAAGCTGAACTATTGCAGGATCACTTTTTTGTCTTTTATCCAGATGTACAGTCAAGATTGTGTTCATGTATATTTATTGTAGCTTTCCCAATCGCATCGTATTCGCCGCGTAATCAAAAAATATAGAGTACTTTCCGTGGAACTATGGTTATGAGATTTGGCAATAGGTGAGGACTTATAGTAAAAATAAATAAGAAATGAAAAGTTTTTCGGTAGATCATAGAAAAAACCATTATACTATATTATGCTTATAGTTCAATAAGTTGTATAAAATGACAATACGCTGGCGTAAAATAACTTTGTCAATTTTTATAAATTACGTACCCGTTGACCTCTGAACCATGAAATTGGTACGGAACCCTCAGTAAGCATTTATAACTATGGGTCAGAATCAATCTTTCTTAAAATTATTAGATCTGTATTATCATAGTGTTAAATTTTATATTTGTGTATTATTTTCTAAAAAATTTCTTTTTCTTTTACTCAACCAGACATCGTTTCAAGTCCATTTTACAAGGGACAGTCGCCACAATAAGTCTATGATTACAAATTATAGTCGTTTGCATTAAAATATAAGAAATTTTCCTTATTTTACGAATATATACAGATGGGAATCCCAGAGTTGTTTCTCTTTTTCTTTCTGTTGTTGTCTATTAGATAGTTTTGTGAGATTTTTTTTAAAGCATTTTTCTTCATTTCTTCATTTTTTTATTAATGTTCTATAATTTGAACTGGCTTAAATTCGAGTGTGTCAATGAGGCCATTGACACCGCTAAGTCATAGCTTAGTGGTCATGATCGCTTGGGAGGTTATGGTTCAAATCTGTATAGACATGTTTTCTAATAATTGTAGCTATAATATTTTAACTTGGCAGTTACTTTCTTGCTTAAGTTATAATACAATGATATAGTATCATCTAGATTTTTTATGAATAAATCTCTTTTAATTATTTATTTACAACTGAGCAGGTCTGATAATGGAGCCAGGTGCGAAATAGTGGAACTATTCAGAGGTTTCCAGTAAGCAATTCGAGGTTAGGTTAGCACATTACTATAAATCAGCTTCACGCTGTATGCCGCACACAACAATGTAAAGGGAACCTAGTGTTAAGATACTCTGTTTCCCCTCTCTGCAGAGTGGCGGAACTCAACACCGGGTTTTTGCCTTGATACCAGAGCGAAGAAATGAAAATTATAATAAATAATTATTCATTCCGTTGAGTTAGGATCAAATCCACAACCGTTGCGTTACAGTCACACCCTTACGCCCCTGCGCCACGAAGATCTCAATTACTATAGCAATTTTAGCATTTGGTGTAGCTATTGTAATTTTTAGTATACGATAAAATGTAAATTATACCCTAATACTCTAGTAGTAGTAGTAGTAGTAGTATATAATTTTATAATATATACCTTCATATAAATTTTATTCATAAGGTTAATGGAATACATATAGATTTTAGTGTAAGCTTACTAAAACTTGGCTTTTACTTTAAGTCTTCATAGATTGAATTTGTGTATTTTGTAAATGCCAAACTGGGTCAGTTCACAAAGGTTAGGGTTCACAGAATATTGGAAAAATAGGAAGTATTACTAAGAGTTATTGTAACTTGTATTATTAACATCTTTGTATATTTTTTTCCTAAAAATAATTCATAGATTCCACTCGTAAAACAGGGGCACAAACTTGACCTTAAGCGCGACATTTTTTGATTTCGATTCCCACTCGAGGAAATGAAAAAAATATTATTTTTATTTTCCTCACTCTGGTAACAACACGCAATGCCTCAAAAATTTAATGGAGAGTGAGGAGCAGAGTGTCTCTACATTAGTTAAAATAGCATTCTACTTTAATATATGCGGGAAACAGCCTGAAAAAAACACTGTAATTTTTTATGTAGAGTAATTCCTAAGCAGTAAGTGAAGTCATTGCTTTATTTATGTATTTAAACTAATGAATTTTAAAATAAAAACAATTATAAGCAAAATAATGATAAAGTAAAATAAGCAGCTACATGCTTTTTTTCCTCATAGCACGGTAGGCAGATGGAAACATGCACTGCTCTATTACATTAGTGGCGAAACTGAATGCCGCGCTTAGTCTCATTACCAGAGCGAGGAAATATACTTCTCATGAGTGAGGGCTTAACTTGTTAATATTTTTATTAAATTTAAAATTTATAATTATTTATATTAATACGTATCCTTTTATGAGCGACATCTATGTGGAATTAAGTACATTATTCAATCTCCAGTCCTCGTTTTCATTAAATTCAATATTTAGTTTCAAGCGCGCCACCTATAGCGGATCGTCTAAGAATAATTTTTCACATGAAGACGATAGGTGGCGGAGTATTGGAAAGCTTTTACGAATTTTTTTTTGCTTTGCCAAATATTGCAGAGTGACTATATTTAGAATTAAAACTTTCCGTTCTCTGTTTTTTGCCTCAATGCGGTACATTTTTTATGACATCACTTATTTTGGTCCAAATTAATAATGTTAATCTTTGAGTCAACAGGAAGCACCACATAGGTGTGATTACGCGCCGAGTTTCATATAATTTGCGGAAAAAATAGAACATTATCGTCTTTATCTTCCCATTTTGTTGATTTAAAAGCTTATTTTTTTCTCTAGCTTAAGGGACTCTAGATCTGGATATCTGATATAAATTTCAGCTTGATGAACCTCCACGCAATATGGAGAATAATGGTGTTGGACATACGGACAGATTGATAGTATAATAAAGTGATTCGATACTTAAAAATAAAAGAAAAAATAACATTTAAATTACACACAGTACATTTAAAAAATATATAAGTTAGATGTCAAGTCTCTTATTATCTTTTGATACTAAAAAGCTACCGTATCGGTTATCTTCTCATAAGTTTTCCCCCAGTAAGCTTCTCAGTAACAAACGACTTTGTAATTTATTAGCTATTTTGAAAGTTCGCCTTCATTTATTTTGTTTATAGTCACACTTTTCAACTTTAATTATTTTGTATGAATTGTCTTGAATTAATTAACTTTTGTTTATTGGAAGCGTAGTCTGAAAATAAGTTTTTTTCCACCAGAGCATGGTAAGGAGAGAGTACCCATAGCGTTGAGAACACTCAGAGAGGGTTTCTGTGAACTCTTAGTTCCCCACTTTCCGCTTGATCCAAATCAGATAATATTGTGTCACGACGATCTCGGAGTTAGAAGCGCAGTCGGAAAATTAAAAACAATAGTCGTGACTTCGTTTCCCACATACAAAGTTTGTACTTAAACATTTTTGTTTGAAATCAAATTGAAACGTAGCGTATACTAACAAATATTTCTTCAGCATTAAAGTAGTAAAGAAACCCATCTGTTTGTCTCGAATCAAGTACTTAGTATTTTTTTTTCTTTTAATGTACTAATGAGTAAATTTATATAATTTACTCATTAGTAATGAAATTCGGAGACAAGAGGGCTTGTTTTAATAATATTTACGCACTATCAAAATCTATCATGTAACATTCCAAATATGGCATTAAATTATTTTTTCTAATAGCGCTGTTTAATATTCAAATAGATATTATAAAAAAAATATGAACTATTTTCATTTCCTCGGTCTGGTAAAAAAAGTTCCGCCACTCAACACAAAGTCTTGTAAATTGGATGAAACGGAGTGTCTCAATATTATATTCCATCTGCTTACTCTGCTATATACGAGACACAGCTTGAAGCTATTATAAAAAAAATCACATTTTAAAAAAAGTAAAAAAAGGCTTCCTTAAGCTTTCAAAATAATAACAGCGCACACACACACACACAAAATAGGTCATCATAATAAATTTTATTAAATTAAAGACTTTAAAAAATGTATTTTGTTTAAAAGTTCAAACTTGAAAAGCTCTTTGTACTTTTCGAAGCTGTGTACCAACATAGAAAGTGAAATATATTTTGACATGATTAAATCGACTGCAGTAAATATGACTTCTTAGCTGCATTGCGCCAAACCACTGTGCTCTATCGTAAAAATGTACTTTCTAGCCCCGTTATGGCACTTTTGGGATTTTTTTGCAGTAAAATACTATAGAAATATAAATAAATCCTTTAAAGTTGTATTACAGTAATACCAAACTTGAAATAATGACAATATATTTTAAGTTTTATATTTATAGCATTATATTAACATAGATACCTACGCTTGGTCAACGTAAATACTTTGATATTTGAATTGTTTTTCTTCCCGCTATATCCCGCACATAGCAGGGTAGGCAGAGAAAACCTGGAAATCTAGTGTTAAGACACTCCGTTCCCTTTACTATGCCTCACAATATACAAATAAATTATAATATTAGGAATATACGATCAATAAAAATTTTTATGTTCTCTCTTTTTGTTTACTGCATATATCTATTTCTAACAGAAAAACAGAATTTAATTTAGTAACGTATGTTCAAAAGTAGACGTGGACAGGATAAGAATAATAATATCCGCAAATGACACAATCGCAAATTGCATTTTATAGAGACATCAACAACAGAAAGCTAAATCATATTAGACCACTATCTCCGTTCCCCACTTTCTGCCGAATTCTGAAGGCATTGCGTGTTGAGTGGCATTTCTTCGCTTTGCCTCGACACCAAAGCAAAGAAATGGAAACTTAAATTTCAATAAATTTTTAATCTCGAGTGGGGATCGAACCCACAACCATTCGGTTTTAGGCACACTTTGTGCCACGACTGGCCTGTAAATGAATCTCGATAATATATATATATTCCTGTATCCTTTATATATTATAATAAGGAGGAACATTCATAAAATATAATTACTAATTACTAATAATTTATGTATGTATATATTTTATATAATATATATTTTCCAAAAATCTAAAAATTTCACCCGACAACCCTAAACAAATAAAAAACACAGCGAACGATGTCACTACACTATAAATTTCAAAAAAGGAACACGATATCCCAATATTGATTCCATTAACGAATCGAAAATGAAGCTATAAAATCGATTGATACCCAATTCCTGGTAATCGCTGACACGAATGTCAGTTTTCGCGCCGAAACGTCAACGTCAAAAATTTTAACTTGAAACAAATATAGTTGGCTCTTTCTTTATTATGTAATACGGAAAGAAAGAGGTGTTAGTACCTAGTACCGCATGCGGGCACGTACAGTACGGTTAACGAGTCGTGGCCGTCCTGAAGTTAGGTTTTTTGAACTTTTGCGCATTGTGCACTCCGGAAAAAAGTATCCAAAAGTAAGAAAAAATTCTAAAATCAAGTCTGCGCAGCCATATACAGCTAACTTCAGGGCGGCCACGACTCGCCGACAGTACCGTACTAGGGGTTGGTATTGATTTCCTCTGAGTTTGCGGCAGTCGCCCGACGAGCCGGTGCCGAGCGCGAAAACCACTTGCGCTTCGCGTAAACGAATTTAACTGGCAAAAATTTATTTTACGCATTCAATTATTTGTATTTTGAGCGGTTATTTTTCGCGTTTTTTGTGCTTTAGTGCGCTGGGAATATAAGTTCGTAAGTATATATATTTATTTGTATTTAACTTAATATACGCTGTAGTGCAAGGCGGCCGCATCGACGGTAGCTTATTACACGTGAAAATCGATCGTAATCAGCTGATCGTTTCAAACGTCAAATGATTATTGTTATTTTTTATCTATATTTCAGCGAAATGTAATAAAACAGCTTAATTATAATAAAAATAACGACTTACCAATCTATCCAGGGGTATATTACTTTTATACACTTTGGTTCGCACTGTGTGGTACACGTTCATGTTGTTTTTTTTAAAGGAAACCCCAAAATCGATGATATCAAAGGGGTGCGTTCGGTTCTGGGAAATAAAATTAAATTGTGGCTAGTGATGTGTGCCAGCCGTCTTATCTGAAGACTAAGACCGTTCGCATAGTGACGACACCGATCGTTATATCAATGACGTCATTCGTCCTTTAGTCCTGATTATTTAAAGCAATAAAGCCGGAACGTGGGGACGTTTTAATGGCAGCTTGAGATTAGTTTTATAGACATTTTATATATACATATATAGCGGAGTAATATTAAAAATGTCCTACTTATATTATTAATTATATTATTAACAAATTAATGATTTATTTTATTCGGCGGACAGTGGGGAAAGTGTCTTGATAAAAACGGAGTATCTTAACACTAGGTGCCCGTCCATGTTTTCTCTGCCCACCCACCCTGTCATGCTGAATATCGTATTAAACTAAAAAATATATTTTTTTATATTATAAGCGTGGAAGCCTCTGGGAATTTATGTTTTCTTCTACTTTAACGCAAAAACTACTGATCGAGTTCGATTCGCTCGGTGAATGAAATATTTAATATTTTAATTTCCTCGCTCTGGTAACGAAGATGGACAATGGACGACGTTTTGCCACTCAACGCGCAATGCCTCAAGAATGTGGCTGAAAATGCGGAACGGAAGTATCGTGATGGGTACATAGTGTCTTAACTATAAGTGATCAGGTTCCCTCTGTCCACCCTGCTATGCACGGGCAGCATACGGGCAGCAGGATATACAGCGTGAAGCTAAAAAAAAAGTTTAATCGGGCGAAACTGTGTTTCATTAATGTTCTGTATGTAAGAGTAGTTGCTAACAGTTCGTTGACTACATTTTTTATAATATAAAATGCTAGTAAAAAAGTTAGATTGATCTTTTTGTATAGTCGCTTCAGTGTAAAAAATAGTCATTCAACGTTTGGTCTGACGCTATTATTACCTCACGTATAGGTAGAGATTAGCGATTTCATTACGTATTTGCAATGAACATTCGTATTTTGCGACCAGAAGTAAAGTGACGAGAATGTAGTGATCAGTCACTACTAACTCATAATTATTTAAAAAAAAATGCATGTTAAAAGGTACGGATAAAAACTAAGGGTTGCAGTTAGATTAACTAAAGAAAATAAGACTCATTTTACTTCTATAAATACTAGAACCCCACTAGTCATTTGAATTCACGACCAACGCTCAAAAAAGTTCGTCGTACTACAACTACTACTTCTGGGAACGTAGTGTTCAAACTATGTTCCCAAGTTACCCGAATTCTGGAGGTATTACGTGTTGACTAGTGCAATTTAACACCGCGCGTTACCAAGTAAAGTTTTATATGATTTTTGCTAAAAAAAATATTAACACTATTTTAAAAATAGTGAACGGAATACCTCGACACTACGACCGTTCTTCCTTTTAAGTAAACTTAATGCTGGTGTTCACTTTATATAAAAGACCAAAACATTTAACTGTTACATTGAGTAAAGAATATTTAAGTACTTATACTTAATTATTATTCGAACAAAATCGACATCACTATCCGATACCACACCCATAAAAGCTACCTGCAATAAATTTAGATATAATGTGCAATATACATACATACCTATAAATTCTAGTAAGCTGTATCACGTCACTACGCTACTGAAATATTTAAAAAAAATGAAGTTATTAACTTAAGCTTTACTAACTTATTTATAACTCAATTATTTATTTATTTATATGAACTACTTACGTGTTCTAATATCATTATCTCTCGAAAGATAATATTTACTTTCCAATAAATAAAAGCGCGGCGTAGAGTTTCGCCACTCAACACATAATGCTTCCCAAATTCGGCGGTAAGTGGGAAACGGAGTGTCTTAACACTAGGCTCCCTCTGCGAATCCTGCTGTGTACGGGATACAGCGTGAAGCTGATTAAATTTAATTCAATATGTAATTTCAGCCAATTAAACAAAACAATTATTATAATAATATTTTAATCAATATTTTCTCATAGAGCTTCGCTTCGCTTCGACGTACGGACAGCGGTCAGTTACGATTCTATTATATATATAGATAACTTAATGTTTTACATACAGAGTCATACACTTCGATTATTATTTTAGGCCACAGTTGGATTAGAGGGCGTGAATTCCATTACATAATTTCTTTTTCTTACAGATTTGCACATAATTAAATTGTAACACCCAATAAATGTTTTTCATACTTCTTAATCTTATGTCAAGTCAGTTTTTATTCTACTATGTCACGGCTTAACTTGAACCAAAAACTTTCATTATAACAAAAATTACAAATTCTCTATATGAAATTTTCTACATATCAATCGACCCATCGCCAATTTGACCTAAAAATGTTTAATCGAGAATGTAATACAAATATTTTTTTGCTAAAATCTATAATATTATAATTACACTGGCTTCCTACATACCCAGCACCAAACCTAGTATTGCCAAACCATTTTTATAGCTTCCCAAAACCAATTACGTTACCAAAACCACGGCGTACTGTTAACGTAGACGATATGACATAAAAGTGCTGGAATTTTCTCGATAATCGAATGATTGATATGATTTCTAAGATTTTATAAATTCATTTTAGTATTATTAAGATTTCTCGTGTGCTACGACAATTAGCGTTTCTCGTGTGCTACGACAAAGGATGTAACCCAACTCCGCATTTAAATGACCTTGTATTGCGGTGTTGAGTTTTGTAAACTGAACAAAAAAGAAAGACCATAAAATGCGTATCTAGCGTATTTATTTAACAAAATATTTAAGTATGTTGCTTAAACTTTATAATATTTTACTTTTCTAATAAATAGTATAGTAAAACACGGTCGGTACTCGGAATACATCTTTAGACACATCGATCTGTGTCAATAGATTTTTAAACGACATTCTCCACATTCGGCGAGAATTTGTATGTGTTGTTTGTGTTTGTTTTCTTGTGTTTGAGTGTGATTGCTTGTGTTGTTTCATGACGTGTAGAGTGACAAGATTTAATGCCGTGTTTCCAAGCAGAATATTAAAATAATCTATTGTCGCAAGACGTCTTCGGGTCTCTATATCAATTTATAATAATATAGGAATAGGGTCTACACCCTACCGCGGACGGGCCATCTCAGAACAGTGTGATGCCCATCCCAGAATTTTTTTTACTAACAAAAAATTAAACCTGAAAATAAAACTTTCTTTAACTGAAAGATATCATAAACATGGACATTAATAAACATAGATATTATTATTTGCATGTGTTTACTCATGTTTCCCTTCTCTACTATTAAATAACTAATTAATCCGTATTAACTGCCGTAGCGTCGTAACAAGCCATTATTACTTTGCTTATTGGAATAGAGTGATAAAACGGGTCTCGCACCAATAATAAACCGAAAATTATACATTACATGATTACATTACCTACTGTTATATTGTAAAACTGGAGAGTTGGTTTCGTTGAACTTAAAATATTTTTTAGAGTTAAGGAAGGCTATAAGGGAATTTTTTTTCAGCTTCACGCTGTATCCCGCATGTGACAGGGTGGGCAGAGGGAGCCTTATATTAAGATACTCCGCTTCAGCATAGCTCATCGCCGGGCTTCGGCATAGCGAAAGAAATCTTTGTTTTTTTTTCATTTCCTCGAGTGAGAATAGAAACCATAACTTGCCGCGTTTAGAGTCACACGTTTGTGCCCCTGCGCCATACTGGGCTTTATTATAAACCTAAAGAATTAATTTTAGTAGGTACTGGTTGAAATTTAAAATTTCTTCTAGTGTTGGTTAATTCATATGTTGAGTAAGTATAACGTCTCACTGTACACGTGGTCAGAGTTACCTCGGGCACTTACAATGTGTCATGTGTCGTACATAACTCTTACACCTTAGTCGTTTCCATTTGGCTATAGCGCCATGCCTAAAGTACATAACAGCCTAAAGTACCTACTGAGGTGTGGCTGACCTCCAGCACTTCAGAAAACTCATTAACTAATAGCTTCACTTCTTTATGTAGCCTGTACAGTCTTAACATGGATATACGAGTATGTATATAGTAGAGTTCCACTTGATGGGTTTCAGGGCCAATGAAACCACCATGATCACTATACACTAACTTGGGGAAAAAATGCGATTGTCCCATACTGGGTAGGTTCCAGGGATCCTACCCAGTATGGAACAAATGGGAAGTAGTAATACTTGGGCGTACTCGGTGTCACGTTTAGTTCTACTTCCTTATTGACTTCCAAATATTATAATACTCGTATTTGTTAATATTATACAGGTAATAGGTAACTTGGTTTTTTTTAACTTCACGCTATATTTGTACACAGCCGGGTAGGCAGAGGAAACCTGGGGGCCTAGTGTTGAGATACTGTGTTAGAGCTAAGATAAGAATATATTAATTATTTTATTTTCTCGAGTAGGCATCGAACCCAAAACCGTCGCGTTTATAGTCGCATCCTTGTGCAAGCGAGCCACGACGGCCTCAATTTTTTTTAGCTTAATTACGTCATATATATATTTTTTATATCTGCATTACCCCAAATAGGGTGCGGAAATCATTATTTAAATTTATGTTCAGCCCCAAAAGCCAGATGAAGGAAAATTTAAGCTGTTTCATTAAAGTTACTTCAACTTTTTAACCAATATCTTTTGACCAATTTCTTTTTATTTATATTATTATTTGCGATCAAGGCCTTTAATTTATTCCGTTAAAGAAATAAGATTCTGAAGGATCAATTGAAACTGACAATTAACTTACTGCGCCTTTTGCAAATCCTTGGGACCCTTTAGAAGTTATTTACCTTGTAGATTTAATTTGATTTACAAACTTTGTGAAGTTAAATAAGAGAAGCTAAAGGAATCTTCTTACCATAAATTGGCAACACGTTTTTTTTATAGCTTCACGCTGTATTCCAGAAAATAGCAAAGGTAAGTAGGCAAGGGGAACCTAATGTTAAGACACTTCGTCTCTATTATCAAACTTCCATTCCCCACATTCCGTCAAATTCTGGAGGCATTGCGTGTTGAGCGGCGAAATTCAACGCCGTGCTTTGCCTTGTTACATGAAAATATTAAATATTTAATTTCCTCGAGTGGAAATAGAACCTGTGATGTTTATATTAGCACGCCTGTGTCCCCTCGCCAAAGATCGACTCGTCTCAACAACATGCAAAGTATAAAAAGCCAAAAACTACCCCTATCTATATGTAGATTTCGCACACCCATCCATCCCCTGTCTGTCACACCCTCAACAGTTTCAGTGGTATGTAAATGAAATTTACATGTTGATGTCCGCTTGGGATCTCATTTTGTATCAAATGAGATGTTGATTTGATATATTTCATGAGTTTACAGCGACTCAAGAAGAGTAATGTCCTAATAACGTTTGGATATATGTAACTATAAATGTATACGATTGTTTTGAGTACTTATATAATAGAGGCCATCCTGGCGTAGTGGCAAATTGTTTGACTGTAAACGGGATGATTGTGAGTTCGATCTCCTTTCAGGGGAATGAATGATTTTCTAGAAATTTAGTAACCTCGGCTCTACGAAGGCTTCATTATTTTATGTTTCAATAAAAATACATTCCATGTGTATATAATATACGTATTATATGTTGACGTTATTTACATCTCATATATTTTTTAACAATCCTCTAAAGCTAAGGGATTAAATACACCGTATTTTATTCTGCGTAACAAAATATTAGTATTAATCTTGTTCTGATTCAATACTTTTACATCGACTAAGAATCCTTTAAATTTTACCTCCTAAAACATTATACTAAATACGATTTATTATTTTCTTTGTCACTGTCACTACCACCGGCTACACCTTAGAGATCATTTTAATAAGGTCTTTTACTTACGGACCGCGTCGCGTCGCGTCGCGTCGCGTCGTTGCAGAGCACATGCGTACGACTTGTCGTACATTCGATTCCCACTCGGGGAATTGAATAATAATAATATTTTTTTTAAATTTAATCTCCACAAATAAATAAATCCAGTAACTTTCATTTCTTTATTTTACGAAATTGTTTTTCAAGAGCTCACTTTCTCCAATAAAATTACTATGTAGTTATTGTGAACTATTAAATAACCATTACAAAACAGAAAAAAATGTATGCCGAGTGCAATCTAAATAGGGAACTGGTAAAATCTTTAGTATCACGCGAAATATCCATTTGTTAACTTTCCTGTCAGTCAAGTACTATTGCAGAGCTCTGAATTCGAAACAGTAATTTAATTATTTGTGTACGAGTTTTCCGCATTATGCGGAGTTTAGTTACGTCGGTTAATGTATCTGAACGGCACGTTTTGTTTGAACGGAATGTCCTAATACTAGATTTCCCTCTGTCAGCCCTGGTATGTGTGTGAAGCTAAAAAAATCAGCAATTGGAATCTCGAAGTCTCCCGAATTTTTAATAATATGATGTAACTTTGTTATTTGTAAGTGAGCTTTTGTAAAAGTTCTATATCTAAAGGATACGAGACCTTAATAGAATCTTATCTGTCGTCCCTTCTCACAGTAGTCTTGCCTTCATTAAAAAAAATCTTTTAAATATTAGACGCCCACGAGCGTAATTTGAAACTTTTTATATTACGGATTCAAATATGTTTATTTCTAGAAGAAAAGATTTATATATGGGCGATTATGAGACAATTTAATTCAAAACGAAACAACTTAATACCTGCTTGTAGATAAAAAAAACACCGACAAAACGCGGAGTTTCTTTCCGCCATTACATTTATCGAATTCTTTTACTCTAGTTTCTTTTTGTCTAATCTGTGATATATGCGGATACAGCGTAAAATATCTAATAATAATAATAAT
This sequence comes from Heliconius sara, assembly GCA_917862395.2. Taxonomy (NCBI): domain Eukaryota; kingdom Metazoa; phylum Arthropoda; class Insecta; order Lepidoptera; family Nymphalidae; genus Heliconius; species Heliconius sara. The sequence goes on along the minus strand of OU860797.2, from coordinate 19,280,221 downwards.
TATTATAATAAAAGTGTCAAGATAATGTGTTTTCCAACTTCTAAACAAATTTTAAAATGACGAAATTAAATGTGTTCCAAATTGTGTCTTAATAGAGCGGGAACATAAAAATAAATAATTTTGCGAGTCAGGATCAAATCACCTAAGATTACAGTACGAGGGGCTCCACCATCACGGTCTGGATACATCTAATGTAGAGTAGAGTACAAGGAAAACAAAATATCAAATATCATTATAAACATTGCAAATCGTTTTTTAGGTCACGCAAACATTTTCAGCCAATACAAATATTTGCATCAACCGGTTATCTGTTCAGTGACCTGAATCCTGATCATTTACTGAGACACTTTGTTTCTGATGTAGAGGTCTAAGCGAAATTAATAGCAACATGATTCTGCTATTTAAAAAGAAGCCAAGTGCGAGCTGGACATACGAAACGAAACGAAATTCTAAAAAAAATGTTCGCGTTTTTTCTCACTAATAACTAAAGTTAAGGCTAAAGCTAAGTTAAGTTTTGTACGTGTAGTAGAGTCACGTCGCCAGCAATGGCAACACGCATGGACAGACTCGACCGGATCTTTACCACCCCCGGCATTTAAAACCGGCGTGAAGTAGTGGCTTTATGCCACTGCGTTTCGCATCAGGTAATGCCGGGCCCCGGCGCCCAACCCACCTTAAAGGCCGGCAACGCACCTGTAGCGCCTCTGGGGTTGCACGGGGTCGTGGGCGGCGGTAATCACTTACCATCAGGTGACCCGCACGCTCGTTTACCGTGTCTTTTCCATAAAAAAAAAGGCACTCCGTTCACCGCCCGTTTTCCGTCTAATTTTGTTCAGTAGTGGATGTTCAGTAGCAAAACTGCACGCTGCTTTTTATGTATCATTCTCCTGAATGGGGGTCAAATCCACAACATTACATTGACAGTCCTACGCTTTCTGATGATGGCCTTGAGTATTATATATACTAGGTCTACATAATAAAACAAGGATATTACACCAGTGGTTTGGATATAGACAGAATAAAACTAGAAATGTATTCTTGTTTGTAGTTGAGGTGTGTAGACAAGTGCTAAAGGGGATTTCCTAAAGTTCCCACAGAATCATGAAAAACAGGTTGTTACCATTTTATAGTTCACGCACGAGTAATCCTGGCGAAGAGGCAAAAACACGACGGTCGTGGGTTCGATTGGGAATTAAAAAAAAAACTGGGAATGTAATATGCTCACTCTAGTCATTACTAGACGTACCTCATAGCTCGTACCTCATTAGGTACGGCATTTAATTCCGCCAATCAACATGCTATGCTTCGAGAATTCGATGATTCAATTTAATTATAACATAATGAAACCGTGAAAGGCAAACATTCCTGGTTATGTAAACTGAAAGGACTAAAACTGGAGCTTTTCCAGCTTTTTCATATAAATTACTTCATCACTAACTGATGTAAAAATACTTTTTTTTTATTTTTAAGCTTCTACGTACGAGCTTCATTTTTAGGTGCCGTACCTTTTAAGGAAAAGAGTAACCCTTATAGGATAATTTTGTTGTCCGTCAAGAGCCTTTATCTCAGAAACGCTTGAGACATCGAGTTTAAATTCAAATGATATACTCAGATCTGCGGTTCCATGATTTACTGAAAAAAATGTATTTCTATATTTATTTTATTTAATACTTTTGAAAAAATATTAGTATTTATATCGCATAAAACGCGTATTTCGACACTATGAAGGGAAAATTAATGGGTTACTTGTGGTTGACTTAGAATTATAAAATATAGCAGCTAGTATCAACAGATAGTCGTAGTTCAGGAAAAAATTAAAACCATATATTTGTGGTTAAATCCTAAAAAAAATTGCCTTAAAAGGGGCGCAAAATTTGTCATTAAAGCCGCTAGTTCAAAGTCCAAAGTGAAAGAAATCACTTCTGTTTGATTATTACAGAAAATTTTTATTATACCTACATGCATAATGGTCCTGCTACCAAGAATGATAATAAAGTGATCCTTGATCAAGAAAAGTTTGGGAACCCCAGCACTAAATAATAGAGACCGGCCGGCCTTTGTGGCCAGTTGTGGCGCACTGACACACTCGTGCGACTATAAACGCGAAAGGTTGTGAGTTCGATTCTCATTCGAGGAAATTATATATATACGGAGTGTCTTAACCTGAGAAGGTCTCGCAGCTTACTCTGCTATGTGCGGGATACATAGGGAAACTAAAAAATAAACTCTAGAAAAGCCAACCAAAAGCTCTTTACAATAGTGGCCTTGTCTCTCAGAGATCTCTACAAGCCGAATTTTATGCTAACTTAAACTACTGGCTGTCGTAACTTACTAAGTGGTTGTATAAAAAAACAACAAAGGAGTGTTGTCGCAAGATTGTCTCTGTTTACAACGAAAATTTTCAAAGATTTACTAAATGTAAACATGTCTGTATACAGCATGTTCAATATTCTAAACACTTTCATACTATGTTATAGAAGATATTGGCTACTCTCCCACGTTATACTGTTAAATTATTCAAGAAACCTTTCCACTATAGTAATACATCAGGTCGGTTCATACATTTAGTTCGATGAATACTGCAATTAATTTTATTAAATTTAGTTCGCTTCACAAACAAACTTCGTACTTAGTGTTTATATTTTTTATGTTTCATATACCACGGTGCGCAACTGTTGTTGGTTCGATTCCTACTCGGAGGATATTTCCTCACTCTAGTAAGAACAAAAGCGGGGCGATGAATTCAACACTCAGTGTCTTAAAAATTGACGGTGTTTATTGAACGGAGTGTTAAATCACTACATTACGCTTGCTTTCTCTGCTATGCTAAAGTATGAATAGAACAATTTTATATAAAAGCTTAAAAAAAAGGAATAAAAATATTTTAATAGGCCCTCCTCGTAGTGCAGGGACACAAGAGTGTGACTGTAAACATAATGGTTTGGGTTTGAGTCCCACTCGGGGGAATGAAATATTTAATATTTTCATGACTACTCTGGTGATGAGGCAAACTGTTGTGAAAGGCGTTGAGATTCGCCACTTGGCACGCAATCCTTGCATAATTTGGCGGAAAGAGGGGAACGGAAAGCGCTTTAATGGGAATAGGTATCTTAACAATAGGTTCCCTCTGCCTACTCTACTATATTATATTATAAACAAAAATAAACTAAAACCCTATTTAAAAAAATCAAATGCCAGTACCACATATAAAGATTTGAAAGTTTGGTTTATTCTCACTAAGTAATATTTCATATGAATTTCATATAGAAAACTATTAATTAAAGGAAACGCGAGAAAAATGTTATTTTCTCTAAGAATTTCACGCAGCACTAACCTGCATTGGCCGGGGTTCTTGACCGGCGCTAATGAACCTTCCGACGCGAGCCACGCCTTTATGTCAGTTTGTTCAAAATATACTTGTAATGCTTTAGTGGGTTAGAGCGTTATAAAATCTACGTAAATGCTGGTTATTATATATTTATATTTATGATTAAAATGTGAAGCGGAAAAGTTTGTTTGATTGAACGCGTCAATCTCAGCAACTACTGATTGGATTTGAGAAATTATTTTTTGTGTTGAATAGTTCATTTGTCGAGGAATGTGACTGTGAACGCGATAAGTTGTAGGTTCGATGCCCATCCGAGGAAATGAATAATTTTAAATTTCTTCGCTCTGGTGTCGAGGCAAAGCGCGGCGTTAAGTTTCGGGAATCAACATGCAATGGCTCCAAAATTCGGCGGAAAATGGCGAACGGAGATATGCAAGATACAGCGTGAAGCTGTTTTTTTTTAAATAAATAATTTTTGAAAAACAGTAGAGCTTGAGGGCTTCCGTTGTATTTTCATAAAGTCACTTTAGTCGCGATGGAAACGCAAAAAAAACTTAATTAATTAAATAAATAATCGTGTAGTTCAAATGGGCAGAGCCGCGGACTGGTCACTATTATATTATAATATTCTATAAAAATAATTTCCTTTTTCCCGTTGTATCCCGCACAAGGTAGGGTAAACAGAAAAACCTAGAATAGACACTACTTTTTTCACATTTCAAATGAACTCGGGTCATTGTAGACAAAAATATTCGTTTTGATAAATATTTTTTTTTTCATTGAAATTTTAATTTGCTTGTAATTCTAATGGGGTTTGCAGTTTGTTTGCTACTGACGAATGCGTTATTAAAAAAATATTTTTATAATATTAGTACTCACTGGAAATCTGGGAACATAGTATTAAGACACTCTGTTCCCATTGAGGCCAAGTTGCCACTTTCCGCAGAATTCTAGAGGCATTGCGTGTTAAGCAACGAAACTCAACGCCGCAGTTTGCCCGGTTACGAGAGCGAGAAAATGAAAATATTAAAGATTTTATTTTCCTCAAGTGGAAATCGAACCCACAATCTGTCGCCATGGCTGGCCTCACAAATGTATAAATACTCTACGTTCATATTAAAAATGCCAGTTCAGTATCTGTTTAATACAGCTTACGTTTTTGGTTTGAAACTTGCTTATGATGTTCATCTCGTTCGCCAAAGAAACTTTTAATAAGCCGCTCCAATGGGTTTTTGAGAGGAAATTGAGAAAAATAGTTTCCGCTGAAAACTATTGGAAAATGAAATTTACTTTGTATACTATATTTATATATAGTACAATTGTACACTTGTATAGCGATACACGAAATCGCGAATCGCCGCAATCAACATGTGCAATCGCCGCGAGCATGTCTAGATACAGGTTTCTCTTTTCTTTTTCGGGAAAGGGAACGTTAAGGTTCCCTCTGAATGCTCTGCTGTGTGCGCGATACAGCGTGAAGCTGTTTTATTTATCTTATTTTCCGTCATATCCTGTATTTTGCAGGGTAGATTAGTGATAGTAGTCAATTAATTTACGGAATTTAAAAAATATTAAATTAAATATATCATTAATTCAATTAGTAGGGTCCATTAGTAACAACTTACAGGGCCGCATGCTTGTGACCCTGCGCCAGGAAGACCTACAACCTACCTTTTTCTGCGGGAAAATGCGTGATACAGATTTCAGTGTTAAAGTTCAGATCAAGTACCCACTTAAAATTTATGTATATGCTTTACCACCCACTTGGCAAGTATCGGAATGTAAAAGCAACTTGGCACGGTATGATATAGTAATAGTAATATTTTGCTATTTTCAGTTTTAAAGTTTGTAAATTTGGAGCTAACAGTACTAAAATATTTATTTTTTTATATGTTAGCTTAGCTTTTACATTTACGAGCTTTATCGGAAATTCAAGTTTAACTTAGCCTCAAGCTGTCTCCCATATGTGGCAGGTTAGGCGGAGAGAGCCTAGTGTTAAGACAGTCCCGACTTTACAAAGAAGCAATGAAAATATTTAACATTTCATGTCCTCGAGTGGGAACCGAACCCACACAACCTTTGTGTCCCTGCACTACGACTAGACTGAATGGATACTACATGCTACAATATAATATGTAAAATCTAGTAAAACTGTTCTCTCTTTCATAATATTCCTAATGTTAATCGGCTTAGAGCAAAAAGCATTTGAATTTCTTTGACCTTTTCGCCTTTGCTTTGAAGCTCACCTTTTTCAGCTGTATGTTAATTCTAAAAAGTATAAGAGGGAATACGTAACCTTTTAGTTTCAGCTTTCAATTTATTCATAAAATATCAGTACATTGCAAGTGACGGAAAAGAATCTAGTGATAAGTCACTCTCTTCTTCAATAAATAAATTCTTCTTCAATGAATAAACTTTTAAATAACACGCGTTGTTCTCAGTTTATGTTGTTTTTTATGAGAAAATTATTTGCATTTCTTCGTTCTGGAAAACAAAACGCGACGTTTAGTATCGTCACTATCGCGTCGCGATTCAAGGGGCACAAAAATGCGAATGTAAATGGCGATTCTCTACCGCACAAATACAATGTGACAAACTTAAATACCATCCACACCATCTGGATACGTAGCAGTCTACTACTATGCGGTTTAGTAGGAACTTTCTTCTACGAGCCACGGAACTGACTGGCAGTTTTTCCAGGTCGATATGACTTTGATAACTTCAAGAAGTGCTATCTCCTATTCTGGTGTTACATGGGGTCGTGGACGGCAATGATCACTTGCCATGGAATGTCGCGTACGAATAATCTGTAAAAAAGGGTGTCGGTTCGATCGTATTCAATGAAACTAAATATTTAATATTTTCATTCCCTTGCTCTGGTAACGAGGCAAAGTGCGGTGTTGAGTTCCGCCACTCAAAACGCAATTCCTCCAGAATAGTCTACCACAATACAAATAAAAACCAAAACAAAAATAATTTTCCTTTTTTACATCGTTACCTATTTTCCTTTAAGTCTCACCTCACCATTCGTTCCCCAGCAGCATCACATGCCCCAGTCGTAAGGGCGCTCAGCTTGGACACCGCGAGCCGCACCGAGCCGGACGGCTGCCGCCAGATGATCGGCTCATTCTGGAACTTGTGCCGCGCGTGCCCTTCCATGCCCGTGGATAAGGTTAGTGGTCGTTTGTTTTTACCCGACTGCCCCAGAAAAACGGTAATGTTTTTATGATATAAATAATATTTAAAATATTTAAAAAAAAAGCTATTGAGTAAACCAACAAATAAAAATAAAGAAAAGAAAGAACAATGCATAACGCAGAATAAACGTTAAAAAATATCAAAATATATTAATCTAAATCTACACTTATGTTATGAAAGCAACAACAAATGGTTAATTAAAACATTACAACAATCAAAATAAATAGGAGCTAGAAGTAAAAAGTACTACAAAATGGCGTCAAAGTGATATTCTCGTTCATTTAGCGCGCTGTAACGGGAAACACGTTGACGGTTGAAATTGTCATTTTTGCTTTGCAGACAATCGAGGCAGCTTGCGCTATTGACTCTAATTTTTGTATGGTTTTATATGTTAATATTAACATGTAAATGCGTTACTTAAATAATGCAGTGGCACAAAGTCAAGCTGGAACGCGATAGTAGTGGATGCGATTCCACTTGAGAGAGTGAATTGTTTTTTCAACTTCACGCTGTACGCTGTACGCCCGCACACAGCAGGGTAGGCAGAGGGAACCCAGTATTAAGTCACTCCGTTCCCCACTTTCTGCCGAATTCTGGAGGCATTGCGTGGCAGTGGCAGAACTCAACGCCGCGCTTTGCCTCGACACCAGAGCGAAGAAAAGGAAATATAAATTTAATATATATTAGATATTTCATCTCCTCGAGTAGGGATTGAACCCACAACCAGTTGGTTTTACAGTCACACTTTGTGCTGCTGCGCCACGACTGGCCTCATTTGATATTATATTAGCATTTAATGTAATAGGGCAATATTAATTAAATTCATTTTAACTACAACATCATTTTTCATTTTTCTTTAAAGAAAAAAATAGAAATGATAAAGATGTCAAATAGAAAAGCGTTTCATAAAAAGGTGCAAGATTTAAACCACCGTATAAAATAAAAAAAAAGAAATTGCAATAAACTGTTTTAATACTACTTTTAAATTACATAAAACCAAAATGAACATTAAATTTACTGTTTTATATTTTTCGGGTACAAATATATATTTTTCAGCCTCAGGTTATATGCTGTTTAAAGATATCTCAAACACAAACCAATACAAACTAATATCTTTCGTATATTTCATACAAAATAAGTAAAATAATAAGTTCTTTGATTTTCACGATTATATCTACCCGTGACCACGGACTACTGCAAAGTGTTCGAAACGTCGGGTTTCCAAAAATGTATAATAATACTAAATATACGCGATTAATCCGGAAATGAAATAGTTTCATTTAAAAAGTAAAATAAGTAAAAATAAATGGGTAAATTTAATTTGGAAAAAAATAATTTACACGCTGCACGCTGTTTCTTCGTTGGTTACAACCACAAAACTGATACGGAGCCCTCGGTGCGAAAGCCAACTCGCCCTAACTGTATTTTGTTACAATAATAGTGAAAAATATAGTTACATATTCACATATACATATTTTCATAAAAAAATGTCATTGTTTCAACAAGTTTTATAGAAACTAAGGGAGGAAAATTGTAAATTAGCCCGGCACCTCTCACGACAGTGTCCTCCACATGACAGCGTGTACAATGTGAGAGATGAGGGTCGTTTTATACAAAAACTGAACTCGCGGGCGTAGCCTTGGTGCCAGTGTTTAACTATTGTTACACGTTATTTATTACTATGATAATACGAATATTCTAAAAAGGAGTCTCACTGTATCATGTAGCAGGGAACTTGGAAACCCAGTATTAAGATATTCGGTTTTCATTAAGACCCGTTCCCCACATTCTGCCGGATCTCGGAGGCTTTGCGTGTTGAGAGGTGGAACTCACCACGCTTTTCTTCGTTAATAGAGCGAGAAAAAGATCCATCGTGCTCGAGGAAATGAAATATTTAATTTTTAGTATTCGATATTCTCGATTAGGATGGAACCCACAACCGTTGCGTTTACAGTCGCACGCTTGAGCCCTGCCGCCTAACACAGTGCCGGCCGTGTGATCCCGGCCTAGAATAGGATCATCCTGCTACTGGTGGTGTCGTAAGAGGCGACTAAAGTACATGTGGTAGAGTCGCGTCGCCAGCAATGGCAACCCGCGTGGGTAGACTCGACCGGATCATTACCACCCCCGGCATTTAAAACCGGCATATAGTAGTAGCTTTATGCCACTGCGGTGCCCAACCCACCTTAAAGGCCGGCAACGCACCTGTAGCTCCTCTGGTGTTGCATGGGGCCGTGGACGGCAGTAATCACTTACTATCAGATGACCCGAACACTCGTTTGCACTGTCTGTTCCATAAAAAAAAACACTAACACTGACTATAAACGAGATTATAGTTGTGAGTTTCGATTTCCACTTGGAGGAATAAATTACTATTTAATAATGTTTTCCTTGCTTCACTCTAATACCAATATAAAGCACAGCGTTGTGTTACGCCAAACAACACACAATGTTTCAAAAATTGAACAGTAAGCGAAATTACTCTTGCATATCCTTTGGAGAAAAAAACGCGAAAACGCGTTGAAATGTGATCACTAGATTTCTTGAGTACAGAAAAAACAGGTAAAACGAATTTATAAATGGATTTATAAACGTTTTATAGTTACATTTTGGGCTTTGCATTATAAATTTGCAAAATATAAATGTATAAACGGTTATTGCCAAAATAACTATTCAGGCGTTCTCGCTGAACAAAAAATAAATAATTATAAATTGTGCTATTTAACCTATTATGAACTTATTATTTCTGAACGTACAACTTTGGAAAATTCCCTTGATTAGAGATAGAGAGAGAGAAATTAAAAATATATTTAATTAAATCAGCTTCACGCTGTATCTGTACAGAGCACCATCCATTACGCAGACTGTAAATGTGACGATTGTGGATGCAGTTTCCACTCAACGAATTACTATCGTCAATTTACTTTCATTTCCTTCAGACTAGTAGAAGAAACACGGCGTTTTCCGTTGAGTGCTATCACTCAACACGCAATGTCTCGAAAATTCGTCAGTAAATGGGGAACATAGTGTCTCGACACTAGTTTCTCTCTGTTTATCCTATTGTGCAGGAAAAAGCGTAAAGCTCCTGTGTTAGAGTATCTAAATGAAAAATTATAATCTACAGCTACAACCATCACACGCGCCAAATGTTATCTAACTGCGGATTTACTGTGAACTTTTGTTGCTTTAATCTGATTGAACGAGAATTCTGCTACAGAACGTTCAATGTTTTCATTAAAAAATCCTCTATTCTAATTAATACGAATGTCAGTAAAATGAATTTCTAACTACTTTTGTATACATATCCTTATAATGAATGCTATAGTTCTTTTCACGTTAAAAATGATAAAATATTACATAATTATAGTTCTAAATCAAAACATAATGTCCTTCCCGCTAGATGATCACGGTCAAACGACCCGACGATTAAAACCGTCGTGGCGCAGGGACACAAGCGTGACTTCAAACGGTTTTGGGTTCGATTCCCACTAGCGAAAGTGACATATTTAATATAGCGTAACATAGCGTTAACTTCCACTATTCAAAACTCAAAATTTGGCGGAAATCTTAAAAGAAGTTCCCTCTGCCTTCCCTATAACATGCAGGATATCACGAGGATAGGAGCACGAGATAAAAAAAAACCCGTGGGGTTCAAATCTTGCTCAAACCAAAACTTTCATATAATTTTTCATCCTTAATTCTTTTAGAAGAGCCATTTCTATTCAATTGAAAGTTTAAAAGTAATCCTTTTAGCTACGTGTCAGCTGCACAGTGTTGATAAAGAAGAATAAAAAGCACACAAACTATAGAACTTAAAGCTCATTGTTTAGTCATAGTAAAGTGGAAATTGATATGACGCGAATGCATCTAGTGAATAACATATATTTCACTATTCACTTTAGATAAGAGATTTTGATCACACATTTGTTTCTTTTCAACTATTTACTAATATTTTTAGCATTTTCGCACCTTTACTGCACTTACATTAAAAAGTTTACTTTCAGTAAATCATTTTTTTTGTTATTTATTAGCTTCACGCTGTATCCTGCACGCAGCATGATAGGCAGAGTGGATCTCGGAACCTAGTGTTAAGACACTCTGTTTCCATTCACACACTTCTGTGTCACACTTTTCGCAAATATCAGTGGAAAAACAAGAAATTGTCAGTCAAATAGTTTTTTTTTTAAATTACTGAAGGTTATAATAAGTTTATCAGAGGCCGTCGTGGCCCAGGGGTACAAGCGTGTGACGGTAACGCGACGGTTGTGGGTTCGTTCCTCACTCTTGGAAAAGAAATATTTATTTAAATTTATATTTTTATTTCTTTGCTTTGGTGTCGAGGCAAAGAGCGGCGTTGAGTTCCGCCACTCAACACGCCATGCCTCAAAAATTCAGCCGGAAATGGGGAACGGAACTGTCATAACAGTAGGTTCCTCTGCCTACCCTGCTGTGTGCGAGATACAGCGTGAACCTGATTTTTATAATAAGTTTAAATTCAATTTATCTATCGAAAAAAAAACAATTATCTGGATATTTTCGCCATAAAGTTATATTAATAAAATAGTACGGCAGCCGCAAACCTACCTACATCTATATTACATTACATGTAATGTCATTTAATACGGTGACGGCATTTTCGTCAACGTGATTTATGATGAAATATTCATATTCAATAGGACCGAAGACGTTTAGAAATGTTAAAGGGCAAGACTATGAAAAATTCAATATTTTTTTAGCATTACGCTATATCCAGTATTTAGCAGTGTAAGCAGAAAGAACCTAGGAGACCTAGTATATATTTTAAACACGATTATTGATAAGGGTTATGAAATATTATAATTTTCCTGCGCTGGTAAAACACAGCGCAACGTTGACGTCTGCCATCCAACAAGTAATCTTTCAATTTGAGGCGAAAATGGGCCATCAGTTGTCCACTTCCCTTTAATGTCTTGACACGGGAAACTGAAAAAAAAAATACAATAATCTATTATTGTCAGATATAATAATCTATTATTTCAGAATCGCTGAAGGAGAATCTGTGCCTAATGTCCTCGTTTTGACTTTTAATTAATAATTTTTAGTATTTTTGAAAAGGTAAAAATGAATATATTTAGTTCACGGGAACCTAGTGTTAAAGACACTGCGTTCCCATTAAGACAATTACATCCACCATTTTCCGCCGAGCTCTCCAGGTGGCGGAACTCAACACCGCGCTTTGCCTCAAGCGCAAAAAAAAAGTTAACCATTTCGTTACTAACTTATACAAAATCCTAAAACACATTATAATAATAGACTTTAACAAGCACAACTAACACCGAACTGAGTGTAACAACTTTAGGTACCCAAGTTAGTAACATGAGGAGTTCTAGACTTAGTAATTAGCGACCTAATTCGATATACGGGGGATTTACTAAAACGGTCATTTTGTTAAGGCTTCCTTCAAAAATAATATAATTGGAGAAGCCTAAAAAGGAAAGATTAAATATTGGTTGAATCGTTAAACTACTAACAATTTTATACAATCTGATATTTTGCACCAATTATATTTAAAATTGTTTGTTTTTATGATATTAAATATTTTTTTTTAATTGAAAGTCCTAAAATTATTACGAAAACGGGAAAAAAGGTATTTTCTATTTTACCTTCAGTAGAAGTAAACTATTAAGTATATATTAAAAGTATTAAGTATATACAGTGACGATTATTTTATTTATAATAGAGGATCTATTTTCGATGAGGCGGGATGAAAAGTTCTGGGCGCAGGAGCTGCAGCAAACGTAAGTGACTGTAATCGCAACAGGTCGATGCGGGGGGTGGTGTGGGTTTGGTTCCCACTCGAAAAAATCGCCATTCATCACGTATTGAACACGTAACACACAATGACACGGAAGTATTTTAATGGGAACGGAATTTCTTAACACTAAGTTTCCAGGTTCCCTCCACTATCTCGATGTGTTTGGTGTACAGCGTAAAAAGTGGGTTTTTCTAAAAATAAATCTCTTTTCTAAGCATAAATTCAAACTCATTGCTATCCATCAAACGTGTGCCAACCGCCCTACGATAGCTTGCATTGCCCGTATATTAACAAGGAAAACTTATTTAATTTGATTTATTACTTTTTTACCCTCTTTTCCGGTAGCTTTTTTAACCACCCTCTCTATATCGGGGCTGTAACTTGTAATTTTTACTGAAATCTGTACTAATATATAATTTACTATAATGAGAATTGAACTCACACTCACAGTCATATACATATGCTATTGCACCACAATCGTCTATTATTTGATGCAAAAAGACGAAGAAACCATAACGGTCTATTTAACTAGCTTTATACATCATTCACCATTGTACGGGAAGTCAATGGAGCTCAAAGGCAGAGTTCTGAAAGGCAAGTGTTGAAACGCTGCCTTATAAAATGAATTTTTAACGCTTCAAATCACAATGTAAAAGGATATTACAGGACTGAGCTGCACCGTCGTGTATTGCGGTTAGAGAAAGTTTCATTTTAATATGTACTACCCTACACCTGCGGCTTTATCTGTGTGATTCTATATAAAAAAGTAAGAGTTGTGTATCATATATGTCATGACACTTTCAAGGTGCAGGAGATATTGTAGGTACGGTGTGACCTACGTCACATAAAAATTTATAATGTGATTTAATTCAAATTCATATAATTTTATTCAAAATAAGAAGTAGCATGTAAGTTCTTCTTCATTTTTTGAACGTCAAATAATTTACCACCAGTTCCCTAAAGTTTATGCCTCAGATCTGAGAAGAACCGGCGCAAGAAACTCAGCGGGACCTATTTTTTTCAAATCAATTTTAAACAAATACATACTTAATTATCTGTGACGATGATAACTTTAAAACATACTGGAGCGAGCATTTCATTTCCAGGGCATATTATCATTTACAAAATCATTAATTTGGTAATAATCTTTAATACACAAACGTCTCTTCACAATTTCTTAAAATCGTGATATAGGAAATTCTCTGACGATATATATGCCATCAGAAAAAGTATTTTTCAATTTTAAGTAGTAGTTCCTAAGCCTAAAATGCCCTACCAAATAAATTCTTCAGTATTATTTATACTTTGTGAGTTCTAAGATTGCCAGAATATTCAACAATTCGTACAAATTCAACCTTCCATTACTGCACCATAAACGTGCAAAGTTAATTAGTATTTTAAAATTACACCGATCCTACGAGCGCAAATATAACATATATCCAGCTATAACAGCAATATAAAGCCTTTTGAATCCACTACTACCGTCAAAGGACGCAATCACAATACATAAAAGTAATATCCGCACACCATCCCTTTCCATCTTCCTATTCTCATATGAATCGCGCCGACCATTTTATATATGTCAAAGCGAGCTCTCTGATTGGTCGATTTTATTCTTCGAATGTATCTTTGCACCACCATTGGTCGATTTTTGGGGTCATCGACCTGTAAAACACCTTGAACCCTGTCCGTCCTTGGAGTGCGTGAAACCGTGAAAGCTCTTTATCGTATTTCCTTGCGAATTTAATTTTCCGAAAGGGAATTGCGCTTCTTTTTCAGGCTCTAAGTAATTTTATGAATATTTGTTAGTGTTATATTATAAATAGATTGATCAGGTTATGTAGAAGAAGCCTAATATTAAGACTTAAGACACGCCGTTCTCAAATTTCTATATATCGGGTGGAACTCAACACCTCGCTATGTTTTATTACCAGAGTGAGGAAATGAAATAATTCACTGCGCTGCTCTTCCACTGCGCTCTAATCTAACTTACTCTTATTTTATAATAACCTTATTTAGCAATGCTTATATAAGTTTCATCGTTTGTACTGAGAAATTTACAAAACGCATTAGAGTTTTCATGAAAATGCAGAAGAATTTCATATATCGTAACTTAGCTTCACGCTGTAGGCCTGGCAGTCGGAGAGAACGGAACGTATATATCCCTTTTTATTATTAATAAACAATTTTAATGGTATTATTTTATCCATTAAAATTATCAAAAAATACTAATTCAATAACTGTAAAAGTAAAAAATTGTAATTGTAACAAATTTGAAGTTAAAACTATATAAGCTATTTATATCGCATATAAAGAATTGAATTAAGTTATACAATAAAACTTTTGTTGAAAATTTTGCTACTTACTCATTTGGTGACAGACGACAGACAGACATACGCAATAATTTACACGGTATTTTTAAAATTACGTCATCGATTCGACAAAAACTAGTACTATAGGGTGTAATTACAGCATTTTGATGGCCCATTAAAAGTGTAATAACCTGTAATTTAATAAGGTTTCCTACATTGATCGTGTGATGAGCGCTGTATTGATCTGTTCTAGTGGTTGTTGTAGACTTGCTGTCTAAAGGAGTTGGCTTTCAGCCAGGAGGTACGGAGATATATATAGATATATGCTTGTTGACTTTTATATAAACTTAAACTATTTTACAGTCGCACGTTTGTGCCCCGGCGCCACGACTGGCCTCTTACGTTCCCCCATTTGCCTGCTGAGTAAAGTGGGGAACGGAAATGTCTTAATGGGAACGGAGTGTTTAAGTATTAAGTTCCCAATCTCCCTCTGTTTACTCCGCTGTGTGCGGAATACAGCATGAAGCTTAAAATTGTGAATAAGAGTAAGTTACTCGGACTCGGTAAGTTTTTGAGGACGAATTTTTCACCTTCTGCCAAATTTTGCAGAAGTTGCATGAAGAGTGGTGGGATTTAACCATATGCTTTGTATTGTCACAAAAGCGGGGAAAAGTATATAATTAATTCTTCCGAATAGGAAAGTGGTTTATTTATGAATTGAATGAAAAAACAAAATTCTGTTTCTCACATCCTCATGTGAGAAACAGAATTTTGTTGATTTTGGTTTTTTGTTGAAATTTTGTTAAGTTGTTTAACCGTTTTATTGTCGTATTCACTATGACATGAGATTTTTTTAGCTTCACGCTCTATCCTGCATACAGCAGGGTACGCAGAGCCCACTTTCCTCTTAGTTCTGGATGGCTTGTTGAATGACGGAACTCGACGCAATACCTCGAAAATTGGGTGGTGCGGGATACCGAAGTGTCTTAACATTGAATTCCCTCAGTTTATAGATAGCGTTGTAGACGCTATCTATAAACGGCGTACAGCGGAAACTGAAAAAAAATCTTCTACAAATACGGCTATTATAGAAAATTAAATAAAATAAATTCACAAAGCAGAATATAATTTAAAGCAGTAGAATTCTGTACGAACAATAGTCTAGCAGTAAATTGGTGATGCCCCGAGGGGTACATGCCTTAGACTGCCAAGTTTCGAATAAGCCTCGTTGTACCCTTATGTTAGATGTTATTCAACTTGAAAATGTTCTTGGTAAATAAGAATTGTTACTTCATTATATTTTTATTTTTTGCTTCACGCTACAGAAATTTTGGTGTCAATACACTTCGCTCCCTACGGGCCGTCTAAATTTTGAACACTGTGCGTTAAGTGACAGAATTTAACGCTGCGTTTTGTGTTGTTGCCTGAACGAGAAAATGAAAGTAATTTATTCCAAGTGGAAATTGAATTTAGAACCGTCACGTTTGTAAGCATACGGTCTGAGGTTGGGACGACCTCATCAATTATATTTCAGCGTTGTTATTTTTATTTTCTCTCTCTGGTGATAAAACAAAGCACGGCGTTGAGTTCCGACACTTAATACATAATGTCTCAAAAAATTCTATAGTGTTTATGGTCTGAATTTACAACTAACACATTCAATCAATGAGTCCGTCATGCCCCAGGGGCACAAAGGTGTGACTGTAACGCGACGGTTGTGGGTTCGATCTACACTCGAAGAAATGAATTATTGTCTTCATATTTTAATTTCTTCACTCTGGCTCCAAAATATTCAACACGCAATGCCTCCAAAAATTTGGCGGAGAGTGGGGAACACACCGTTCCCCACTCTCCGCCTTAACACTAGGTTCAAACCAACATTAGCACGAATTCTAGTTTCATAAGATATAAGCATTCCACGTCGGTTGAACCTTAATCAGAGTCGTCGCTGTCGCAGTGCCGCAACGGACGGCAGAATCCGTTGCCAATATTGCTTTACGTAACCTCGGGGCGCTACTTCCTTTTAAAATGTATTTTAAGGCGGCTTAGGCTTTTCATACTGGAATGTATGTATAGGCAGAATTAAATATGTATGTAGACTAACTGTAAATGCGATTGCCGTGGGTGCGTTTCCCGTTACATTCGTAATTTTTATCCGTTTTTTTTTGTACCTTATTACTTATTAAATAATCTTCAGCTTCTTGTTTCACATCCATTCCACACTTTACGCTGAATTCTTGAGGCATACGTGATTTGTGCCTCGTTACCAGCAAAATGAAATTAAAATATTAAATATTTCATTCCCCCCGAGTGGGAATCGAGCCCACAACCGTCGCGTCTACTGGAGCAAGGGTGAACCGAAGACGGTTTCTTAATGAAATTAATAATATAATTATAACGCACACTATAATATGTTTGCCAACATATTTTTTTTATAAAGGGGCATATTCTTTCTCTAATTCTTTTCATTGTATTGTATATTTTTCGTCTGTAATATATTTATTAATATACAAAATTCTTAGTTTCTTATATTTGGGCAGTCGAAGCCGCGGGTAAAAACTAGTGCATTTAGCACTAGTTTAGAAATGATAGAAACCGTAATCTGTATGAGGAAGGCTTTACCGAAAAGACGACTCTGATCCCGCAATATAATATTGGACGCCGTTTCCAAGTTTAACCGTCATATCTACGTATCCATATAAATCTTTCATTAGTTTCTGTTTCGGTATGTTGTCCTGGTACTTTGTGTGGATTATACCACCAATGTATGAACATAGGTAAGTTTTATATTGAGATTGTCTCGATTTTTGATTTAAACTAAAACCTTTCAAAATATAAGGGAACTGTTGGTGTGTTTCTTTGTATTGTAAACTGAATGGTTGTATATTCCATCTTCACTCTGGGGAACGATTATATTTCTAATTACTCCCATTTCCCTGACCGGGTAAAATAGCGCGGCGGCGTTGAGTTACGCCAATTATATGTAATATTTCGAGCTTGAACAAAAAACAGACCGCAGGCCTTTGGACTCTAGTTTTTCCCTATGTAAAACGATAAAACGTTTGATTTGAGAAATTATTTAATAAACGAATTAATTGTTTTTAACGTAAAGAGACTCGAACTGGTGTCTCTTGAAATTACTTAATATAATATAAACAAAAAAAACAGCTTTACGCTGTATCCCCACACACAGCATGGTAGGCAGAGGGAACCTAGTGTTAAGACACTCCATTCCCCACTTTCTGCCGAATCCTGGAGGCATTGCATGTTGAGAAGTGGATCTCAACTCCTCTCCTTGATGTATTACCAGAGTGAAATAATGAAAATGTTAATAAATAATAATTCATTCGAGCAAGAGGGAATCGACATCGCAACCAACGTGTTTACAATCACACGCTTATGCTACTGCGCCACCACAGTCACATAAATATGTGGCAATTAAAATGCTATAAATGGCACGTTTTTTGTACAATAGGTACAATCTAAGAATAGCTTAGGTAAATAGACAGGGAAGGTCACGTTAACCTTTATTGCACAATATATGATGCCATAGTTCTACCTTGTACTGAAATGTAAAAAGAAAAACGCTTAAATTACATATACTTGATGACTAAAACATAATGGTAGTGGGTTCAAATCCCATTAAAAAACGATATGATATTCTTTTACATAATGTTAATCACGTTATTCGTTTCTCGTTTAACTAGTATCTATGTTTCTCATAAATAAAATGGTCTTTTACTAGAATTGTATTGTAAGTTCTTAGTTCTTGCCAGACTTAATAACGGTAGATCATCGGAAAGTACCCTACATACAGATTTTGATTATGCGACTTTCATATAAAATGCAGCTTAAATGATGTATAAATGGTAGTATATTTTAATTGCGTTGAGTTAGAAGCTCAATTTTTGTGTTTCAAGGGTCAAGGGTTCTTAGACATTTGATATTTGATCATAATTTCAGCTTGATACGTCCACGCCATCTAGAGATGGACAACGAAGTGATCCGATAAGGGTCCCGTTTTTATCATTTGAAACACGGAACCCTACAAATAATCTATGTTTTTTCGAGTGCCTGTGTAAACTATGTGTTTTTGTGTTCATTCGATCATTGGTATTCTTTAAGTTCACATCTTTTCCTGGTTATAGCAGGGTGTATGTATAATGACTGCCTGTCACTAAAGAAATTTTGAACTATGGACATTGGTTGGCGGAACTGAACGCCGCGCTGCAAACGCGCGCTTGCTCAAGGAGAAAGTGAAAATAAATGAACTATAATAATTATCACGAATGGGAATCGATCGACGGTAAATCGGCACGTTCACAGTCAGATGCAGTCCTAGTACATCGCGATATTTATGCAATTTTAACTTACGTTGCATTTATAAAAAATCAGAAATTGGTGGAGGCGAGCTTAAATGCCCATTTAAGAGAGCCTGTTAAGCCTGCGCTTTCGGTCGCAAGTCCCCATCACCGGTCTGAACTCCACACCTGCAATGCAATGATACACTACAAATCCATAGAAAGTTAAGAAGCGTCTTCTCTAAGTATAGTCTCAATATTATTTTAACCATTCGAGTTAGCTTCACGCTGTCTCCTGTTCCCCCACCGCACCAGGATAGGCAGAGGGAGCCTAGTACTAAGACACGCATGTGCCCCGGCGATGTAGAGACATACTCGTACATGTCAATGGTCCCTGGCTATTTAAAAAAAAACTGACAATGTTTTATACTACTAAGTAAATGTCTTTATTATTATTTTCCTTATAGAACACTTCAAAAAAAATATTATTTATATGTTTTCTAAACGAAAACGACCCTTGCTAGTAGTTCAAAATAGCAACAAAATATACTTACATTTTTCACTTTCGACACTTTACATCGTTGATATTCAGAAAACAGTGGTCTCTACATATTTAATTAGTCTAAGCCCATATAAAGAATATAATGCTAAGATACTTTGCCTAATTTTCTAGATATTGCGTGTTAAATGGCGTAACAGAACGCTGCGGTTTGTTTTCTATCCTGATGTGCGAAACGACGGCTTAGTATTAGTTAAAGTAAATTGCAAAATATTTAAAACTCATATAGAAGATTTACTTACATTAAACTATTAAGGACAAACAAACAATAAAACAAAACAATGTTAACCTCGTTTAGATAAAGATCTCCATAAAGATTCACTTTTGTGTGAACGGTACCCCATTGTGTTTGTATCGGGGTCGGGTTTTATTGCAAATGGTACTGTTATTATGACCGTATTAAAATACTAACTTAGACTTCAGAATTAGTTAAGAGACCAATCGTGACACAAGGGCACGAGGTGTGTTTGTAAGCGCAACTGGTCGTTTGTTCGATCCCCACTTGAGGAAATTAAATATTTAGATTTATATTTCCATTTCTTCCTTCTGGTGTCGAAGCAGCGCGGCGTTGAGTTCCGCCACTCAACACGCAATGCCTCAAATTCGGCGGAAATTGGAGAAAGGAGTGCCTTAACTGGGTTCCCTCTGCCTACTCTTCTGTGTGCGGGATACTGAGTGAAGCTTCTTTATTTATTATGATTTTAGTTTTTAAGTAAGTAAAATTATCTTAATATTTAAACTATTTTCAAATACTAGCATTTAATTGCGGATATGCCCCCGTGCTCTTTATAAAAATGGAATAGTGGTTGCACAAAAACCAATAACGTGATATAACGTGATATAATAAAGGAGCAACCGTATTTATTAAAATCGAAGTTCTTAACGTTGCTAGTTTTATTTTAGTCATATCCTACATCAACATCTACACTTTTTTATGAAACTGAAGAGTTTGTTTGGTTGACCTCGCTAATCTCAGAAACTATTTATTGGATTGAAAAAATATTGTTGTGTAGTCCATTTTAAAACTATAGGAAACATTAAATGTACTTATCTAATATATACACGATGGTTGTTTTTGTATATATACCGTTGACTTATTTTAAATATATTTCGCTTAACTATAAAATATATGTTTATTTCTAATAATAATATAAATATTGCCTCAAATGTAAATAAAATTTACAACCATCGTGGGATTACAAGTACTATCTGATAAGCTATGTTATCGTCAATTTATTTTATTATTATACATTATTTTAACATTGTAAATAACCGTTATTTTAAACGAAACGCAACAGCCCAAGGCGACGTTAGTTTTACAGACGGGTTAATTAGCAAATGCTATTTGTAATTGACATACTACGTACGTACGACTCTACAATTTATTTATTTATTTAGAAACTTCTTCTTTAACTTACGTTATCTTTTATTTAAATAAAAGAAAACAGGACTCCAACTAGCGCGTTCTTATTTTATTATCCGGTTAAAATAGTTTCATTTAAAATTATATTTTCATTTCTTCGCTCTGGTGTCGTAAAACTAATAAACTATTATATAAATTTAAATAAATATTTCATTTCCTCCAGTGGGGATCGAACCCACAACCAGTCGCGTTCACAGTCACACACTTGCGCCTGCGCAACGACTGGGCTTCGGTTTATTTGAAATAATTAGTTTTAAAAGAGTATTTTTTACTTTACCGTGTAGAGGGACAGGTAGTGAAAACATATCGCTAAGATATTCCTAACTACGTTTTCGAAATATGACGTGTTAAATGACGAAACCAAATGACGCATTTTTTCTGATAGAAAACTATATTAAAATGGCAGTGGGAACCTAGTACTAATACATAGAATATCCCCATTTTCTGCACGATCCTTAAAACATTGCGCAGTGAGTGGCGTAACTTAACGTCGCACTTGAGAATGCAACAAAAATATAATAGAACCACACCACTGAGTGGACATTGCACCAATACCCATTGCGTTTGCAGTCAAGATGTCCCACTCCCACTACGCCACATAAGCCTGAAAGTTTTTCTATTTTTAAATTATTTTCACGCCGCATAGTCATGCAAAGTGTATTTAAACAAAACATATCTATAAATAGATAAAAAAAAGAACTAATAATGGACCTTGATCCTAGATCCTAGATCCTTTGTGCATAAAAGTGGAAGATACCTGAATATGATAATAAAAATATGAATACTTTTATTTTTAAACATTTTTAAAGTGTTAATCCACACTTAGAAAATATAAATACTTATTTAGAAAACGTATAAAAATTTGAACGTAGTGGGACTCGAACCCGCGCCTCCTGGAAACCGACCAGGCGCTCTGACCACTGAGCCATACGTTCTCAGAGAACGTATGGCTAAGTGGTCAGAGCGCCTGGTCTGGAGTCCCACTACGTTCAAATTTTTATACGTTTTCTAAATAAGTAAATATGAATACTTTATAAAGAAGCTGGCAAATGAAGCGATTTAATATTGCAGTCCTCTATATGGTTACTTAAAAGAATTAAAATATATATTGTTGTAGCTGTTTCGATTATTTATAATCGAAATAGCTATAAATACGGCGTAAATTTCCGTCGCTCCATATTTAACGTTTCAAGTTTTAACGGAAAGTGGGGAACGGAAATGTCTTAGTGAAGAACAGATTATCTTAACACTAGGTTCCAAGGTTACCCTATGCGTGCCCTGCTATATGCAGCGTGAATAAAAAAAAAGTTATAGCTATTTCTTAATATAAAACATAACAAGGCATTGAGTTCTAGCAATCAACGCAATAATCTCGAATTTCAGCGAATATTGAAGAACTCTACCCCTAACCTACTATTCAAAATAACGCGTGAAACTGACAAGAAAAACTACTATTACTAACCGCGCCTACCATACATAAATCTTTCATACAAAATATTACATAAAATATACTTATATAAACTAACAAAATGAATATATTTCTCATAAACTCACATTTATAGCCGCGCCTACAATTGAATACGTAAATAGAGTACGCGTCAATAATACATTTGGGTCGAATGTTTGCGTCTTTGTATAGATTTTATTGGTTCCTTGGATCAAAATGAAAGTAGTATAAAAATTGTGAAGCAAGAATTTAGTTCGTTTGTGACGTTCGTTCTGCCTATCCTGCTATGTTCAGGAAATGAAAATATATAATATTTTGTCATTTTCAAAATTTTATTTAACACTTAAAAAATACTTATTAAGAAAACGTATAAAAATTAAAACGTAGCGGGATTTGAACCCGCGCCTCTTTGGAAACCGTCCAAGCGCTCTGACCAGTTAAGCCATACGTTATACGTTAAGTTCAATGTTTCATTTACTCGATTGGGAATGGATCACACAACCTGTCGCACATTTACAGTACACGCTTGTAGCCCTGCGCCACAACTGAACTTGACTAATAAAAATATAAACTTATAATAACTATTTATTTACTTATTTAGAGACATTAGGCATCGAGTCGCAGTGGCCTGTTACGAGAGTTTATTTTAGAGTTTTAGAGTTTAGAATGAATTTAGAAAGTTTTAGAGTTTAGAAATAATTAAAAGAAAATATCAGTAATTTAAATCCACAACCATCACATTCAGGCGCAGCGTTGTACCGCGCCACGGCGGACTGATTACAATATTTTTGTAACATGTTTAAAATTATATGCGGAAGTGAACAAATGAGTCACATAATAATTATACACTCATTGATAATCAAACTTATTATCATTTTATTATCTTTAAATGATTATATATTTACCTCTTGTTTTCGTGGTTTTTAAAATTCCATCATAAGAAATGTAAAACAAAAACAAAATATTCCTTCATACTTTTATAATTGTATAAACATAACATAACTTACATGCCTTGCTTTCTTAACCTACATTGTACCTACATATAATAATAAATAGACACTACCTATATTCCAAATATAGACGTAGGGGCCGCGAGCGGTCAGTGCGTGCGCCCCAGACTGTGGTATCGATCCCACTACCATCAACCACCACTCCCTCGTCCCAACGCTAGTCGGCCATCGCCCCGCGGCATGAAACCACTTGCGTGTCACTTAAGAATAAATTTAAAAAAAAAAAACTAATGTCTGTCACTGTCAAAATTACCGCCAAAATTGTGTAGTGTCAAAATAGTGTATGTGAATTTTGGAACGATTTTCTGATTTAATTTGTTTAATATCTTAATTTTAAAAAATTGTTGGTCATTCGTTTTAAATACAAAATTTATTATTTATATCGCATACATAATCTATTTTAGTATTCTTAGAAATGAGATGCAAAAAAGGAAATTGTTATCGTTGTATCTAGATGCAAATCATCGGTATCTATCCCCCCATTCGCGGGAGGGGACACGCCGTCCGCCGTCACCAAGCTGACCGTATTATTTTATCAGCTGATGTAGTGATCGCGCGTGAATATCGATATAGAGCCGTTTTGTTTATTTAATATTTTTATATTACAGAAAAAATATATAAGAATCGATTTTTTAAGGAAGGAATAAGCGAAAATATTAAATAGACTCGATTATTACGCTCGAGTGGAATATACAATTTGCGACGGCATAGTGTTGTGAGTCAGACCGGCAGAGCGCGCAGCCGCGGTCGTTTTTCCGAACGAATTTCCTAACAGTTACATTTTATCGAACGAAACGATTTTTTGCAATTTTTTTTACGTTTTTTTACACTTTTTTTTTAATGTAGAGTTGTTTTTTTATTTTTTTGTGTGAGTGATGGTGTTGAGTTATACTTGTAACTATTATAATGGAAAGGAGTGTTTTGGATACCAGACACGTACAGTGGGCATCTGAGGTAGGTAGTTTAATCTTTGACCTTTGACCTTTAGGGAATATAGATAAGGTAAAGGATAGTATGTATTAATGACGTTTGCTTGCATGCTTTAGCTTTGGTGACAACTTTTTAACACGGAAAACATTTCGTACTCAGTTTAAAATGTTTGTTATAAATAATAATAATATTGTTGTAAATGGATATTTATTTTTATAAAAAATTATATAAAAATACAATTAAAAAAAAGACAAAAAAGTGACTTGTTAGTGAAATGTAGACTCAAGATTCTAATTTTAAATTTTAATTTACTTTACCTAAAGTAGTAAAAGATAAAATTAAATGTTACGATTTCTATGTGTTTGAAAAAACAGCGTTACTCTTTTTTCTGCATATTAGACAAGCAGGAGGAACATAGTGTTGAAACACTTTCTTCCCTATTTACCGGCCAAATTAAAATATAATCATTCTTCCGAGTAAGAAGCGAACCCACAACCATCGTGCTGACATTCGGTCCCACTGCGCCACGACGGCCTCTTTTCTTGTAAATATTTTAATTTAAAACAAGGCTCTGCATGACTGTCTTGACGTCTGTCCGTAATGGAGCGTAGTCACGCGGACGACGGCGCCTCAAGGGGTGGAGTGAGACATTTTATACTCAAATTTACATACGAAATGACTTTTATTTTACAGGAAATATTGGGATGTTTGCCTTTGTTGTGTAGTAGTAAAAATGTTGGGTAACAAAAATAGTCATGCAACAATATGTTTTTTGGTTAACATATATGGCATAAATAACATGAAATATGGCAACATTATGTTGAAGTAGGGTTAAAAGTTTCTTAAATTTGCGGATAAATAGACATACATGTGTCAGCTACATTTTAGCTTAATTTTACCTTGCTATTCTAGTCTAGTTTTGCTAGTCCCGGATATAGGGAATCTAGTATTAAAACACTCATTGCTCTATTGAATGGGAAATAAGCCCAAAACAGTCGCTTATAAGATTGGAAGCGCATCTACTGCGCCTTCTGGCCTGTAAGTCTAAATAAGTATATTGTAAAGAAATATAATAGTTAGGTATATATAATAATTGCTTATTGGTATAATTGGTTTTGTATATGGTTTTGAACTTATAATATCAAGCTTGTTGCAACTGCACCACTGAGTCATTCGTACCATGTTTTTTACTCGTGTCCGTTATTGTGTTGTTTATTAATTAGCCAAGTCTTTCGATTTAATTATATAGTATCTTTTTAAAGCATTGTCTTTCAAATATTTGATTTTACTTTACACTGATGTGTACTGTCTACATATCGTACTTAATATTGTCTTATCGTGATAATGTCAAGACACTCCGTTCCCCACCCACCCCCCAAATCTGGAAACACTGTGTATTGGGTGACGAAACTCATAAAAAATCATTCTCCAACCGTCGCTTTACAATTAGACGCTGTTCCACTGGCCCACGACGACATCAATTATGCACTAAAGGTACTTAAGTACCACATTCAAATGAAATGTTTGTATATACAAATAATGATCTAGACCACTCGAAGGGAAAGCAAACAGCTAGTACTTTATAATGCGTACACACACACAAATATATATGTACATATATAGTGTGCTGGCGAGGGGTTGGAGTTCAAGCATTTAGTATTAGTTAGACTATTTATATGTATTTAAACAAGAAATATATATAGAAATATCGTTAAAAACTCACTAAATTTAAACGTATTTCAACTATATACCATAAAGCAGCTCTAATTAATGACTTAATCCTATGGAGTGTTGACATCAAACAAAATATAAATAAATACCTACATATACATATATTTGGGAAACATGCGCCTGCTGCTAAATATAAATATGAAAACAATTTTATTTTTACGCTTGTTCTGTAGTGCTGAGCGGCGAAAATTTAACGATAATGGCATCTGTAGAGACTAAAAGCCGCATTGGGAGCGGAATCCGAGGCAAATGCGATGATTGTGGATTCGATTACTATTTATGGAAATAAATTATTTTCTTTCCCCACTACTCTACAAGCAATTTTTCGAAAATTGGGTGGATAGTGGGAAACGGTGTGCCTTAATACCAGATTTCTTCAAAATACTCTGCGAGGTGGGAGAAGTATGAAGCTACTTTTATTAGATGAAAGTTGATTTATCACATTTAGATCTGTTCTCTATATCTGTCTCAACACGTTGTGTAATATAGTACATATATAATATAAATAGGAAGACATTATGATTAAACAGTTTACCATTTAAATTAACACGAGATTTTTACAGTAGTTCACCGCAAATAAAATAAAAAAATATATCAGCTTCACACGGTATCCTGTACACAGCAGGGTATACAGAGGGAACTTAGTATTAAAACACTTTGTTTCCCATTTTCTACCGAATTCTGGAGGCATTGCTAAATGACGGAACTCAACGACGCGCTTTGCCCCGACATTTGAAATGGAAATATGAATTTCAATAAATATTTCACACTGTGCGCCGCGGGTGGGCTCAAGTTAATCAGATAATTCCGTTCTAGTTCAGTGTTGGTCCAACTGTACACGTTATCAAATTTATGGCAGACCTGTACTAAGCAATAAATCAAAATTGTGGCCTTCATAACACGACTACAAACAATTTTATAAATCACGCTTAAATAAACAACCCGACCCTTTCCCACTTGCCCTTAAGGCAGTAATACTCCTAAGTATTGAATAATGCAAAACGAACATTCGTTGATGTATAAGCTCCAAAAAAGAAATATTTTTCCTCGAGTTATACATTTTGGTTTTTCTTTTTTTGATTATTATTAACTACATTATAAATAATTCACTCTTGTTTTCTTTTCTCGGTAAAACATTTTATAAACATATTGATTTGCTGCACGCTGTATCCGTTACATAGCAAGGTAGGTATAGGGAATCTGGAAACAGTGTTAAGACACTCTGTTCCCATCCAAACATACTTTCGTGAAGCTCTTCCAGCAGAATAATGGACGCAATGCGTTTTGAGCGGCGGAATTTAACGCCACGCTGTGCCTGTTTACTTGTGCATGGCGACCTGCGCCACGACAGCATTGAATAAAACTTATATAGCTATAATAAGTATAAAGCT
The DNA here is from genome assembly GCA_917862395.2 of Heliconius sara. NCBI lineage: Eukaryota > Metazoa > Arthropoda > Insecta > Lepidoptera > Nymphalidae > Heliconius > Heliconius sara. Next base: position 19,252,797 of record OU860797.2, on the reverse strand, counting down.
CTGCTAGCAAATAAAAGTCATTAATACCAAATTTATAGGAAACTATTAATAATATAAAACTCTTTTCTCATTTCAGGGTTTAATTTAATATAAGGTAATGAGAATAATCTATATCTTTACGGATACAGGAATTATGCCCATGACCTTCAACTTTCAGTAGTTTTGACCGTGCCTTCTTTGTATAGCTGTACAGCTTATTTATATTACTATAATATATTCACTGTTAAGACAAAATTGCCAATAATATGAACAATAAATCGGAAAAGTAATAAAAAAAATTAAACCTTCTTCATATCCAGAAATGATTCAATACCCACATCTAAATAATTAGTGAACTTGTTTTGGTGAAACTTACGGACTGCGTCTCAAATTGGAATTGACCTGTTAAGTAAAAAAAGACTCGATACAAATTTAAGTTCCTACAGTAAATTCCTAGTTGAATATAAACATACATGCAAAGCAAATTTATTTTTCCAAACACTAAATGGACCATCAACTCATTATACTCAAATTTACTCAAATATCATCCAATTCTAAACAATATGACTTCCATACATGTCAAATTGATAACTTCCTTTTTCAGAAGTCGGTTAAGAACTCAGATTTATTATAATTTTTGATCTAAACGACACGAAAGACAATCAAATGAAATAGATACTAGTATATGTAACCTGATCGATTCATGAATGAATGTAGTTTAGTACTAAAGAGGTGACCCGAATTTGCCCTGGGTTCAGTACACTGTGGTCTAGATACGTTCGCCAATACGCAGTCGTGGCTACTTGTATGAAAATAATTTATTATACCTTTTTATTATGATATACCACTTTAGTTTATTACTTAATATGTTAATCGGATTTAATTTGAGTGTAATTTATTGTGTACCTTTAATTTACTTTGAAATGATTTTAGATAAATTATTAAAATATATAATTTTTTATTTAGGCACTAAGGAACGGAACATATTTAGAAGCTTGATAAGAACGTATAGCTTAATATAATAGAGCGCTTAAAGGAAGGTTAACAAGAGGCGAGAGTTCGAGTCGCGCTGCAAATAAATTTTTAAACGTTTCTAAATATTTTCTTTTCTTAATTTCAATATTTATCTTTGTAACTTTTCAGAATTAAATAAATAAGTAAAATGACAATCTTAATGGAATCTGTACATTTGCTATCAAAGATTGCTAAGAAGTTATGCTTTACCACTTCAGTACACAACTGTTTTTCTGATATGATGTTCCAATGATAAGCGATAACTATCAATGATATCGCGTGGTGATAATGTCTGTCAAAGTTTTGAATTACTAACGGGACTACACTGTAAGCAAATCAATCAAAGGAATTTAAGTAATTTGGTAATTTATTGGTGGATATTTAATTAAAGGGTTTAGTGATTTCACGTCTATTTAGGTAGGCGATTAGTACTCACGCAGGACGAACACAATTTTTCCCGTTAACTTCGTCCCTGTGAGAATTAACAAATACCTCATATGTTGCTCCTCTAGCGTCAAATGTTAGTTCTATAACAATTCAGATGATTCGGACAAACAGAAACACAGACAAAATTTTAATATTGTTTCTTTCTATATTGACATCGTGTAAAAAAAGTATCTGATTATTTTGAAGTTACAGATAGATCGTTTATTTTTGTTTATTTTTATATAGGTATAGATTGCAAAAAAAATAATATGACTTATTAAAATGCATTACTATGAAAGGCTCTATAGACATGCCGTCAACTTACATTGGAGAATGCAACATCTTGAAATTTTGGTGTTTTTTATCATCATACAATCTCATTTTCATCATCATACAAATAATACTTTAACAAACAATATCAAACAACATAAGACATCAAAAACCAAAGATTTAGCTAGTACAACAAAACAATTGTATTAAATAGCTCTTTCAGCAAGTGGCAATTTGGTCGAAAAACATACTTTTAATTGACCTTATTTTTATGCATCGATTGCAATGAAAAAAATAATCATCAAATAAATAATAATCAAAGCTTGCCAGAATCCAGTAGTGGACAACTGTATTTGTCAGTTGTGTCAACAAAAAAATGTATGTGTCAACAAACGCACAGACAAAAATCCCTAGTGAAATTAAGGATCAGATTCCAACCCAAAAAAAAAATATTTCAAGCCAGAAAGTCATGAGATTCGCGCATTCAACCAAACATACTCTAGCTTAATAAAATATACATACATTAAGAGCCAAAATCGTGCAGTTCAAAAGCTCGCGACCGAAACATTGGCAATAGATACACATATATATGTGGGAAATTTATTGAACCTGGTACTTTCTATAACTATAATCAGCTACATGCTGAAGGTGCCCCAGTGACGTCAAACAACACGTCAGCCATTACGTCAACTGTTAACGGTCATTGTACAACATTGTAAAGGATAGTCACGACACTATCCCGTGGGATTCACTTGATGGACTGAGCTTCAAATGGTCCTCTCTATTATGTAGGTTATTTTAAGTGGCATATTGACCTAGTAGTGTACTTGTTTACTGTTGATCTGAATATATAAACCTGCATCGTGTTTTCTTGTACATATAGCAGGTTAACCAGGAGAACCTATTGATAAAATCCTCCGTTCTCCATATAATTTGAGATATAGCCTATTCAGTGGTAGAATTCAACGCCACGTTTTCACTCGGTAGAGCAGGAGTTTTTTTCCCCCCAAATGGCGATTGCAAGCAGTACCATTACATTTATGGCTGATGATATGATGATCTTATTATTGTTGTGCTAACCTGTTTATCCTCTTATGTTAAAGTTTTTTTTCCTTTTTCACCACCAAATGGTTTTTTTAGCAGAGGGAACCTGGAAACATATTATAAAGACACTCCGTTCCCTTTAAGACACTTCTATTCTCTACTTCCCGCCGAATTCTGGAGACATTGCGTTTTGATGGGCGAATTGCAAGGCCGCGTTTCGCCTCGTTACCAAAGGGAAAAAAATGAAAATATAAATATATTTCATTTCCATAATTGAGAATTGAACCCACAACCAATATTAAACCTCACAATCTGCTATGCTATCGACACCACCGCACGTAGCAACAATGTTATTCACTAGATTTTTTACTCCACCTCAAAATATATAGCTTACAGAAAACAAACTAACAAAAAATATTTGTATTTGACTTCACAAAGGTGCACGTGAACATCGACAGATCCGGTTCTTTTCACGAAATATCTATCTATTATATCTATTTATCTATATTCTTTTTAGATGTAGAAAAATGTAAATGCTCCGTTGAACGTGATGCACGTGACGGATTATGTACGCTTGAAAACGTCGCTCGGTAGGTAGGTAAACCTACTCGATAGACAGTAAATGTAATTTTACAATTGTTTACACTATTTTTTTTAAGATTTTAATTATTTATATAAGACTGAGGGCGCAGGTCGTGGCGCAGGGGCGTAAGCTTACTGTGGTGCACGCGACAGGTTGTGGGTTCTACTCTCATTCGAGGAAATTAAATATTTAGATACATGATATTTGACTGTCCTTTTTTCCTGAGTGACAGACACAGAACGCACCGACAAATTAAGCAGACCTAGAAAGTTGAAATCACATATGTATGAATGTAGGTTAGAAAGTGTAAAAAAATATTTTCGTAATTTTTAAGGGAACGGAAATAACAGGATTTTCCATTTATAAGCAAGCGATGTACAACGCGACAGACTGTAGGTTCGATTCCCACTCGAGATAATGCAGTATTAATTATTTCCAATTTTTCTGCATTCTGGTAACGAAGCATAGCTGCGGCGTTGAGTACCGCTACTCAACAAGCAATACTTCCAGAATTCGACGGAATGTGGGGAACGGAAGTATCTTAGTGGGAACAGAGTGTTTAAACACAAGGTTTTCTCTGCCTACCTTGCTATTTGGGATACAGCGTGAAGCTAAAAGGAAAAAAGAATAAATTTTGTTATAAAGTAGTTAGTAGTATATTTGCACGGCCCATTGAATGTAAAACAATGGTTAGTGAAATCAGACTCCTTTTGTGGCGTTATCCAAAGTGAAAGTCGTGGGAACACGCTGTATACTAACAACTACATATATATAAATAAAATCAAACTGTCTCTCTGTGACTTGAAATTTAATGGTGCTTTAATGATTCATACACGCGATACTATATTTAAATTATTATTGTTGTTATTATATAATGATAGGAGTCATTCTGCTTGGAGACGTCATGGTTTTAGGTTCAAGTCAGGTTTGATGAAACGTTTCTTTTTCTCTAAGGAGATAAATAGAATAGGGTAGAGATATTTAATATTATTTTTACACGTTTTTATTAGGTCGAGCCTTAACTATGTAGTAAAATCTAACAATCTAAATGATTGAACATGTGTTCCTAATTGTTGTGACATCATGACACTTGCCAATTATTTGTAGATTAGATGACAATACCATCAAACTGGTCTGATGATGGAATTGTAAGACGGCTGATAGCACCTAGTAGTGCCGATTAGTAATCATATCGACTTAATGCTTATCACATTCATCTTATTAATACGTTCTGTTGTAAGAATATTTTTTTAATTTTTATAGGGTTTTTTTAACTGTTAATAGATCTTACTATGTTAATTTATTGTGTGTTCTTATTATGTTTAAAATAAAATGTTTTTGGCAATTTAACGCTATATACAGTCACTTTAGAACATTAATCTATATAATTAAAATAATGTAAGCTGATGAAAACTTTACGATTGTTTTTAATGGTATTGTGATACAGACCTGAGTTAAGATTATTATTCATTTGTGAAATTAAATAAATTACTGTAAATTCGCCGTGATTTGCTTAGCGAGTAGACGTTGATGATGATAGTAACACTTCTTTTATTCAGCGTTTTGATATTTTTTTTATTTTGCAAATAACAGCGTAGGCAGAGGAATTCTGAGAACTTAGTGTTAAGACATTTCGTTCCTATTGAGACACTTCCGTTTCCCACTTCTGCGGCTTAGGTAAAAATCAGCTTCACGCTGTATCACACGCAGCACACAGCAGGATAGACAGAGTGAACCTAGTGTTACGACATTCCGTTCCCCACTTTCTGCCGAATTCTGAAGGCATTGCGTGTTGAGTGGCAAGATTCAACCGCGCGCTTAGACACTAGAGCGAAGAAATGGAAATATAAATTTAAGTAAATATTTCATCTCCTCGAGTGGGGATCGAACCCGCAACCGGTCGGTTTTACAGTCACACTTCGTGCCGTTGCGCCACGACTGGCCTAGCTTTAAAGGTTTAGGTATATATGACAATATAACATTAGAAACTTACTTAAATATGTATATCGCAAGGTCGTAACAAAATCTAACTTACGACCAACAAATATTTAGATAAATTTAACAATTATTGTTGATATAAGATTATCACGTTAAGTTTGGTGATTTTCTCTTTTAAAACCTAATCGAAATGCTCCGAGGGGTCTCAGAGTAACCGTTGTCAAGTGGCTAATTCGTCACGCTCCAACCAAGGCTAATGGTTGATTGAAACTGAATAGTGCCAGCAATATTACTGTTAGAAATATAATTATTACTTAAACATTATAAAATGAGGTCGTGGCGCAGGGTCACGATTGAATTGAAGAGACAATGAATTAGACAGATTGTGGGTTCGATCCCTACTCGAGGAAATGAAATACTAAATATTTTCATTTCTTCGCTTTGGTGTCGAGGCAAACTCAACACGCAATGCCTAAAGAATTCAGTGGAAAATAGAGAATAGAGTATCTTAACACTAGGTTACCTCTACCTTCCATACTGCATGCTGCAGGGTACAGTACAGTGTGATAGCGTCTAACTGTAAACGCGATGCTTTGGGTTCTATTACCACTCAAAAGGATGAATTATTTTTATTTCCTCGTATTGATAGATAAAGTGCATCGTTGATTTCAATTGAAGTCAATATGTTTAATAATTTTATTCAAAATAAAAAATTGCAAGCTCCATATTTTGAACGTCAAATATTTGACCACCGGTTACTAAAATTACTGCCTCAAACTTGAGAAGAACCGGAGTAAGAAACTCAGTAGTTTGAGCCTTGAATGGATAAATGTAGGCTCAAATGTATCAGAATAAAATGATAATCATATTCAGAGTAAAGCCTCATCAGTTGGTTTTACCCAGTTGCCATAACGCAGTGTTGGGTACCGTCACACACTATTCTCTAATAAGATCGAAAGAGCAAGGTAAATAGCAGAGTACTCAGAGATACTATAAAGAAACCAAATTTTCCGCCCGTATTCGAGACATTATGTGTTGAAAGGCAGAACTTAACGCTGCAATGCTAATGAATAAATATATAAATATATGTTGTATAGTTAAATAAATAAAATGAGTCGTTGCTCTGAGACAGTTAGAAAGCCGCGTCTAGCGTTGCATGCTCTAACGCTACATTTTGACAAGGCCGTTGACTCTACAATGTAAAAAGGAAATAGGGTAAAAAGTTAATAATCTCAGAAATTTTCCGCCATCTACGCGGATGTAGAGCAGCCTCTTATACAATAGTTTTTAGGGTTCCGTAACGAAAGAGTAAAAGAGGACCCTATCATTAAGGCTTCGCTGTCTGTCTGTTTGTCCGCCTAGTTATACAATAGATTTTTTCATAACAATCACAAATACTAAATATCAAATTAAAATAAATAATTGGCTCGCGCTTTGCCGGCTTTTTAAATTAACCTGGGCACTTCTTAATTCATTATTCATAAGAGACAGCCTGGTGACAGATGGACAGATAGTGAAGTTTTAGTGATTGGGTAGCTGGGTTAGCTTTTTGCAAATTATATATTATTCAAGGCCATTAATTTGAGGCCCGTCGTGACGCAGGGGCACTAAATGTGACTTTAAAATTAACTGGCTGTGGGTTCGATCCCCACTCGAGGAGATGAAATATTTATTTACATTTATATTTTCATTTCTTCGCTCTGGTGTTGAGGCAAAGCGCAGCGTTAAGTGCCGTGCACTCAACACGCAATGCCTTCAGAGCTTGGCGGAAAGTGGGGAACGGAGTCTCTTAACACTAGGTTCTCTCTGCGTACTGTGCGAAATACAGCGTGAAGCGTGTGATTTTTTATATATTTTTATATAGAGAAAATGTTTTTTTTTCTAAATCTCATACTTTAAAATCATTTTCCCCTATATAGATCGAATGCACAACCACCACGTTGCGCAACCGCTGAGCCACAATATCCTCAATCATAAAGAAACTCAAAAGAATATATATATCTATTCTATATATGCAAATATATATATATATATATATATATATATATATATATATATATATATATATATATATATATATATTTATAAATATATTATGTATATTGTAAAATTAAAATAAATGAAACACTATCTTGCTAAATAATGTTGAAACAATTGAAACCAATGGAAAGTTATATTTATGCTGATACATGTCTCTTGCATAGTTGCATAATTTCACAGCTGATACTCCGCACGATGACTGGTGACTGGTGCAGGTAGAGCGGACTGATTGTGTCTGCGTAACTAAACATTGTTTTTTTTTTGTCAAATAAAAAAAACAAATAAGAATTTAAAAAAGTAATTAAAAAATATAAACTGGTTTTACATACCGGCCAATTACTTATAGATATTAACAATGCCCCTCCACAATGCATGGATTATAAAAAAAATACAGAACTAAGTAAACAACAAAAAGAAAAACTAACATTTGGTTTTTAAGAAATTTATCGACAAACATACATACACTCAAGACATTCAATACACATACTTGGAAGCCTAAATAATTCAGTATACTCAAATATTATCCAATTGCAACAATACCCTACTATACAAACACATTCAACTGATCCTTTATCATGAAATAACTTTTCAAAATATATATCTATATATTAAAAGTTTTTGCTTTGAATGTGCGAATTTCAGGAACTACTGGTTTTCATTGACAATATATATTTTGTATTGGATAGTCCATTTGTCGAGGACCAGAGGATGAATTTGACCAAAGCGGCCAGCGTAGGTTAAATCTAGATCTTTATAAAAATAAACTGTAACGAAAGAAAGCACCTCTTTGACAAATTCATTTTCATCACAGTCAATCAGTCACAATGACTTTGAACAGATCTCTCGGAAACGTCGGTATTTGCTAAGAACCTTGACGAAAATTCATTAACTTTAATTATATTTGAAACGTTTACGGCTCAATTTAATCGTGATTTTTTTTAATTAATTTAATTGTAGATTTAGTTTCGCACTGTATCCAACATGTTTTGTTACCAGAACGAGAGAATGAGAATTACCACGACCGGGAGTCAAACGGATAACCATCGCGTTTAAAGTCGTGATATTGTGCTGCAACACAGCGGCCTCACATTAATAACACCTTTGTAAATATTACCATATATTTACGCATCATTTATTCTTTATCAATTTTCTGCGAAGTAATAAAACTGAAGTTTAACTATACCAAATCAAAGGATCTTTTTTAACTTCACTGTATGTATCCCGCACGCAGTACCTAATAATTTTCTTTGTGGGAATAACACTTTATAAAATCTGTAGGTTTAGACTGTGGGTTCGATAATCAACAATGTCAAATACCTAATTCATAATATCAGCTTCACGCTGTATCCCGCACACAGCAGGGTAGGCAAAGGGAACCTAGTGTTAAGACATTCCGTTCCCCACTTTCTGCCAAATTCAGGAGGCATTGCGTGTTGAGTGGCAGAACTCAACGCCGCGCTTAGCCTCAGTATTCATAATAGTAACTTTAAATTTAGTGTGTGTGTACCCTTATGCAGTTATGAGCTAATGTGGACAATTAGCAAATGGCCACGTAACAGTGTCGTGACGTAAGTGACCTCGTTCTATCTGTGCGTTGATTATCTAGATAATTTTGGTGAGTAAACTTTTGAGATATTTCTTGTTGTACTAAATTAATCCAATAGGTTGTATACTTCCATATATCTATTAAAGTCGAAATTTAAATTAAACGGAGAACGGAGTAATCTATCACTAGAATGGTCGACAAATTCTGCCTTCACAAATTTCAAGATAGTATAAGTTTAGTGGCGATACCGAAGCGAAAAAAAATCGGTTGTTTCTTCAATCCGAATCCGAAATAATTAAAATACAGTTTCCATTAGAGATGGAACTCACGTTTATTTTTATATCAAATATCCCATTATGTTTACATTTTTATCCGATAATGTTATAAATTCTTCTTTAAAATACTGTACTTTAAATCGAAAAAGATTTTATCATAACTTGGCTAATCACGTCTCATGCTATCACCGAGTTCACTGATCCCTCGTACTCGGTTAGAGGTCATCTTAAATGCAATATATCCGGTGTAGCGCAACATCATTTAAATTATCGTTAAATTCGGGACCGCCGCGCCGCGCCGCCCTCGTGTTGCTTGCCTGAAGTGAAATTTGCGTAAAATCTTGATGAAATTCTCTAGATATATTTTTATCTTCATACTTGTTTGCTTCGTCCGCTGTAACTATCAAAAATATATATTCTTGTATTATAATTTATTATATTTACAACAATGTTATTTACAACAACTTCCATATATAAAAATAGTATAGGTATAAAATTGACCGTCGAGGCACAAAGAGGTAGTGTGTGACTCTAAAAGCGTTGGTTGTGGGCTCTATCCTTATTGGGGAAACGAATTATTTTAATTTCCCCGCTCTGGCCAAAGACAAAAGAGGCGTCGCGTTCAAAATGCAGATTCTCGAATTCGTAAGGCGGAGAACGAAGTATCTTGACACTTGGTTCCCTCAGTCCACCCTACGGCACGGGATAGAACATAAAACTGCTTTTATTCTATATTTAAAATCAAAATCCAATATAATATCTTCAATTAGGCCAAGCACTTTTGTCATCGGCAAGTTGAATAAAAATAAGTAACATTTTATATAAACTATACCAAACAACGTGAAGAAAAATTCTAAATGACAATACAGACATAAAATCCCAAAAGTCAAGATAAAGCACAGCATCCCATACCGTCGGAGACGTGAGCAAGTATCATCTCGTGAATTGCTTGTTCAGTCGCGTCCTCGCTAGACGTAGTCATTGTTGTTTTATCCTCGCTGTTAACTGTGAAATATCAAATGAGGTTTTATGTTTGACGTACTCGTAGAAATAATCAATGCGTGATTCTTTAAGCGATACTAATCTGTTATTTGGTTGAAATTTTATTGATTTTTTTTTTATATTTACACGCTGTATCCTGCACTTAGCAGGGTTGGCAGAGGCAATTAGCATAGAGACACTCCGTTCATGGATTTCAATCCATCTTCAAAACACTCCGTGTTGAGTAAAGTAACTTGATGCCGCGAATTTCCATCTCGCCGCCCTCCTTAATAAGTAATGTAACTTTAAAAAATCCCTTAATCCTAAGAAGTAAAAAAATAGAAAATAGCAATGAAAAATGGTTTTCCAGAATATTAACGTTACGTTTACCTACCTATTCCGAACGATTTCACATCTTTAATAGCCTATTACGATAGCAAACACAATAAATAACAAGAAATTGACTATTTCTATATTTTATTGTACAATATGCAATATATAATTGCTACATAACAGAGGTTTGAGGCCGTCGTGGCACAAGGATGTGATTGTAAATGGAACTGTTGTAAGTTTGATTCCCAGTCGGGAGAATTAAATATTTAATATTTTCATCAATCTCTGGTAACGAGGCAAAGCATGGCGGATTGCTAAGTGGGGAATTTAAGTGTCTTAACACTAGATTCTCAGGTTCTATCTGCCTACCCTACTTTATACGAGATACAGCGTGATACAATGGGACAGTGTCTTTTTATTTCAGAGGGTGCCCTGACTAATATCTGTCCGATATTTGTTCTTGGGCATACGGGTACGCGACCCCGGATCCTCGAGCCACCACTTGTTATAACCTCCGTCCAGTCCATAAAAGTGGTGTCCCCTTCTTTTAATCTCTTCCTTTTCCTACCCTCTCCTTCTACCCATCCTTCCCCCCTTTTCTATCTATCCTACTCCTCTCCCCCCGGTTTCTTCCCACAAAGGGTTTTGGAGGTCAGATGGCAGTCGCTCCATTTAAAAACCGCCATACGCCGCTACAATGGAACGTTCAAATGGAAAACTGGGTACGGCTAGGGCGTCGCCGCTAAACGACGCGCAGGCACATCGCCCTACACCTGCGATAAGTGGGCAAGGGCTACCGTGTCAAGTACGGGCACGGCTAAAGACGCGAGTACCCAGAAGGAAACTCCGCTTTGCAACTTGGAATATTGGCTCTCTAACCGGACGATGCAGGGAACTCGCAGATGTACTCATGAGACGTCGGGTCCAGTGTGCTTTCCTCCAGGAAACTCGCTGGAAGGGCAATAAGTCCCGTAACATCGGACAGGGTTACCGGCTTATATACACTGGGTCACCTTCAGGTAGAAACGGGGTGGCGGTAGTGCTTTCTGAAGAGCTTCAGAATGGGCTCCTTGAAGTTGACCGTCGCTGCGACCGCTTGATGCGAGTAAGGGTACTGATTGAGGGCGTTACCACAAACTTAATCAGTGCCTATGCTCCCCAGGCGGGATGTAGCGCGTCCGAAAAGGAGACATTCTGGGAGCAGTATGAAGAAGTGCTACTTGCTATACCGTCTACCGAAGAGGTCTTAGTTGGGGGGGACTTGAACGGTCACGTCGGTAAGGCTGCTGAGCCGTATGAACGTGTTCACGGGGGTTTTGGGCACGGTCTTCGCAATACAGAGGGAGAAAACATTCTGAGAACCTGTATTGTGTCGGATCTGGCCGTCGTGAATACGTTCTTCCAAAAGAATCCTCAGCACCTTATCACGTATAAGAGTGGGTCCCACTCAACTCAAATAGACTTCTTATTGACCAGACGGTGTCATATGGGCAGGGTAACTAACTGTAAGGTCATTCCAGGCGAAAGCCTAACAGCCCAACATCGTCTTCTTGTCATGGACTTTACCGTCACTCCGAAGAAGAAAGTAGCCGAGAAACGTAGGCCTCGGATCAAGTGGTGGTTGCTGAATGGACCGATGCAAACCGACTTCCTGGCAGAGGTGAAAAGTCATAATCTTTCGACCAACACCGAGACTGCTCAGGAGGCTTGGGATCGAGCTCAGTCGGCAATCATTGCGGCGGGCAAGCGAGTTCTTGGCCTTTCTAGGGGAGGACGTGTCATCGACAGGGAGACATGGTGGTGGAATGACGAGGTGCAGGAGGTGACTCGTGAAAAGAAGGATGCTTTTAAGAAGTGGCAGCAATCCAACTCTCCTGAAGACAGACTGGAGTACATAGTAGCTAAACGTGCCTGTAAAAGAGCTGTAGCCAGAGCCCGCAGTGAAAGTTTGTCACCATTGTATGATAAGCTTGAAACTGTGGAGGGGCAGAAGTTCATTTACAAACTGGCACGTTCCCGGGATAAAGCGACGCAAGATATCGCAAAATGTCTTTGCGTCAGAGATTCTCAGGGCACGCTGCTCTGTAGTCATGCCTCTGTGAAGGAGAGGTGGAGAAGCTACTTTCAGGAGTTGCTGAATACTCAGCACCCATGCAGTCTTCATCACGACCCACCCCCTAACCTCGGACTTATTGCCCCGATAACCCTTGACGAAACTCGTAATTGCCTTCGACGCATGAAGAACGGAAAAGCGGTGGGACCTGACGACATTCCGATCGAAGCGTGGAAATCGTTGGGCTCTCTTGGTGTGCTCATGCTTACTGCCCTTTTTAACCATATCTTGAACACTGGAAAGATGCCACACCAGTGGCGGCTTAGCTTTATTACCCCTATTTACAAGGGAAGGGGCAGTGTTCAAGATTGTGGTAGTTATAGGGGCATTAAGCTTATGAGTCATACCATGAAGCTCTTCGAGCGCATGATCGACCTCAGGCTCCGCCGCGAGTGTACTGTCTCTGAGTCTCAATATGGATTTCAGCCAGGATCGGGCACTATGGACGCCGTTTTCGCCCTCAGAACATTGATGGAGGCATACAGGGAAAAAAGGAGAGCTCTGCATGTGGCCTTTTTAGATCTGCAGAAGGCCTTTGACTGTGTGCCTCGTCAGTGCATCTGGTGGGCATTGCGATCCAAAGGGATCCCTGAGGCCTATATTGAGATTATCAGAGACATGTACCACGATTCTGCTTCTATGGTTAGGACTGCTGTTGGCGATACTAAACCCTTCCACATTACAGTAGGGGTTCACCAGGGCTCGGCTCTTAGTCCGTTCTTATTCAATGTGGTGCTCGATACTGTCTCGGCTCACATCCAAGACCAGCCTCCATGGCTGATGATGTATGCCGATGATATAGCACTCATTGATGAGAACCGACTGATGCTGGAGCGTAAATTGAACCTGTGGAAGGGTACGCTTGAGAACAGCGGTCTTAAACTTAACGTGTCGAAGACCGAGTACATGGCCTGCGGGAGCCCGGACTCGAGCACTATCCTTATAGGTCCTGAACCAGCCGTTAAGTCGGAAAAGTTCAGGTACCTTGGATCCGTTATGCACGAGTCTGGAGGCATCGATCACGATGTCTATAGCCGGATAAGCGCTGCTTGGACCAAATGGCGGGAGGTCACTGGTGTGGTCTGCGACCGCAGGATACCGCCCAAACTTAAGGGTCTGATATACAAGAGCATCATCCGACCGGTTCTTTTATACGGCAGCGAATGTTGGCCGGCACTATCTCGGCACACTCAGGAGCTTCATGTCACGGAAATGAAGATGCTGAGGTGGATGTGCGGCGTAACGCGGTCTGACCGCATACGCAACACATTCATTCGAGGTAGTCTTGGAGTCCGTGACGTAGCGGATAAGCTCCAAGAGCGTCGCCTGAGATGGTTTGGTCACGTTACGCGCCGGCCTGAGAACTATGTCGGATGCAAGTGCCTTGCTATGTCAGTCCCTGGAGTGAGACCTCTCGGACGCCCAAGGAAGCGCTGGTTGGATGTCGTGAAGCAGGACATGAGAGCCAATGGTCTAACCACCGAGGACGCTAAAGACCGTGCAAAGTGGAGTAGGTTGAGCAGGAAGGCAGACCCTGGCAAATAGCCGGGATTAATGCCAGGAAGAAGAAGACAATGGGACAGTGTCTAACAAATACGCTGATTGTGGGTTCGATTCCCACACAAGGGGACTGATCATACTTAAATTATATTATCACTTCCCCATTCTGATAGACAAAGTGTATAGTAATAAAGTACCTACCTATAGGTATAATAGTATACCCATAGAAATTAATTGGAACAAGATATGACATAACTGTGGCATCATGAAAGCATAACGATATGATGTATCGGTATGTACGTTTGTGGCCTACCACATACATCTACGTATATATCGGTACATTATACTGACGGAGCTCATTCTGTTCTTCAATTTTTCGCCTAATTTTCAAGACATTGCCTGTTTAGTGGCGGAACTCAACACTGCACTTGGTCTAAACACAAATACGTTATCTTAAATAAATACAATATTGACAATAAATAAATACTTGTTATTTCACCTCAAACAACTTTCGACTCCTTACATTACCAACACAAAACGACCGACACACGTCAATCATCAAAAAATATCGATTTCCATATACATAGAATTATAATAGGTAGTATAATTCTAAGGCCGTCGTTGTGCACAGTGTCTGCCTGTAAACGCGATGGTCGTGGGTTCAATGCCCACGGGAGAATGAATATTTTTCATTTTCTCGCTCTGGTAACAAGAAGCACCGCATTGAGTTCCGCCACTCTACACGCATTGTCTCAAAAAATGGGGAAAATGCGTGGGGAACGGAGTGTCTTAACACTAGGCTATGGCTATGCTCTGCCCATCCTGCTATATGCGTAATACAGCGTGACTTGATAAAAAAAATCACTAAGACAAAACAACGGACAAACCTCATTCAACAAAAAAATAACCATTTTCATATAAAACAATACAACTCTAAGAACTCGATCGCCATCGTCTGGTGTACAGTTTCGTACTTTCGTAACGTTTCGTCACTGTGGACATATGCCAAGTAACAGCACATTGTTTTTGTATTGGGTAAGTATTGATTTCGCAAATCTGTGATTCAGAACAATTTTTACTTGAAAAATGATACTGGGTCGATTTAATTTCATTTATCTTCACGTTTTCTCGCATGTATGGAGGTAGGTAGAGAGAGATCCCAGTGTTAAGACACTCAATTCTTCATTCTTCAATCTCCGTGCCAATTCTAATTATTGTATTTTGAACTGCAAACACAAGAGCAAGTACAAGAATTTATAATAATTCTCATTCTTCCTAGGTTATTAAGATTCAAACCCACAACCATCGCACTTATAGTCAGAAATAAATAATAATATAAATTAAGCAATTTGATAAAAATAATTATGTCTTAAGAATAACGCTGTTACCAAGACGATTTCCATATAATAAAATAACTTGAGCATTTGAATAAAATTTATTTTATGTATTAAAATAAATAAAATCCAGCAACAATTTAATACGACATAAATAATGTCGTATTTTATGTAGTATTTTCTTAAAAGCCACACCAATAACATTTTATAGTGCACTCGCAGTTTCTATGTTTTTATACATAAAATGCACTTGAGGTTCTAGGATTAAGAAAATACTATTTTTTTCTTTATAACGTTATTGTGGACATGCCTCGTATATTTTTTTTTCACGCTTTATCCCGCACACAGCAAGGTTAGGCAGAGAAAACTAGTGTTAAGGTACTTTGGTCCTCATTTTCCACCGACTTCTGGAGGCATTGCGTGTTGCCATCATAGCGAAGAAATAAAAATATTAAAATATTTCATTACCTGGAATGGATTCAAAGATACAATCAGCATTCACATAATGGCCTCATTACATATGTAACTTTAATAAACGTAACATCCAAATGTCCAATATATCGAACTAAGTTAAACAAGCGTCAGCTTCACGCCTTTTCTCGCATAACAATATAGGCGATAATAATATTTGAAACGTTTAGAATTTAATGTTATCATAATTTTCCTATATTTTTTTTAGTGAATGTAATATTTTTTACCCTGTTTCACCCTGTGCCCAGCCTATAATAGTAGGCATGCAGAGGAAGACTAGTGTCAAGACCATCTCCACGCACTATATATATATAACTAGTGTCAAGATAATCTCTAGGCATTGCGTGTTAAGTAGCGGAACTCAACGCCGGACTTAGCGTTGTAACCGTAGTGGTAACGTAACTCTGCTCAGCACGTGACTATAAATAGAAGATTCAATTCTCACTTGGAGAAATGAATAATTTAAATTTTTTCACTGTGGTAACAAAAGGTAGATGACGAAAATTGAACAAAAAATTGATATGAAGTTTTAGCACTAGTTTCCCTTTGCCTATCCTGTAATATGCGAAACACAGTCCTAAAAAAATCAGTGCCAATATTGGCAATATTCTATATAGAATCATTTTTTATATATTATTAGTTCTATAGAAAACAACAACTTCCTTAACCTATCGCGTTCTTAGTGAACTTTCCATACAAATTAGGTTAAAGTAGGCAATGTACACTGTCGCATTGCAGTACAACTGATAACGTCTACATAATAATTCAGATTTAATCTTGTATTAACTGAACGAGGACTCTTCCGACAGCGAGATATTATTTAAGACTTGCTTTGCATTTCTCGACGATTTTGAAGTTCCTTAATGAGTCAAATGTTTAAAATTTGCCTATTTAAAAGATCGAGTTGTTAGTAACTATGTAATGGAATCTCATAATTTGAATAACAGGATTCTAATTTTAAATGAAACTATTTTAACCGGATTAATCGAGTATATTTTGTACTTTTATACATTTTTGGAAACCCGACGTTTCGAACACTTTGCAGTAGTCAGTCTACCCGTGACCACAGACTACTATTTACTATTACGATTCTAATTGTTGTGTCATCATGAAACTTAGGCAAATTATGTAGAATAGAAGAAAACACAATATTATGACACCGTCGAGCTGGTGGAGCCGTCGATTGGAGGATGGAACATAGGACTGCGTAGTAGGCAGTAAACATAACGAGATTGTGCTTATTAAATTTAAGTTCCACCACTCAACACGCAATGCCCCCAAAAAAGTATATATATATATATATATATATATATATATAACCTTTACCTTTTAACCCCTCTCCAAAGTAAAAACCACTCAATTTGTGTAATTTACCCTATCTATCTCGGGGGGTCAATGGAAAGCCACTCGTATAAAATAAGTGATAGTCTCATCCAATAAGACATTGAGGCAGCTCCGGCTTGCATCCAAGAAAGCGTTCTTAATTAAATTTCACAGTACTTCTACATTCCGTTCTTACAATATAAATTATTACTTCTAATATGTAGTTTTAAATTATTAGTAGTTGATCTAGATTAAGCCAGAATGGAGATTTTATTTGTATTTTTTTAACATCACGCTGTACCCCGCATATAGCAAAATAGAGAGAGTTACCTGTTAACTCTCTCCGTCCTTCGCGCATCGCTCAATTTTCGAGACAGTACGGAACTCAACGCCACGCTGTGTCTTGTTACCAGAGCGGGGAAGTGATAATAATTAATTCTCCTATTTAATCAGAATATAGGTTTTTGAAATTATGATAGCTTGCTTGATTATGCTGTTTTTTTAATAATAAAATGAGAAATGAAGTGACTTTACTAAACAAGGGCCATGAACAAGATTTTTTTTTGTTTTCACATCATTCTTCGTTTTTTGTCGACGTATTTGATTACGGGACCCAACGCGCTGTAGGTATAATATATATATTACGCGAAATTATCTCTAAATCGACAATTTAACTCTACTCACTACAATTTAACTCGCAACTAGATCTATACCTTGCATCTATACGTTGCAACTACGTCGACGTTGTAAAATAATTATTTATAAGTTTACTTAGCTTCATGCTGTATCCTGCACATAACAGGGCAAAGGGAACCTGGGGACCTAGTGCTTGAAACTCAGACACAAATTAAGACACTTTCGTTCACCATTACCGACATAGTTACTAAAATGATGATAAGGCATGATGATTTGATTCAAATTTTACTCACATACAACCACTACCGTCTGCTTTGACTACATCTGACTAAGCCGAAAAACCAAGTATATTTCAAAAATCATTCATTTTTTTATTCTAGTTGAAATTGAACCTACAAATATTGCGACACTTTCTCATTACGTCGCGATGACGGGCTGTTTTTCTTTGTACCTTCACGTTTAATTCAAGACAGAGACATTTGCCTGATTTCGAAATATGTGGCGGGGCTCAACGCCTTAATTTCCCAAAAATAAAATTATTCTTCCAAATAAGGAATTCACAATTACCGTGTCTAAAGCTATATTCCATTTAATAAAAATAGTTTTCAGCTTCGTTTGCCTATCTCGGTAGGTATATATATACCTTTTTGAAAAAGGTCAAGGTAAAACATAACATTAATATGTTAAATAAAAAAAATAAAAAAAATATTTTTATATTCTCGAACATTTAAAAGTAAAAACTTTATGAACACTTAAAAAGCTTTCGCTTGTAAAATTCAACTTTTGAAACGTAAACGCGTATTTAAATAAAACGGGTATTTATATTTTATACAGTTGTTAGTGTATGTTTGATTTATATGTTTCATTTTCTTGATTTTTATATTTTTTTTAATTTATCGAACCGCTTCACTCCGTATCCCGCAGAAGCAGAAGAAATCTATTGTCAAAACACTTCGTTGCTCACTTTTCACTTGAAATCGAGACAAAGCGTGTTTACTTAACACCGCGCTTTGTCTATCAGAGTGGTGAAAAAACAATCATTTAAATATAATAATTTCCCCAAATAGCAATCAAACCCACAACCATCACGATAGCCTTAACTAAAATACAAAATATACCGATAAAATATTTTAAGCGTGTCAATATCTAAGGTCATCACAAGGCCATGTTTCCTGAAAATGGGTATTAAATATACCTACCTATAACTATTGATCGACGTTCATTTCCTGAATGGTTTCCGAATGAATGTTCACATTGTGTATTAATACGGCCTTCTCTGTTACTAGATTAAATAAAATTTATGTTTTTTTTTCGTTTATTATAACGTTTGGAGGTCGTTATGAAAGAATGTAACAGCGTTTAACTATAATCGCGACGGTTGTTAGTTGTATCGTCACTCAGGGGAAATATTTTATTTTAATTATGTTCATTGCCCCGATCTTGAATTCGTAATGTTTCGTAGTAAAAAAAATACTGAAAATGGGGAGTATAGTGTCTAAACACTAGGGCTCCTCGGCGTACCTCAGCTTTGAGGTGAAAAACAAAGCTGTTTTTTATATCACATTTATATTAACTATATGTAATATTCCCTCGAGTGGGAATCGAAGCCACAACTTACTATAAGACCATGTTGTCAATTAACGTATAAAATGTTCATTTTCTTGGGAATCATAACACAGGCACGGGTCTGTTTTTCCAAAAAAAAGTATTATTTCTTTCTTTAGTATGGAATAACACTTAAATAATAAAATCCATAACCGTTTTAGTTGACATTTAGAACGTTTACTCGTAAAGCAAACATTCAGCAATTTCACGAAAGCAGGTTATCAGTGCAGTGTGCCAGAACACGCCGTGTTAATTGACTTGCAATACGTTGTATGGGTGACCATGATGTTTACAGGATATTCCTATACTAAGAGTACCATACTAGGATGTATTTACAGACCGCTGTTAACTCTGAAATTGATCTTGAGATGCCGTTTTCATTCTTAGATATATATAGACAGACCTAGGAATACCGTTCCTCGGAGTCGTATACAAATACTATACTGGGAATCGTTGTCCGCAACAAACAAAATTTTGTTTGTTGACTTTGTGACGTAAAATATTAAAATCTCTTCTTCCCCCAATTTTTTTGTTGAATTGATGCATAAAAAAATTATTAAATTGTATTTTTTTTGACATATTAATAAAAAATGCAGCGCAGGGGCACAAAGTGTGAGTGTAAAACCGACTGATTGTAGGTTCGATCCCCAGTCAAGGAATTGAAATATTTATTTAAGTTTATATTTCCATTTTTCACTCTGGTGTCGAGGCAAAGCGTAGCGTTCAGTTCTGCCACTTAACACGTAATGCCTCCAGAATTTGGCAGAAAGTGGGGAACTAGAGACTTGAGATGTTTAAACACTAAATTCCCTCTGTCTTCCCTGATTTATGCGAGATATAGTGTGAAGGTGATTTATTTATACTTAATACGAACGCAAAATCAAAAACCTACATAATATGTTTTAAATATTACTCTTAGCGGTACCCTTATGATATTGATATAGATCGGTCTAAGTACAAAGGTCTTATCATTACTACTTATATTAGCTTCATTGCCTTTACGCTGTATTCCACAGTAAGTAGGATAGGCAGAGGGAACTTGGGAATCTACACTCTTTACCTATTAAGGCATTTCCGTTTCCCACTGTCCGCCAAATTCTCGAGGCATTGCGTGTTGAATGGCGAAACTCAATACCGCGCTTTGCCTCGTTACTAGTGTGAGGAAGTGAAAATATTAAATATTTCATTTTGTCCAGTGGGAATAGAACCCATAACCTATCGCGCTTACAGTCCTATGCTTGTGCTCCTGAGGCCTCGACTTGCCATTTATTTATGTATTTTTTTAAAACATGTTTTCAACTAAGTCATAAATTCAACAATTAATTTACACAAGAAATATTTCATGAATCTGATTAAATTAGTTATATTAGTAAATCATGGTCATCCTACAGTTTGTGTGTTCACACTGAATAATTTAAGCTACGTCAGACGTCCACGTGTGTATCTTCCTGCGATATTGACACGATGCGTGTGCTAGTTTTATATTTATAAACATTCTGTTTGTCCCTACGCCGCGCCGTCGGCGGAGTGGTAATGTGTCTGATATACACCGTTGTAGGTTCGATTCCCACTTGGATGATTGAATTGTTTTAATATCCTTACTCTGGCAAGACAAAACACGACGTTGAATTCCGCTACTCGACTGGCAATTTCTGGAATTCAAGTGAAAAGCGGTTAGTAAATAAGTGTTCAAGCGAGCAAAGCAGCGAGCGCGTTGCTAGTTTATACTAGGTGGCTAGTCTGTACTAGGTACTTCACTAGCTATTTGCAGTAAAAGTGCATCTTTAAGCGAAACTAAATATTTATATTTAATACGTAACATTAACCTTTCAAAATGTGTTTTCCTCTTTATTTTAAAAAGAAATTGTAT
Organism: Heliconius sara; assembly: GCA_917862395.2. Lineage (NCBI taxonomy): Eukaryota > Metazoa > Arthropoda > Insecta > Lepidoptera > Nymphalidae > Heliconius > Heliconius sara. The sequence goes on along the minus strand of OU860797.2, from coordinate 19,231,516 downwards.
ACTTTTTTCCATTAATAAAATAGATTAGCTCCCTTGTTGTAGGTACAGACAGAAAATTCAAGGTGAATTTAATAAATTTAAAGCCTTCGTTAAATTTGAGGCACAGCGTCTGACCTTATCAGCGTCTTCATCGGTTGTGAATTTGATCTCTAATGATTATATATAAATTATTCGCTCTGGTAGATGCAATCTCGAGCGCGCTTGAGTTCTACGAGTTACTTTTCTGTGTCAGTGTGGAAATCTTAATGGGAACGAAGTGTCTTAACATTAGGTTCCTAGGTTCCCTCTGCCTACCCTTCAGTGTGTGGGATATAGCGTTAAGCTACAAAATACATTTCAAAGACGTCAACAATGAACTATAATACTGAATAACCTCGAACATAAAGACATAAATAATAATTTAACTGTTACCTTTAAAGTGAAACTTCTTACAAAGCACCTCTATAAGTTTTAAAGCGCTTAAGAACAAATGTCTATTATTTGTTCGCTTCAACTTATAGGTCCTGCGCTTCAAAGTTGGTATAGAACTTGCTTCCGAAACTTAGTCTTAAAATAAAAACAGTGTAAAGATTTTTTTTTATACACTGTTTTCATTTTTTCTATATATTTACCTATACTTATACAAACGCGACGGTTGTAGGTTAGATTTTCATTAGGAGGACTGAATTATTTTCATTTCCTTCCTCTGATTATGATATCTGTATAAAGATAAAGCGCAGCGTTCATTTCGTTTACTAAACTCCCTGTTTTAACACAAAATGTCGCCTTACCCTTGCCTCTGCTTTATATGGATACAGCGATGGGTGTAGGAAGGTTGGGAGGCGGGTGGGCCGTGCCCATCCCAAAATAGTTTAGTGGCCACCCCAAAAATTTTACTTACAGCAAAACTTGAGCCGAAAAAACAAAAAATTACATTCACACGAACATATTTGTTCAAAGCTAAATTCCAGAAAAAATGGCCCTTTATCTTCCCAGAGCGTGGAAATGAAAATATTTGAATTACACGTTTTTTTTTTTTTTTATGGAAAAGACACGGCAAACGAGCGTGCGGGTCACCTGATGGTAAGTGATTACCGCCGCCCACGACCCCGTGCAACCCCAGAGGAGCTGCAGGTGCGTTGCCGGCCTTTAAGATGGGTTGGGCGCCGGGGCCCGGCATTACCTGATGCGAAACGCAGTGGCATAAAGCCACTACTTCACGCCGGTTTTAAATGCCGGGGGTGGTAAAGATCCGGTCGAGTCTGCCCATGCGTGCTGCACTTGCTGGCGACGTGACTCTACCACACGTACTTTAGTCGCCTCTTACGACACCACCAGTACCAGGATGATCCTGCACACACTAAGCCAAAGTGGCCTCAAAATATTTTTACACAAATAATATAACTTAATAATAAATCAACTGTTCATTGTTACAGCTGCACTCGGAGTACCGCAGCACGTACAGATGGCACGAGTACAAGGAACAGCAGCAACAACAGGGGGTGGTGAAGCAGCCCGCCCCCACCCCGCCCAATGCATTGCCTATAGCACGGGGTAACTGCTTTATTTACACTTCTATGCTAAAATAATAAAGTTAAATAGTTTGATTGCCTGAACGCGCTTGATCTTAGGAACTAATGAACAAACTAACAGGCAGATTATCCAATACAAAAAATATGTTTGTATTAGATAATTCGTCCACCATCGAAAGCTATAATAAAGTAATATACCCTTATATCACACAACCATAGTGATCCTCATCACGAGTACGAAGATTCACAAAAAATGCATGGTACATAACACTTACTTAGCGGGGTAGTCAGAGTGAACGGAGCGCCAAACGCTCTTTCGCCACGTCCACTGTCATTAACCTCTTCATACATACTCATGCTATTAATGTGACCTTCCTCCGAAAGTTCCATACTATGTTTTTGAGGGTCTTTTTCTACCTCTCTTACCGCTCACTTTTCCATTACAAAGTTTTTTTTTGCCATTCTCTTATCACTCATTTTTTCGACGTGCCCAAACCAGCTGAGGTGAGAAAACGGTGAGAATGAAGAAGAACGTGCTCCGTTCTTCTTCATTCTCACCGTGCCTAAGCCTTTTCGCCTCCATCCCATATCCTCCATCTCTACTAAACATACTACCTAAATATACCACTTTATTCACTTGTTCTAATATCTCTATTTACATTGATCTTGCATTCTGTAATTTCTTCATTTCCTCCGAAAATCAGAATCTTTGTCTTATTCGCAGTAGGCTTAGACTATTATTTGCACATCCTTCTTTCAGAGTGATAACTAATACCTGCAACTCGCATTCTGATGATGAGCACTGCATCATCTGCATACAGCAGGCAATTTACATTCAAATCACCTGCTTCCACTCCCATATCAGTTTGTTTCACTCCTTGCAAAACATATCACTATTGAAATTCATCTTCTTTCACTCCTTGGAAATCATATCACTATTGACATACGCTCTTTGAAATTACTTATGTAATTTATTATATTACGATCTTATTAAATGATTATACTAAGGTCCCTCAGCCTAAACATGCACAAGGTGCCAAAGAACAATAATATAAATGATAATTTATAAAAAAACAATTTCATCATCTAGTTACATTCCATCCACTCGACACATAAAGGCCAAGTAGCATTTTTTCTAATGAAGCGTGTTTGTTCTGCCCGCGGCAAAACGCTTGGGGCGAAAGAAATTACTTATTTTCCAGTAACGAGGTTTCATAAGACAATGTTGGACAGAGGCACTCACTACACGTCATGGTTATGTACCATTTGAGCAATTTCTCTCCTATTTTAAACTAATACGGATTTCTTCTTCAAACTCAAGCCCATCCAACTCGACGCCTGTGGTACAGCGTCTGAATGTAAATACGATGGTAGTGAGTTCGATTACCACTCAGAAAAATAAATAATTTTCATTTCCTTGCATTAACACGTCAAAGCGCGGTATTGAGCTTCACCACTCACAACGCTCTTTCTGGCTACGCTACGATGAGGGACCATTGAAGCTAAAAAAAAGTCCTGATTTTGTTTTTCCTTCCCAGGTGCAATAGAACCAGCGATGCCCCGCCGCAAGAAGTACCCCGGCGTCGCGTACAAATCAAATGAGCTGTTCGACCCCGCGCCCGTCGATGATATCCGCCCGCAACAGGCGTCAGCCTTCGACCGCGCCCGGGTAACACTTGTTTTTAATATAATTACAGTACGGTCGACGAGATGTGACCGGACTGCGTCTTGCCAGTCGAACAAACGTTGCTAACACTTTCATACTTTGGCTCGTTTAGCTCTCTTGTTTATGGAATGTAAATAAAATGGTGTAAAAGACACCCCATCCCACAATATCACCCGCAATCGAACATAGCAGCGTATATTTAAAAAAACAGTGAAACTTTATAACGTTATAACTTAAAAAATCCTGACCCGATTTTGATAAAAAGAAAACTTTTATAGTAAAATTTTAATGAGTTAGTGTGACTCATTATGTGTTTTGTCCAGCGACAACATGTTAATAAACAAATGTTTTATTTCATACAAATAATTCGAAACCAAACGTATAACCATCACACTTTATTAAGATTTTTTTTTTTAAGTTCTAACTAAATTATTTAAGTACACTAAGTAAAATATCTTGACAATACATGTATCTATATGTATATGAATGATTCCGTAAAAGTTATATACTTTTAATAACTTCCTTTTTAAAGTAGTTTCATACACAAAAACTATATAGACAACATTTTATTCCATTTTCCAATAATATCATTAATTTGTTGTCGTTGTGTACACAGTCGTCCTCCATACATTTCATAACGACTTCCACCCGCTTTCACAGAAAGTACTAGGCTCTCAGCGCGCAGCATTATAAATCAATTTCCTCCGTAATCCCGCATTGCCAGTACAATATCATCTCAGAGTTACCTGAACGTGACATTCGACGATTACGTAGATTTAAACGATGTACTTTCAACTTAATGTAATAATAAATGATAAATATAGATAGATATAGATAAAATTCATTATTGCTTACACAAAACGAAAATCTCCAGCAAAATAAAAAAAGAACAATACATTTGTAGGAATATTATAACCGTAGTATACAAAGCCGACGTTGTTTTCTTACAGGTAACCTTAGGCATAAATATCCAAAAAAATATAGGACCTATAATGCAAAAAAATATTGTATACTTCTTTACACAAAAACTTCCAAACAAACAACAAACTTAACAATTAGCAAAAAGTACTATAAAACGGTCCTCTCGCTTAAAGCGATCTCTTCCAGGCGAGTTTCGGATGTTGGAGATGTATGAAAATGAAAATATTTACATAATTATGTAACCCAATAAATATCAGTTAAGTATATAAAATACATATAAAGAAATTAATATTCATTAAGATACATACTGTACTAGAACTATATGACTGTAGTTATTGTAATATAAATTATTATATAAAAAAAAGATTATAGAGCGTGTCGTTTGCAAAGTTTGATAGATTCAGTTAATTTACATATTTTACCTTTAGCTCCAACTCATCACTTTCCACATAGCAATCCTTCTCTTCTTGATTTAATTATAGTATCTTCTAAAGTTCATATTGCGAGGCATGGTCAATGCCCTGCGCTAGCGTTTTCGTATCATGATCTTATTTATATATCCTACAAAATTAGACCCCCCAAAGCAAAATCAAGAATTCTTCTCCAGCGTAACTTTGGAGGTATTGATCTGGAGCGTCTATACGAAGATGCCAATAAAATCGACTGGAGCGTAATAGACGATGCAAATACAGTTGATGATCAAGTTAATATTTTTAACTCATTTTTAATAAAACTTTATGATACCCATGCACCAGTCCGACCGGTCAGGATGAAACATCTCCCTGCACCTTGGCTCACCGCAGATATTAAAAAACTTCAAGATAAAAAAACAGGGCTAAATCTAAATATGCTTCTGATTCAAGTGACGGCAATAGGGAGAAATTTGTGCGAGCTCGTAATCGTTGCAACAGGGTTTGTAGAGATAGTCAACGACGCCATATCTATAAATCAATAATCGATGAAGATGATCCAGCTAAAGTCTGGAAATTTCTTAAAACCCTTGAGTTATATTCCTATCTAGTACTCATATCCTCCATCTCTACTAAACATACTAACTAAATATACCACTTTATTCACTTGTTCTAATATCTCTATTTACATTGATCTTGCATTCTGTAATTTCTTCATTTCCTCCGAAAATCAGAATCTTTGTCTTATTCGCAGTAGGCTTAGACTATTATTTGCACATCCTTCTTTCAGAGTGATAACTAATACCTGCAACTCGCATTCTGATGATGAGCACTGCATCATCTGCATACAGCAGGCAATTTACATTCAAATCACCTGCTTCCACTCCCATATCAGTTTGTTTCACTCCTTGCAAAACATATCACTATTGAAATTCATCTTCTTTCACTCCTTGGAAATCATATCACTATTGACATACGCTCTTTGAAATTACTTATGTAATTTATTATATTACGATCTTATTAAATGATTATACTAAGGTCCCTCAGCCTAAACATGCACAAGGTGCCAAAGAACAATAATATAAATGATAATTTATAAAAAAACAATTTTATCATCTAGTTACATTCCATCCACTCGACACATAAAGGCCAAGTAGCATTTTTTCTAATGAAGCGTGTTTGTTCTGCCCGCGGCAAAACGCTTGGGGCTAAAGAAATTACTTATTTTCCAGTAACGAGGTTTCATAAGACAATGTTGGACAGAGGCACTCACTACACGTCATGGTTATGTACCATTTGAGCAATTTCTCTCCTATTTTAAACGAATACTGATGTGACGTAGCGTCTGGTTGTAAACGTGGACATCTGCTACTCTCTACGAATTGTCTCGAATAGACTAGCGGAATTCAACGCTGTTTGTTTTTCCTCAAATTACGTTGGAAACAGAGTGCCTTAAATCTAGTATCTCTCTGTCTATTCGCTATATACAGATACAAGAGTAAAAATATAAATAAATTGAAGGATGACGATATGCATCAATAGACAGACGTACATCACTCATTGGTTAAGTTAAAATGACAGTAATTGGATTTCTTCTTCAAACTCAAGCCCATCCAACTCGACACCTGTGGTACAGCGTCTGAATGTAAATACGATGGTAGAGAGTTCGATTACCACTCAGAAAAATAAATAATTTTCATTTCCTTGCATTAACACGTCAAAGCGCGGTATTGAGCTTCACCACTCACAACGCTCTTTCTGGCTACGCTACGATGAGGGACCATTGAAGCTAAAAAAAAGTCCTGATTTTGTTTTTCCTTCCCAGGTGCAATAGAACCAGCGATGCCCCGCCGCAAGAAGTACCCCGGCGTCGCGTACAAATCAAATGAGCTGTTCGACCCCGCGCCCGTCGACGACATCCGCCCGCAACAGGCGTCAGCCTTCGACCGCGCCCGGGTAACACTTGTTTTTAATATAATTACAGTACGGTCGACGAGATGTGGCCGGACTGCGTCTTGCCAGTCGAACAAACGTTGCTAACACTTTCATACTTTGGCTCGTTTAGCTCTCTTGTTTATGGAATGTAAATAAAATAGTGTAAAAAGACACCCCATCCCACAATATCACCCGCAATCGAACATAGCAGCGTATATTTTGAAAAAACGGTGAAACTTTATAACGTTATAACTTAAAAAATCCTGACCCGATTTTGATAAAAAGAAAACTTTTATAGTAAAATTTTAATGTGTTAGTGTGACTCATTATGTGTTTTGTCCAGCGACAACATGTTAATAAACAAATGTTTTATTTCATACAAATAATTCGAAACCAAACGTACAACCATCACACTTTATTAAGAATTTTTTTTTTAAGTTCTAACTAAATTATTTAAGTACACTAAGTAAAATATCTTGACAATATATGTATCTTTATGTATATGAATGATTCCGTAAATGTTATATATTTTTAATAACTTAAAAGTAGTTTCATACACAAAAACTATATTGACAACATTTTATTCCATTTTCCAATAATATCATTAATTTGTTGTCGTTGTGTACACAGTCGTCCTCCATACATTCCATAACGACTTCCACCCGCTTTCACAGAAAGTACTAGGCTCTCAGCGCGCAGCATTATAAATCAATTTCCTCCGTAATCCCGCATTGCCCGTACAATATCATCTCAGAGTTACCTGAACGTGACATTCGACGATTACGTGGATTTAAACGATGTAATTTCAACTTAATGTAATAATAAATAATAAATATAGATAGATAGATATAGATAAAATTCTTTATTGCTTAAAATAAATAAGAACAATAGATTTGTAGGAATATTATAACTGTAGTCTACGACCTTGTCTCTATTAGCGTTTTCTTACTTAATAAACCTTAGGCATAAATATTCAAAAAAATATAGGAACCTAGTACTGCAAAAAAATATTGTATACTTTCTTACACAAAAACTTCCAAACACAAAAAATACAAACTTAACAATTATCAACGGTCTTATCGCTTAAAGCGATCTCTTCCAGGCTAGTTTCGGATGTTGGAGTTGTATCACAATGAATGTATCACATGTAATTATGTATCACAATAAATATAAGTTAAGTATATAAAATAGATATAAAGAAATTAATACTTATTAATATACATACTATACTAGAACGATAATACTGTAGTTATTGTAATATAAATTATAATTTTTTTTTTTTTTAATTCTAAATATAATATAGTTACTGAATAAGGAGATATGGTGGCAAGCGTGAGACAACCTGTACCGTGTACGGAGCACATTAATCAGAAATAGGTGTAGGTAGTGTTTCTGTTGGATATATAAAAAGCAAATTTGGAGAAAGTAACTTACAATAATAAGAAAGGAAAATAACTAAAAATGGAATTATTGATATATTACCAAAAAACAAACATTATTAGCTTAATTTTAATCGCAGGCGAGCGAGGCTAACAGAAGGCGAATCCCTTAATTTATTATAAAATGTATCAAATAAATATAAGAAAAAGAAATTTTTTACATTGCATCTCTTAAAAAATAAATCACATACATAGTATTCTAATATTGTAAAGTTTAGAGAACGTGAGGAATGGAGTGTCTTAACACTAGGAACCCCTTATTTACCCCGCTATGAAAACCAATACTGTTTTATACTAATTAGTGATATAAAATTTTAGGTAAAAATAGTCCAAAATGAACAAACACATTTAAAATTTAAATCTTTTAGACTTAGATCCATTAATAATAATGTAAAGGTGCACCTAGAGATAATGTCACTTAAGTACCATACAAAAATGACTTTGTTATAGCTACCCTCGTATTATAAAAAAAGCCTACAATTATATTCCATTACGACCTACATACCATCCGGATGAATCATTACAACCACTTCCATTTTCAGCCTCCATTTCAAAAAAAATACAATAGTCTTTATGTTCCCTTTAAATGAAGGAAAAATATTAAAAATTCCACTGAAACTGTGGTTCTACAGATGATTCTTTAAAAATAAAGAATCATTTTGATTATTTGGAAAGCTCTATTATTACTTGACCTTCAACGCTAAAGGTCACGTGAACAAAGATCTAGGTCTTAGTACTTACATTTAGATAAATATCGCTTTGAACGGAATTAAAATGGTCTTTGTAAAACGTTACAATTTATAATTTAGATTTATTTTCCTCTTCGCCGACGTTTATGTCGTTTTAGTAAACAATTCAGAGCTCTCTGTCATACGTCATATTGTTTTTAACTTTATAACAATTTTAGTGAGGTCGTCGTGGTATAGAGGTGTTCCTCTGAACTGCGTGCCACTGAAAACGAGACGATCCTGGGCTTGATTTTCACTCAGAGGAATGAAATATTTAATATTTCAATTTTCTCACTCTGGTAAGATGGCAACGCGCGACGTTGAGTTCCGCCACTCAATACACAATGCATCGAGAATTGCGAAGTTGGGAACGTTAGTGCTTCTATAAGAACAGACTATCTTATCTATTGTTTTTACAGAAAATGAGGCATCAAAAATATAAGATAATAATAAATAATATACCACAATAATGGATGTCTGTGTGTTACAGAGCGCTCAAAGGAATGACTCGGAGCGCGCCGGGCGGCGCAGCAAGTCCGAGGGCCCGCGTCAGCCGCGCTGGACCGACACCGTGGAGCCGAAGGTGGGTGGTGAACTACTATCCCAGAAATGTTATATATTAATTTAACTAAAATTATATATGGTACAGATCATTTGTTATCTTCAAATAAGCTTACAAGCTTCAGATTAGCTTACAAAAATATAAAAAGAAAATTGTATCAATTGTTTCTGTCTAAAATGTTCACCATCGGAATTGATTGATCTCATCTATTATAACAGATGAAACATACCAAGGAGTGTCGTACTCCGAGTACGCACCAGTCATATAAGTATAGCCCTGCTGTACCCACCACCCCGGAAACGTGTGTCGACTTCGCAATAAGCGAGATTAAATTAGAATTGAACAATAAACTCTCATCTTACGTTACGTGCGTGTACACGTGCTTGTTACACCTAAATTCAGTTCTATGTAGTATTTTCCTTGTACGTACTGATGTAAATAAACGTTGGTGGATCAATAGTTCAATAATTGTTCAAACACATTAGGCGTCTTTGGCGCAGTGGAACAGATCGCACACTCTATCTGGGTACTTGTATATTGATGACATGGCATCTACAGTGCATTTTGCGTTATGAACTTTAATACTTAAAACTATCTAACTTATTTAGAAAACGTATAAAAAATTTAACGTATCGGGACTCGAACCCGCGCCTCCACTAGCTAACCTTACTTATACTTAAAAACCGTCAAATCTGTAGACAGTAGCTGCGATCGTGTTAATACAGTTGTACCTATAACTTTACGCTATAGTTTTGTCCCCCCTCGAAAGAATGTTTAAATTATTTTCATTTCTCCACTAGAATGAGAAACGACGTGTCCTTACCACTAGCCACTAGGGGAAAAAAGGGAAACTGCTTCTCATAACTAAACATATAATTAAAGACAACTTACAGCACCGCTAATATCACATTAATTACAGGCGTTAAATTAATTATTACAAACATATATAGTATCTATATAATTCTACGAAGTAAAAAATCCTATTACACGAACTATTTAATTTACAGTCTTTATACGGCTTCACGCATTACCATGAGAAAACACTTAAACCATGTATTTATTTGCTAGCGATTGCTTAAGATATCGTTATTCGTTTCCACCATTTATAGAAAGGACTTAGTGATTAATCACTTCTCTTTACGTAGAAACAAAGACAATGTATTTATATAAAGCGACGGAATTTATGAATTTACTCTGCGATGTTTGACTAAAATAGAGATTTTCAGCTTTCACGCTGAAAATCCCACATGTAGTATAATGGACATAGTAACCTAACATGCAAAAAAAATATTTCCTCCGAGTAAGAATCGAACCCACAACCGTCGCCTTTATAGTGATCTGTTATATTTATATTTTCAATATATACATAGATGATTTATCGGCCTAGAAGGTATTGATCATAAATAATGTTAATGTTACACCACGCGTAGGTACATGAAAACATATTTTTTTCTAGGCAACCACAGCATTAGGGGAGGTCTTAGCTGTAAAGGAACCGGAGACTCTGAACACGGAGTATCGGAATCAGTTCGCGTGGCCCTAAAGACACTGACGTGCCGAGGAAGAGCATCTCCATGGGAGCGCTGAAGAAGGCAGCTGCAGCTGAAGGTATTTATTTTTTTAACTTCACGCTGTATCCTTCATATATCTCTCATAAATCAGGATAGGATAAACAGTGTTAAGACACTCCGTTCCGAAAAAAATATATTATTTGTTTGTTAGTTAAAACTGAGCATTCCTGTTACTTAATGTGCAAGCAAAGTGCTTAGTTTGCTTCAAAATTTGAATACACGTTTGAAAACAAACTTCTTCATGCATAAAACATTGTACGCGCGAGCTCGAGACGGGGATTTGACTAGATTAGAGTATTTGTATGAGAAAGTGGTTATTACTTTACTTCAACGTTATTTCGGAGGTAAGATGATATATATGATATGTAAGTACAAAGCATAATACATAGAATATTAAGGGTTATATATAATTTTAGAAGAAATGCCGCTTTTTTCGCTGTATGTGTTTTTCAAATAAAAGTTACTATTTTGTAAACGTTTTTAAAGTGTTATTCAACATTTAAGAAAGAAAAAACACTTACTAAGAAAACGTTTAAAAATTTGAACGTAGCGGGACTTGAACCCGCCACTTCCGTCTTTGGAAATCGTTCAAACGCTCTGTCATACCTTGAACGTATAACAGAGTTACTAAGCCGGTCGGTCAAAGCGCTTGGACGGTACACTAGGTCTTCTGCCTACTGTGCTTCATGCGGGACTACAGCGTGGAGCTTTTTTTTTTATGGAAAAGACACGGCAAACGAGCGTGCGGGTCACCTGATGGTAAGTGATTACCGCCGCCCACGACCCCGTGCAACCCCAGAGGAGCTACAGGCGCGTTGCCGGCCCTTAAGGTGGGTTGGGCGCCGGGGCCCGGCATTACCTGATGCGAAACGCAGTGGCATAAAGCCACTACTTCACGCCGGTTTTAAATGCCGGGGGTGGTACATGATTCGGTCGAGTCTGCCCATGCGTGTTGCCATTGCTGGCGACGTGACTCTACCACACGTACTTTAGTCGCATCTTACGACACCACCAGTACCAGGATGATCCTATTCTAGGCCGGGATCACACGGCACACAAATATGCAAGTTTCCGTCTGTCATACGTCAAACTTATCTGAATACCAGATGAACCTTTGAAACTTCATTGAAGCTCTTAGCATCGAAGATTAACTTCAAGACGAAGTTCAGAAGACGACCCGAAATTAAGCACCTTTGAGAATAAACTCGACAATAGTTAATCTGCTATAAGTCTAAGTACTATTTATTTTTTTAACTTAAATAGAAATATTTTTTAAATTATCTGTCAACTTAAGATTTATTATCTAATAAGATTCTTAAATTTATGACGTATTTTGATGTTTTTGTGTCTAAGCTCTTTGGCTATTTACTTTAATTTTTTACACTTTAATTTTCACTCGGAATATTTTTTTTATGGTAAAGACACGGCAAACGAGCATGCGGGTCACCTGATGGTAAGTGATTACCGCCGCCCACGGCCCCGTGCAACCCCAAAGGAGCTACAGGTGCGTTGCCGGCCTTTAAGATGGGTTGGGCGCCGGGACCCGGCATTACCTGATTGATGCGAAACGCAGTGGCATAAAGCCACTACTTCACGCCGGTTTATAATCTATAATCTAAAATTCGAATATAAAAAATGTATTTCTCTAGTAATAGGAATAAGAATTTATGTGTAGCTACAGATTTCATGGATTTTTTATACTGGCTAGGTGAGGTTAGTTATTGTTCAACTTTAAGTTGAACTTTAAGTTGAACAATAACTAACCTCACCTAGCCAGTTCTAATCTATCTTATCTGTAGCTGTGGTGGATGGCATTAGCACATACAAGTATAGTAATATAGACCAGGATCTATTTCTTTTACATATTGCCGATGGGGAGCAAGTACTTTATACAACTACTAGGAATGTTATTCGTTTCCTAGGTAAAATATGTAGTACTGTATAGAATGCCGAAATTATTCAGATTGCCAGTAACATATACATTAAATATTTTATCAAAAAGAATAAAATTGATATTAAATTGTAGTCTAATAAAATCGTATTCTAAGTTTAACAACGAAACTAGATATTAATCTGCATAATATATTTGTTATTCAGCTTATGTTTAATATTTCAAGACTTGATAGGTTTTTGTATATTTTTTTATATTTTATTATTCAATAATTTACTGTATATTATTATTGTATATTATATTCGTTTAAAAATAACAAATAAATATATTAAAATTTCCAGGTTCAGTAGAGGCCGAGCCTCTCATGAACCACGTGGACGGCGACCACGAGGACGGCCACAAGCGCTACATAGAGGACTACTTGTGGAACGGGCAGAAACCCGGCGTGCAGAGGTGGGGATATTTCGTACGATCTGATACAATTGACTTGACAAATTGATTATTTCATGCTTGTTTATAAAAATATAGTAAAAGCACAAAATACATTTTTGAAAAAGATTAAGAAATTATACATTTTCAATAATTTTCTGTAGCCTATATAAAAATAGATAATCTAAAAGTAGTAACAAGCATGAAATATAAATAATATGTACTACTGTCAATTATATACACTTATATGAAACCAGGACTTATTTATAAATAATGAACTTATAAATAGGCTCTGCTAATTGAGCTTTAGCTTATTCACCGATATTTCATTTTTGCTTGTCATATTTTAACAAATTTATAGATTGTTTCCTATAATTTCGTTTCTAATCTTTCTACGCATGCTTTTGAAATATTTTCATATTGAAATTTGTAAATATTTGAAACAGTCTATGATAACACAAACACAAATTATATATTGATCAATCACGAACGCTTCGCTTTGGCTAAAGCTTATTCGCAAGCCACCATAAAACATTGGGGTATACTTGAATAATTTTAAACACTATGTTTTTAACATATATAAATACAAATCTTTATCATATACACAAGACACTCACACATTCAAATCAACTTAATAAAAACCCGTGAAATTCCGGACAGATTAATAATTCACTAATAGTACCTAATCCCAATACAATTTCAGTAATATACAAAAATTTTAACTATTTATGTAATTATATGTAGTTTTTTTTTGTTTATAAAAAAATTTAAAAACTTTTCAGGTGAAGAAAAAAAATATTTTTACGACACTGCTAATTTGCTTTTATTATCTGTGTCTAGATTTGTGTACTTTACTATTCACGCAGGAAACTCTTACCCAGTAATTATCAAATTAAAAAATATATATAACATTTAATATTATAATATTTAATCCGTAAGGAATGAAAAAACAATTTATTTCTTTTTAAATCTTTTTTAATCAAAGACGCTATGATAAAAAGAAAAAATGAATCACTCCCCGCCATTATACAGATGATAATAATAAAAAAAAACTATAAGTTGAGCCGTATCGTAATTGCCGAGTATAACTACACAATACGTAGCTTGATTGTCAACAGACCGTGGAACCAGTATATTTGCGAGGTCAAGGTGTTTTAAAAAAGTTATTTTCTTCTGTGGCCGCTACTACAGTTTACTAACGCATTTGTTAGTTTTCTTTGATTACTTCTTTCTTTCTTTAAATAGATCAGTTTTCTCTTCAGCAAAAATGAATGTAACAGTTTCCTGCGCGTGTGTTCTGCCCTGTCTCTTCCGTTGTCACAATAACTGGATAAAGCAGAACAAGTCTAAATTTCGTTTTTGATATTTGCTTTCATCTAAATCTCCTCACGGTGGCGGTTCCTAGGCCGAGTAGTGTTAAACTATTGTATTAGTTCGGAATGTCATCTAATAGATACTTTTTTAATATCGATGTGTCCTGCACTTTTGTCGATGTGAACGTTAATTCAATTTTTTGTTAGATTTTGTATGTCGTTGTATCACCTAACACTCCGACACCACGTGTAAGACCTCGAAGTCAGCGGACCCTTCTAGACTCTTCCAGGACTAACATCCTAACCACCATTGCGAGCTTATTATTTGAGCATGACTACTAACCAGCTCGGCGCGAGCTCTTTGTTTTGCCGCATTTCATCGTAACGTCCAACGTCTGATTTGAAATGGAATTTTGCAGAAAATCGACGTTCCGTAGCGCGCTATCGGCCCTCATATACAACGGCGAGGATCGTTCCAAAGATAATAGGAAACGTTACAAAAGCGAGTACAAAAAGAAATTTAGACCGTTCTCTCAATACGTGTACGAGGCGTCTAAAGGGACATTTACGAAATGCAGGGGGAAAGGGAAGTCGATTGAGGAGGCGAGCGAGAGGTTGGTGGGGGAGACGGAGGGGGCGAAGGGGGACTCAAGGGGTGCGGGGGTAGCCGGGGCGGGGAACACGGGGGCGGGCGTGGGTGTCGCAGGGGAGGACTCGGCCAGCACGCTACGCGCAGCCGGCCTGCAGCCGCTCGGCCTCGCGCAAGGCGACTCGTGGTACCGAGAGGTGCTGGATCTGCGCAAGCGCGCCGGTGAATATAAGGTCTGCGCCCTACGATACTTGCTTACACTCTATACCCGTCTTACCATTAGCACTAGAGCCTTTAAGGCATAGTTTAAGTACTAAAGGGGATAAAGCAACTCTCACTTCTAAAAGAAGACGGTATAGGACAGAGCCCCCGAAGGAATATGTACGCACATATATAGGAAACTTGACTAAAGATAATATTATTGAGATTTTAATTTTATTCGTTAAAAGCTAAAATACCTAAAGATAGTCACTGCTCCACAAATATTTTAAGTTTATTAAAGTCACGCCAGAATTTTTGCCCCGAGTCCTTCATCTTCCCATATATTGGCAACGTAGCATACTATACCACTAATCAAATACTCCAAAAAAAAATCCGCATATTTTTGTTCTCCAACATAACGCATAAGCTATTTGAGAAGTGGTATATCACAATCATGCTTCATCATATTCAAAATTGCCATTAATTCGACAGTACCGCGGCTGGGGAACCGAACTAGCTCCTGAACACATCACTCAGCTTTACAATAAGCAAATCGAGCTCTGGTACCAAGTGTCCCGAAGGTCCTCGCTGTCAGCCCTATCACTTGCTTCCACCAATCACAAGTAAGTGATGCACTCGATATTATTATTTTGATCGGAAACACCATCCTGCACTAAGGACCTATTCCCGCATATTTTTGTTCCCCGGTCCTTCGAGCCGGATATATCCGCTTACACTAACATTATTAAATTTTTGTATTGGGGCTGGTGCTAGCAACGAATGGCTTGGATTGCGAATAATGAAGCCATTTTTGATGCTATGCGTAGTTTAGATATCATCAGCCAGATCTAGAAAACGTAAAGCAAAGTAAAATACGTAGTACAGTATCGTATAAAAAAATGTAGCTATAACAAAACAAGTGTTTTCAGGGCTCTGCCACGCGATGAAAAGGACGGCAAGGAGTCAAGAAATCTGTCTCCAAAGAAGTTTAGATCTTTCCGTTCGGCGCCACACCAATCCATCCATGCCAAACTGCAGGAGACCAAGGCTCTAGAACGATCTCCTCATAAGACCTCGCCCCAAAAACAGAGAAAGAAGTTGCAGGGACATAGTTTCGATGAAGGAGCTGCCCATGAAGGTACGATAATTCACAATAAAAAAAAGCCTAAAAGTATACAATGTTTTAATACTTTACGGCCCTACATTGAGTTTTATAAATAAAAATGTCTCTTTTTTTCTATTGTTTTGTAACAGTTGATTCTGCTAAAAATTGCTTAGGTAAACTTAGAAGAAAATTAACTTTTAGGAGAAAAGTAATTCCTTTTTATTTTACGATAATAATTTAGCTTAAATGATTTTAACGCGTTCCAGGGGCTAAAACAGAAGGGGCTTTCCGTTCCCCTCGTCGCCGGCCTCGCTCTGCCGACCCCGCGCCCGTCCCCAGTGTGCGCCACGTGCCCAACGGAGATATACCGCGCCCCATCAAACCTACTGGTCAGTCTGCTTCTTTAGAATAAAAGTAGCTATAAATGTTGAGAATGGATTTGAAATTCGTTTGGGACCTATATGTCATATAGATCATTTGATGATATGGATGTATAAGATGGACGTATTGTTGGTTCTTCACATACGCCTTTTAATTTTAGAATACAAAAATCGTTGATAAGTATTATCCTGGCTGCTGCAATGGCAGATTAATTATTAATTAGCTGTATAGTATCTGTAATATTCTCTGTTTTGTATTTTTGTATAAATAAAGTCTTTTGGTGTTTTTTTTTAAATAAAGGAACATTATTAAACGAATAGAACTAGAATTATGTAGAAAGGAATTTCCTACTTCTGTTTAGTGTTTTCATAGGACTTAATATGACAATATTAGTTGTCACATATAATATGTATGTAGTTGTTCTAATTTATTTTGTAATCATAATAATTGGTTTGTTCTTAGTAGGTAATAATAACGCTAACTTTACTATCATTCCTGCCTGATGCTTGACCCTGATCCAAATTTCGAGATATTGGTACCAAAAATGTATTAAATTTAAACAAAAGTTTATATAAACAATATATTGAAAGTACTAAAATTTCTACATTTTAAAATTTTGGTGCCAATTCTCCCAATTACAAAATTTAGCGTGGCATTTGTTCTGTAGGTTTGCCGTTAAGTAGGGGAGGTAGTAATAGGGTTAGGTCATCTCGAGGGGGCCGCTCGCCTTCTGCCCCTAGCAAAGCTATGAATGGGGTCATCGGGGAAAATGAGGCCATTGGGGCAGGTGAGATCATTGGGGCTAAAGGGGCCATCACGCCAGGAAGAGGCAGACGCAGTCGCAGCGTTACAAAAGTGGGGATAAAATTGGGTGCGTACGTAAATACAGGTGACAGTTGCGTCGACGCTCTGTGTTCTAGTCGAGAGGCTTATTTATGTGCGCATACGCTTAAATTAGCCTGTAATCTTCATAGAACAAGCTTTGAATTGGCTTTTTCTTATAGAATTTTGGAAACTTTTATTTATTTGTTTCTGGCTGTAATGTCAGTGCGTCTACGCAACGCTGTGTCACGTAAATACGCGTTGGCACCGAAGTAAGAATGGCTTCGTCACCCCACAAGAGAGTTATATGTCAGTCTTGTCCGTTTGCAACACCTGCACTCAACACATTAGTCCAGAAAAGTGTCCAAAAAAGCAGAAAATATGGGAAAATATCAATGTTTTCTTTACATAATTATGGACAAAAAAGCTAAAAATCATATCTTACTAATATTTATTATTTAATTATATACACATGTATTCTATTGTAATAAGAATTATAATTTAATAACAATTAATGCTGTGATTAATATTGACATAGGGACTTTTTACATATAGATATTATATTTTGGTCAAATAACACAAAATGAAAAGTGATAGTTTTACATTTAAAAATGTCAAAAGTATGTTATATGTACTGCCATGTTACCCCTAGATAGTAGTAACTCCTTCCTACGTGTGTTTAAATATATAATTCTTGCATGATTATGTGTTACAAGATCTACGTACCTTATTTACTATATCACTGTTTTTCTAATGTTCAGAAAATTCCCAATAGATATATAACTCGTATTATATGAACTATTAGACGAACAGTGAATATAATATAAGCCTATTTCATTTTATAACATTATAAATAAGTATGCGAATAAGTAAAAGTAATGTTAAATTCTATGTTTTTCAATTTGAGAGCAATTTAATACCCATTTTTAGATTAACTATAGACTTCTTATTTACATTATTTAATATTTTAAAAAGCTTATCCAAAACTCACTTACGTACCTACTTGTTTATTGTATTGCAATATTTAAATTGAACTCACGGAAATAGTGTCATATATTTACTTAAACGTACATGACATTATGAAACTGGCTTTCATGTTTTTAGAAACGAATAGATGTCTACGAAGTGTGTATGTGTTTATTGATGTTGTGATTTTCTGTGTTGTTTGTAGTTATAATTAGTTAAAGTAGAACCTTTCCATAATGTATTAAACATAAAAAAGTGACTGCCTAACTTACCAAAGTGTTGAAGTAAATTCTCAAGTTGTTCAGTGTACTATAAATATTAATTTTCTTTCAGAATTTCATGATCATTTATTGCATTACTATTATTAAAATGATACTATCATTTATTAAAATGAGATTCCCATACAAAAGTCATTACATACAATAAAATAAAATAGCAAACAAAAGATTACACAAATCAAAATCCAGAAATCCACTACCCATAACCAACTAAGGTAAATTACAAATCCGGAAGCAATAATAATAAAGGATATATGACAAAAAATTACAGACGACGATATCCCCGCGCACCGCAGCGCCTCCGTCGCCAAGGACCACTTCTTCGACGACTCCCCCGTGGTGAAGTCTCCCCCCGAGCCCACCCGGGTGAAGTCCCCCGAGCAGATGAACATGCGGTCTCCGGACCCCGTCAACTGGACCGTGCCCCTCGACACCGGCAAGACCTTCACCGTCACGCAGAACGTGAAAAGCGGTGAGTTCAGCCTTTTCAACAGATTGGCGGCTAACATTATTAAACTGAGTTAAGCAGTCAGGACAGACCTTGTGATATGCATCGAGAGTATCTTTTTCAATCGGTAGTGTTGCCATTCGAAATCATAGTAGCAATTTGTTTATGTTTGTAATATCTACCTCTTATTTGTGTGTCATTGTTATATTTTATAGTATCTGTAGGTAGATATGGATATTTTGATGATGATTAGAATTGGTTTCATTATTTTTAACTTTAAATATTCGATTTAAGCATAGTGTGTAATGTAAGACAGATACACGACTGACGACGTCATAGCATTTCTACCTCAAATTATCAGGATTTGAACCAAATTGTGGACAAGATACTCTTAACGTAGATAGGTATTCGCGGAATCTATAGGAATGTATAATTAAGGTTACTTAAAGTAGGTAATACAAAATTTAAACACTAATATTATGACTCAAAACATATTAGTGATTAAATTTTAATACTCAAGAGAAGCCATCACACTCATGCGAGACAGTTAGCTAGCCGACATGATCTCTGCCATACCATTGTAATGTAACCAGTGTGAATAGTACCCACAGTACAGCGTAGAGGCTTGCAACACTGACACTGAAAACGGACACAATAAAATCATGTACCGTACATTGTACATACTATAATATAAACAAAAGAGAATTTCAAATGGAAACACTCATTAAAATTATTCACCATACTCTTATGTTTTTCATTGACATTTTGTGTTTGTTATGAAATATTATTTTGAAACATTTTGTAGACGACGTTCTCTTTCTACACAACTTTGCAAAAAAAATTAAACTTTACAACGGCGAAGACCGACTGACAGCAGTTTGACAGCTGTCAAGTGTGTGCAGACAGGGAACGTGTAGTTCTCACAATTGTCACGCCATCTACCATACAAATCACTCACCATATTTCAGATGAGAGCATTAAGCGCCCTAGCTCTGACTTTAAGAGCGCCTCAATGGCCGAGGAGCCGAAGCCGGCAGGTACGACGACCGCGCTCGCCTAGACACCGGTCATACACGTTTTAATGAGTGTGACAGACACGCGACATGCGACAGTGACGCCGGCTCACTGCCACATGGCCACGACACACTACCGACACAAGAAAATATATAACCTGTTTTATATTATATCTATTGAATAGTTCATGATTAAATTGTGTTATTCCAATAATTGAGATGCTTTTTTATTTTGACCGTACTCCGCTGAGACGTCGACCACGTATGTATTCACTTGTTGTGTGTGTGTCTGTTTCGATGTTTGCGTACACTGTCACTGTATGGCACCCGATTTTACTCTTGTTTAATCATCTCATTTCTCGTTCACTTTTGCATGCTGCCATTTCCCATACAGAAGCTGTCATTCTACAATGATTGTATAATAAATGAGCTTGACAACTTCTCGTCACTCCCCGGCTACTTTCTGACGATGGCTTTTAGGATAGCTCCTTTTGACTATACATAGCCCCTGCGGTTCATACCATCGTTTCTATGTGATTCTTGCATGATTTCTTCAAGAAATCCTATCTATACTTTCTAATTAACTAGTTCTGTTTGCCCCTCCCCCTTATATAGAAGACGCATGAGATTTTGAACTTTCTATTTGATACCTACACCAACATCTATTATAAACTTAAATATTTCTATGTAAATGCAATATATTCCTTTTAAGGTGAAAACATGTTGGTGGCGATATCTACATCCATAGCGGTAGCATGTAAAAGTGAAATATTATTATTAGAGTGTCATGATCTTATTCAAATCATTCCTTACATTATAAAACTGTTATTGGAATTTAGGAATTATAATATAATATAATTTGGCAATATATATAATGGATTATATATAAAAATTTGTAATTGTAAATGTATAGTTATAAGGAATGACAACTCGTGACCCGAGCAATGCCAAATATATGAACTGTTTATCCTTAGATTTTTATAATCTTGAATAAAATTTAGAGTCACTGTAGAGGACTACCATTAGCCACACGATGTTAGCGTTTTACTGTTTCTATATAAGTATAAATTTAAAATCTTTGTTAGCTATCTGTGCTTTATATGTATATTGGAAGTTTCAGATGCTTGTATCTAAAGCTTCCAAGCTCAATGTTAGGACAAACATAAGATTAAAACAAGCGGCACCTTTTCCAGAAATCGCACCAATTCATCACCAACAAATGTCTCCAATTCGTTCGCTTAAAAAAAGCGAGTCACCAACCAGCCTGAGCAAGCGCACCGACAAAACCCCCACGACTCCCATCAGCTTGACTCCCATCGATGAGACTAAGGCCCTCGACATGAACAAAGTGAATGGTATTAATGGACTGAATAGCAACCAATTAACCCCTGACACTCCCAGTCAGGAAATAAAAGAGATTAAGGAAAAGGAGGTGATCAAAAAGTCGACTGAAGCGACCCAAGTAGCCCCAGGGATTGTCGACACTACAGTTGTTAATGAGACTCCCAACACCGGGGGTCTGACCGCTGCAGAAGTACTCGATAGAGCTCGTACGAGGTTCGACAAGTTCTGGGGCAAGAAGGAAGATGATGTTTAGTCAATTCAATAGATAGTCGGCAAATTGTGGCAATAAGTTCCTAGCTTCATGGTTGTCCTCGAGGTTTCGACGGTCAAACAAACGCAAGCATTGCCACGATTTCCAACGTAGGAGAATACAATTTATTATAGCTTCGCTTCAGACGAGTGTATCGGTTATTTATTTGTTGATGATCTAATAGGTGTGATGGCTTGTGATAGGTAGGTAGGACTAGATATCGGGATATATAATATACAAATGACTACATTCAATAAAGATCATTTATTTGAGCAAATATTTGAAAATATTTAAAAACGTTAATCTTAAAACTTTCATTAAGACTTATAACTATTGAAAGTTCACCGTTCGAATAGTTTTCATGATAACATTAGGTACTAACATTTGTAAATGATAATTCCAATATCTAGACACCGATGACTAGATTGTGATTGATGGGTTACTAATACATTGTAATTAATCTTACAAGGATTTCGATTTCCAGTTTCTTTCTTATCCAGAGTTCAGTAATTTTAAAAATTATTAAGTAAACTAATGTTGTATCCTAACTTGTAAGCCTCGAAGACGTAGCTTCCCACTTTTTAATGTATCTGCCCTCTATTAACATATTTTGCGACATCTTGCTGAATTTTTGAGCTATTCTTCATAATTTGCTGTTGCATTTTCAGGTTTTGTGGCGTCTCCCAATCATATTCCGCTTTGTACCGTCTGTCTGTCCGTCCATCATAACAAAACTCGCTTTCATACAAACTTATAATATCGGTCTCTAAGTGTAATTATAATACAATATATTTTATTTTTATTAAATTATTTTTTTTACTACATTTTATGTTCAAAAATAATATTTAATTTAATATTTCATTTTAATAATTAGTTTTCTTTATTTCGATGCTAATGTTTTTTAAAGTTCTTTGATTTCAAAGTAGACGGTTTCACTAAGAATATAAGAGCAGAGTATACTTGCAACTGGTATAGTAAGCCGTCCAGAAGTAGTATTTTTTGCGAAAATAACAAATTATTTTTAATAAAATAATTCTTCACATTAACTTCTTACAAGTGTAGAAATATTTAAAAATATTTTTTGAAGAGTTCTGCTTTATCTGTATACAGAAGACTAGAAATTTCGGCGGGAAAATTAAATAAATTTTACTAAGCGAATAATCCGAAGTTACAAATATAAAATGAATTATACTCGTGAAGCGTGTCGCCTGTGCTTGTCTACAACTGACTTCAATATTTCACTATTCAGTAGTTATTGTCGAAATAGTAATATGTTAGATAAAATATTGGTGTGTTTGAAGCTCATAGTCGAAGAAACGGATCAATTAACGACCATTTGTTACAAATGTGCTGATAGCGTTGAGAGGTTTTACGATTTTATTATGTTTGTGAAGAACTCACAAACAAAATTGGACACCGCGGGGAAATTACACGAGAGTATGAGTAATGAGGCCGCCGTGAACGTCACGCGGCGCCGTGTCACGTCGTACGTGCGTGAAGTTGTCGACGCCGACTACACTTTCTCCTTCCTAGATATATCTAAAAATGAAGACCAAAAGGAGCCTAAGACATCCAGCCCCTTCTTCTCGTACTTCTCACCACCGAATATGTTAATTAAGCCTTCCATCGAACAACGCGCTTGGAAGACGCGATCACGTTTCAACGATGTTAAGAACGAAACTAAGCCGGGAGCTACTAAGATTGATCCGCAAGGATACAAAATGGAGAGACCGAGGCACCACTCGATAGATATATTCGAGTCTCAATCTCAAGACGTGGAGGATGTAGAAGTAAACAGCCTCGATTGGAAGTTGACGCCCGACGAGGCTCTCTTCAAGCGTCTTAGAGAGAAATGCTTTGGTAAATCAGATTTTTAATATAAATACATAATGTGTACTGTGTTATTGCATTTTCTGTGTAATTTTATTAAGAGTATAACATTTGGTTAAATTGACAACTTCTATGGAGTTCCGTAGAACAGGGTAATGTTAGTTAATTTAGACATTTCAATGTTAGTATTATATTTGTAGCGGTCTTGGTATTGAGACGCTTGTCCTCGAGTTTGATTTTCGTGTTGACTTTTGTTCTAGGGATGGAAATACACGAATAGTTTATTGTATAACAAGATAATTGCTGAAAAACGCAAACTTAAATATTAGTCCAATTTGTCGTGATTTATAACATGCTGTATAATAAGTAAATGTAATAAAAACTAGTTTCCATCCCTACTTAATGTACAAGACAATTTGTAGTTAAAAAAACCAATGTAAGGTACGGTAAAAATGTCAAAGTATTTCATAAGCAACTTGTTTATTGCAAACGGCACTATTGATGTACTCGTAATATTGTAATAATAGCAATTATTGAAGCGTGTAATATCTCTCTGTTACTTGGCATTTGTTTGTTTGTTTGTTTGTTATACTTATATACTGTGTCATAAGTTCCTCGAGCATGTATCTCCGCGCACAAACACCATGTACATGACCTCCCCCCTGCTCCCCTCAGAGCGTAGAGCATTGCGCACTGCAGTCAAATGAGTTAGCTTTGCTACGGATTTACTTATAAGTTATAGCCTCATTTCTTCTTCAGTTGTTAAATCAAAATGGACACCTCAATAAAAACGTATGAAAAGTTATATTTGTGGTTTCATTTTATCTTAATAGAGAAACTCTATGTATATAAACGATGTTTAAATTTATAATATTATAAATTAGAATATACAAAGTCAGGTGAAGTATGCGCAGTAGTAAATAAATTATTTATAATATCAAGTTTTACAATAATTAACATTGAATATAAATAAGCGCGGCGCTAAGTTCCACAACTTCAAAGCGCTATCTTGTAAATTGACTGACTACATATATATGAAACAGCGCGAAGCTGAGAATACATTAAAAAATAAAAACAATATATTTAAGACCATATATATTAATAAGCCTTATTTGTATAGTAACAATAATTATTTTAGCCATAGTAACATTCTATATATTTTAATTTCCTCGCTTGGTAAGCGCGGCGTTGATTTCCATCACTTAACACGCAATGCCTCAAGAATACTGCTGAAAGTGGAGAATTAAGCTGTTGTAATGGGAAAGCAGTATCTTGAGACTAGGTTCCAAGGTTCCCTCTGCCTACATTGCTGAGCGCAATATAGCGTACAGCTAGCGTAATTGTGGCCAGTCGCGGTGCAGACGCACAAAGTGCGACTGTAAAATCGACTGGTTGTGGGTTCGATCACCACTTGAGGAGATGAATATTTATTTAAATTTATATTTTAATTTCTTCGATCTGGTATCGAAGCAAAGCGCGGCGTTAAGTTTCGCCACTCAACACACAATGCCTCCAGAATTCGGCGGAAAGTGAGGGACGGAGTGCCTCAACACTAGGAGGTTTCTTCTGCCTACCCTGCTATTTGCAGGATACAGCGTGGAACTGATTTATTTATTTATTAAAAAAAACTAGCACCAAAAGGTTTTGCGCACAGCTTATTTATTTTTGTACACTTAGCAAAACGATATAAAAAGAAGTAATATAAATAAATAAAAGTCAACACTAAACAGTTAATTCATGACTTTATTTCATATCATATTGAATCGTACACATTTACTTAGAGAAAACGTTCCCTGGCTCACTATTCATTAGACACTTAATTAAAAAATCACATCCATTTAAACGCTACATTTGTATTTGCGTTAACAATTTTATGGCAGGCAACACAGTAAAACAAAATAATACTACAAGCTTATATTATACACCACATAAGACTAATGGTTTACTATTTCTTTATCAGGTCTATTTCACATTTCATTAACCATACAGAGAATTTATATTATTATTTAATGCATTAATCATATGCAATGATAAAATTAATTTATAAAACAACGTCATATAGCTAAATAAACGGCCTTTGTTTAAATCGATTAAATTTTGAAATCGATTAAAATTCGAGTTTTACTTTTAAAAAATACAACAATGAAACAATATGTATAATCTATTATATTTTATAAATATGTATGTACGTACGTATGTATAAATTTGAAATTTCTACAATCAAATCTACTTAAAATAAGCGTTGTTAGCTAAAAGACGAAACTTATGGTCCCAAATCAAACTCCGTACAATAATTAATCTCTCGGTTTCGTTTATATCGATAGACGTTGAAGATTTTTAGGTTGCAAGTATGAAAATAAAATAGGGCAATCTATATACCCTGTATTGCCATGCACGAAAAATCAAAAGCAAATTAAAAAGTAATAATTCGCCAATGAGTATTTATAAAATATAATGTTTAAAAAAATATTAAATTTGACATATATTTTTTTACATTTGCAAAAAAAAATTATCTGCACTTTTATTAAAACATGTCGGTAAGAGTTTAATGATATATAAGATAAAATCGATTGTACTATGTATATACAATTAAGTGAATAGTTTTCTAATTCAGAAAAAAATAAATAAATTACTTATTATTTCTTGTATCACAATCAAGAATTAAGAAGTAACGTATTATTAGAAAACAACAAAAAACTGATGATAAATTTTAAAAAAATTGCAAAGAAAAAAGCAAACTCGTATTAGGAATGTTTTAAAGCGTTAGAAAACAACACGAGTCCTTCTTTTAATTCATATTTAGTTTATATTAAATAATTATTAATGTTAAAAGATAAACTATACTTACAAGTGCAATGGAAGGCAAGCCTCTAAATTTAATACTAAAAAACAATAGCAATAACGTTATGTACTTTTACATGCATTCGTCAAAATAAATGATTGCTTAAATTTACGTAATATATTCTTTTTATTTAGGAACAAATTATATTTTCTTTGATTTTATTTACTATTACAAATATTTAAAAAAATATCCTGCAAGCACATTGATCATGGACTACAAAGCGAAACATAAAAAAATATTGTATAAAAAATGCAACAATCAAATAAGTTATTGCGATTATTATATTTTTTTCTAATAAAATAAAAACTTCATTTTTAAATATTCAATTAAATTTACAAGTAAATCATGTCATGTAATATACATATTAGAATAATCGTTCGTAATATAGCAAAAAGAATCGATCTTCCAACGAGTGTACTCAAAAATTATAGTATGGCACTTCATAGTATTCAAAAAAGATGTTTTATAGGAATGTACTCATATGACAGATGTTAATCGAATGATTAATAAATCGACATTCGTTCGATCGAATCGCATTTACAAAAACATAGTTCCATCGAATATAATATATTACTTTAGTTAATTATTTAGAGATCGAATAACTTAGGTATAACGATTATAAATCGATTGTTTACGTGAGCTTTTCAGATTTAAAGATATGAAAATTAACTTTTTAAAATATTTTCTTATAAATCTAAAAAAGTAACTTTCTTTAGGTTCTTAATACAAATTATTATACTATATTAAGCTGCATGTTAATGAAAAGCAAGTGAATAGACCTAAAATGCTATTTACACCGCAGAAACATTAAAATGTCACTATTTTTAATTAAAAACGAGCGTAAACATACAGTACCTGGTTTAGACAAACTTCACGTAATCATAACCTACCCAAATCGATTAAATATACAAAAATGAACCTAAGAACAGAAAAAAAAATTAAAATGAGTAGGTTAAAATCAAAATTGTTAACATAAAAATATTATCACAATAATAAATCTAAAACCTAAATATTAGAAAAACGTTTACAAAAAATATATTTCAACCCTTAACCTAATCATGTGAAATGATACAACTGAGCCCTTAGTTCGTCTCTTTCAGCACATATTTTATTATAAAAGTTAAAAATAACGTCATCTCTTTCTAACATACAATATTTGCCAGTGTGTGAGAAGAACAGAGCATAAAATGTCAGCACTATAATTATACACTACGTAAACTATACTATGAGATTATAATTTAAAAACAATGTCGACCAAAATAAAGATTTGTAGAAACACCTCAATAATGTAATACTGAAGACAGGATTTCAAATATATTGCAAGTATACGCATACATATAAACAATATTTATTTGTTATTTTCTTTGTGAGTAAGCGAGGACGCGTATATAGGAGTCTTTCTATAACGATTGCAAAATTAACCAAAAACACACTATACACCATCTACAAAAAGCATCCAACGATTTTTTTTAATTAACTGAATTGATTCTCCATTTTATTATTTAATCATTACATGCATAACGAAAACGATACGGCTGGTTCATATATTATTTACTTTTAGGATGTTCAATTATTTATTTATAGAAAATATTAATAATAACCACACTCAGTGATACCAATTAGCTTTTATTCGACATCAAATTTATATTATTTGATAACGATTAATAAAAAAAATAATGTTATTTTTGAAAGCCACACTGTTTATTTCTTTATATTTAAAACGTTATAAATATTGGACACCTAACCACCTAATAGTAAGTTATCAGAATATCGCAGTACATTTGAGACTATTGAACTACAATACAAAATATTTTTGAATGATACATAGAAAAAGTGCATTCAAATACATCTAATATCAAATTGTATGAAATAGTCTACACGCATGCATTTTCAAATACAAGAAGCCTAGATTGAAGTCTGGTACAATTTTTACCATTCCTTACCACATTAATTACCAAATATTTTACCATCAATGAGAATGCTCAAACATATTTGCCAACTTTTAAAATCTTTCCAGCAGATTTAAGCATGTTATTAATTAAACTAATTAATAATTACCATTGTGCCGTCGAGTAATTTTTTAGTTTTAAAAAATATACATTTTATTCTAGACTACTCCAAAAATAGCTAACGATAGACAATAAGACATATATCAATTATTTGATAACAATATTGAAATGTTCAATTTAAAAAAAAAATTAAACAGGAATCGTTTAAAACTTTAAAAAATGATTTAAATATATTTTTTTTTTAATTAAAATCAAATTATATGGTAATTATGTCATTATTTTTCCAGATTATTATTCTAGAATAGAACACTTACAATTGTTTTTCTTGCAACCAATTCGCCAAAGTATTTTTGAAAGACAGTATTATATATAAAAACAGGTATTCTAAAGCGAAACTTTACTTTTCAGCAGACGATGAGCTCGACGCTCTTCCACGTCCTTTTTTAGCTTTTTTATCTTCTGTGTCTTGTTTCTCGTTGTTTTTTTCTAATGTCGGAGTTTCTAGAGGTTTCTGTGGTTGTGTCGGTTGCTGATTTGGTGTATTCTGGGGAAGTGATCTGAGTGTAAAAATATAGCATATAATGAAAATATCTATACTTAATAAAAATTGTTATAATTTGTAAAGAATTTTTTTTATATTACCCTTTAATAACTCTAACAAGAAACATATTTCTTTGTAAAAGCCAATAATATACAATTATCGAAGTCTGACTGACGCGGTGGATTTCGACTTCCTGACGGAGGAACAATTTATAATCATTTTCCCCGCTCTGGTACCAAGACAAAGAAAACTTTCGAGACATTATGTGCTGAGCCACTCAACACATAATGTCTCGAAAGGAAACAGACACACAGACGCATACACAGATAGAACCAAACCTTTTTCTTAGCATGTTTGTCCCGTTTCGCTCGATGGTCGTCGTCGTCGCGCTTGCGCGTCATCACGCCGAGCAACTTGCTCACCATGCTGCTGTTCTTGCGACCTTCGCTTTCTTCTGGCGACTGTATAAAAAGGAATTTATAAAATCAACTTTATTGAGGCCGTCGTGGCGCATTGGCACAAGAGTGTAACGTGTATCGCGACTGACGTGTGTTCGATCCCCACTCGAGAGAATGAATAATAATTTATTTATTTATATTTTCATGTTCTCGCCCTGACACCAAGGCAAAAGCCCGGCGTTTAGTTCCGCCTCACAACACGCAATGCGTCAAAAAATTCGACGGAAACTAGGGAATGGAGTTTTTTAACACTAGGGTCAAGCGTTGCCAGATATTTCGATTATAGTGGGATGCCCCGCTTTCTCGCTCAAAAATTAACCCTTTCCACTCCAAGGCAATAAAATTACATTTTTTAACTTTTTGGGTTTTTTGTGTATTTTGTAAAAAAAAAACGAATTTGTCTTATTTAATAAACTTTATTTTATGATACATGATACTATATTATAATTCTTAATTTTAATCTTTATAATCCCTTTTGGTATGGTATTTTTCGAAACAAATCCCAGGATGAAGCGAAGGTTTTGTTTCACATGTCTTGCACAAATAGCATGTTTCTTTTCTCCCCCTTTTATTTTCGATTGGAAAACACAGCACAATCCTTGTTCCCCCCCAGGTTGTAAATAAATAAAGTGAGGGGCTCTATCGGGACGTTGTTCTGTATCCTTTGCGAAAAGCAATTGTTTTTCCTCTCGGTAACTTGGGTTTTATTTATTTCTTGTGGTAGTCCTTTTCGGTTAGGCATAATTGTGCCGGTCAAAAAGCATTTCTTTTCAAATAATTCCTTAGCCAAAATTAAGTTAGTATAAAATCGATCTGTAAATATGTGATATCCTGCAGCTTCAGGTATAGACGTGAGTAGATTATAGTATAGATGTAATACAATTCAATTGGTAAATGATAATTCTGGCTTTATTAGTCCATCAGATGTAATTTTCCCTAATATGGAACAAAAGAATAGATGTAGCTTGTCTAGGAATCAGCTAACACATAAACCCGTAGTCCCCATTTGGTAGGATTCTTTGGATTATATCCCAAGAATGAAATTCTACCCTTGAAACCTACAGTCGATTCATCTATTGATAAATATTTGTCAGGTACAAAATGTTGTCTACATTTGGATTCGATATACATAAGGAAATTGTTCACCTTTTGTGTTCTAGTGATGGGCCCCTGATTCCCTGTTGGTATAGTTTCTAGATGCAATGTCCAAAATATCTGCATAAATCTTCTTCGCGAAAAAATCCTGCCAAGAAATGGGATATTGGAATGGAAAGCTTGACTCCAATTATCTTGCAATTCTGGAACTTCGATGAGAGCCATCTTGATTACAACACCCAAAGATGCTTTCATTTCAATTTCATTCACATCCGACCATGTTTTCCAAACAGAATATTTAGATATGTTTTATGTAGCTAAATAGTATATTAGCAGCATATTTATTTGTTTCGGATACAATTTTCCATATTAGTTAATAATAATTGAAAAAATTGTAGAGGCGTACTACAAAATACTGGACACCCACGGAGAATGGTCTGCAACCGGAATATCACAAACACTTTCATCACTACTAATTCTACGAACTCTGGGCCTTCTTCGAAAAATATCGTCGGAACAATCCGAGTCTGTTACGGTGGCAACCAATGGTCCTAGATTTTCTCCTCCTCGATGGTCCAGGAACTTCAGGAATATTATCTTCATTTTCACACTTGTCTTCGCATTGAAAGGTTTCAAATACATTGTCCAACTCTCTCATATAGTTTTCATCGTCACTACTCTCAAATTCTTTTTCAATTAGATATTTTCGGTTATTGACCTTTTAGACACCTTTTGCTCAATTTTTTTATGCATGACAGTATGGAGGGTCATTATAATATTTATATGCAATTATAATCGAGCGATCACTACTTTCAAAACGCGTTACTTGTTGCACCATCAACCCGTGTCAGTGCCCCGCAGCGAATTGATTCAGTCACAGTCGTATCCGCCAGGAAAACTCACACCATACATGACCTTACAGGTCTTTGCATGAAAACAAACAAATGATGCACAAAGATAAGTTGTTTACGACGCGGTGCAACGCGGTAACGACTAGTTTAATTATGTAGCTTCGTTAAAATTTAATTGAATTATAGTACCTTGCGATTCTAGAATATGTTTCATTCAATCGTGATTCAAACATAACATAAATCTTTCCTGTTTTAAAATATTCCACAAAAAGGATTACACCATGTCGAGTATTACTCGACAGTAGAACTTGTGGAACAAAATCAGTGTCGAGTGACACTCGACATTGGAGTGGAAAGGGTTGTGTCCCGATCGAGACATATATAGAAGAATATATAGAGAAATATTTTTTGTTTAGTTACTTTTTTATCCCGGCTTTTCACCTACCTACCCTGCTATGTGCGGAATACATCGTGAACCTGATTTTTAAATTTATAAGAAAACAATAATGTACAGTTTATTATCTAAATAACCAAGGCACATAAAATCACTTTAAATATAATTATTTTTCTATGAAATTGTTATATGCGTGTTGAGCGTACGCCAAAAAATTAAATATAACCCAAGTGAGAATAGAACTCACAACCAATCACGATGGCACAATTGTAATTAATTGTTATAGTTTCAATTTATTACAATAGAGACGTTTACCGACCTTACATGCCTCCATAGACTCTTGCCGTTTCAACCCTCTCTCTTCACTCTTCCTTATAGACTCGGAACGCTTCGCTTCGCTCTTTTCTTGTTTCTTTTCAGCTTTTTCTTGCTTTTCTTGCTTCTTGTCTTTGGCCTCTCTTGCTTCTTTTTCTTGCTTACTCTCTGGTCTGCGAACAGAACCACTCCGTTCCATCGCCTTTTCTTGCTTTGATTTCTCCTCGACTTTAGCAACTTCTTTATCTTCTACTTTCAACTCTTCTTTTTCTATTTTCTTGATAGAGTCTTGTTTTTTAAGTATTTTTTCTTCTTTTTTGGATTTATCTTTTGCTTTGGAATCTTCATCTTTGAGACTTGAGTCGGATTTTTTTCTTGTTTTCGGCTGTGTTTCTATTACACTAGGTGTTGTATCTTGCGTGGTGACGAGTTTCTTACTGAGATCTGATGTAGGTATACTTGTATCGGTGCTTGATCGGCTGTCATCTATATAAAAAAGTAACATTTTATATATTACTTTTAATATAATTTTAATGATTAAAGATTAATTTCAAAAAGTTTTCTTTCTAGTAATTTAATTTAATTTCTTTTTCTATTACTGTTTATTTTATTAAATAGCAATAGTTATCAAAAGTTAAATCAATTTCAGTGTGAACCTAAACTAGTGGTCTATCTGCAACAGAGAGACGTTGTTTATTAAAATTCAAATATATTTTTTGAGTTTTACACATTATGCTCATATTAAGTCTGACTTTCGCTTTCCGCCCCAATTCTAGGTGGCGAAATTGAAAATAACATACGATATACACAAAAAAAGAAAGAAACATTTGTTTACACATTATAGTAAGTAAAAATATGAATAATAAAAATACAATAATATATGTAAATAAAGTTCTTTAACCTTTCATACATTTTAAATAGACTGCACATGGCCTTATTTGTCCTACGCCTAAATATTATCTATGGTAGCCCTTTGCTCTATGATCGTTCTAGAACGGCATGATTAGGAATTTGTCTTTGGCTTCGGTGAATGATTCGTGGTTTCGGCAACGTGTAATTTCTATATAATATTGGAAGCAATAGCTTTGAACTAGTTTTTTAGTTTCAATAAATCCACATATTACTTATATGAGAACGATAATTACCAATATTAGTATCCCTCGAAGTATCAATATTAGAGACGTCCATGCTGGTATCCACGAAGGACTCGTCGGAGAGAGAGAGGGACGCGAAGGAGGTACTCGCCTCAAAAGCCGACTTGTCCAAACTCGCCTTCGGCGATGAGGTGAATATGCTTGGCGTATTTTGTTTGGACGGTGTCCTGTCGGGACGAATGGGTTTTGAATAAAGTTCATTATTAAGAAAGTAATCTCATATATTTGAATAATTTAAAATAATAATTAGTACGCCAGCACACCTGGCGTGGTGCGTGGGCGAGTCCTTCTCCTCGGCGATGCGCGGCAGCGGGGGCTCCTCCTTGTCGGGCGGCGGCGGCGTGGGCGGCGCGGGCGCGGGCGGCCGCCACGCGCCGCCGCGCCGCGCGCCCGCGCCCGCCCCCGCCGCGCCCGCGCAGCACAGCGGCGATATGGAGCACTTGGCCTCCGCGGACCGGGGGTGTAGCCTGTGAATTGATGGATACGTGCTCTAAGTTTTACAGTGACTCTAGTACCAAATGTTATACGATTATAATTTATTTAAGACAATATAATATAATATTTACATTCATAAACAAACGTGGAATTTGTTTATTAACAATGGCGCAATTTTGAAGCAAAATCATAATTTTATCTAAAATCATTCGAAAAAAGTGAAAAAACTAAAGCTGTTATTATTTATAAATAATGTCGGTAAAAATTAATAAATAAAACATAAATGTAAGAGACACAAATGTAAACAAAAGTTAAGTATGTATTAACATGTTAGCCCAAATATATAAACACCAAAAAGTTATTGTGACAGAAAAGAGTGTCAAAATGCAATGATGTGCACAGTGTAACCAAAAAATAATATTTACAACAAAATAAACACAATAGCTATTTTAAATTAAACTCCATTTACTAGTCAGTCAGCTTTAAGATGATTTGTACTAAATGGCACAAACCTAAAATATTTTCTTTCATAAACTATTTAAAACCATTTAAAAAAAACGTTTGCTTGCAGTATTTAGCTTTCATATAGCTATTGTATATCTCCTGTTCTGTTTCATAACAATTATTGATGAAAGGAGTAACTAAAATAAAAGTACCGTCAATAGTGACGTAGAAATCGATATCAAATTACAACAACGAAACTATATCGATAAAAAAACGAGTCTTACATAGCTAATAAAAAATGAACACCAAACACAACCACCGTGTTTGATGCCATAGATCGTTTGTAAATAGTAAACAACCAAACCTGTCAGGTGACAGCGCTCGCCTCAGCAGGGGCGAGGCGGGGTCGCGGCGCGGCCACGCGCGCCGGCACTCGCGCGTCGCGAGCGGCGACGGGCTGCGCGCCTCGCACCCGCGGCTACGTCATACGTGTTCGTTTTAGTTACAAAATGAATATATGTAGCATGATTAAACACAAACGATGTGCCACCAAACGGGGAGTCGACTATCACCTGCTGGCGTCGGGCGCGGGCGCGGGCGCGGGCTGCGGCGAGGGCGAGGGCGTGCGCGCGAGCGGCGACAGCGGCATGTGCTGCAGCGACGCGCGCCGCACCTCGCCGCCCAGCTTGTGCTTCAGCCCGTGCAGGGACGACGGCCTGCGCAGGAGAGGACACAGGTTGAAAACATATTTTTGCGGTGATTAGTAAAAAAGCTTTTGGCTTTTGAACCCATATCTATTTGTTGACCGTTTCAATAATAATTTCCTTACCGCTGATAATGTGTGGTCGGATGTGTAGTATGCAAGGGAGAATCAGCAGCGGGGGAGGCGGCTGGAGACGGCAACTCACTCGAACCACCGGATACCATCTAATGAAATCATTAAGTTTATCATAATTACATATGTGTCTATCAGCAATATGAAGACAGGATTTCATGATAGCAAAATACATGGTTTTTGTTTTAAAATATGAATTACATTGTGCAAAAATGGTTGCATAATTAAATAAATAGTAAAAAACCATACCTGATGCATTTCCTGTGAAGCCCGCTTAGTGGATATTCTTCTAAACAAGGAGCATCTTCGTCTGGGACGGGGCCTGGGAGGTGCTGAGGCTCGTCTACCTCCAGCACGACGACGACCTCCAGCCTAGAGGATAAAAAACAAGATTATTATAGGAAAAAAAACTAATATTTAATAGTGCTGATAATTTAATTCTAACTCATTGATTGTAAAACCTTTTAAAAGTAATTATTGCTTGCTTGAAGCTTGAATATATTATTGCTACAATAAATATGTTTTTTTGCTATATATTTAAATGATAAAATTATATTTAATATACTTAAATGAATTACTTGAATAGTAGTTTGATCCAATGGCGTAGCACGAAGTGTCGCGTGAGGAGCCGCCAGCAGCAGTCTTAACACCTGCATCATAATAGAATTAAATAATCTATTATAAAAATTTATGAAACGTATGATTATGAATCTTTTAATAAAAAAATATATTTTTCTCTTAAACAGTATTTTTAATTTTCATTTTATCATTACTTTTTAAGTTCGTACCTGTGTATGTAATAATCCTTGCACAGACTCTCCATTGAGCTGTGTGATGAGATCACCAGCACGAAGACCAGCCGCCCACGCCGCACCTTGCTCGCTTACCGCCTAAGGAAAATTAGTTTTGAATTATTTAAGGACTAAAAACATAAATAAATAATTTAAAATAAAATCTAGTAAGTTAATTAAAAATACGGAGTTAAAATATCAATAACACACATTTTATCTAAAAAAAATTAACAAAATCTTACCGAAACCAAGTGATGCATAGTATAGTAATCAGTGTCGCCATAGTACACTCGCACTGTGTGAATAGTGAAGCCGAAACCACGAGGACCGCGACGCACTACAATCGGCGGTTTTGACGATTGAATTAATCTGAAATGTGTTTAAAAGTAACATATTAAAAATTTAATATATTCTTTTTTTTACATCAAAAAAATATATTGCTTTTTACAGCACTTTAATATCTAGTATAGTCTCCACTTAGTATTACACCCCTCAAAACATATTTAACATTCTGTCAGCGGGGTCTAAGCTGACTAAGAGCAGAGCAAAAAAATGTAAATTCAAATTAAAAACAACTCACGAATGATTAGCAATGGCGAACGGCGACGGTGGGTCGCGGCACGGAGAAGAATCCCGTGAAGAGTTTGTCGACGACGTGTTGCCGGCGCACGGCGACGCCGCGCCCAGCGCTAGGGTCGATATTGTGTCTTCTGCTGAAGAAAGTCATTTATCTTATTGAATTTGGTTTTAGTATTATTTCAATATATGATTTCTTTTTAAACAGATATGAATCAAATATTCATATCTTTTTATTTATTTGGAAGATTTGAAGTTGAAATTTATGTTATGTACAGTGTTACTTCAGCGGCACAGCGTCCGACGGTAAACACAACGGAAATAGGTTTGATTCTCATTCAAAGGAATAAATTATTTCCTCAAACTAGTGAGACTTATAATAAACTTTTATCTAATAAACAACAAAACTCCAACCTTACCAGGATGTATAACAAGTGAAAGTCCAGAAGTACTGGCCGATCGTCTCATCGCTTTGGGTGCTATTAGCGCTGTTGGTTTCGCTTTATCCGCTTTTTCTGCTTTGTCCAGTTTATCTACACCCTTGTCCTCTTTCTTAGTTTCGGGTCTGTAATTAAATATTAATTATATACAATCGTTCACTTTAAAGCGCAGTGATTCACATTCATGTCTACAGGCAATTCTATGAAAGTGATTATGTGTATTTTTTTGGGTTTATATGTCATTTGGTAAATATCATCATATCATATTACCATGAAAGCGCAAAGCCACAGTGTCTGACTGTACACGCATCGGTCGTATGATTCCCATTAGATTCGCGGTAGCAAGTCAAAGAATCCGTTTTGTCGAGTTGTTAGACCGTAATATAAGGTATATAACTTTTCATTGCGTACGAAATACACCTTGAATCTAAAGAAAACTTACAATTTAACCAATGCCCCATGACTCGCGTGCAACGGATGAGCGTGCCCATGTCCATGGGCAAATCCATGGGAGTGGTGTCCATGAGGGTGGACATGAGGAAGTGGGCGCAGTGCTGCCCTTCGGCGTGCTGCTGGTGAGACATCATCCGAGTCGGTCTGGGAAGATTCCGCAGTTGAACCACTGCCTGTGCCCATCATCTGGTAACAAAGAGAGTACAGGGTTAATTATGGATATTAATATATACATACTTAGGTGAAATAAAATAATATGAAATTTAAATGTCACATATATATTTTTCTCAATGTTTTTTTTTTGTAAAGTCAGTATTTGTAAGGCATCTTAGTCTATCTAATAAATGTTTTAATACACATAACAAAAAATATTTTAAGATACACTGCAATCATAGATGGCTGTAACCAAACTACATAAAAATTATAAATGATATCAAAAATATCATAAAAAACTATAACTATGTTCCTAGCAGACTACAAAATACTAAAAAAAAGAAAAACAAATAATGCAAACCGCAAAGAATAAAAAGCCTACATTATTTAATAGTTTGAAACTAATCATACATCTATTTAACAGAGTAACAAAGATAAGAGCAAACTCACGGGGCACTTGGGGTGGTGCAGGGCGGGCGCGGCGGGCGCGGGCGCGTGCGGCGCCGTGGGCGTGGTGGGCGGGCCCGCGCTGTCCGGCGTGCCCGGCCAGCTGTCCGTGCTCTGTTGTACGCCCACACGGTATTTACTTAGCATTTAGATTTGCTATATGTTTATTTATAACTATATCATTTTAAATATTCAAAATAACTCAAAGAAGTATCATTTTACATTTGAATACATTTTTTGTAGAGGGAATGCGCTCTTCATTAAACTGTGTCGTTCAGATGAAGTCTAAATAAAACATTGTAACTAAAAATCGAGAGATTATGTGACGCTCAAATAAATCGACAAGATATTGGAAATAACATAACGTACCTGCTATTTCTATATATCAAAATTCTATATATCAAAGTCATCTCTGTAAGATATTATGCGTTATCATTAGTTGAAACTAATAAGCAAATCAATCATCAATTTTTTTTATGGTTAGAATTCTTGTCAAAATGTTTGTTGTTAAAGTTATTTTTAAAGTATAAAAAAAATATTGTCATAAATGAAATATTTAATCAAAAATTTAAAAAAATATCAAAACAAACTGAAAATATGGTTTCTTTTTTATTTTTTATAATTTTTTCGAGTTATTAATTTTTAAGCGTATCCACTTTACATTGTCAGCATTTAGCGTGAATATAACAGCGTCGCATATTGTATACATTATGCGATTTATATGTACAAATAATTAAGCGCTATTTAAAATAAACAAAAAAGCATACAAAACAATCAAACTATAGTGCATCAGTGTTGTATTGATTGAGAAGTGTCTTACACGCGGTGGTTATGGGTTCTTAGGTTAGTTGATTTCAATTTGTATGTATATTAAAAAGAAAAACAGTTTTGTCAACCTTGTGAAGTTCTCAGATGTATTTTTTTATTTCGTTTTAGTGTATTATGACGATCCACAGATTTTTGTCATATCTTTTTTTTTTTTGTGTTTGTGACATATTATTAATGTTTTAAAACTGTTCTTACAAAATGAGGGTTCTAGTTCGATGAGCTTACAAAGTGAAAGAAAACGAATCTCAAAACATAATAAATACCCGTGAGTCATGTTCCAAGGCGGAATGTGAGTGATGGTAGTGTCTTCTCCATTGCGGAGAAGTCGATGAAAACGCTGCAAATAGCGCCTCGTCGCCCTCGTGAGGCTCTTGAGGCTCTGCAGTGTCGTCCGTCTCTGCTTCACTGTGATTGTAGCGATCACAACGACCTAGGTGAAGAAGTATACATGTTAATTTGCTATATTTTTATACTCAACCATTACTGAATGACTAGCTTAAAGTGTAAAAATAAATAATGTATTCGTCGATTTATCAACCTATAGTTGCTTAAGTCGTTTGCAAAATAGAAAAATATTTTGTGTTCCTCGCACTACAACTAATGTATTAAGCCACAACACGGGAGTGCCTGGTTTAATTCTAGTTACGACTTGGACTGAAAAATATGCAATGCAAACAAAGTACAATTTATTGCTATATATATTTAAAATAACATTATTCTCATAAAAATATAAGGAGATTTCTTGATTTTTTATCAGAAATATGTCACTAAAAATTTATAAACAAGAATTTTCACTTACTGTCGAAATAGCTGGTGTCCTCATCGTTCTCCAGTTGCGGAATAAACTCCGCTTTTCTCCGCAACAGATTGTTCCAGTCCAAGCCGTAAAAATAGATGTGTTCCTTGAAAATAGAATTTATATTTTTTATTATATACGTGACATATTTCTGGGGGTTTAAAAGTGAGAATATATTTACACTAGTCCACTGAACAAGCGTTAAAAATAATAATCCGTAATCCAATCTTCATGTAGTATAAAAGGCGGAGATTTTCTTTTACATTTTAAATTAGATAGTAGAAATGAATTTAGATATACTTTTATTTGAGTTGAGTATAAAGAGACCATGATGGCGCAGTGGCACAGCGCTCGTTAACGCTCATAAAGACGATAAATTGTTGCCTACTCAGGAAAATAAATTATTAACATTTTCTCTGGAAAGACAGAAAGCAATATCTCAAAAATTGGGAGATGCAAGGGTGATGGAGTGTTTGAACAATAAGTTACATCTTTCTATACTGATATATGCGGGATAAAGAGGGGAAAAAGGACAAATTAGAAATCTACTAACTTTAACTTGATGCGTGCCAGCTGTGCCGAGGCGATCTCGGGGATTTCGCGCTAGCAACTCCGTTATAATTGCACGAGCTTCTACTGCTATGGGGAAATCGTCTTCTG
The DNA here is from genome assembly GCA_917862395.2 of Heliconius sara. Classification (NCBI taxonomy): domain Eukaryota; kingdom Metazoa; phylum Arthropoda; class Insecta; order Lepidoptera; family Nymphalidae; genus Heliconius; species Heliconius sara. Next base: position 19,191,396 of record OU860797.2, on the reverse strand, counting down.
ATGGCCACTCTATGTCATCTGACAGGGAAATCGACATTAGCAAATAATAAGTAAAATTATTTATTTTTTTTAGCTTTTTTTATTTACATAGCGTTAGTGTCATATGAATTATAATATCTTATAAATATGTTAGTTACAGTTCGGTCATTCATACTATTGCTATTATTTTCATGATGATTTTGATAGGTCAAACGTATGATTATTTGCTATGTTAATATATTCAAATTTAGTATTATGATATTATTAGATACAGCTAGCTAGCTATGATATTATTAGGTAAAGTGTTAATTTCAGGAACTGTTTTGGTTGAAAGTAAAAAAATATTTGTGCCATTATTTTTTCCTATTATTTTCTTATTTAATTAATGTTATATTATTTTCTTGTGTCATATATGTTTGGAATAAAGGATATGTATATGCTTAGATATTAAAGGATATATATATGCTATGACTAAAGTAGCTTCTGAAAATATAATGACCAATTCATAATTATTTGCATTGATCAAGCGAGTGAAATTACAGGAAATGCATGATAATAACATTATATAAACAACAATATATATACCATTAACAGTATGAGCAAACAGCTCCTCGGGCGTGTCTCCAAAGAAAGGCACGCAACCAACGATGAACTCGTAAAGAATGATGCCCATTGACCACCAATCCACCGGTTTCCCGTATCCCTGGTACAAACAAATTTACAAAATTAATAGTTTAATATATCTAATACAAACATTAGCATCGTATCCAGCTATTGTCGATAGTTGACATTTTTTTTAATATTTCAACATATACGACTGTTGTAGGTTTCATTAACTATACTTTAGATGACTAGATGACGGTTTGTAGCCAATACGGCTCAAAAATATGGCAATACTCAATATAAACAGAAATTCAAAATATTTTTACACGCAGACTAATGACATAAAATCATTTCAATAAAATCCAATCTTATTACAGTGAATTAAAGTTTATTTTCGACTAGCGCGTAATGAGAATAAAACATTTTAGTCCGCATATTAACGACACACAAAAAAAATCTTCTATTCTTATGACAATAACGCTTAAAATTGTAATAACAATTTTTCTTCCACCTGTATTTCAATTTCTTGACATAAAATACAACACAGAAGTCAATGAATATTCATATTCGCAAATATTGGCGCGAAATATTTATATTTAATTGTTTAATACGGATATTATAAAGCACACTCAGCAATTTTAGCACGTCCAAACGCTGGCTAAGAATGGATCATATTAAAATTAAATAACAACACAACGCTTGTTTTTGTGCTCTTATTTCTCAGGCTGTTTTTTTAGACTGTAATCCTTAGTCTAGTGTATAGTTGATTGTAGTGTACCTACATTCAAAAAAAATTAAACAAATAAAGAAATTAAATATGACAATGTCTTTTGACAATCATATCTCATGTAGGGAGTTTTGCATAGAGCAACTATTGTTACGACACTCCGTTCTCCACTGTTTCATTAACATCCATATAACATAAAAATAACTAAGAAACATCTCTCCATTCCCCGCGCACAGCAATGCTCTAACCTGTCTCAGTATGACCTCGGGCGCGATGTACTCGGGCGTGCCGCACACCTGCTTATCGGAGAACTGGCGCGCCTCGCGGTCCGCGTACTCCTCGTACAGGTTAGTCGCCACTGCAGTGTCACAAACGGAATTATTGATAGAAGCGGACGAGATTATTACGACTAAAGAATGGAACTTGCATTTATATTAATTACTGCAGAGAAATTTTACTCTGCAATTCACTTTTTACTTTTTGGAAAACGTATAATGAGGCCAGTCGTAACGCAGTGGCACAAGTGTTCGACTAGTCGCGAATTCGATCCTCACTCAAGAAATTAAAACATTTATTTAAATTTATATTTCACTTCTTGCTCTGGTGTAGAAGCAAAGCGCGGCGTTAAGTTCCGCCACTCAAAACACAATGCCTCTGAAATCTGGCGGAAAGTGTGTAGCAGAGTTCTCAACACTATGTTCTTTCTGCCTATCCTGCTGTATGCCTGCCTGTGTGATTTTAGCCGTTTTATAGTTGGGATTAAAAAAATATTTTTTTATAAAACAATGTTTACTCACATGACATGAGACCCATTTTGCTGAGTCCAAAGTCAGTGAGCTTAATGTGACCAGTTGCTGTAATGAGCAGGCTGGAACAAAACAAAAAACGATATTTATTAAACAAATTAAACCAAATTAAGTCTAGTAACTTTTACAAAATCATTTTCATGCGCTACAAATAGATATTTTTAATGAAAATTTTAAAAAATTGCATTAAAAATATCTACATACTAACATACAATATGACACGTCCAGTGCTATGGGATCAAACTGAAGCACTCACTTGTCCGGCTTGAGGTCGCGGTGCACGATGCCGTAGGAGTGCAGGTACTCGACGGCCAGCACGGCCTCCGCGAAGTAGTGGCGCGCCATGTCGGGCGGCAGCGGGCCCGCGCGCAGCAGCGTGGCGCAGTCCCCGCCCTCCACGAACTCCAGGATCAGACACAGGTGTCTCTTCGTCTCGAACGAGCAGTACATTGTTACCTGGAGGGATACATAATTTTTTCTACAACTATAGCTCTAGAAATATGGAAGAGCCAGAAATTATATATATTTTAGATTTGTCAAGGATAATTCAAGATAAGTAATTAAATAATAAAACCAGTATGTAATATAAGCAAAAAAAACAATGTTATATTTACCACGAAAGGATTATCTGCGAAACTCAATATATCCCGTTCAGCAAACGCTTGTTCCACTTGATTCCTTAATATCAGGTTGTTCTTACTGATTTTCTTCATTGCATACCTAAAACATTTACTAACTTTAATAATTTGCCCAAATACTTATTTATAAAAATTATAATAAAATTTAATTTACTAATATGTATTATCATTTTCTTATTCCTTTTTTAAAAGTCAAACGTAATAAAACATGGCGATGTATAGTGGACCCGAAAAGATAATAATGGAAAATAAAATCTATACCACCATCTAAGGCTAACTTCAGGGCGGTCACGACTCGCCGACTATACTGTAGATATTATAAAAAATAAAATATTACCTCTGTCTTGTCTGTTTATGCTTCACAAGGTACACGGCCCCATAGGCGCCATTGGAGATCAGCTTTATGACCTGATAGTCACCTTCTGAAGGTGGAGCACCACCTGAGCCTGGAGCCCCGGGAGGTGACTGACGACCACGGACCCTGGTGAACAAATATAATTAGTATAAAGATTTTACGTAAGAAAGAATTATTTAAATCTTAGCTTGAAAGTTTTAGAGTAAATACTTAGAATTCTAAACACGTATATGTGGACTAAATATAATATATTTGGACAAACAGGATACGTGCCAAATTTGTACAAACATTCAATATAAAGCTTTATTTAGTGTTATCAATTTTGAATAGTAAAAAAATTGAAAATCATAATGACATTTTACATATTTTTCTGACTATTTCTTAGAATAAGACAAGTGAAATATATGTACAAAAAAATAACTCAAAACCTAACACACATAAAAGTACATATAATATGCAACTAACTTGGAAGGCGAGCAGTTCTGCGGCGGGGGCGGCGGCGGCGGCACGTGCAGCTCTGCCAGCGGGTCCTTCGACAGGCCCAGCTTGTGGATTATGTACTGCGGGATGTCGGTTGTAATGCCCTGCATAAAACTATGTTATTTGAATAAGTTCTAGAGATTTATATAGTACACTTGTTTAGACTTATGAAAATATTGAAATATCATTGTTTTTTAAAAAAGTATAACATTGCGCGGGTGAACCAGCGTGCGACTGTTAACACGAAAGGTCGGGGATTCGATTTCCACTCAAACAAATTAAATATTTAATATTTTTATTTCCACAATGCACTTCTATTTACTATGCCATTCAATACACGATGCTTCCAGAATTGATCAGAAAGTGGGGACCGGAAGCGTCCTAATGGGAACGATGTGCCGATGCCTAACCTAAAACCAACCTGCAAATGTCGGGCATGCCCCTCAGCGGCCTCCAGCAGGCGGTAGAACCTCTCGGGGTCGAACTCCAGGCACTCGAGCAGGCGGGCGGGGCGCGCCATGGCCAGCGTGAGGCGCGTCACCAGCGGCGCCACTTGCGCGCCTGCCTCGGACGATTTCTCTCTAGTCTATACGGTGCATTTGTATTAAATTGTATATAAAAATTATTGTGAAAATGTAAGTATCTAAAAACAGTAAAATTGTTTCATAAATAATTCTCTGGTCTCTCTTATATCTATAAACAGAAAAAAAACTGCGTGTAAAACACTAACCTCAGCTAACAATCTGTCCAAGCTGTCCGCCATGTCGTAGAAATACGTACTGGTCACTTGTTTAGACTCCGACTTGTGAAGGCAGTCCCGCGCCATTTCTAGTACCTGTGATCATAAATAAATAATTAAGAACATACAATAGGAAATGACACATATATTAAAAAATAACACCATTTTCACTGCTCCAAATCCTTGTTACACTATTACAAAAATAACTAAAAATATATAATTAGCATATTTTTACCTGTCTCTGAACAAATCTCTCGATAGGTGGACGATCGGGCTTCTTATCTAATTCAGTCAGCTCTTCGATGAGCGCCCTTAACCTAAATAAAAAAGTACATAAATAAATAAAATTACGTATTAGTTACATTACAACTAACAAATATAATTCAATTTAACACATAATTAAACTTGCTTGCTTGGTTACCTTCAAGTTGTATCACTAGCGGGGAAGCCAGAGAGAATGGAGTCATAATAAATTAAGCTTCTCTATTTAAATCCATATTATTATAATATTAATTTAATTTTTGACGCCCTATTAGCACAGACACATTAGATTAGACACTAGTCCAAAGTCGATAATGAGTTCTGGCGGAACTCAACACCACTTTTTATCAAAGCGCTTACTACCAGAGCGGGGAAATGAAATTAACCCATAAAAAATAAAGATAAAGGAATATCTTAACACCAGGTTCTTCCTGGCTACCCTGCTATATGTAGGGAAAATTGAAAAACTGACGAAAAATAGTCATACTTATCATCCATGGCGCGTTGCGCGGCCGGGAACCTAGCAGCGAACAGCGACGACATCGCTGACACCGCGTCGTCCTTGGAGCCCTCCGAGCCGCTGCCGCCGCCGGGGGAGCGGGACGGCGAGCTAGTGATAAATGATACTTTGTGTTCATTAACAATTAAATAAAAATATATCATTTGTTTTTTGTCTAGCAATATTAGTACCTATAATATTTGTATGTATATTGTACATTTGCATACAATTAAACTACAAATATAAAAATATTTACAATACTTTAAACCTTTTTTTCTGATTCTACTTTTGGAATTCTCAGGAAGTGAAATGTATTTTTTCAACAAAATATACTTTTTTAAGTGTAAAATATGAAATCCGTCAAAAAATTTAATTACTCTACAAACGAAAGTCTAATAAATAATAAAATGAAAATTATATAATACTAATATATAAAAGTGGACCAATAGAAACATTTAAACACTATTTCCAGCACACCTCAAGCTGCGACTCCTGACTCTACGCGGCAGGGCGCGGGGCGAGGGGGCGCGCGCCGCGTGCACGCTGCCCCCGCTGTCGGACAGGGACGCCCAGTTCATACCGCTGCCTTGTGAACTGCTATAATTGGATAACAAATAATAAATAATAAGTAATGTTAATCATATAGTGATAAGACGCTCTATTTTTAAACATTAAGTTATATAAAACTATGCAGCGGAAAGCAGATAAATTCATATTAATCTCAATATTATAAATAAATACATCTGTGAATCATCTGCAATATCATCAAATTCGGAATTAGTTCTAATACTATCAATGTCCTTTCTATCGAAGCCATGATCGAAGCCCAATGACTGTAGCAGTTAGATGACGATACTTAGAGGCCACAATGCACTGTTGGGACACCCAAAAACTGACTGCGGATTCGAATTCAATAACGATATATTTGTTTTTATACAATAAATAAAAAACATAAAAGTATTTACTTGAGCGAGTTCTGGTGATGGTGGCAGTGGGGGCAGGGCGCGCGGGGCGGCTCGCACGCAGCCTGCGCCGCCAGCAGGCGCTCCTGCGAGGAGCATTGTGACTGCAACAAATTAAGTTCATCGATTATATTTCTAATTATAAACATACTTCTGATAATATCGTCGTAGAATAATCTAATTAAAATTGTAATTTCAAAATTGTTATCTGTAATTATTAAAAAAAAATCGTTAATTTATTCACGTTGAGAGGTTTTTATATAAATTAGAAAAACTTTAAAGGAAATAATAAATAAAGTATAGATTCTTTATTTTTTTTTTAAATAAATTAAGAATAGGTTCCTTATTTATTTTTCCTTTAAATTTTTATGAAAACATAAAAATATATTCGAATATGGATGAAATCCATTGGAGCCGAATAGGAGACTATTCCACCCCAATGCTTATTTTTCGTAACATGTTAATATTTACAAGTGTTAATTAAATATTTAATGTTATTCTTTTAAGAATCGATACATCGATTGTTTGATAATACAAGTTAAAAATAGATTATAGTTCTGCATATCTAGTTTACATTTTAAAAGCACACGCTCACAAGCTTCACGCTTGATAACGCATAGCAAAGTAGTCATACGGAATCTAGTGTTAAGACACTTTGCTGCGCGCTTTTCGAGAAGGCAAACCTATACGTTAGGTAAGGCAGTGGGGGAAAATGAAAATAATTTTGAAACAAATCTATTCCCCGAGAGGAACCGCACCCACAATTAACACGTCGTCTTTACGATAGTTAGACGATGTTTCAATGGCCACCACGGCCTCAATTAAATGGATACTAATAATTCAACCTTCCATGTCAATAATTCCATAAAACATTATAATTATATTAATTGCTTTTACCATCTATTATTAAATTATTTTATTTTTTTTTTGCAAATCTAATTGTGTATTAAAATATTGAATGAAACAAAATGAAAACAAAAATATATGTAAAAAGGTATATAAAAAGGCGGTCAATAAATTTTAATCTTTAAATATTTGTTCAATATGCTAAGTTATGACGTTGAGTTTCAATGTCATTGTTATTGAACAATATGGAACGATTTAGGGAGACGTTAAAAAAAGAAAACTAAAACAATTTAAAACACGTATTCGCTTAAATATTAGCTTCAACTATTAAACAAAAGCATAATAAATTGTAGAGCACTGTATTTGTGCAGTGTGGAAGCAATAACGTAATTATGCTGACGACTTGGACGACATTCAAAGTAAACGATAAAAGTGGCTACGGTAAAATCCACTTTGGTACTATAGAATAAAAGCTATTAGAACTAGCTTTAGAAAGACTCTCAAAATATGCAGATTGTAAAGAAAATAACATGCTATTTTAGAATATAAATTATGAACATTATATTTTCTAAAATATTTTTTTGAAATTATATGCAATTAGGATTTGATTTATTTTACATTAAATTAAAATATAAACATGGTATACGGTTATCATATTTTTGATAAACTGAACTAACTCGCAAATGCAATAAAAAAAAGTATAAAATAGGTAATGTATAAGGTAAGGTAGGTACGTAAAATAAGGCAGAACGAGACTCTCCATGCTTTAGAGGTCGTGATAAAAAGTCATTTCCAGCTGTCACTTTAACGTTTACGACAACGGATATTGTGATCGTGCGCCAGTAACACTTTGAAAATTGGTGTAACAATAACTGTTAAGAAGTCACTTAGGAAATATGACAATGTTTCTTGTATATACAAAATAGTAACATTCATAGCATGGTAGCTTTGGAGCTAATAATAAACGGTTTAGTGTTAGAACTCTCCTTTCTCCACACACCGCCCGATATGTGTTATGCGAGGAGGGGATTGTTGTTATGGAGGAGGGAATTCTATTTCGGTATAATATAATTAGATAATTAGAAACAGCAAGGAACTACTTCACCAATTAAAATTTATTTGCTATATATTCTTTTGTTCCAAGCTCAGTGTTAAGACACTTTCTTGCCACTTTCCGTCCAACTCTGAGTGTCGCAATTCAAGCCGCGCTTTGTTTTGTTAAGAAAGCGGGAGAAATGAAAATTATTCATTCTTCAGAGTCGGAAGCAAACCCACAACCTATAATAACCCACCCCACTACCACTTCCTAAAATCCTCCTTTTTTATCCAAGCACCAACGTTTAATACATAAATAAAAATTATATATTACATATACATAAGCAATGTTTTGGCAGCTAACCTATCAAGTATGCTATCACACATCGATCGGTTTATAATAAAACTGCCGTCTTCAACATAACTTACGAGCGCCAAGAGAAGTTATGAGTAGCATTCAATAAATATTTGGATATTTTTTAACGTTTTCATTTTCTTATCAGCTTCACGCTGTATCAAGATAGGCAGAGAACCTAGTGTTAAGACACTCCGTTCCCCACTTTTCGCCGAGTTCTGGAGGAATTGCTATATAATCAAACACAGTGTGATTATATAGTGGCGGAACTCAACGCCGAGGTTTGCCTCGACGCCAGAACGAAGAAATGAAAATATAAATGTAAATAAATATTTCATTTCTCGATTGGGGATCGAACCCATAACCCATCGGTTTTACAGTCTCACTTTGTGTCCCTGCGCAAAGACTTGCCTCAAATTATCTTTAAATTAAAATTTATTTTATTTTATTAAATTCTGTTTCTTATCATTCATAACATTAAAGATAATTAATTTGAATTATGTAATAGCTCGACGATAAGCAAGATTAACATCTAATTATAACGACGAATCTAAATAATATGTAAAGAAAAAAAATATATGATATATATTTTAAAAAATTGCATAAATTTGCCGTTTTATCTATTTGTAAGATTTCTACGTTTAATTTATTTATACTCAAAAAAATACTAAAACTAGAGAGTTCATATCCAATAGATCTTAAAGACTTCAACTGAGCTACGTGAATTCTCTTAAAAGAGAACACTGCAGGGAGCTCCAGCCCGGTTATGAATTTAAAATGATCGTTCTTAGTAAATGATTCACATATATTTCCGGAGTCGATAATTACGACAGCGTCACACGCAACGTAGCTAGTGCACTGCAATGAACTATGAAATGTAGGTAACATTTTAAAAATAGGATTTATTAGTTTTAATTTATTATTATATTTTATTTTTTTCATTTTAAGAGACTTCGACGTAATGCCTCAAGAATAATTGGGAACGTAGTGTTACAACCATGTGCAGAATAAAGCATGAACGACAAAAAGAAATAATTGCAACATAGTTATAGGATAGGAGGCCATTCGTGGCGCAGGGGTACAAGCGTGACTATAAACATACTTGTTGTGGGTTCGATCACAACTCGACGAAATGAAATGTTTATTTGAATTTATATTTTCATTTCTTCCACTTCGCCACTGAACACACAATGCCTCCTTAATTCCGCGAAAGTGGGAAAGGAAGTGTCTTAATACTAGGTTCCCTCTGGCTAATCTGAGGCGGAGTACAGCGTGAAGCTTACTTAGTAATTTTTTTTAGTTATAGGATAACGTTTACTGACGTTTTTTAACTTTATACATACAGACTTATATTTTAATTGTGTTTATAAGTGAAGTATATAAAAAAAACCTTATATCTAAACAAATCACTTCAAAATATGGTCTTTTCCAGTTGTATACATAATATAATGTATTTCTGACTTTTGTTTTGCTTGCAATGCCATTGACATGACATGTTTACATATTCATATTTACACTCCTGCAGGAAACAAGGACGCGTCCTAGAAACCTTTGTACCTTTACAAGACCATGTAACATTTAATCTTATAATATCTAAGGCCATGTTGACGCTTTGCATTGGGAGAATGTGGTATAAATGAGAGAAAGGTGAAAAGAAATCATAATATTGACTAACTTTTTATTCAACAAATAATATAAAAGACAAGCTAGGTGTTTAAATCATTTTTATTTATATTTAATAATTTGACAGATATTATCAAATCAATTAAAATACTGATAATACAAAATAATAAAGCGATAATCTCATTGGATTAAACACAAATACGATATGAATACTATTCTAATCCGTTATCCCGTATATAAACAAGATATGAAGCGAGAGACTCGGAGAGAAAGAGAGAGAGAGAGAGATTTTTACAATTAACCGACTAATTCACTAAAAAACCTCAAATATTTCCATTATTTTTCCGTAATTCCAGTTAATTTCTGGTCACAAGTGTCTGACAAATGCACAGTTTGAGTCATTAGAAGATAAAAGTAAGTTGTTTGTATTATCAGCGTAGCTATCACAAAGCCTATCTGTGTGAGTAGCCTTACATCATAGCTGTATGTAGGTGCAGTGATACCGAGTGTTTACAGCGATAGTATTTGTAACTCAGTGGAATATACTTCACTGCTTTACTAACGTACAGTACGCTTAACGAGTCGTGGCCGCCCTGAAATAATTTGAAAAAGGCTGTGCAGATTAGATTTTTCCATTTTATTACACCAATTTTTTTTTTCGTGACACCGTTTTTTTTTTTGAAAAAAATACCTTTATACAATAAAAAAAAAACAAAACAAAAATTAGAACACAGTGAGTCCGCCATTAACTCTCTCATGTCTGAGAACATTTTGATGCATATTTCTCAGTGTATATTTACCACAGTACTGAATATGTACACAGTAATGATTAATGATTTGATGATTGTATTCCATTCACGGCCGCGCAGTGAGCCACGCCTCGCCATAAAGAACTTGTATGCGATTACGAACAGTCTTATTATATCAATATGATATCATTTAATTTCATTACTAACTACTAATAAGGAATAAAAAAAATGATAAAGTACATATATATTAAGTTCTGATAGCACTTGGAAAAAACCACTTGAATACTGTGGGGCTGTCGCTGCGTAGTAGGGCAGCGTCTGATTATAAAAGCGAAGGTTGTGGGTTCGATGGCTATCCGGGGGACAAATTGCGTAATTTGTTGAAAATTAAGCGGAAAGTGGAAACGGAGCGCTATGTTCCCTGTGTCCCACCCTGCTATATACGCTACTTAACCTGCTACTTAAATTGAAATAGAATTCAGGTGAAATAGGAAGAAAGCTTTGACACTAGTTTATCTCTGCCTATACTGCTGTATGTGGGATAAAGAAATAAAATTTGAATATTTATATTATTTTAGCTGTGCGAATAACACTTTCAATTGTAACATTTTTATTATTTATTTATTCACATTAATTGTTGAATACTTACTGAAAGGCTAGAGCTTCCCGGTGTAGTACCGTACCCGGACGAAGGCAGCGACGCCACCGACCATCTTCTACCATCACTGTAATAAAAATAGGAAATATTAATTTATCCTTAAATGATATAATTTATTAACTGTATGTTTTGGAACAGAACGGCATTTTGGGTAATTCATTTATTGTTTGCGAATAAAAAGAATAATGCTTTTCTAGCAAATCAAAGTTCCACCACCCAAGACGCCATGTCTCAAGAAGTGGGAGAAAAGAGAACGGAATGTTGCGTCCCTACTTTGCTATTAGAAAAAGAGTGCCACTGGAGAAAAATAGATCATATACAAACATTATTGTGCATTAGTCACCAGTGTATGTAGTTATAGGACTAAGGTTTAATGTGACTCCAACCACCAAATATCTTATGATGATGTGTGTCATCTTTGTAAGAGAATGTAAATATGAACAAATTTGTTTCTTTAGAAAATAATATAAGCAGTTCCCAGATAAACTCAATATAAAGCGTTTTAATTACAAACGACGTGTTTCTCTAATATGGTTTATATTTCTTATCAATTTTTTTCTTACGCCTCATACCACGCATAGCAGGGTACAGGGAGGGAATGTGGGAACCTAGTGTTAAGACAGTCCGTTCCCATTAAGACGCTTCCGTTCCCTATTTTCTACTGAATTTCCGGAGGCATTGTATGTTAAATGGCGGAACTTAATTCCGCGGTTTGCCTCGTCTGCCAGACCCCGAGCGAAGAAATGAAAATATAAAATAATTCATTTTCCCTGCGATCAAACCCAGAACGCCACGACTGATCTCAATTCTCATCTAATAAAAACGCATCTCATCTAATATTTATTGTTATACTTTTATCTTGTTTATTATTATACAACTATTTTCTTAATATTTCATTTTCTTATTATATATATGTAAGCTAAGATTAACATAAGGCTATTTATATATACAAAACACGTGCGATCGAGTATAATGTTCACGTGATGGTAAACGTTACGCTTACTCATGAAGTCATAACAAGCGCTACTACTAAGGATCGAATTAAATAAAGTATTAAATATTAATTATTTAGGGCCGTCGCGGCGGTGGTGGGTTCAATTCCCACGTGTGGGAATGAAATATTAGATATTTTCATTTTTTCGCTCTGATAAAGAGGCAAAGCGTGGCGTTGATTTACGCCACTCCCGCACCACCCGCACTCAACATGCAATGTCTCAAGAATTCGCCGGGAAGGGAAGTATCTCAGTCGGAACACCAGGCCCCCAGGTTCCCTGCTCCTACCCTGCTGCTCACATAATTATGAAACTAAATCATTTCTATGTCCTTATTAAATCTGTGAAACGGGAAAATATTTAATATGATATTCCCCAAGATGAGGTTTGAACTCACAAGCATCGTATTTTATAAATGACATGAAAAATTGATTTTAAATCTGAGATGCATAGTAAGTTCACTAATTACAATTAATTGACATATAAATTTTCTGGCAACAGACGAAAAACACTCACTTGAAAAACACAAAGAGACAAAGTGACTTCAATTATACTTCCTAAATTTGCACGGAAGCATACTCGAGGACGTGCTCTTGTCCTCAAAATTAAAATGTAATTAAGATTAAATTTTCTTTAACCAAAAATACTATAACGGCTTAATTGTATTTAAATTGTTTTTCCTATGATAATTGTACATCTACTATTCAACAGTTAAACAAAGAAGATCTAATTTTAATAATAATAACAATAAAGATATGTTTATTTATAGTACCAACATGCACTGAATACAAGCTAATGACATTAACAGTAAGTACTTACATGTCCTTATTCCTAAATGACACAGACATACAGAGAACAAATATAACAATCAATTGTTGTAAATATACGCTATATTTCTACTTAACAAATAATAAATAAATAATTCATAGTTTATCTTCAGATTTTTTAAGCTTTACAACGGGGTTGTATGCAGCAAAGTAGGGCAGAGGGATTAAATTTTACATTTCCTAGACTGGGAATCGAAGCCACAACCTATCGCGTGTACAGTCGCACGCTTATTATACCCATGCGCCACGACTGACCTACTCTTTAACTTCACGTGTTTTCCGTATATGTTGTATAGAAATTTTGTAAGATGGACAGAAATTTTGTGACTATTTGTATAGTTTCAGGGTTGTAGGCAGAGAGAAAGTGTCAAGACATTCCGTTTCCCACCGTTGCCTTAACTCTTGATATTGCCTTTTGAGCGACGGAATTTAGCGCCGAGTTTTATTTTGCGAAAAGAAAATAAATTAAGAGAGAGAGAGAATAAGAAAATAAATGGGAATGGAACCCACAACCGTTCGATAACATTAACATTCAGACGCTGTCCCATTGTGCCGCAATAGTCTTTATATTGCATCCTACCCTAAGATCTTACTACTACGAAGCATTTGTCAATTCAATTTCTAAGTCGTATTAGCTATTTGTTCGACTTAGACGTGGCCGTTCATTTGTATGCAGAGCTATCGGGTCAGGACTGAGACGTCAAGAGCAAACCTAGAGGGCAAAGGTACCTGGAGGGCAAAGGCACTACGACAACCAGTGTAAACAACGTAAATGGCCGCAACTAGAATTGTAGATACATAAGGAAATGTAATAGGATTTTTTATATCTTCACGCTGAGGCTGTTTACTTTAATTTTAATTTTCTATTATTATTTTATATTCTATCACTACAGAGATGCTAACCGCAAAAATGAGTTATAAAAAATGTAAAATATCTTCGACTAGGCTTGATGAAAATATATGATTTGATTTGCGACAAGCGTTTGAAATGTTGAAAAGAAGCGCGGGTCCGATTCCCGCTACGTAATATTTTTTCCTTTATAGGTGATGCCCACTGATTAGCGTTGGCCTTCACAGAGCGTAAATCATTCCAGTCTTGGTCAGCTTGCTTCAGAAAGTGATATCTTATTTATCGTTGAGGCCGTCGTGGCCCAGGGGCACAAGGGTGTGACTGTAACGCGACGACTGTGGGTTCGATGCCTACTCGAGAAAATGAAATATTTATTTAAATTTATATTTCCATTTCTTCATTCTGGTGTCGAGGCAAAGAGCAGCATTGAGTTCCGCCATTCAACTGAACTCGGCGGAAACGGAGTGTCTTAACACGAGGTTCCCTCTGCCTACATTATTGGTACTACTGACTTGACCTAAAAAAAAAGTGACCCCTTTAATTTTACATCAAATTAAAAAATAAAAACAATAACTAAAAAATATAATAAGAATTCATTAATTATATAATTTAAATATATTAACGCAGCAAACGCGACAGATAATCCATTTTAATTAAACACAAACACGCAAATTGCGAGCGTATACCGTAATTAATTGCCGTCGTTAACTATTCCTATATAATATAATATATTATATTATGTAACGTATTCTGTTTTTCATGTCCAAATATAAACACATTCATTAATCATTATAAGTTATTACGAGGCTTGGCTTACATTGTTGTCTGCGGCGCTGAGTCTCCATCACTCAACACATAACGACTGCAGAATTAGACGGAAAGTGTGTTAATAAAAAATGGAAATGGTTAACACAGGGTTCCCTAAATCCCTCTAGCTGCCTACACTGCTGTGGATCACAGCGAAAAGCTAAAATAAAAAAAATAAAACCTCGCTGTGTCTACTGAACCCTTCAAGTATATAGTTAAATTATCTATGCAATCAATTATGTTCGATCAAGTAGCATAACTGTAACCTCTTGTGACACAATGGCAAAGCACCATAATAGAAACGCGAGTTGGGCGATAATGTATTCGGCTTGATAACCACTCGTCGAAACTGATTATTTTAATTTCTTCGCTCTGGTAAACAAAGAGCGGCGTTAAGTGCCAAAATAATTTCGAAAACCGAATGGAATGTGGGAAAGGGGGGGTAGGTAGTGTGTACACTACCTACTCTACCATACGGGACCGGAAAAAGAGTATCTATAATAACAATAATTTTTATTTTTATTTGTTCTTTACTAGTTATCTACTTAATAAAAATAACACGGTAAGAACCATCCAACGTCACTATCGATGTCTATGCGCTAATCTTAGGGACTACGGGTTTTAATTGAAAAAATATTTTTACATTATACACTCCACATAATCGTTTCTGTGTAACATAAAATACTATATTTTAAGCATAATATACAACTTTTATTTACATACTACCATTTACCCGTAAATATTATTTGTACTAAAACCGCCATATTTCTTTTTCCTTGGTCGTAGTTGACTTTATGGGAGTAAAGGGCAGTTTATGCGGTATTTTACGACGACTGTATATCAATAAGTTAGAATAACGTTATATAAATCTTCGGCCTTACCCCTCAAGTACTCAAGTGTTGTTTCTCACAATATTTTTATTTATTATGTGTGAAATATGACTAAGAAAAGCATTAGGTATAATCAATATTTATATATTTAATACCTGTATTAGGCCAGTCGTGGCGCAGCGGCACGAAGTGTGACTGTAAAACCGACTGGTTGTGGGTAGTGGGCATCGGCCCCACTCGAAGAGATGAAATATTTATTTAAATATATATTTCCATTTTATCGCTCTGGTGTCGAGGCTAAGCGTGGTGTTGAGTTCTGCCACTCAATACTCAGAATTTAGCAGAAAGTGGGGATCGGAGTGTCTTAACACTAAGTTCCCTCTGCCTACCTGTGCGGGTTACAGCGTGAAGCTGATTTTGATTTAATTATTATTTCCCACACTTAACATAGTGTCTCGTATTCGGGAAGGAAGTGGAGAATGGAGTGACTTAACACTAGGTTCTTTCTGCTCTGCCAATATATAAATTACCATCAGCAAACGTTCACAAATATAATAGACCACCAATTTTAATACATCAAAATTAATACATACGGAAAAATAACAAACAACAAGTTATCTAGCCTAATTAAACCCAGATTCAATTTCCTTATTTTCGGGGGAGTTGTAAAAATAGGAGAACCAAGTGACTTACTAGGCTCCCTCTATATTACCAGCGAAATGCACTAACTAAAAAAAAATTACAAATCATAAGCATCTCAAAAAGGAGTTCATTAACACAAAGCTTAGATAGATATGATAAAAAACTTATCACCGAGCGCGATCGAGTGCGACGCATTCAAAGCGAAATCCTCCGGTACCTGTTTTACGACGTACCATCCGCGGACTGCTCGGACTCGCTATGACCACTTCGTGATAGAATATTTTTTGTTAGCGCCTTGCAAAAACTGAACCAGACGAGTTTAACTTTTAAATTATATAGAGTTGCATTAGATGTCAATATAAAAACATTTTAGTTTACATCGTTACATTTGTGTACGTACTATATTATTTTTTGTTAATGTTACTAAAGTCATGAAGCTTAGACTTAAAACTTCTTTGTTTGATTCGGAGCTGGCAAATTCCCTTACAAAATAATTATATGCACTGTTTTTCAATTTCCACCATCACCTTATACTCAGACACTTAGCATATATGTATACTAAAAAAACCAACGCTCGGTTTTGTAAACATTTCTTTAATCGAACACAATACAAATAATTAATAATAATATCGATTACGGAATTCAATATTTTAAAAAATATAATCATACATTAGTTTATAATTTATATAATCAAAATTATTCAAACACTTGACAATCTCTTACAAATAAGAATCGAAGTTAAGCTTTCAAACGATTACTTAATCGAGCCTACGTTACAAGTGGCATTGAATTTAAAAAGTGCTTGTACAAAAGAAATCAGAGATTTCTTGTTAATGAACCAAAGATGTCAATGTAAGTTGTAACTGTGAAATGTACATCCACGTCAAATAAATTCGCATAAAGCTAATTAATAATTTATAAATAATATTTTTTTGCTACACGCTGTATTCCGCACATAGCAGAGAAGGCAGAAGGAATCTGTAAACTTTTTGGCGAATTGTGGAGATATTGCGTATAGAATGGTTGAATAAAGTAATTAAAATATATAATATTTCATTTTTTCAAGTAGGAATCGAACCCACAACTTGTCGCGTTTACAGTTGCACGCTTGCGCCCCTGAACTACGACTTGCCTCAAATAATAATGAAACCCTAAAAGATAAAAATATTAGTATTTCTTGTGTCAGAATGTGCATACTGTACTAATAATTACCGTTTATTGAAACAGAAACAATAGTTGAGGCCATATAATATAATAATTAAAAACCTACTGGGCAGGAGGCGATAACGACCTTCTCTCCAATAAATGCAAAAAAAAAAAATTATACGAACTAATTAACTAATTCTGATACAATTATACAATGACAAGCTGACATAAACCCCTACATAAATAATTGCGAAGAAAATTATCTATTCTAGTATTTTATCTTATCATTCGTAAGCGATGAAATCTAAAAACAGAAGGTCGGAAGGAAGTTGAAGGCTAAACGTCACTGATACTACAATCACTGTCGGATTTGAAGAATTTTGTTATTTATGATAACCGAGTAGATGCATGTATTTATTGTAGTTTTGAGCATTTATATTATAACTGAGTTGTTTTATTTAAAGTAAACGTTTGTATTATCAACAAACCTATATTTCTGTATATACAGGTAGTTTACATGTTAATACGTTTGGTTTGAAATTTTCTTCCTAATTTTGTTACAAATAATGTTTAAAGACAGCCTGTGTACAACTAACTAACTAACTAAGAAATATTCATATCTTCGAGATACGTAATGTATTAAATTAAATAAACACAAAAAAATGTAGGTAAACTTACAGCTCCTTCCCTCGTTTCACACTAGATGACAGGAGCGCGTGATGCAACGGGTGGGCGTGGTGTGCGTGCCAGCGCGGCCCCTCCGCCGGCGACAGGGGGCCCGTGCCTGGGGAGCTGCAACGCCCAGAGCCCACCTACAATAGAATAATATTTATAGAAAAAAGTAAATAAGACAAATAGCGTGTTAGTCAGTCTTGTCACGTTGGTCTGCAGTATGCACATTTTTATAGTTTTTTTTTGTTTCACGCTGTATGCCGTATACATAGGTAGGCAAAGGAAACTTGATGTTAAAACAATCCAATTCTCTTTTCTTAAAATTTTCTCGAGACATTGTGTTTTAAGTGTCGGACGCCACGTTGCCCAACGCCACGTTTTGTTTTTTTTTTTCAGATCATTTACAATCTGACATATATATGAATATAAACATCCTACTTCAACAAAAGACTATCTAAAAGCGGAAAGCAATAAAAGTATAAAATTTACAAATGAATGGTTATATCCAATATGTATTTACATCAAAATGAACGTACTTAAAAACTCTATGTTCTTAATAGAATCGCAAACGGATTTTAAGTGTTAGCCTCTAAATTAAACTCTATAAACGCATTTGAAAGATAAAGCAATATATTATTGTGTAAGCATTTTGATCCAATATATCAAATACATCGTATACATAATAAGTTCTTTTATTTTCACGATCATTACACACTAGAGGCCCACTCGCGGCTTCGCCGGCATATAACCTATTATATTTTTGTTATGCTACATTTGCCAAAAGATTGATATATTCAATTATCAACATGCTTTCATTATTTTGTGAAAGTGCAAGCACGTGCACAACGTGGCTGCTAGAGACGACGACATCGGCATCCCCCACGGGACACGAGCGTAGGTTTGTAGCCGTAAACAAAGCGTTGAATTATTTTACTTTTACATTTTAGATTTCCAAATTACATAGAATATACTAAAAGAAGAAGTATATCTTCATAAAATTTCCTTGATAATGGAATAAGTTTCGTTTGTAAATGTCCATCCATATCCATGACAAATAAAAAACTGTAAATGATCACCTTGCAATTTCCAATTATTTTTCTCTCAAAAAATGTCTTATTGTGACTTATTTATAAGGAATAGATATAGGGTATCGCAGACTTTTTTTGAACAAATAAAATAGAATATTCTGGTCATAAATTGTGCTGACATATATTAAGTATGACATGTATAATATAAATATAGACTATTTTTGCAGCGCACGCATTTAAAGCAAATCGATGACGTTCATTATTTTGTTATTTTGTAATTTAAGGTTAAGTAAGAATTATAAAATTGATTTTATATAGTCTATAGCACTCCTGATGAATGTAGATTTCATTTAAAAAAAAAAGTAAAACCGACCAGTAGTTTCAATGATCTCTTTAACAAACAAACAGTTAGGATGTAACCAGTACAGCCAGCACTTCTAACAATATATGAAGAGAGTTACAGAATGATTTGGCAATATCTTAAGAAGAGTATCTATAAAAAGCATATTCAAGCCTTACAAGAAATTGAGTAAATTCTTGAGACCAGCCAAAAGTAATATTCCTTTACAGTGTGTATACAAACTAAATTGTGACTGTGGCTCATCATAAATCAGTCAAACAAAGAGAAGCATCGGTGTTAGGGTGAAGGAACACATCTCCGATATCAAGAATTGGCATGTATCGAAATTAGCTATGTGTGAGTATACTAAGAATAAACCTAGCCATTACCCTTAGATTTGATAAACCCCAAATCCTCGCTAAGGAAAAGAGTTATATTCCTAGAATGATCCCTAAGCCTAAAAAATACAAAATAATAAAATACAAAAAAACATCCTAACTTCAATAGACAAGACGGCTGCACTTTCTACCAACTGAAACCCACTCATAAAATCTTTAAAGTCTCAAACCCTCCATACCAAAGCGCAAGATACACTCAGCTCATTCAAGAATCGAGGGCAGTACGCGAGACAATTAAGAAAACGTTGGCGGTAGTTTGATATAATCAACAGTCAACTGACAAACGAATGCCACCCCCGTGTACCCGTGACCACGAACTATTGCAAAGTGTTAGAAACGTCTGGTTTCCAAAAATGTAAAATACTAAATATACGCAATTAATGCAGTTAAAGTTTCATCTTAAACATCGTATACATTTTGATATAAAAAATCGTGAGTTTGGGTTATTATAAGAAAAGAAAGCTATACTTTTCGATATAAATGAAAACTAATAACTCCGTCGATACGGCAAACGTTACGCAACCAACCGATTAGTTCCATTCGACCTTTACACCAACTAATCAAGTTAGTATTCCTATAAAACTGACACGTCTGGTTTTATGCAACTTAAGGCCCACAACGATTTACCAGAGAACAAAGTGTCCTTGCAATATTGAATGGTGGTCAATTGTACATATTTTTTTTTAAATAAAAAAAATACTTATTTTTAGGAAAATGTACATCTACGACTAACAACAAAGAGAAAACATTTGTACCAATCCGACCAGTCGTTACGACGTAGATACATTAACTGCTCCGTTAATTACTAACAAACATGGAATTATAATAAAAACACTTTTAATTTATATGATTTTATATAGATAATATTAGAACTATCAGATTTTTTTAAATAAAATTACAAAACAAATAAAACACTATGGTAAAGCGTATGGTAAAGCGTACTATCAATAGACCCTGGCTCTGTAAACATCAACTTGATACTTGTTTATTTGCACACGATCTCAAAGGCTTCCCTGCCTATTGAAGATGTATGGTGCTATTTTCCACACTATCCTATTCGATAGAATTCAAATATTTGAAATAATCCTAAAAAATATATTGTTAGATTTGAAACAAGTTTATTTTATTAATTATACAAACAATGTTGTATAAATAATTCATATTTAATACTATGTTCTTAATAGAATAGCTTTAAGATGTTCATGCTAACAATTTCGAAGAAGCTTAACTAAAAACGTATGGTTTAGTGGTCAAGTCGCTTGGACCGCTTCGAAGAGATACAGGTTCTAGTCCCGCTACGATCAATCTACAAGTTTTTAAAATAATATATTATATATTCTAATAATAAAATATATTATATATTCTTTTAATCGCATCGAATAATAAAGATATTATTTTAAAATGATGAGGTAAATATATACCTATATAAAAAAATATAGGTAAATAAAATATAGGTATATAATATATAAGTAAGATATATCTAATAAATTCTATTTGAAATATATAATTATTACCATTATTTGAGGCCAGTCGTGGCGCAGCGGCATGAAGTGTGACTGTAAAACCGACTGATTGTGATCCCCACTCGAGATGAAATATTACTTAAATTTATATTTCCATTTCTTGGCTTTGGTGTCGAGGCAAAGCGCGGCGTTGAGTTCTGCCACTTAACACGCAATGCCTCAAAATTCGGCAGAACGTGGGGAACGGAGTGTCTTAACACTAGGTTCCCTCTGCCTACCCTGCTGTGTGCGTGAAGCTAATAGATAATTACCATTCTAAAGTAATAGCAGCAAAGGACGAAAACACAAAGCGACATTACATTAATTAAACGGAAACCTTGAACACATATTACATTATCAAAAATGTATATCGAACAAATAAACTAGACACCAAAATTAAAAGTTTAATTTTAACAATAGTTTCGGTAATAGCCACACTTATTTAAAAAAAACTGAGCAAGATTGCCTTGCTCACGATTCGGCAATGAACCTACGACATCCGCATTAGGTGGTTAGACATACATACATCTAGCCCACAAAAACGGTCTGCGAATATCTAAATAATATTTATATTAAAGGAGTTTGTGTATGTTTGTATGCGGTAACAAGATGGCAAGTAAATGCAAGGAATATAGAATATCAAAGACTTGTATACGAATCCTAGCAGGTTCCGTTATCTGTATAATTTTTAAATGTATCAAGGACATTTTATTATTAAATACTTAACATTTAATTTTTAAATTAATTGTTAAAATTGTTAAACAAATATGCTAATATGATTTTTCTTTCCTCTAAACGTGATGAGTGTCTTAACACTAGGTCAAAAAAATCAAAAGGTAAATCTCAGAGAGGTTACCCAGGTTCTCTGACGAGAACCTCTGTGAGATTTATAGAAAATATTATTTAAAAGTGATTGGGGCCGTCGTGGCGGGGACTGATACTGATTGTGGGTTCGATTCCCACTCCATTTGAGTTCCGCCACTCAACATGCAATATCTCAAAAATTGTGAAGAAAAAGGGCATTTACCTTTGCCTAATCCGTTATATTATTAACGTTTTTTTAATCACTCAACTAGTAAAATATCAACAAGATCATCTATTATCTATCTCAGGTAGGCATCACTCCGTAAAAGTGTCATTGTGTAAAGTCAACGGTGTGCTCGGGAACAGTGGGAGCAACAAGTTGCTGTATTAGCTTCATTTTGCTAAATTAAACCTTGAAAGTTCCCTTTGTACTGGGGCGTCTAGGTTTTTTCTGTTTTTTAAACAAGTAGTTTAATATATTTTTTTCAGTTTTCTAAAACATTTTGATTAAATAGTACTGATTTTGTAAAATTATATCTAACATGTTTTCCAGAAAGACTAAAAAGTACTGAAAGGTTCATATAGTCCTACTAGTGATTATATTATTTATAGGATGTGATAGTATCATCACAGCAGGTATACCACAATTCAATGTCCATTCATATAGTAGGCCAAAACTAACACTAACTATTTCAGGCCGTCGCCGTCGTAGCGATGGGGCACAAGCCTGCTACTGTAAACGCGATGGTTGTGGGTTCGGTTCCCACATATTTAAATTTTTCATTTGCTTGTACGGTAACGAGGTAAAGTGCGACATTGTGTTCCGTTCATGAACCGGCGGAATCCTACGGAAAGTAGGGCGTTGTAATGGGTTAAGACACCTCGTGTCTTAACAGTAGGTTACCAAGTCTGCCTATCCCACTATGTTCGGGATGTGCGTGAAGCGTAAAAACGAACACAAAAACGAACACTTTATTGATTGGGGACAAATTTCACTATTCAGTTGTTTCTACATAATCGATACTTTCTCTCGAAATGAACACATTAAGGTGTTTTTAATAGAGAATTCATAAATCACTGTGTGTCACATGAAGCCCGCTACGTGTGAAAGCTTCTCATCGTTGTTATACCTACGTTGTATGTTTACCGTTTTAACTACAGTAATTATAAAGTGGTAAGATAACGCTTGCTTTATTAGAGTATAAAGCAGTATAAAGATAAAAATATTTATCCTTAGTGGGTTTCTTTTAAAATAATTAGATGTGATTCAAATTCATAACGTCAATTTACATTTTTTTTCTTCACGCTTTATCTTGCATATAGCAAGGTAGGCAAAGGGAACCTATTGTTAAGACACTCCGTTCTTATTGGGACACTTCCGTTCCCCACTTTTCATATATTGCCTAACTACCAGAGCGATTAAATAAAAATATATTACATATTCCCGGGAATCGAACCCAAAACACTTTAGTGGCCCGCTTGTGACCTTGCACCACGACTGCCACGATCGATCGGTCTGTTAGGTCGGGTAGTGTAAGGAAGTAAATATAATACAAAGCAGAATGAATATATAAAACGATTTTCGTTTTATATAGATAAAATAAATCATGGTCTCGTAAAAAAGGATGCATAAGTTTATACATACATATACAATACAATACAATACAATACAATACAATACAATATTGCACTTAAAGTTTGAACAAATTATGTACAAAACAAGTAAAAAAACACTAGAAAACAAAACAAACTAGAACACTAGTAAAAGGTATTCACTAAAATATTAATAAAACTTATTTTTTCTAGAGTCGAACATATATATTTAATAAATACCCAGAAGTTTACTCAGGAAAGCCAGTTTCACAGTAAAACGTGAGAAATTTTTATGAAAAGGAAAAATCCGATCGACCGCTACATACAACAACAAGTACACGCGGTACTTACAGTGTTTGTATACATCGTGGTAGCCGCGGCCGGCCCCGGCGCGGTGTGGGTGTGTGCCACCGATCTGCTTGTTATGGATTTTGACACCGTGACTCATGGGTGCAGAGGCGCGGCCTTCTACTTTATAGTATAGAATAACTATTATATTTATTATTAGGGTACCTCATAAGGTAAAAACCCAATCCTTATAGGGCAAATTTATTGTCAATCTGTCCGCCTATCAAGACCATTTATCTCGAGATTGCGTGAAACTATCAAGCTAATATTAAATATTCAGGTCTATGGTATGAAGGTAATGTCAAATATTCAGGTCTATGGTCTATAGACCATATGCTCCTATAGGACCATATGCTTCTATAGGAGCATATGCTCCTATAGGAGCAAAGAAATCAAGCTTCTAAGTCAACGCAATCAGAAGATATGAGCATAGATTTGCTGCGTTTTGTATAAAATCGCCGCATCTTTCTCATAAGTGTAATTCATTTCACACAATGAGTGCAAATGCCCACAAACAATGAGTTTAAGTTGTGCTTGAAGGTAACATAAAATGCTGACTCGGACTTTACTAGTTTTTATACGCTGTATCTCGCATATAGCACGATAGGCAGAGAGTACCTAGTTTTAAAATATTGTTTCCCCATATTCGCAGAATAAATCGAGTTTATATTACTATTCAACGATTCATAAATGCTTATATTAGTCAATTTTAATAAAGAATATTTTGGATTTGAATTTAAGGATATACTGCGTGATAGTATTAGAGAAATCACAGTAGGTACGGTCAGTAGGCATCCTCGAGGATAGAACTAAATATAATGTCCTCTCGAAATCTTAATAATAGGAATATTTTAAAATATTTATTCCCCGAACAAAATCCTTAAAGTGATATTTATTACAAAATAATTATATTATCTTTTTAAAACGAACCACCTAGATGAAAACGTATAAAAGATTACATAAAATAAGTAAGAGCAGCAAGAATCCGAAATGCATAATATAATAGAGAAATGAAAACGAATTTCCATTTAGATTCAATGTCAAATGCACTTTGCGGGCACACGAGAGGCAGAATGCAATTTGAGTTACGAAAGTTATTATAACATCATTCCCTGTGCGGTAACAAAATTAAATATATAAGTACTCTATGAATGCAGATAATGATTATGAATTTAAAATATTTTCGTTTTCCTAGTAGCCCGTATTTATAAACCTCTCTCAAGTCTGAGATCGATCTTGAGATGCCGTTTTATAAATTATATATCTATGAATGAAAACGGCATCTCAAAATCAATCTCAGAATTGAGAAGATAGAGCACCTTCTCTATATTTATTCGATGAAACGTGCAATATAAATGAAAGTCAAAAGTACATACTCAACATAAATACTGGAATTGATCATGTAACTTACAACGTATAAAGAATAATAAACGAACTAAAAGTAGTGCACTACGGTGGTGAGAATGCCAATATATAAAGTCTGGTTGATATGACGTGTCCCTAATTGAATTGTTATTTATACCCAAACTACTAATATATTAACATTCAAACGTATTACATGATTTAAAATAGCATTTACAACTAATGGAGTAGGCGGAAATTTTCCAAGACGCCTACTGACACTGTGCCCGATCGCTCTGGTCCGCGCCGCGCTGGTCACGATCAAACAAACAAAATTAATACACACACGGCCACAACAGATGCGATTTGCTAATAAAAATTAATCACTTATTTTTTTTTGGAAAATTATTTTTTATATTAGATTCGCGATTTTCCCATGTACGCAGAGAGAACCAAATGTCAAGACGCTTCATTCTCCGCTTAACGATCGAATTCGAAATATTGTATGTAGTGTGACAACATCCAGTGTTTCACTTTATTTTGTCAACCCCCAATTGAAGAACAAACTTACAAGTATTGTGTACAAGTACATATATATAGTAGGCAGAGGGTACACGGTAACCTAGTGTTAAGACACTTCCGTTCTCTACTCTACGCCGAATTCTAGAAGAATTGCATGTTGAGTGGTACAAATTGAAATATTCAATATTTCACATCGAGGAGTGCGTCAAGACTGGCCTCCATATATTTTTTTTTAAATGGCAATATTGTAAATGTTATATTCCAACCGAAGGTAAAAATCTTCACGCTGTATCCCGCACACAGCAGGATAGGTTAAGAGTTAAGACACTCTGTTCCCCAGGTTCCGTCGAGTTCTGCAGGCATTGCGTGTTGAGTGACGGAACTCATCGAACCCACAACCAGTCGATTTTACAGTCATACTTTGTGCCCCTGCACCACGACTGGCCTCAACCAAAGTCTCGTATATGCAAATAATTGTGTACACGCCAGTACCTACAATACGAGTGAATAACAAGTATGAACATATGTTGTACATACCTATACGTATTTCCAATTATATCGCTTCGCTCCGCACGAGGAGCGATGACATTCTCAATATTTGCGACACTACGCGCCGTGTCGTGCACTCGCGAGTTCACGTTTCTGACATATTGGATTCGAAAGTTTCTAATTTGAATGTAAATAACGACCAAGCATTTACTGGAAATTATTATTTTATAGAAACATATGTGCTTAATATATGTATAATGCTGATAAGTTGTTTAAATTTAAATAAACTATACAGTAGGTCCTGGGAAAAGGTAAATATCTATTTGTGATGCAAGAGTAAAAATCTACAACCCTATTTGACGTTCCACGTCGGATAAAATATGTCGAATATAATCCTTTGAGAGTTGTTATAGGAAGAAAATATGTTTAAAATATTTTAGCTTTGCAGTAACTGAAGAAGTTTCCTTTTAACATCAATATTTATCGTTAAAAATGTATAAAATTGTGAGCATATTTATGAGCTATAAGATATATACTCACCACTAGGGAAAGCCTGTGATGTGGTGGTGGCGGTGGTAGGCGGGATGGTCGTCGGGATACCGCACATTGTTCTTTCTGCAAATAAACATTTTACAATCGAAAATATTAAATGAATATATTAATATTAAAGGTCTTATTGACTTTTATTTTACTGCATACATCGCCAGCATTTAACAAGCCAGAGCAAAACCAAAGGTTCTCTATTTTCATATTATATTATTTTACTTTTATATTATGCGAAGCATGAGTAATTTGTTTATTTTAGCTCCAGACTGAATTCCGCAAATACCAGAATAGGCAAAGGAAATTTTGGGTTAAAACATTCAAGTTGACGCCCTTGTAATAAATAATCACCTTAAATAAAAATCAATCCCACAGCTGTACAGTTAGACACGTGTCAACCGTGCCACTGAGTGGTCAGAACGTAAATCACACAGCATAATAATAAAAGTGATATAATGTTTTCCTTACCACGTGAATGGACAAAGTCGGCGCAGACTTGCCAAGCGCGGAGCGGCGCATACGCACCAAGTTGGTGCGTGCCTTGCTCGCCGCATCTGTTCACCAGAAAAACAGACTATTATTATATGATTTAAAATAATTTCGGTTATTGAATATATGTATGTAGTTTTATTTAAGAAAGTTTTGGTTATTTACCCTTTAATTATTATATATGATAAAAACATATCTATTCTAATTGCATCTAACTATATGTATTTCTATAAACATTAAACAAAACAGTATGCGTAATATTATAAAAGATCCTAAATACCAAAGAAAATTTAAAATATTTCATTTCCTCGAGAGGGAATCGAACCCATTACAGTCGCACCATGACTCGCTCCAAATTTATTTAATTATTACGTATATTTTATATATCAAAATGTTGACATATATGTACAGATTATCTTATAACAAAGCTAAAAAATAAATATATATTTTTTTTTCACAAAAAGAAATTTCAATTTACATGTCAAAAAAACCAAACAAACAGTGGCGTTGAATTAAAAATTTAGCCGCGTATCAACGTTATTATGTGAGGGCGGGCGGTAACGTTGTTAACGTCGTTGTGTCACACTCACACCTCCCGCTCCTCACCGCCACCAGAATACATGTTTATAAATAAGCTGATAATTTTATCATAATATAAACAATGTATTAAAAATCTTGAAATACTTGAATAAAGTTTAGTGTCTCTACCTGAAACCTAGAAATATTACAAGATATATTGAAATGTATTTTTAACTGACTTCTAAAACAACGACATTAATAATGTGGTGGCTGATACAACGACGATGATCATGATCTATTATAATTTGAAAGTTTCTGTTCTCAATTATCTAGCATGTATAATATAGGCAATATTATACATGCCTTCTTCAAAAACGCTTGAATATGCCATAATCCCATTCTGAAAAACTAACGAACTGATTATGATAAATGAAACTTGAACTGTTATACCCACTTAAATTCCAGAAAGTGTCCAACCTCTAAGTGAATTTCGCATAGTAGTGTCTCATCTGTCACGGCGCGGCACGGCGCGGCACGGCGCGCGGTGTGTAAATAACGTCACGTGGCCATTTGAAACACGTCCAAATATTTGCTGTTCTTACGTCACATACACTCATATGTTATTATAGCACGAGACTGATCTTCTAATTTTTAATACAATTTCAATGACTACATAGATCATTTTACAAACTACTATTTTGACATTTTTATTTTTTTCTTGTTAATTGAAATAGTTAGTGAACACGCTTAATTAAATTTATTTAAAAAATAAACGATTGTTTCAATTTTTGCTTAATTTGAGTATAGTATATATTATTTTCTTTAAAAGATCAAATAAAACTCGATAAGGCTGAACTAACTAAGCCTTCGTCAAAATATTAAATATCTTCTGAGAAAAAAGTGAGGTCAGTCATGCCGTAGCGGCACAAAGTGTGACTGTAGAACCGACTGGTTGTGGGTTCGATCCCCACTCGAGGAGATCAAATATTTACTTAAATTTATATTTCCATCTCTTCGCTCTGGTGTCGAGGCAAAACGTTGCGTCGAATTCTGCCACTCAACACGCAATGCTTCCAGAATTCAGCAGAAAGTGGGGAGCGGAGTGTCTTAACACTAGGTTCCTTCTGCCTACCCTGCTGTGTGCGGGATATAGCGTGAAGCTGACTTAATTTTTTTTTTATTTCTGAGAAAAGAAGTACAAATACGCAAAATATTGTATTGTATAATTTTTCAAACTGTATAATATTTCAAACTAATCCTACAAAAAATGGTTTATATTTAAAAAAGTAAACAGGGTTTTACTGTGTTTAAAAATTAGGTGAATTCTTTTAACCACACAGGAACTCCTGACACGGTACTATACACGCAACATATTACAAAGTACTCATACCACTCTGAATTTTCACTCGAAAGGCATGGTTTTAGAAGAGAATATTTTAGCTACATAATTATGTCGGTTATATTTTGGTGTAACAATAGTTCATTTGTATCGCTTCATATTAAATCAAATTTGCTAGTTTTCATATTGCTTGTACAATCTTGTAATTCATCTCTCAAATACGTTTATTGCGTTAAAAAAACTATGTATCTTCTAAATGTTTATAAAGCGCTTGCCTTTTTACTAGTTTACTTCAACTAGTTTACTTAATATTAACAAATTATATTTTTATTAATCACGTATATACCTATATAAATAAATTATATAAGAGTGAAAGCAATCTTGTTATTTACCCATAAAATTCTAAAAAATCTAGTATCTATTCTGGCACTCCGTCCAAGGCTGGATTCACTCGAACAAACGTGAAGCGCCCATAACCCAAGCATAAATTATTTACATTTTTATTATCTATAATGCTATCATAAAACAAAATACATTACAGTAACCATCTACAATGTCGTGGTAGTAAAATAGCTTTTTTTCCACATATTCTTCACGCCGCTCAAACAATATATTCAAAATGTAAATACATACAAATAAATTATTGGAATGCATCGCAAAGTGGTTTTATAATAAGCATACATAATAAATGCTAAAAAGTATTATTATAATATACGTGATTATTATTTTTATACACAAATATACATATTAAACGTGTGTGGCACACGCATTATTGGCTCAACTGGTCTTCTATATAAACCCCAGGATTAAACTTAGTCGTTTCTAAATGAGCGTACAAATACATATATTTTGTGGTACTTAGATATGTACACCTTATTACCTGTCTTTATCGAGTTAATTCTATCCTTGAATCTTGTTACGAACAAAACTCTTACTTTTGAATTCACATAATGTTACTCCTTTCTAACGCCACAAGCGTGAAAGTTTGCTTATTTGTTTGTTTATCCTGCTTTCACTGTTTGATGTTTATTAAAATTTTACACGAGTGTTTCATAATATATTTTATATTATACGAAAACACAAAGTAATTTCAATAAATTAAATCGACTTTATTTAGGTGTAATTTTAAAAATTACTAAGCTTAATTTGATAAAACTTGAACTGTTCTAAAGATTAAGATTTTGCCACACTTAAATCATAAAGGATCACGTCAATGATACCACTTTAAGTTTCAGAAAATTTATGTGGACATATAAAGGTAAACGTACGAAACAAACCTCCTAGGAGGCCTAAATAGATCATCGCACTTTATTATAATACACATACTTATATAGGATTGGATCTTGGTATACGCCCAATTTATTACAAAAACGTTAAAAATATACAATTAGATACCTCATCTAAACGTTCACAACCACTGTCATCATCGCACAGAATAAATACTAAAATGTTTAAATGCAATATGGCCAGTAATTATAGGCAGTAAAAGATCCCGAGAATATTTATTTACACGTGAGGACGAGACTAGGCACAAGTGTGTAAATAAAGTTGAGAGTTCGATGCCCATTCGAGGAAATGAAATATTTCATATTTTCATTTCTCCGCTCTCTGGCATATACAAACTTAAATTTATTAACTTTTATGAGTTCTACAGTGAACTTCCCGTTGGTCTATTACCCTGAAATTGGTACGGAAGCCACGGTGGGCGAGTTTGATTTGCACTTAACGGGTTTTTATATATTTTTTTGCTGTGACGTTTATTGAGGGACAAATGATAAAGTGTACTGAATCTCGAAATATGGCAGATAGGTCTTTTTTATAGTGTAAGTGAGCTATAAAACAGGAAAATCCACTCATAAGGAAGCAAAACATGGGTTACAAGATTGTATAAAATATAATCGTTTAGTAAAATGTCTATGTAAATTATGGAGACTAAAGGGTACTACCGCAAAATAATATAGCATGTAAAAATCGATAAGATTGCAGGCAAAGCCGCGAATGTTAATTTACTTACATGTTACCTATTTGTTTAACAGTAACTTGTGCACTAATTGGAGCGCTCGCTACATTATACGTTTTTCAAGTTCTGTAGTTCACTGTTCGACCTTAATTACACCATACGTCGTTAACCACTCGGTAATTAATATGTGAAACGAAACGTGATTTAAATTTGCATTATAAAGAATGTATGATTCCAAGATGAAAATATGTTATATATTATTTTACTCTTTAATCTCACTTCTAGAGCGAGGAAACGAAAATATTAAATATTTCATTTCATAGAGTGGTAATCGAACCCGCAACCTGACGTGTTTATAATCGCTCGCTAGTGCCCCTTATCCACGATTGACCTCAACATATACTTGCAACATTAAAAATGCTATGAGGTAAATTAGTTTATATAAAATAAAAAAGTTATTTTATTTTTAATAAACGTGGGAAGCAGATTATCGTTGAAATTATTTTTAAAGTGAATAATAAATCGTTTGACGCAAGCGTCGCTACAATGTAATGCATATTTATTTAATTTTTTTTAGAAAATATGGCATTCTGGATGTATGGATTCCGCCAGTAGAATGTATATCTGTAGCACAAAGAGGTACATACAGACCAATCCATCGCCAGTTTCTATTAGTCTACCATAAACAAAATGATCATGGATCACTTTAATATCGAACTGTGAAGAGAAAATATGAACACCGAACGTTAGATAGTGATTTTGAAATATTTAGGAATATTTTAGCCATCAATATTTTTTTCCATTTGCAAAGAATTGAAATTCCAAAGATTGCCCTATAATTAAACTATAATATCTAATTAAAAAAAAAACAGTTTATATTATACTTAAACGATGCGGTCCAATTACGTTTATGTTTACGCTTTTCTCATTTCTGACAACTTGAATAATTTTATCAGATGCAGCACGTTACGTTATAAAAATAAGTTAGTTCTCGTGACCGCGTTCAAAATCAGAAAAATACCACATACAGTTTATTATGTTGATATTCGTATGCATTCGTTTCAAATGTGCTAAGTTAATTAAAAAGTACTTAAAATTCTATTTTTAACAAAAAAGCCAAATTAATATAAATTCTATGAAATATGCTACTTTAGGATAGAATCGCGTCAACTACAAGTGTTTTATAAAGTTGATATATCTTATGTAAACATTCTATTTCGATTCTGTATATTATGTATAATAAGATTGTTGGTAATGGAAGTGTCTTAATGAAAACGGAGTGTCTCAACACTAAGTACCCAGGTTCTATCTGCCCACCCTGCTATAAAAAAATCGTCGTAAAACAATATATATATATATATATATATATATATATATATATATATATATATATATATATATATATATATATATATATATATATATATATATATATATCATCCACAATTTATAGTTAGGTACTAACCCATGTACGTACAATGTCGATCAATTTCATCAACAACAGATTACAACAGATACAGTGATCGAAAGTTGGCCCGAAACGTTCCGATCACTCAACAAGTAATATAAAACTGGGGCAACGCCCACTAGCAGCCATGGTAAATATCTATGACAACGTGTTACACCGTACAATACGCTCAATTAATTAATTATTACGCTAGAATAACGGGCGGTGAGCCAAATAACGAAAACGGTGTGAAAAATAAACTATCGCTACTATTATCTAAACCTGACCTAGGACATAACAGATACGCCGCCGGTGAAGGAAAACGTGTTTTATCTTGTCATTATATGGAAAAGTTTTGTGTGATTGTTATCGTCGCTTGTAATAAAATAAATATTAATTAATATTATCGTGGGGCGCAACAATAAAAATTAAATGTGCAATTAAAAATATATTTCTTTCTTAAGTTTAATAAAGAAAAAGGCTCATCGTATACTCTATATCTAACAATAACAATACGAATAAATAAATATTTACCTGTACACATACAAACTACATTTTTTCACGAACATTTCATATAAAATTCCCAACAAAATGGTTAATATGAACCTCTTTGTTATTTTAACAAAACATTTACAGAGTAAGATCAATGAGAGGTCGCACGATATAATGCCCACGTGTCGATCTGATACGAGAGTAAGATAAAATTCAATATACTAATACAGCAGTCACCATAGCGGGACAGTCGGCAGGCGCAGGGGCATTAGTTGTGACTGTAAACGCGAGGTTGTGTGTTCGACTCGAGGAAATGAAATATTTATTTAATTTTCTTATTTACATATATTCGCCCTGGTATTGAAGCAAAAAGCGTTGAGTTCCGCCACTCAACACGCAATATTCGGTGGAAAGTGGAGAACGATGTGTCTAAACACTATGTTCTCTCTGCCTAACCTGCTGTGTGCGGGTACAGAATGTAGCTGATTAATTACAATACACGTTATATTGGTGATTTGCATGTATAGTAGTAAAGCGTGTATAGTAAAATTACAAATTACAAATATGCGTAAAAATAAAATAATAATCAGTATAGATAAATACAAATAAAAAGCAATCTTATTTGGAAATAGTCGATCAAAAAAAATTAGAGCGCTAGTATGAAACAAATTCCAATCTATCAATTCATTAAAAATCAGTCGACAAGTTCAAACGGTAACCTTCGCCGAAGTTATTGGGCACTAAAACTCAGGGCGATAACCAATATTGACACTTCAACACGAACACCGTCAATGAACTGGACTGCGAAATATCTAAGTATGTACAGAACTTAGTATTAAACGTTTATCCTGCTTATATATAATTTTACATAGTGTATAATTTCTTACAATATCGGTCAAACATAGAAAAAAGAGGCCGGTCGTGGCGCAGGGGCACAGACTGTGACTGTAAAATCGACTGGTTGTAGGTTCGATCCCCACTCGATGAGATAAAATATGTACTTGCATTTTTATATTTTCATTTGTTCGCTCTGGTGCCGAGGCAAGGCGAGGCGTTGAGTTCCGCCACTTAACACGCAATGCCTCCCGAACTCGGCGGAAAGTGCTGAACGGTGTATCTTAACACTAGGTTCCGTCTGCCTACCCTACCCTCATCTTAATACTTGTTAAGAACGGTTCCACCACGTAAACAGTTATTATTTATTATATCAACTATAAAATTATTATAACAAATATATTTATGAACAAAATAGATCGATTTTCTCCACAGCAGCTGTACCATTGCCAAGATCGCGTCCAAGTCGACCCACACAGTGGTTTCACTTCACCTCACCCACGGTTTCTACGGAACTGTACGTGTGATGGGGGGTATATTGAGCTACTTACCACTAAGTAACTGAGTGAGTGTTTGTATCACAAAAAATAATTGGCATTATAGTTATAACTTATCAAGTTACTTAGTATTATTTTTATTGGAATTCATCATTTATTTCTTCGCCACGGTACCCAGATAAAGTAAGATGGTGAGTTCTTCTACTCAACACACTATGTATCGCAACTTAGGCGGAAAATGAATGTTGACACTAGTTTCCCTCCGCCTTTACCTTGCTATGTGCGAGATACACTAAGAATCTACAAAAAAGTAAACTTTTACATGCAAAGGGAACCTAGTATTAAGAAACTCAAAATATTAAATATTTTATTTGTTCCAGTGCGAATCAAACCCACAACTTGTAGTGTCGCACGCTTGTGCCCATGTGCCAATATAAGACAACAAAAGGCTTACTTTTAAAACACAAAATACGATCTGTAAATAAATAATACTTCTCATTGTGGTTAATCGTCTTGTGACACAATTATTGCACGGGACATTCAAATAAAAGTCCTAACAACTGTTGAAAAAGGCCTACTTTCACTTGCCGCGTGTTTGACAACAAAGCGTGAATACTACACCCATTGAGAATTGGCATTATAATTCTAAGAATAGAGGAAATTCGAAGATGGTTTGATTTTCAAAATCATTCCTTCAATCATTTAGCTTTATAATGAAGCCTAAAAAGCATGCATTTCGTCTTTACAACAAATTCTGGAAGAAGAGATTGTGTGATAAAATGATTTGGGGGAACATTTTTTTATTATATGTTTTGGACTGAATTTCACCCAACCCACAAATCACCTAAAAGTAGCGGTAACTAGATAGCAAATTGATCTACAAGTATACAAACAACGCCATTAATCGACATAAAAATCACTATTCGACGTTATCCATTCATAATCTTTCTTCCATTTGGTCGTAGGTTCAATTGCCATTTGACGGATAGTCGGAGGAATGGGTTATTTTTATTTCCGCACTTTGTGTAGTAGACGATCGCGGCGTTGAGTTTCGCCACTCAACATCTAATATCTTGTAAATCGAACTACGCGCGGGGAATGGTTACTCTATAGGTATGCGCTATAAAACGTGAAGTTATTTTCACATTCTTTTTCTTAATGAGTTTTCATAAATTTACATTACAATGTAGAGCTATTAGAATGATTAATATTTATATCTATGGCGTTTCTTCTGTGCACTGTCTGTTCTGTGTCACGCTCCGATAATGCTGCTTAATGACAATCCAGTTCCTTAATCATTTGTCTCATCACGATTCTTTTGCATTTCATTTAATGAAAATTATTTTCTGTTATTAAACTAACAGTTACAAAGTTAAATTAACTACAAAGTATCTTTTAGTTACTTTATAACGTTACTGTCGACTTATTTCTTTATTTTCTTTTTTTAGAGGGGACCTGGAAACCTAGTGTTAAGACATTCCGTTTTCCACTTTCCCCCGTATTTTAAAAACATTGAGTTTCAAGTAGCGGAACTGAACGCCGCACTTTGTTTCAAAACAAATTTCGAGCTAAATTTTAGGAGTACCGGATATATGTAAAAATCGCCCTAGATAGATGTTGGCAACATAAATAAGTTGTAACAAGCATATAAGAAATTCGACGTAGTTTAAAAAGGAAAAACGTGGTCAGAGCGCTCAGACGGTCTCCAAGAGTCGCAGGTTCATATTCCGCAATATTCAGTACGATTTCTGAAAAAGTATTATATCTTTTTTTTTTCAAAATATTTCTTACTAAATATTTATTATTATAATAAATATCTTTTTTAGTTGGACATGAAGTTTGTTGTTTACGATCTTATATAAAATTGATGTATTTAATTATAATAACCTGTATAGCACATAAGAGTTAAAACATCAATAAATTAAATACATTTTATTACTACGCCAATGACACACGTCAGTGTGATGTAAGGGGAAATAATATTAATTAAATTTTATTATCTTTACATCTATATAATGAATCAAACTAAAATTAGCCAGTTTTTATACTCGTAATACTAGTAATTTTTTTTATTATATTTAATAATATTTTTAAATAATAGGCTACTTATTCAAGAGTGGGCTGATCTTGAACACTTTGTTTAAACTTTCATAGTAAAATTAGATTTTAACCTTAGTGTGTATCAATTTATTAAGGTATGAACCTAAATATTTAATAGCAACCTAACGAATGTAAAACATAATTTTTGTATGTAAATACTAGGTATTACCGTGTTGTAACTTGGCTCCTGTAGTGAATGAAAATATATAGCTAGAATGTCAATAGGCATTTTAACATGATGTTATCATACACTATAGGCTCCCTCGGTTAATGAACTTTCAATTGGGATTTCATTTCGAGTTCCTGAGATTAGCGCTTAACAAAACAACTTTCAACTTTATAACGTTCGTAGAGATGTAACCACAGCCACACATTAACCAAACTAGGACTAGTATATCATTTTTATATACTTATTATAAAATAACATAAGAAATAAATAATTATCAAATAAATAGCACGCACGTACGTATTGTGTACGTGTTTGCTGAACGTAAATAAACTAAGGCGAAGTGTCTTCATTTAGTATGACTGACACACATAGGTCGTAAATGGTAAACATTTTAATTGACCTAAGGAATAGAAGCCTTTACTATCTACTTTTAATGAATTTATATGGTAACTAAAATATTTATATGATATATATGTTATTGCCATCAAAAATTTGATTTTCTACAAATGGCTAACCTAGTAGCAATCGTTTTATTAATTTTTTTGCTTCACGGTTTATCGCTGTTAACAATGGTCAGAGCAGAAGCCAGTCGTGGCGCAGGGATACGTGTGACTGTAAGTGCAACAGGTTGTGGTTCGATTAACACTTAATAAAATACTATATAAACGAAATTAAATATATAATATTTTAATTTGTTCGCTATCGTGTCGACGCAAAGCGCGATGTTTAGTTTTGCCACTCAACACGCAATGCTTACAAAATTCGAAAAATGGGGCACAGAGTGTCCTAATACTAGGTTTCCTGTGCCTGCCCTGTTGTGTGCGGCATACAAAGTGCAGCTGATTTATTTTATTTTTAACAATGTATGCAGTTTTAAAATCTTGTGTTAAAACTCCATTCTTCACTATCTTGAATGATATGATTGAATTAAATTTAAAACATTTTGTGCTGAGTGACGGAACTTAACACCGAGATTTATCTTATTTATATGAGATTCACGTTGCATCCCGCGCATATCAGAGTAGGCAGAGGGAACCTGAGGACCTAGAGTTAATACACTCCGTTACCATCAAGACACGTCCATTCCCAGTTTCCGCCGTATTGAGTGGCGAAACGTCTGCTTCAAAGAAAGAAAGATATGTTTAAATAGAATGAAAATAATTCTTATATGTAATGCAGTTCTATGGTTGTAAAGGTATATACAGTAGATTACAGCTGCCAACTCAGTTATAGGTACATATCAGCGAGACATTGACACACATGTCATTGCCTTCAACTCGCAGTCTGTACAGAGTTTTTACAATTTATAAAAGTAGAGTAGAGTTTAGAGAAAAACGAGGGATTTATGTAAATATTGGAGAATAAAAGAACATGTTATATCTATTTATTATATAGAAGCTTTTTCTAATTTTATAATTATTAGGTATACTGTTTCTCATTTTTTAAGACTTTAGTTTCATTAAAGACATATAGGTCTTATTGCCTTGCTATTAAACAAATCTAATCAGCTTCACGCTGTATACCGCATACAGCTGAGTAGGTAGATGGAACCTTAAGACACTCCGTTTCTCCGCCGTGTTCTGGAGGCAATGCGTGTTGATTGGCCGTAATTAACGCCACCAGACTTTACCTCGACACCAGAACGGAGAAATAAAAATATAAATGTAAAAAAATATTTTCCTCGAGTCCCCACTCGAACCAACAATCAGTCGATTTACAGTCACACTTTGTGTCGGAATTTTTGTGGAAAAAAACTAAGTTTGCAGTGGTACGTGTACAATTTGCAATTAATTTTTAAAGTTCTGTAAAGGAAAAAAGGGAGCCCTTATAGGATCAAATTGTTGTCCATTTGTCCAGACCATTTCACTTGAGATTGTGTTGTGGTATCCATCATTCCATTAATATCAAATCAAAATCAAATAAATCAGCTTCACGCTGTATCCCGCACACAGCAGGGTAGGCAGAGGGAACCTTGTGTTAAGACACTCCGTTCCCCACTTTCTGCCGAATTCTGGAGGCATTGCGTGTTGAGTGGCAGAACTCAACGCCGCGCTTAACCTCGACACCAGAGCGAAGAAATGGAAATATAAATTTAAGTAAATATTTCATCTCCTCGAGTGGGGATCGAACCCACAACCAGTCGGTTGCAGTCACACTTCGTGCCGCTGCGCCACGACCGGCCTCTCCATTAATATCAGATATTCAGATTTACATTTTCTTGGCACTTAAATTAAGCTTCTAATACAACGCATCGCGTTTATTTTTGTACGCAATTCACAGTGCAATCAGAACCTATAGTGTTCTTCCCGTAGACCTCTACAGTTATGAAATTGGAAGTAAAAATTTACAAAACAAGTAAAGGAAAACATCCGAAAATTTAAAATTTATAAGTATATTATAGAAAAAAAACTTATAAGGTACTTCCCAATCACAAGCCTGGAGTTGGTACAGTAACCCTCGAGGACCGAGTCTGACTTGCGCTTGGCCATTTTTTTCTTAAATACACTTAAATAAACATTCATATATTACAAGTGGACTTAGCCGCACGGAGGCCGCTAGTACACAATAACTACAATATTACCACAAACAGTTGTAAAAAGAAACTGTTGGCCTCTTATACCACATTGTTACTAAATTATATAATAATGCAAATGTAGCGAAATATTTGGTTAAATATTATTATTATTAGGTGCAGAAAAATAATTAGAATTATAATATATTTTCTGGCAATCTTTTCTAGAATTTTTTTTCAACTAGGAACAGAAATATGATCATCCTCCAAGTGAGATTTGGTATTCTTTAAATAAACAAATGGCAGATTAACAATTGGAACTTTTATTATTAGTAGTTCCAAAGAATTTCTTTTTGTGTATTTTTTTTATTTATTATAAATTATATTTTATTTCACTAATATTATACCTGTACTCATGTACCATTATATTTTTTTTGTAATATATTATTATTACGTAAAGGCCGTAATAAATCGTAATGTTTAAGTTGCCACAACTCGATTACACACAATGACGTTTATTCTGCCAACTATTTTTTTTGTTTTTATTATTATTTATATTATTAAACAAAAATAATGCAAAAGACCAATGAACATAATAGTAAATAGTAAGTAACGTCGTTGTATCTGAAAGCTTTTTTTTTAAACAAAAGTCATAATAAATAGCGAAGTTAGGGAAAAAAAATTTTGTAAAACATTTTTCGTCCTCATTCACACGCCACTCAACACACAATGGCTCCAGACTTCGGAGGCTAATAAAGAATGAAAGGATCTTAATACCTGAGCAGTGTCTTAACGATTGGTGTTCCCGGCCCCAGATCCCTTTACCTGCCTAGCTATGTGCGGAATACAGCAATAAATAATAAAATAGGTTGAATGACGAGAACAATTTAAAATAACGTTTTTGCGACACTAATGCCCAAATGTTTTTTACATTGTTTTCTCAGTAAATGGTAAACGGTTAAATCAATTTTAAGCTGAATGATAATAAGTTAATAAGTATATATTTATAGATAGATGTATATTAGCCATATTGGCATGAGCCGTGAAGGGCAGTAAGCCGAAACTAAGCCACGGTTTGACGGACCTTGAACTAGAATTGTCGATCACATTGCATGGCTACTTTGTTATTCAATCGTGTATTTATTGTAATTGGTTATTATTTTTGGTTCCTAGCTAGTTACTACTAGATATCTTGGTGTTAGTTCTTTAGGTATAATTAAATAAATACTTCTTCAGAATAATAAATTTTAAAGTATTTTTTTTCAAGTTAGTCAAATTTAATCACTTAATATTTAAATAATAATTAACTAGCTATGCAATCGAACGCCTCTCTATAAGCGCGATGGTAGTGGTATCGATGCCCATTAGGGAGAATGATTAAATTTAATTATTTTTATCTCTGGTAGACAAATTGGAGCGTTGAGTTTCGCCACTCAACACGCAACGTCTCGAACTCTCTCCTCTCTCAAGCATTTTTAATAAATAGTAACGAAATGACTTACGGACATTTAAAGAAAAAAATATTCAATAACCATCACATGTACTAGCAGTTTCATATAAATAAATTAAACTCGACCAATAGAACAGAAAAAGTCAATATCCAATACTAGTACTTAGAAATATTTGTTTACGTGTATTATGTGGGTACATGTACCAGCGTACGTTATCAGGCGAATGCACTCGCCGCCCATTTGTCCCGCGCTATCGGCGTCTAGTGATAATACAAATCAATTATAACCTTTTATATGGCCGTGTTCGGTATCGGTGTTAAAGCTGATAACTCAATAAATATTTATAGATAAGGGTGAATAAATATTCATTTAAAGTGGCGTGTCACTCTGTGTTACGTGTGGAACGTTGTACCACAGTGTGGTACTTATAAAATCAAACGAGAACATCTGATGCTCCTAATATAAACATTTGGAAGTACTAACATTTAGTCAAATAGTTCATTAGAGTTTAGAAGATTTAAATTCCTTTAACTTTCCTTTTTAGTGCCGATTGATCGATGTCAAAGTTGAGCTCAATCCAACGGTGAAGATTTTAAGTTAAATAAAATGTCTTATTTACTTTTATACAGTAAAAAAATATATCATAATATATAAATATGCACGCATATAATCACGCTACACTCAAACTCTACTTCCATATATTATCTTAATTCTATTTATATACAAAAATAGTTTATCTCTACGTATAACTATTATAAACTATTAAATCACAACCTAATCGCAGTTATCGAATATAAGATCAATATTGATGTATATAATACTTGTGATAATAAACAAATATTCAACAAAATCACGTGCATGGCTATCTATGCGTGGTTCCAATCAACTACATCCACAAACTACTAAACGACTGTACTACTGTCTTTTCTGCGCACGCAATATATAGGTTCTATTTGTTAAGAAAACGTACAAAAATTTTGAACGTAGCGGGAATCGAACCCGCGCCTCCTGGAAACCGACCAGGCGCCCTGACCACTAAGCCATACATTCCCGGTTCGAATCCCGCTACATTCAAAATTTTTATACGTTTTCTAAATAAGTATTTTTCTTTCCTAAGTGTGGAATAACATTTAAAAAAAATGTGTAAAATAGGTACTATTTTTTCAATTAAGCAAATACAAATCAATTATAATCTATATTGACTCACACAATACAATTATTAAAAATAGTGCAATTTTAACTTTTATTTAATTATTTATTTTCAAAGTATTTTCATTTTTCTCACTTTTTGTGAAGCGGTTGTTTTTATTTTTTAAGTTTTATTAAGGGTTAGTCTTGACCTATCTCCATTACCGGTTAGATGCCAGTCACGTATAGTAAACACTAAATGCGACTGGCATCTAACAGATAGCTTTAGGTCATTAGATCTTATGGTCTAATAGCTCAAGCAAGCGTATCGTAATAACTAAATAAAGAAACGATTTACTAATTTGAATTAGAATCTAAATAATTAGTTTATTTAGTTATTTTGACTATTTAGTAACAAATATTTTTATATTAATTAAAAAAATATTTCATAATCGGTATATTAAAAATATTTTATATTTACTTTTAAATTTTTACTTTGAACTTCACTCTACACGTGTTTTTAAGTTTAGTCCAAAAATTATTCTTAAATAATTATTAATATTCTCATTTATAAAATGTACAAATAAAGTAAACTGATAATAACATTATTAAACGTTATCGAATCTAACAACCTGTGGCTGACAGCTGAACAAGTGATTCTAACAAAACAAAAAATCATTATCGTATAACATCAATCTATGTGACACGGATACCTTATTGATAAAAACAGTGTTTTCTTTGTATCATACTTCAGAACCGATAAAAGGAATATTATAGCATGTACTGTATATATCTGTTTATGTAGAGCCTGTATCATAATAATAAGAAGTAGCTTCACACGTTTTCCCGCAAGGGTGAGGCATACAGAACTAAAACTAAAAAATATATATATATCAACTTCACGCTGTATCCCGCAGCCGCAGCCTATCCTAGGCAGACGTAGTATTAAGACACTCTCGTTTCTCAATCTCCGCCGAAATCTGAAGGTACGTTTGATTATTATCATTTTATCCTTATTACCGTTTTATATTTAAACTAGGCTTATAACTAAAGATAATTCTCTAGATATTTAATTCTTAAGAAAGTCCAGGTATTTTTTTTATATATTTATTCCACCAAATGGGGATCAAATATACGATCGAATACATCTACAGTCAGACGATGTCCCATTGCGTCACGATCGCCTAGTAATCAGATAGATACAGAGAGATTTAGGTTTACGTCACACATCATCCGCTTTTTTGCATGGTAGGTAGAACGAACGCAAAGAAACTTATAGCGGAAACCTAGTTATAAAAACATTTAAAATATTAATATAGACATATTAAAATGCAACTATTGAACCAGATTATACACATACATATATTTAATGAAGATAATAATATAAAAGATCTTAATAATATAGACATTTTTAAACTTAGAGTTGAACCTACTATTATTATTCGTTAAGCAAGTCCTGCGTCATTAAACATTCACATATATGTAAATTAACATATCCAATCACCAACATATTCAATATTTCGATCAAAACATTCCCATAGAATATAGATATACATTTTTGTACTGGACTAATATCGAATTCGCGACCTTCGATGACTTGGCGGACAATCACTACTCAGTAACTAATAGTACATTGCTCGATTACCTAAATATCTATTATTTGGTTGGATACATTCCAGTATTACATCGCATTATTAGCGGCGAATATGCATAACCTAACGCTGACCTTTGCGAAGATCAAGCGATACACATTTAGAAACGTAACTGACCACTTTGAATTTAACAGTTTGTTCCATAATAATAAATTCTCAGTTTTATTTGTTTACTCACTGTAATGTCACCGTGGTGCAGTGAATTAACGTCAGACTGTAAACGTGACGGCTGTGGGTTCGATCCTCATTGGGGCGAAAGAAATAGTTTTATATTCCCGCTCATACAAAACACGGCGTTAAGTTTAACCATTCAATAGGCAATGTCTGGAATACGGGAAGACAAGTGTCTTGACACTAAAATATCTCTATCCCTATAAGGGAAGAGACATAAGGATGAGCATGAGAAAAACAGTAGATATTTTAAAACCAGAGCTAAGTGTTAATTTTTTTTAAGACACAAGGTTAGTCGTTCCTCAATTTCATCAATAATCGAGACAATTCGTGTTGAACGGCGAAACTCAACGCTGCGTTTTATCTTTCATGCTAGACCAAGAAAATACTTACTTCAACATTACTTATCACGGCGGACTCAATTTACTATCTAATAAACATTTTACTCAAAGAGAACAATAATATACTAATTTAAAGCATTTTTATCTTAATTGTAAACACATAATACAAATTTACAAATTCAAATGATACTACACCAATCTATAATGGAAGACCGGTTTCATTCATATCCGGTAGCGTTGGGAGAGATTTACTAAGGATCTTGTTTCTAGCGGAAGTTAGCGGCCAATCCGATTAAGTAACTATATTACTATCACTATATCTATATTTATATATTATATAAATATTTATTTTTAATAAATAAATTTTATTTTTGTTAATATCGATGGGTTAATGTGGTAAAAAACATGTGGTTGACTACAATTGTGAGCTTCACGCTCTACCCCGCAATTCGTTTTCCTTTTTCCGCTTTAATTACTGCAAAAATTGTTTATTTTTAATAAATTTTTACCTTTATGATATGAATAAAATAAAATATATTATTCTCACGCTCAATTGAATTAAGATAAACCATATGAACATTTTCTTCTCATATGGAAGCAGGTGACACCACCAGTTTAGCCTGTTTATATTCAGAAAATCGTTTTAGAAAGTATACATTGTTG
Source organism: Heliconius sara (assembly GCA_917862395.2). Taxonomy (NCBI): domain Eukaryota; kingdom Metazoa; phylum Arthropoda; class Insecta; order Lepidoptera; family Nymphalidae; genus Heliconius; species Heliconius sara. The sequence goes on along the minus strand of OU860797.2, from coordinate 19,146,643 downwards.
GTTTTAAAAATAAAATAACGTAATAAATTTAAATTTATAATATTTTAAAGTGTCACCGGCAATAATATAAGCTACACTTAAACTGGAACTGAAAAGGCAGCAGTTTTTTTTTTGGATAACGAACAACAGTTCGTTATTCAAAATTCGAAGTTTTTTTTATTAAAAAAAGGAATTGTTAAGTTCCTTGCCACTGCTTCTAGCAACCAGTGGTAGTGACATATTTAAATTCATAAGTGCTCGCTAAAATAAATTTACATAAAATTACTTCGAACTTAAATTTACATTTGAACAGTAGAACCAAAAACCAATACAATTGTATAATTTCACACTGTCGCTAAACACATAAATTTACATAGTTCACAGTTTACTAGACCAGTGTCAGGTGTCACGTAGTCCAGTGAACATAAAGACGGTTTGTTAATCAAACCCAACATAACTGGGAAGTACTTTTAATATTACGTACGTACGTTTTACATTATTGACTTAAGACTGTCTTTTGAAATATAGGTCGTATACTTAAACATTTCTTTAACTCGAAATCAAACTATTAGCTATCGCATATAGAGAGACATTTACAAACTACGCCACAACAGTGTCGCTAATAAAAATATCTTATTTATAATTTTAAAATTTCTAAAGTAAGAAGAATATTTCACTAGAGAATGACAAAATTATGACAAAAAAAATATATTCGTTTCTAATAATAAAAAAATAGCAGACTTCATTTTAATGACAGGCTTCATTTTAATAAAAAAGTTACGTCCTCGCTTAATTCCCAGGTACAAAGGCTGAGGAGGACCAACCACGAACTTCTATAAGAAGATAAGTACTCGCCCTCTCCGTAGTCTCAATATGACTTACAAAAATGTCCATTTTTTTACATTTTTTGTTCGTTAAAATGAATATTTTCGCTTTGAAAAATAAAACATTTTAATGACGCCTTCCGATGATAAAATGTAAATATTTTAGGTCAACCGACGACGTTAGAAAGTTAAATTTAACAAAACAAATTCAGTATTATTTGTATGTTTTTCTTAGTGGTACTTACAAAAGCATATTAAATGAAGATATATAATAAATAAAAAGACTGTAGACACATCTCATCAAATATTTCTTCAAAAATATAAACGGTTCTGGTTTCGAAAAAAATTACAATAAAACACAAATTACACTGCATACTTAATCAAATATGTAATACGTACAAATCGTTACTTATATTAGCAAGCTATATCAAGAATGTCTATTGTTATTACAATCCTTGAGAGACTAACTTATAGATACTATACGAAGCAAAATAAATAAAAGAGTATCTATATAAGAACTCAAACATCGTAGGCGCAACGCTGAAGTTAGATATTACTTTAGTTCTTACTCCAGCGGAATCCACCCACTCCAATCTAGGTATCGCCATAGCCTATAGACAGAATAATCAGTCTTCTTATTATATAAATATCTAAGGAACTGTACACGAAATTATTATTAAACATAACTAAAATAAAGTAAAAGTAATGAAGTCGGGGGGAAGTGGGCAAAGGGGAAAGGAAGTGTTTTGGGGATTGCGTGTCTTAACACAGGTTCCCAGGTTCTGTATACGTCCCCTGCTGTGTGCGGGTAACAGCGTGAAGCTATTAATTGAAAGTAATATAATATAAGCTCTCCTCCCAAGCTTACAGTAAAGATGTAAACATAATAATGTAAGTCAATTGAAGTTATTGAAGTTATTAAAATAAATGCACCTCACATTGAATTCGTGTCTATCAATCAACTCTTTGCGTGTAAGGTTACTTTGTATTTTTTTGCATACAACTTCTTAACACTAGGCTTCATCTGCCTGTTAGCTGATATTAAGACACTATACGCTGTTGCTGGGCGGAATTAAACGCCGCGCTTTGCCTCCACACCAGTGCGAAGAAAATGGAAATATTAGAATGCTACATTTGTAATGTAAGACCATCGGGTTCTATCTTTCTCACGATGTTGAAAGTTTTTCGACCTTCAATAAATGCTTGCTTTATCTAGATGACATGTCAAGTATCGCTATGTTGTGGTTTAAATCTCACGATCTAACTTAGGGCGTACAATAATCGATTCCCCGCCTAGAAGTTATTATAGTATATATCTGCTTATATAGTAAGAATTTACATCTTCACTAGTTCTCATTTACTTATGTGCCAATAAATAATCAACTCACTCCTTATTTAAACTATATTTTTTTTATTTTTAAATAATGAAAAGAAAAACATGTAATGTAATATATAATTATTTTTCAAAGTGTTAAGTATTCGCGCATTAAAGAAAGATCAAATTTAAAATTAACGTAACTTGAACCTGCGTTTCTTTAACGTCCCAACTCTCGTCGTCATCGTCAATTGAGCTTTACGTTTCTTACCAACCAATTCGAAGTTCTAATTTTTTTTTTACTGAATGCTATTTAAATTTAAAGACATTCCACTGAAACACTACGTTAGTTAATATTCCAATAACTAATACAATAACATTATATCAATATATATAAACATCTAAACCAACCAACCTTTCCACATAGATCGTGGTGTTGCGAACTCACAACACATTGGAGTCACGACAGTTTGCGCAACGGACCCGAATATCGTTGAATTGTGTCATTATTCTTGTTTGTTAATAAATAAAAATCTGCTTTATATTTAGGTACTTTCAAGATTTTCTAGCCAAGTTTTGTAAAAACAATTTTCTAATACAGATTCTTATGAATGAATAATTAAAAAAGAAATAATAAAAACCTTTGCCATGTTTCCCTACACGTTGCAGGGAAGGCAAAGGGAACGTAGTGTTAAGTCATTCCACTTTCCACCCAATTTAGTCGAATATTGCGTGTTGAGTGAAAAAGAAAATAGTGGAATGTAAAATGAATCTACAACCCTCGAGTTCAGTCAAACGGTGAGCCGCTGCATCCCAACGGATTCATATACATATATGTGTATATTTTCAAGTATAACATATGAAAAAAAATCTTGACTTTCATTCTCAAGTTCTATATAGTTTAAGCGAGAAAATGTGCGCACGTAAAAAACCTTTCTAGTTATTTTACATGACCTTTTAACGATGAATAATCTTTTCTGCAAATACCACACACGTAGGTATAGTACGCCCGCGACCTTCATAAAATCTATTGATATTTAAATACTAATAACTTTTTTTAATTTTAATTCAAATGAAAAAAAAATATATTTTACTATGCATAGTTCTAGCATCGAACCTACAACCTTTTCGTAGAGTAAGACATACGTAAGCAATGAATAAGTATCTTTTTTTTAACTTCACGCTGTATCCCTCACATAGCAAGGTAGGCAGAGGGAACCTGAAAACCTAATACACTCCATTCGTATTAAGACCTTTCCATTTTCCGCAAAATTCCAAAGGCATCGCGTGTTGGTATTAAACTCACCACCGCGCTTTGCCTAGTTGTCTAGGCGGAGCGAAGAAATGAAGATTTTCAATGTGTCATTTCCTCAACTGGGATCGAACTCACAATTTGTCACGTTTACACGCCTGTGCCCCTGTGCCACGACTGGCCTCAGGTAATATAGGTGTCTTATACCTATAAATATATATAAGTTATTGCTGTAGCGCGGTACGCTCTTATAAACAGGATAAAGCAATGCAAACCGTTGCAAATTCTATTAAAACAATGTAATGTCATGTCATGTGTTATATAAAACCGGTTTTCCGGTAACGCGCCTTTGTTCAATACTCGTAATATAGCGCGGCTCTCCATCTCTTGTAACATTCGATCACAACAAGAAAGTAATATGAAAAAATATTTTTACGTATAAAAATTTTGAACACAGTGGGTCTCCAACTCGCAGATCTGGGGGGGTTCCCTAGTCCTTATTAATTTGATCGAGTTGATTTATACGCCTATTAGAGGATAGATAAGTTAAAATAATCGAATTATAGTGTATAATACCTCTATGGCTGAACTATTGTATCTTAAAATGCCACTTGGGGGATAATTAATATTTATTGTTATTTTCCCGGTATTCCCTTTCATGGTTTTCCTTTTACAGTTGAACGTGCTAATCTCAGGAACTGCTGGTTTATTAAAAGAAACAATGGTGTTGCACAATGCACTTATATAGAAATTATAATATAAGGCTATATTATTATATTCTGTTGTCCGTTTTGATGTAACCCACAGTGCGACCTGCGGCCAGAGTTATAGAGTCGAGAGAGTAGAGTATTTAAAATACGTCAAGACCCTAGAATCTATAGTATAGCCATTAATATAGTCCTTTTAGTGCTTAATAGAAGTAATAACATTTTAATAGGAGTGTTTAATAGGAGTATAAATAAAAAAACACAATTAAAAAATATTCGCGTATTTTACTATAGGTATTGTAAGACCACTAATCCATAAATTTACATAAAATAAACGTTACAACTTATATAATACAAGCTTCGGTGATTTAAGTAGTTTATTCTTAGGCCAAAATTATCATTTTGTATTATCTCCAGTATTATAATATTTAAATATATAAATAAATAAATATTGATATCAAAAAGTTATTTTTGGCGCGAGAATATTATTTTGAGTTTTGCAATTAAGTATTAGTTTAGCTCTCTATCTCTTTATCTGTAAATTCTCAGTTTACGTTGCAGGAGAAATTTTATTGATTAATATTAGTATAAATTATGCACTTAAATTGATAATTATAATTAACTAGTCGTTGAACGTAATATTGTATTGACGTGGACTTATTAGATTAGTAGTTCCAATTGAAAAATTTTGTTTCTTTTTCATTTGTGTAGGCATTTCGAGTGGACCTCTTTTAGTGCTTTGAACATACTCTTATATATTAGTAAAAAAATAAAAACAGTAGGAGATTCAATACATCTCAGGAATTTTTCAGGAAAAAAAAAGAATATTATATTAAGGAAATACAAATAATTGAAATAGCTTATAATGTACACCTTACATAAGAAATACTAATCGTCACATATACAAATTAAATATAAAAATATTAATAGTCACGTACATATAACTCAACAAGAATAACTGTATAATTATTATTAAAAGACAATAAACAAGCAAATATTAAGCTAAAAATATATACATATTAAAATAAATATGTACAGAATTCAGTTTTATTTAACATAAATAATGGTAATATTCAAGTGGGCAAGTCTCTAGTTGAACGATAAACCTGACTACTTTTAACAACATTTTATTTATTTGAGGCCATCGTGGCGCAGGGGCATAAGCGTGCAGCTGTAAACGCGAAGTTGAGAGTTCGATTCTCACTCAGCAGAATTAAATATTTAATATTTTCATTTCCCCTCTCTGGTAACGAGAATTCAAGGAAAAGAGTGGAAGTGTCTTAATGGAAGTTTCTTTATGTTGTATTTACATAGGTTCAAATGTTGCCCGCACCTACCTTACGCTATGTGCGGGATACAGAGTGAGTGGATATATAACATATTTTCGCTTCCTCTGTCCGGCTAGAAAAGGCTTGTTCAATTGATGCCTTGGGTCCAGTATAGGAGATGGAGAAAGGAGGGCTAACTCACTATATGCTATCGGACATACTATCCGTGAGATTAGTAAAAATTAAATAACTTATATGATAAACGTATTAAAGCGAAAAAAAAAACCAAATAATATTGTTTACATCGTTACGGAGATATTGACCGTGCTATTAGTGCCTCTATTTTTATCTAAATTATAAACAAAATTACATCCGTTACTTGTTTTCGTTTTTTTTTAAATGTTAGTAGCAAAATAATAGCGCATTTTACTTGCAAATATAAGTTTAATTGTATTTTATACTCTATCGATTTAAATCATAAAAATCATAGCAGGTTTAAGTAAACAAAAAATTTGACACATCTTTCTGTGCTCTGCTATATACATAATATTATAAAAAAATCTTCTTTGAATTAAATTAACAAATCCATAAAACACAAATGTTTTAAATATAAAAAAAAAAACTAAACAGTATTGGAATCTAAAATCTTAATTGTATTTCTTGTATTCTTTAACGCCTACTACATATTCCTGAGACAATGGGCCACGACAACCTTACTTTATTCATTTCAATCGTGTTTACTTATTTATACTTTAACATTTCTAATTCAAAACAAATCTTGTGAACTCTAAGTATATAGTATATAGTAAAATTTAAATTATGCACTTAATAAGAGCGAATGAGCCAATTACAATACACAGTACTGTAATTAAAGTTTGGTCGTTATCGCTGTGTTATATTGACAAAAGTGGAAACTAACATGCATTTGCAATTAACAGAGTTAGTAAAGGTACTATTAAGCTATAATACATTTCTATATATCCAGATTGTTTAAAAGTTAAAGAAAGTTAAGATATGTTTAAAAGAAAAACAGCTTTATCCATTTTTCCATATAGCTGATAGATAGAAGGAAACTTGTATTGAGATACTTTATTTCAGAATAAATGTGTAAAGGGTCTTAATGAGAATGGAGTGTCTTTAGACTAAATTCTCAGGTTCCCTCTGCCTACCCCACAATGTGTGGGATACAGTGTGAAGCTGTTAAGTAAAAAAAATATTATGAGTTAACAGTGATTTAGACGGATTTATGCAACATTAAATAGATTCAAACATCATAGTCTTAACAGAAAAGCTCAATGTTGCATTAAATACAACCAGTTCCATAAAATAAAGTAGACATAAATGTAAACAAATGAGGCTATTGTACAGGTAATGATTGTAAACATACACTGTTTAGGGGACTGATAGGGCAGAGGCACAATTATATTTGGCATATATGGTCACCATGAGGTCTCACCCACATATCTAATGCAGTGCACTTATATGGTAGTTTTTATGTTATTGGCGTCTGTTATAAACTTAGATATAAGTTGGGAATTATAACTTTAAATTAAATTATCTGCACATCCTTAGGTCTATGTAAATAGTTTAAAATGGTGTCTAAAAACAATTCAAATAATTGTAATACCTAAATGCATAATAATAATAAACAATTAATAATATCTCTTTATCTTTATTTACTTAAATAGCATAATTAACATATTAAGTAATGTGAAAGAGAAATGAGTCATTAGTGTAAGAAAATATAATTAGATGGTTCTGTTAATCTACAGATACTAATGATAAATAGACAAAATGTCTCCATCAATCAACATGCTATATCTTAAAAAATTAAAGGAAAGTGGTGTAAAATAGAGTGTCTTAACACTAAATTTATACTGTGTATCACAGAAAAAGTGTAAATTATAGCTTTTTCTTGGCTATGCCATGTTGAATGGGTTAATATTTTAGAGGTTTTAGTTTATTTTTTTTTGCTATATTAATTTTAATATCAATTATTTTCATGTAATGAGGAAATTAGAGTTGATAATATAGACTTTAAGTAAATGACTTAAAAATTGACTCATAATGGCCGTTATTATAATAATAGAGAGCTTAACTGTAAATCAAACATAAAAAAGTAAATGTTCCCACAGATATTCTTTGTTCAAATGAAGTCAAACATATTTTTCTAATTAATTTTTTTATAAACATGCTCTAGTTTTATAAACAAATGTGAAATAATACTGAAGTGATTTTTTGTGTTAACTTTCTTGTGTACACTTCTCAATATACAGTGGTTTTAATATTATAAGAAAAGCTATACATTAAAAAATATATTTAATGTATGTATGTGAAGGTAGATGTATAAATAATATTTTTTGTTTACCTAATGTTATTGTTAAATAATAACGTTAAGATTATATTTTTAACACAATATAGTTAGACAATTAAAACAGACGCTAAGAAACAATATTAAAATAATCATAGACTTGACCTAACTCATAGAATATTTCGGTCAATAGGCCGCTAGCACCTTCGGAATTGTAATTATATTGACAGCTGAATAAACCTTGAAAACACCGCGAGTTACTACACTGAGCTCGTTAAAACAACAAATGCATATTACATGTATATCAAAATATTAAGTTTCTGACCTTCCGCGCTCTGATTCAGTGATGGTGGCGCAGCAGACGCTTGCAAGTCCTTCTTCTGTCCACTTTTAGGTGGATCCGAATCAGAATCATCGAAAACTAGCGTCCTGACCGACTGTGAACACCGACGATCCATTGCCACTCACTGCACTAAACACAAATAAACTATTATTTTCGCCATTTATGAACACCCGACGACTTTTTACGTATAATACATCACATATATGTAATGCACAATTGAATACGATGTTCAGAGAGGGATAAATTAAGCCGCTTTATTTCATAACAAAATGAAAGTATTTATATGTTGTAGGCCATCGCAATTTACACGACACACGGCTCCTTACAAATTGAAGTGACACTTTAGCGTTTTGAAAGATGGCTCGCTGTTCGCCTTTATCTGACTGTGTTGCCGTTTTGATATGTATTTTTTTTAATAACAAAGAAAATTAGATAACGTTCTGAAACATCTAATATTGAAATTACTTATATTCACTATTTATATTCACAAAAATTAATCATGATGTATTATGTAACTTTCATTGAAATCTGAGATGCAAAGCAACTGTAATATTATCACACTTCAATTATAGGATGTAAATTTTCTTATCTTTTTATTCACATTACTCTTAGTAATTTAACGAAAATGTATTATTATTATCCTTAACAGAAATTGATAATCCGAACTATATCTAATAAAAATTGTCTACTACTACAAAGTCGTCTAACAGCAAACACGACGACAAAATCGACTTCATGATTATTTTGGAAGCATTGGCTTAAATAAATTTCATATGTCTGTATGTTTGCACGTGAATTTTTTTTTATTATTTACATTATAAGTACATCAAATATAGTACAATTAGTGGAACATTATATCTTTAGGTTAAGGCTGTAGTTATATTTATGTGAAAAAACCATAAAATAATTATCACCTGGCATTACATATTTTTAAATGAGATGCTATTTATTACCTTTTGTATTAAATTCAATTTTTTTTTATGCAACATATAATCTTCGAACGATGATATCCATTTACGGTTAATTCGTTCAAATTAGTTTTTGTTTATGCCATATAAAGCTATTCTTGTACAGTAACTTAACAAATGTTATTATGGTTGAGTAGAATTTTTTGCTTATGAAAACATAAAGTAATATTTTCAACACCTAGAAATAAAAGTAAGCTGTAACATTAGAGATGCGGATTTCAACCTTAATTGTACAAATATATCTCTAGTAATTTAAACGAATATAGTCTGTTGAAATTCAAATACATTTAGTTTTATTTCATTGAGGTAACATTAAAAAGTCACATTAACGTTTAGAAACACTTTATGAATGTATTCACGAGTAGCGCCATCTGTTAAGAAGTTTACATTTTTTATATAAAATAATTACCATATACAAAAATTTGCGCGTTATGTCACAACTTATAAAAGTTTTGTAACAGTGATTTTTTTGGTAATTTGCCTACAAGGGGTAAAAGATCAGCATGCTTATCATTAATTTTGATTTCTAAAATGAATATCATCCAAATTGAAACTAGATATATAATATTTTACGCCAGTTTTTAGCGCCATCTGTTGGCCATGATTGCAAAACAATAGTTTTTCCCGTCAAAAGAAACGGAAAAACACGAGTGTGCGTCGCCTGTAGTAGATATCAGCTGAATTATTCGGCTAAAATGCCCTGGCACGGGCATACGTAGTCGTCGGTCCGCCATTACGACGCAGCCGAGACACGTTCGTCGTATTTAGTTAAATATTTTCGTTTATAAATGAGTAATAACGCTCATGAGCTAAGTAATCGACTTCTGAATGCGTTGGATAGCAATTACAATGTAAGTTTGCGAGTTTAGAGCGGCTTAAGTCTGATAAGCGAGTCGGAGATACGGAAACGGTCCGCACGAGCCTGTGACACCCGACTCGAGTCGCGAGTCGGCCTCACCAGAGGTGGTGTGAGTGCCCTGCACCCCTCCGGCGGCCCGAGGGCCTGTGTTCAGCCCGGCACGAGGCCGCGTGTGAGACGTGAGCGTTGCGAGTGATGTACGGGGCCACTGACGTCGCCAGCGCTCCTCCCGTCCCTCCGTCCCTAGTGCCAAATGTTTTGCAATGTGAAAGTACGAAATTGTGCCACGCGTGACCTTTCCCGTTGATTTTCGTCAGGTTGTGCTCGGTTTCGTTTAAATTTATAGAAAAGCGAAAATGTGTATGGTTATACAAGTAGTTGAGTTGGTTGGAGGCAGCATGGAATGTTCTTGCAGGCGCGTGGTGCGTGTTGGTGCGCGCAGCCCCTCGACACTTTGCAGGGTGTTGTGGACATTTGTGCACCTTTTTATTAAATGTATATGGTGCAATTTCAGGTCAGTCAAGTTTTCGCAATAATTTAGAATCTGTATGCTATTTTCAATGCTGTTGAAATAGCAGTTGTCTCTAATGTGGTTAGATTGATCTAGTGGAGAGATTTTTGTTCATCATGTTGATTGTTACTTCCTGAATCTTGCTGCAGTTTTTAAGGGTTACATTATATATTTAGTGTCATTTGAAATTCAATTCCAAATTTCGAAACATCATGTCACACTTAATATTTATGATTTAAATTCTAAAATCTACCATTATATCATAGCAGTTCCAGTGTGGTCAAAGGCAGACTACATGTTCGTTGACCTCAGTATAAATTAATTATATGAATATTCTACTAAGACAATCAAGTTCAAATCAAATGTTAGGCATTATTTTTCCTTAAAACTTTTTTTGTTTGTATCATTAAAATTTTCCTCTGTACAGAGTTTATACCCAAAAAGTAAAGAATGACATTATGAACCATATTACATATTAGCACAGAAAGTAAAATAGATGTATATTTTTTTAATGGTTTATTGAAATTTCATGGTTCATCAATAATCATAAACAGTTGCATACATACAATATTTCTTTGAATGTGTATATTGCTTAGATGTTTCAGGATTGTCGATTGAAGTGAATAAATACAATGTGCATTGTGCACTTTACTTCTTATACATAAAAAAAAATCGGCTTTATGCTGTATTCTTCATGTAGATAGGCAGAGGGAACCTAGTGTTAAGGCACTCCATTCATCGTCAGACATCACTAGTGTGAAGTTTTCTTTATAGCAGCTTTTTTTATTTACTAAAATTGAAATAGAACAATAGATTTTAATGTAGAATTTTCTTTTTTTTTAATTATATTGTATGAAAGTTTAAACTACTTTCTACTGAATTCTGGAGGCATTGCATGTTGAGTCATGGAACTCAACACCACACTTCTAAATTAATAGTTCATCTCCTTGAGTGGGAGTCCCTTTAAACCCACTAGTTGTTTTTCAGTCAGACTCTGTCACAACTGAGCCGTGTGTTTAAGGTAACGATAGATACTATGTACAGTGGTATATATGAAAACATATACAATCTATAGCATTTGTTAATATATGGACTGTGCAAGAAATAGAATTTTTCTATTTCCATCATAAATTCTATAAATTAACACATTCAACCAAACAAACTATTCAGCTTTATAATATTGGTATCAATTAAAAAATTTGAAAGGCCCATCCAAAGAGAAACCATCCATCCACCAATTATTACTTTCCAAGCTCAAATATTTAAAGAATGAAATAGCATATGGGCCTATGCCCAACATGTCCTAACAATATTTATTAAAGGTAATCTCTATAAAATAAGATTGCTTCCATAGTGAGGAATGAAAATATTAAAAAAATATATTTCACTGAGTGGTAATTAAATCAATAACAGTTGTGTTTACAGTTGCACACTTGTGCCCCTTGACCACAATGGCTGTTAGTATTACCTAAGAGAAAACTAACATATTACTTCTTGAAGTTTTCATGAAATGTATTCAAAATATTCTTTTCACTTTTGCAAATAAATTTTGTATTGTTGAATAAATATGTCCCTGCCGCTGCCTCTGAAGGCAGTTCTTCCAAGAAGTTTTGTCTATGTTTAAATTTATTTTAATGTAATGAAAGAACAAATTAAAAAATTTTGAAATAAAAAAATACAAAAATAAAAAAATTTGCAAAATAATATAAAATTTTTAAATCTGTTAATAAATTAGACCCAATGGGATTTTTTTTATATAACTAAAGTACTAATAATTACAATTTCTTTATAGGCATATATTTTAAAACACATAGATCCATTTTAGTACACAACACATTATGTGTCGCTCGGCAGAGCTCAATGTTGTATTTTGTCTTGTTTCCATAGTAGGGAAATTAAATAATTCAATGTGAATTGAAGCTATAAGTCTTGGTTACAGTCAGACACTGTACCACTGTACTGCAAAAATTGTCATTAAAACAAACTTACTCATATTAAAGAAATTATCTTAAATGTAATATTTCACATATACTTCGCAACATGAGTCACAAATTAAGAACTCTATGAAAATAACAGCCACATACAATTTTACATCACTTATATAACTGGAATACTTGCTACTGTCTTTGCACTGAGAAAAAATTATGAAATTTAATTATTAAATTTATTTCTATTTCAAAAAATAAGTTAAAACATTTACAAAATAGCTATGCATTTCTTAATAAAATACAAAAAAATGATTATCAAAGTATGACGTTTCTTGGGCCTCATACATGAGCCATTTTCTGATAAATGACCCAAACATACAATTTTCAGTCTCCAATAACACTAAACAATATAGAACACCAAATAAATGGTAATTTACTATATTCATTTTAAAAATGGGAAAATATCCTTGTCAATTATTATTATATTGTGGTATAAACTGTTTTAAATTAATGTTACAGATACAGAATAAAGACACTATTTTTAACTGAAATAATAAAACAACAATTTTCAATAGTTTTTGTGTGCTTTGTATATTGTTAACATATGCAAAGTCATGCACATCTACACCATACTTATATATTTATTATAAAAAATTATACATAAAACTTGCAAATCTTATAAATATCTATATGAATTTTTATATGAAATTTTATGCAAAAAAATATTTTTTTTAATATTTTAATTTAATATTCATTTAAGATAATATTTAATTACTCATAGTAAAAAAATGAAATTTTGCTAAATATTTAATATATCAATATGAATAATAATTTAGAAAATCTTTTTGTAATAAACAAACTAAATTACAATATATGGGGAAATGATCACACAGTATTCTAAGAAATGTAAACAAACTAAAAATATTTTGATCAATGCAAAAGTGCAAAGTCAATGCATGAAATGACTATACCAACAAATAACTGTTATCACAAGCCAAGATAAGCATTAATGTCAAATTGTTTATTATTTATATTTGTGTCTTAATTTAGAATATCTTTATTATATTATCTTTCTTTGAATTCTGCATATAGTCGAGTTGGCAGAAGAACCTAGTATCAAAACACTCCAATTTTCAAGACATAGTGTGTTGAGAAGAGAGCGAAGAAATAATTAAGTCTTTACCCGAGTAGAAAATGAACCCACAAAGTGTTATTTTCAGATGATATGCCGCTGTATCACAATGGCAGTTATATTTATTGAATTAATATTCCTATTTATTTTTTAAAACAAACTCTATTTATGGTAAAAAATCTAAATTATTATTATTATTATATGTTAATATTTTAATCTATAGGGTGTTTTGTATCTGATATAAGATTTTTTGGTCTTCTGTCATCAGTGACTACAGTACTATTATCTCATAAATTAATGAGGAGCTTATTTATCAGTTGAATAATTTGACATGGAAGTTTTTAATGTAAGATTTGAATAGATTTATTATTGATTATTTTGGTGTGGGCTACACCAGATTAGTAAAACAACCATTTTCATCAATTAGAAGAACAACCATTTCGTCACTTCTGATTTTGGTAGCAAGGTAGAAAAATTATGTCTAGATGGAAAAATAATTAATGTCTAGATGTAAAAAATTCTATAATTGGAAGTATTATACAAACATATTGAAATGAAAATTGAGGTGGTGACCCAACTACCTTGTGACATAAGATGTAACCTACATTAATGTAGTACACCTTTATCCTCATAAATGACATTATCTAACAACTCATCAATTTATTTTCAGACATAGATTTTTCTTTCTAGATTTTCTATCTAAGACTTATTTTCAAAGTTGTAACAGGTGAAATTGTGGGCAAATACCAGTCTTCGAATAGACCTAATTGGTTATTTTTTCACATATTTTATGATATGGTCCGAATAATGGATTTGCTCATATGGTTTGCTCAGTTTTTTCAGCTGCAGTTTGATTACAATAGTTAGGAATTGCCACTTTCTTTTTATGCGTTTGAGTAAATTGATTGTAGCTCGTAAAACGCTGCCGGAACTATAAAATGAATGAAAATACGTTGATAATATATTCATAGATTTTTTTTGTATTGATATAGTGATAATGCTAATCATAAAAATTAAATTTTAACAGCCTATGTTATTAATTATAGATAAAAAATAGGTTGAATTTGGTATTTTTCTTTTCATGAAATTATTTTTTGTGTAGCTCATTATGACGTGGTTACCAGAATTCAATCGAAACCTGTTATTTTCCAGGTCGTCGACATGCAGACTGTTAACGAAATCATATCCATTTTGGAAAAATTCAATATCACAAAAGAGCTGTTGGAGGTAAGATTACAAAAAACGTCTAAATGTTACTTGGTACAATGGTCGAATCAAGTCTTAGATGCCTAATGCCTATAAGAATAGATTTTTTTATTAATTTGTAAAAACGGATATGAGTCTTTATACTAAAATATACCCACAACATGGAAATGTGTTAAGATAAAGTAAATCGACATGAAATACTTAACATATTACAAGTTTTTATTATTATAATTGAGTGTACATACAAAGTAGGTATATACTAGAAAAATAATTTTCCACATTCATTCTTTAAGTTCAAATGAACTTTCATTGTCAGAACTGATATTTTTTGGCAGAAACTAAAATTGGCATCAATGTCTTGTATACAGACTTTGTATGAAATCATTTTAAAATTAAACTTTCATTTTCAAAAAATACTTATATGAATTGAGTGAAACTATTTAGGAACATTTTTTTGGTCACTAGTTTATTTTTTTAAGGTTAATATAATAATTTTGATTTTACTCATTAGAATAAGGCAATGTATTTGAACCTGTTACCTACACATACAGTATAAATTTGTAAAATAGTATATAAGTTCCACTGTTCTAACTTGTATACACTTACAAAATAATATATATATATATATATATATATATATATATATATATATATATATATATATATATATATATATATATATATATATATATATATATATAATTCCATCTTCACAAATGAAAAAGCAAGCTTCATAATAATATTAAACATAACTACAGTAACAATGTAAGAGCGTATCGTAAGTTATATAATAAATCTTATTGTATAAAAGTGATGTTTACAATTTACAGGTGTAACGAGATCGACGGATCAACGGTTGTCTATGGGTAAAGAACCTCATTACCTATCCATTTCACCACTATGTATAGTCGACGGTTTTTAGTGATTCGGCAGATATTTGATAATTTGTGATTTTTTTGAAAAAATTCTTTAGATTCTTGAAGAAAATTGTCAAATTCAGCCCAACATTTGTCTGCTCGTGATTTTTTTCTTAATAAATAAATGATGGGCCTTTTGTTTAATGTGTTAATTTCAAAAAAATTAACTTATAAGTCTTGGAAATATGATGGATTTTTTTTAATAAGCAAAATTTTATCAAAAACTTTCAAGGGCTGTAGCAAAAGTTTTTTTCAAAAGTACAGAATAATCTCTGACAGTTTCAATTGAATTGGCTAATGTGCTTGAATTGTGGTTAATATTAACTTTCACACACTGTGAAAGAATATTTCGCAAGTCATTATTTTGTATTATACCTTCTATTTTAAGAATTACAAATGAAAATAAAAAAATAACTACTAGAAGTTTCTTTTGGAAAGTATTAAAGAAACATAAAAAAATTGCTTATTAAAAAATATATAAGTTTTATGAAAGTGAAAATTTTGTTCATACATATTACATAAATAAATATTTGTGAGTATGTTTTCTCTATTGAGAAGTCGAGCTATTGAAGAGTCGGCTGCATTTGACAATTTTCTTCAAGAATCCGATTTTTGCAAAAAAAAATCAAATATCTGCTGAACCACTGAAATTGGCCAACATACATTAGGGTGAAATGGATAGGTACTGAAGTCCTCTACCAAACGGCGATCCGTCGATCGCGTTACACTCTGTACATAGAAGTACTATTAAGTCACTTGTTCCTCACGTTCCGACCAATTCATAAGGTAGAGATAGAGATTGTGTGTCGGTGTGTGAGTGGCTTATTTTTGTTACCAGAGCGCAAAAATGAAAATAAATCATTCATCGAGTAAGAGTAGAACGAGTCGACGGTTGTGGGCGTCACGATAACAATCGTACGTTACAAGAATGCGACTTTTTTAAAAACGTTTTTTTTTTTTTCAAATGTGATCAAATATAATAAATAATAAATTATAAATAATTCCTATGCATTTTCATAACTATTATCGATTATTTTTCCAGACCACCAGACTCGGTAAGCACGTGAATGAGTTGCGGCGGAAGACCACGGACCCCACTCTGGCGAGGCGCGCCAAGGTGCTCGTCAAGAGGTGGCGCGACCTCGTCATACCCGCTGTAGCATCGCCCGCTCATACTGGTAAACCTCAATGAAATTAAAATAATTTATTGCCCTGAGTAAGATTCGAGCCCGTAATCTCTGCGTTTTGCCTCGACTCCGGAGCGAAAATATTAAAAATATATAATTAAAAAAATATTTAATTTTCCTCGAAGAGGGACACTTTGTGCCCCTATGTGTGTATTTGTGTGCGCACAAAGTGTGACTGTAAGAATTTAACTTTTCTTTCAAATTCTTAATAAGAAATGTACATTTATTATTGTTTATCTTTTATTATTAAATTAAGTAGGAGTAAACAAGTGGTCAGAAAAGTGGAATTTAAATTGATAGCTTTGTTACAACACTAAATAAAATAAAATATGTGAGAAAAATAATGGGAGAAATATCATAGTGCCTCATTTTGCTACAGGATCGAATAGATCTTCCGCTGAACGTGTGGTGCGACGGCTGGGCGGCACCCCACTCACCTCCCCTGCACTCTCAAGGGTCAGTTACTCTTATAAACTCACTATAAATGTAGAATATATGTGTAAAGTTGTATCGAATTTACAGTTTGGATGAGGTCGATTATTGCCTCTCTAAATTTATTTGAGAGATTAGTTTTAGAACTATTCTCTCGAATAAATAATTATTCAAGAGAATAGAGAGTAATTCTACCTTTTTAGAAAACGTATAATTTTTTTTATGTAGCGGGATTTGAACCCGCGCCTCTTGGACAGTTTTTATTTGATTAGCTAAACGAGATTAACTACTAATAGTTAATCTCGTTTGATTTTCTAAAAAGGTGAAGGAATTACTAAGACTTTTCTGGTTTTACACCATAATAAAATTTAAATATTTATTTTCATTAAAAGATAATTACACTGTTTGATATAAAAATATATTTAAATGAATATTGTGTATTAATATAACTAGTTTGTGTGTTTACAGCAAGTGGTGAGTCCCGCGGTGCCGAGCCCTCGACCTCCGTCTAGGCCAGGTAACACTTACATACAACCTCTTATATATTATTTTAAAAATATATTAGAAAATTACTAATTTGAATTAAATTAAATACTCTAAATGATATAACTCAAAGTGTCGGTCCATATTAAATGTTTGTGCAATTAAGCATACTCTTTGTATATACTATACCAATGGCCCGCTTGGGCTACATTGCTATTAATAATATACTATACCAATGGCCCGCTTGGGCTACATTTACAATAAATAATATTGCACCTTATTGACTTACCCCAAATCTAATCAAACTTATTATGTACTAGGAGGCGCGCGCGGCTTCGCCCGCTTATTTGCACCCTTAGGGGGAATTCTAAAAAACCACGAAACACGTGTTCAATAAAATATTTTTAACAGTCTGAATTTAAATTTTTATAAAAATCGGTGGCGATTTAAAGATTTTTCCATACAAAATTTCAACCCCTTATTTGCACCCTTAGGGGGTGAATTCTAAAAAACCATGAAACACGTGTTCATTGAAATATTTTTAAGTGTCTAAATTTTAAATTTTATAAAAATCGGTGCCGATTTATTTATTTTTCCATACAAACTTTCAACTCCTATTTTATCCCTTTAGGGTTAAAATTTTTCAAAATCCCTTAGTGGATGTCTAGATTACGAAAATAAATTTTACGTTTCTACGCACAGCGGTTACGGCTGTGCGTGCCGTGCTCTTGGTCAGTCGGAACATTTCCTTTTATACAACTCTAAAATCTTCAAATTTAATTACTAAAATTTTCAAATGATACATTTTAAATGACATGACATAAGTAGAAGATGACATAAGACCGGTTAATGTGATGTAATGTAGTCTTCCTCCATAATTGGACTATCTAATACCAAAAGATTTTTCTATATTTTATCATTATTTCCCGCGTGTTCAGCCAAAGAAACATTTTGGCTTTATGATATTTGTATATATAACATAATAATTTTGCAAATGATATTATTTTTACCGGATTAATCGCGTATATTTGCGATTATACATTATTGGGAACCCGACGTTTCAAACATTTTGCAGTAGTTTGTGGTCACGGGTCCAGAGGGTCAAACTGAGCACCAGTCGATTAATCCGGTTAAAATAATTTCATTTAAAATTTGTAATAATCGTGAAAATCAAAGAATTTATTAATAATATTTATTCGGTTATTAATAATATTTTGTTTTCCAGCCTGGGGCGGCTACGAGTCAGACTCGCAGGACGTCATCCTGGTGGATGACGACCCCGCGTCCCCCGCGGCCGCCCCGCCCGCCCCGCCGCCCCCCGCCCCGCACAAATCTCTTACACCACGTGGGTATCTTTGATTCTATGTATAGTTTTATGCATTCACACACATACAGTGGGGTGGGCTAAGGGCGGTACATCAGAAGCGTAGTGTCTTAACACTATTTTCCCCATGTACCGACCAATTTACAAGACATTGTGGGTTGAGAACTCAACGCCGCTTTTGTATTATTACCAGAGAAAGAAAATGAAAATAGTTCATTCCAAGTGGGAATCCTACCCAGAACGGTAATATTATTTTCATAGTTAGACGTTGTGTTCCACCTCACGTCAGTGAAATACTAGTTTTATTTCATTATATAAGCTGTATGTGAGATCGTTCTGCCGAAGCGGTACAAGCGTATGACTAAACGCGGTGATTAGAGTTCGAGTCTCATTTGGGAGTACTTAATATGTTCTTTTTCTCCCTTTAACAACCAGCCAAAGCGAGGCGTTGAGGTCCACCACTCGAAACGCAATGCCTCGGTACTTCGTTGACGTGGCAGAGTGGTATAGTCTGACTGACTTTCAACTCTATAGTACAATCATTTGCTTGATCTCCACGTGTGGGAATGATTTATTTTCATTTGCCTACTTTGGCAAATAAAAGTGTGGCTTTGTAAAATTTTCAATTTTGTATACATCATTTAGTGATTTGTAAACTACTGTCGTCAAGAGATTATTCAATCGTCTAATGCATTTTAGATTTTCAATATATCTTTATTGAAAACCTTAACAGCACATTAATTCATATATTTTACATATCATTATAAATAAGTATAAATAATGTGTACTTGTATATCTCTAGCTGTGAAGAGGCCGCCCACCCCGGACCTTCTGTATGATGAAAAAAAAGCGAAAAGGGACAAAAAACCCAAAAAGAAAAGGTGAGTACATTATATTTATATGTCAGGTGTATAATTCATATGACAACTACTTATACAGCACGGTCGACGAGTCGTGGCCGTCCTGATGTTAGCCTACAGACTGCGCAGATTTGATTCTAGGATTTTTCTTCATGTTATTTTAGAAAAAAATAAGCGCAAAAACATAATAAAAAAATAGTCAAAGCCTACTTAGAGCAGCCGTGACTCTTCGGCCGTTCTCTAATTTTGAAGATGAAGATTTCAAATAAATGAAGATGTCTATTACAAAATTATAATTTTTAATATCAATTTTTAAAGATTTTAAAATAAATGTTTCATTCTAATATCATGTATATTCATAATAATATTACTTTTTAATATCTGACAATTTTTATTTTCTATTAATAACAAAAAAGGATTCTGTACTTAAAAAAAAATAAGAAAAAAAAAATATTTAATCGAACATAAAACTAATTACAGGCCGGGCCACAGTCGCGCGGGCTCTGGCACGGAGGCGACAGGAGGTGAAGTTCAGCCTCCCTCTCATGCCCTCCCGCATGGGGCCCTGCCTTCGCAAGGGGCCCACCCCCAAGGGGCCAATCACGCGTGGGGGTCCCGCAATGGGTCCGGGCGGCGTAATGGGTGGCGGCGAGACGCCCCCGACCCTTACGCCGCGCTAGTGAACCGTCTACCTCCTGCTGGGGCTAAGGTGACTTTATATTTTATTTAGCTTCACGTAGTATCCCGCACGTGTATCGAAATTTGGTTGTGATGTATCTTGATAAGAACATATGATTTAGTGGTTAGACCAAGCTTTCAAAGAGGCGCGGGTTCAAATTCCGTTTTAAACGGAAGTTTAGTATTAGTAGTCGATATTATACAATTATTAACGTTATATGTTTCAGGTGAAAACGACAAAGGAGCTTTTGGAGCAAATCCAGTTGCGAGGCTCGGCGGTCCCCTCGCGCCCTGCCTCCCCCCGTTCGCCCGCCTCCCCTCACTCCCCTGATGTTATGGTCATAGAGCCCGATCGTTAGTATTATATAATTTGTAATTGATTTTTACATATTTTCTTATCAGTGGTTAGGGGATCTAGTGTTAAGAGACACTTTGCACCTGACGCGCGTATGAGTGGCCTTCATTGTTAGCTTTGTCTTTTTACCAGAGTAAGAAAATGCTTATTATTTATTTATTTCCCTGAGTAGAAATTGAATACACAACCATTGTGCGTAAGTAAGTAAGGCGCCAAGTCATTTGGGCCGGCTGAATGATTTATTTTATTACAAAGTCTAGCAAAAAATTTTTTTTAAGTCATTACTCATAACTTGCAGCCCCTATAACAGTGGATTCACCGTTACGGAATGGCAATAGCGACTCCAAACTCATAACGGTCGACGACGACGACGAGAAGCCCGCGCTGCCCCCCTCCCCCGCGAAGACCGCCCTGCCCCCGCTCGAGGAGGAGCGCCCCTACGTGGAGTGCACCTGCGGGGAGGCCGAGGAGGAGGAGGGGTGCCCCGCGGCCGCGCGCGCCGCCCTGCGCCCGCTGCACGTGCGCGCGCTGCACCACGCGCTGCTGCCCGGCGTCAACGGCACGCGCGCGCCGCCCGCGCCGCACCGCTTCGCCGTGCGCGCGCCCGCCCGCGCCGACGACCCCGCGCTCTTCGCCAGCGTCGTGCCGCTCTACCAGTACTCCGACTACGCCGACGACTACTGCGTCAAGAACCTGGCGCGCGTGCCGCTCTGCCCGCGCCTGCCCTGGACGCAGTTCGCGCCAGCGCCGCCCGAGCCGCCGCCGCCGCCCTCGCCGCCGCCCGCGCGCCCCTACCCCGCCGAGCCCGACGCGCCCGCGCCGCCCCCGCCGCCCGCGCCCGCGCCGCCGCCCGAGCCCCCGCGCGCCGCCGCGCCCGAGCGCCCCGCGGTCGCGCCCGAGATGATGAGCCTGCCCCACTTGGAGCCCAGCGAGCGGCTCAAGGCGCCCATACTGTCCGCGGAGGACGTCACCCAGTTCGGCGAGCCGCGCGGCGATGTCCGCGAGGTGAAGGAGTTCGTCGCCGCGACCCCCGAACACCGCACCGTCGAGAAGACGAAAACGGAGGACGTGGACGGGCGCACGCTGTACGCGCTCTGTGAGGCGGCGTTGAGCCGCGTGCCCTACTCCTACGAGCAGACCGCGTGCGCGCCAGTCGTCACGCTGCCGCTCGTGCCCGCGGGCGAGGTGGAGGCGGAGGCGGAGGCGACGTTGGAGGCGGAGGCGGCGCTGGAGCGCGCGCTGGAAGAGGCGGCCGCCTCCACGACGCGCGACGCGCTGGGCCGCCCCGAGCGCCCGGCACTGTTCGCAGAGTGGCACGAGTGCGCGCGCCTCGGGGACCTCGTGGCGCTGCCCTACGTGGTGATCGACTGACGCGCGACCCCGCGACCCCGCGACCCCAAGTGTCCTTATGCTAGGTTAAGTGAGCGAGTGCGCGGAGAGGCCGCCCGCGGAGGCGCGGCGACTCCGAGCTAACCTCTAGACTGTCGTACTGAGTTATCTTGTTACCGATTGTGATTTATAAAGAATTAGGTCATTAATAATAATAGGAGTTCCAATTGTATATTATACATATATATTGCTATATCGAGTCAAATATCAGATACGAATTAGATGGAGTTCTCGAAAGAAATAGTTATTTTCAATACATTGCAAGTGTTTTTTAATAAAAAAAATGTTAAGCGCCCGGCTTAGTGGGTCTGAACTGTTCCGATGTGCCAGATGATTTGTGCCAGAACTCAGTGTTAACTCAAATTTAGAAAAATTTGAAATACCACAAAAAAATGTTTATCAGTTTTCGAAAAAAAACTTTTAGTCCAAATTTTGTTACAAATATACATGTTGAAGTGATATTTTATGATTGTGCTTTGTAGTTTAGTAACTAGTATCACTTAGCTTATGTTAATTTATTGTCATGTTTCTAACGTTTATGTTACTTTTATTATAATATAGGTTTCAGATAGGCGATGCGAGTAGTAGTTGTATGTACGTAACGACCACACTTGCAGTTATTTAAGTTTCCTATGCACATAATAATACTATGGACCTATAAATATTGTTAAATATCGAGTTTTGAACTCCTTTTTTAGTTTATGCGAAATATTTTGATCAAAAAATCCAAATCGCACCCATAGATGATCCAAAACCATTGACATTTTTTTATAATGTAAACTTTTAACATATTTTCTATAAACCAAAGTTGTACTCGAGGACCAAGCGTTTTGTTGTTAGGGTTAAAGTGTACTTGTTTCATAAAATATTTTGCTAATTCTGATTTAATTAGAATTTTGTTAAACAGGTAGAAACCTTTTTTGTATTAACTAAATTGCTCATAACCTATTATTACAATTGTGTAAATATTGAATTTCTTTTTAAGATACAAACAAAATACTGCCAAATATATAGCTTTCGCAGTGCTAAGTTTTACCACTCATCATGCAATGTCTCAAAAATTGGACAGTTCGTGGGGAACAAAGGGTCTTAATTAACACTAGGTTCCCTCTGCCCACCCTGCTATATGCGGGATAGAGCGTGAAGCTTTTATTAGCATTGTATAACATACGATTTCTCTAAAACTACTGTATGGATAACTTCTTGAATCGAGCTTTTACAGCACTTATGTAAATAAATTGAATCTATTACTATCTAACGTACCAAATATGAGTTGTGAGAGACAAAAGTATATCTAAATTGTCAAATTATATATTATTATCACAGTGAGATGTCCAAAGTAGTAAGGTATTAATCCTTGTTAATAATTGGCTCAATTGATTGGAATACTTGTATGCTTCTAATTGTCCGTTCATTGTTATATGTATTATATTATTATTTTTTGTTTTTAATAAGAAAAAAAGAAATAATTAAAGACCAAAATTAGGAAATTGTTAGTTTTTGTACATACTATATAACAATGACTGTAATGAATACAATAAAAATGTAGATGAGAATGAATCTTAAAAACGCTACGGTTTAGAAAAAAAACGCCGGTCGTTCTGCGTTTTTGAGATTTCGCTCCAGCCTCCTTATAGATAGTCAAGGGCTCTCTGTACCATCGATTTATTTTTATATTCAATATATTTCTAGTACATATATATATTATAAAGCAGATCCACTAAACTGAGGCGAGCCAGGGCCTTACGAATGCGCGGGTGAGTCCGGGCGTGGAGCTTGTATAGACGGCGCACCCGACTGCCTTTGATGGACGTGATCCAAAATTTTGGTAAAATATAAAAGCAAAATATATGTGTTTTTATTACGATTTGTATGTTTTATTTTTACCTGAATGTCGTTTTTATAATTGGTGAGCGGCTATTCAACTATATACTGTGTTGTTTAATATTTGTATTTCGTTGCGTATAAAACAGTATGGGACAATGATATTTTTAAATATAGATAACTTATTGAGCTACATACTGTGTTGTTTGAATGTAGATAAATCTTAACGAATAGGCTTTCGTCAAATTTATTCCTTTATTTGAATATACTCACCAGTAAATTGTTGATACGTGTATCTATGACGTGTACGGGAAAAAGCCAAAAACTAAAGTATATAGTAGTCTTTAAAGGGTGTACGTGAGATTGAATAGCATGAAATTCGATAAAACATACATAGATATAACAAGTTTTAGTTTTTTGAAGCCAGTCCTGGCACAGGGGCACAAAGTGTGACTGTAAGCGTTATTGTTTGCGGGTTCGATCTCGAGGAAATGAAATATTTATTTAAATTTATATTTCTTTATTTAGAGTTCAGTTCTGCCACTCAACACTCATTGCCTCCAAATTCAGCGGAAAGTGGGGAACGGAGTGTTCCCTCACAACAAACACACTAGGTTCCCTCTGCCTCTTGACTTTCGAATGTGATTTTCGCCAAATAAAAACGTTAACATGAATTTTAGCATTTATTTGTATTAGAAATTAACAATTCTTTACAAGCATAACATATTATAATGAATATTTTTAGATATTTTTTTAAAACTTGTCAGAAAAGAGTATTATTAGAAAGTATAAATACATCTTATACATTTTATTTTATAAAGCCTAAAAGTTTCTGTGCGCATACACCCCACATTGGTAAGTAGGGTATTGGTGATCAGGAAATGGGGAGTTTGGGCGGTTACGGAGTGGTTCCTTGGTAATTACTAACCTATTAAGTAACAAAGATACAAGAAATAGTACCTAACTTTCGTTTAATTGTAGAGATCTATTTTTTATACTTTTTGGGCAATAATATTAGAAATGACGACGTCCATTGCCAGACATTGACAGAAACGAATTTACTAACCAAGAAGTAAAAAATACATATTAGTCAATAGATTTATTCATAAAAATATAATTTACATACAAAATGACAGAAGGCACTCGGCTTTATATTAATGGCACATTAAAGTGAGTTGACAAGACACCCCGCTCTTGCACACTTACTAGCGTTTTACTTAGAAATAGTTATAATAATCAGAGAGTTTATTAAAAAATGCGTTTTTAACTTAATTCTTTTTTTTTAAAGAAATAAACTTTTTTAAAGAATAGATACAATCCTTTCCAACAAAATAATAAATGTTCACACAACATATTGTTGAATTATTTGAAATGCCAACCTAAATAATCTTATAATTAATTGAATATGAATACCTAATTAGAATGAGTTAAACAAAAATTAAGCCCTTATATTTTCATTAAAATTAACTTTAGAAAACAATCAGCGTTATTATAAATTTCTCAACATTTTAAGCAATTATTTATATGTAGAGATGTTATTAAAGAAACTTAACTATTTTTTAATATTGAAGTGAACTCATGTCTCATATTTGGCACAGTTCATATGCATCATAATAATTACACTTAAATATAATAACTTTACAGAGATTCTATTCGATTTCGTTTCATAGACGCGTAGATTAAACTATAGTGAAAAAAATATATATCATAATACTCAGAAAACAAAAAAAAAAGATTTTACAATCCTATTTAGTATATCCAGAGGTTCTCAAACGTAAAAGAAATTAAAATTAACATAATTATATATTAAATATTTTTTATAACAATAAAATATTGTTATTCAACATTTTATATATATGTTTATAATATAACAATTTCTGTGTGTCGGTTTATTGATACAATTACATAATAACACAAGGCATGGCGCAGCACAGTGGTAAACAGATGGGCACAGCGGTTTTCTTCTCAGTGTGCTTTTCGCGGCTTCGTGCGCCGGATTCGTACTCGTACATACCGCGTCCCGAAGCGTACGCGCCGCCACCTTGCATCATTGCCTGGGAATATATAATTTTTAATAAAGTAATTTGATTAAATGTTTTTTTATGAGAATAATAATAATAATAATAATAATAAAATAGCTTTATTTATTCCACAAGTACACATTATTTGAAAAGTACACATTATTTGCATTACACAAGTTTTATATATATACTAAATACTTATAATAAATTACACTAACTGTTTCTAATTGTGTAGGCTACAACTTTATATATTTATACACTTTTATATATAATATATTTATTTTAATGTGTTTATTTTAACTCCTTATTATTAATTGTTATTTATTTATTTATTTATTTTTAATTATGTGGATCCCCTCCGGGTAAAAGCCTCCCCCAAAAAATTCCATTTTTCTCTGTCTTTTGCAGTAAACATCCAATCTTTTCCTGCTTGTGCTACAATCTCGTCTTGCCACCGAGCGCGTGGACGACCTCTGCTTCTCTTGCCTTCTGGTCCTTTCCATTTAGTGACTTTGATTGTCCAGCGGTCATCGACAAACCTCGCAACATGACCAGCCCACCTCCATTTTAGAGATTGAGCAAAATACAAGGCATCTTTCACTTTAGTTTTTTTTCGAATATCTGTATTTCTGACTCTATCTCGCAGTTTTATATTAAGACAGCTTCTCTCCATTGCTCTTTGAGTTGTTTGGATTCTATATCTTGCCTTGTGATCGTATATCCACGTTTGGCAGCCATATGTGAGACAAGGTAGAATTGTTGTGTCTAGAACTATCTTTTTCAACTTTAAGGGTAGTTTTGATTTAAAAATGTCTTTTAAAGCCCAGTACTTTTTCCATGTAATAGCTACTCTTCTATTAATTTCCTGTATATTTCGGTCTAACTTAAATGAAATTTGTTTTCCTAGATAAATGTAGTTATCTACGTATTCGAGCGGCACGTTGTTAACTAATACCGGTAATAGCTCACTATTAGTCATAACTTTGCTTTTATCTAGGTTCATTTCTAGGCCTACGCGGGCGCTAGCAGATTGAAGTTCGTTAATCATTACATTGAGCTTATTCGAAGAATCAGAGAACACGACAATGTCATCCGCAAACCGTAGGTGGCTTAGACGTTGTCCATCTACATTGACTCCTTGCCCTGACCATGCTAAGTCTTCCATTATGTTTTGCAAGACTGCTATAAATAATTTCGGCGAGATAGGGTCGCCTTGTCGGACTCCTCGGTTAATATTAATTCTAGTACCCACTCTATCTAGCCTGATTTTACTAGTACAATTTACGTATATATTTTTGATAATATTTATATATTTTGCGTCTATATTTTGTTTGCTTAATGCTTCCCAGATGCTTAAATGTGAAACAGAGTCAAAAGCTTTCTTATAATCAATAAAAGCCAAGTAGAGTGGTTTTTGGTGCTCGCCATACTTTTCGATGACTTGATCTACGGTATAAATATGGTCTGTTGTACTAAAACCGCTTCGGAAACCTGCTTGTTCCTTCGGTTGGCATGAGTCTAGCTGTGATGATATTCTTTTCAGTAAACAAGATGCAAAAAGTTTATACAGGCAAGACATAAGACTTATCGGGCGGTAATTTCCTATATCTTTAGGATCACCTTTTTTATAAAGTAGAATAATTTCCGACTCTGTCCATTGCTGCGGCACAATTTCCTCTATTAGAACTTTATTAAATAAAATTGTAAGGGGTGTTAATAGTAGAGTTCTACCGAGCTTGATGCATTCATTGCTGAAATTATCTGGTCCTGGGCTCTTATCTGGTTTCAATTTATCTATTTGTTTCTTGATTTCTGTTTCCGTAAATTTTTGAATGCTCGTTGTTATTTTTGGTATGTCTTCTTGTATGGTTCTCGTTAAGTCTGATGTAGAATTATAAAGGCTTGCGTAAAAGTCTCTAGCTATGTTTACAATGCCACTCCGTGATGTACAGATGGTAGATCCCGTCTGTAGAGATGGAATCCATTTTTTTGAACTATCTAATTCTTTATAAGCCTTTTTAGTAGATCTCGACTTTTCTAGCCATTTTTCCAGTTTATGTAATCTATGATTTTCATAACATATTTTTATTTCTTTATTCGTTTGCTTGTATAAGTTTCTTAGTTCTTCCTTTTCCTTTTTAGTAAGTTTGCCTTTATTTTGTAGTCTACTTCGTTTTACCATTAATTGAATTGCTTTTTCCGATAGAATTGTTACTTTATTTGATGCTTTATTGTTTCTCAGGCTTGTTAATATCGAGTTTTCTAACTTTTTATAGTATTCGTTGACAGTATGCTTTTCATGGTTTACTATTAGATTAGGTATCAATTTACTTAAATTATTTATGTACAACTCTCGTTCCTCTGGAGTTTTTAGTAAGTTTTTAGGGCTGGTGAAGTTTTTTCTGCTCTTTTTTTCACACTTAGACAAAGAGTCGCTCTCAAAAGTCTATGATCCGTGCCAAAGGAAAAAGAATTCAGCACTTCGTAATTGGAGAATAACTTAGGTTTAGATGTTGTTATGTAATCGATTTCTTTTTTTGTGTTTTTGTCAGGGGAGATCCAGGTCCATCTTCGATTAGCTTTCAATTTAAACATTGTATTAACTATTTTCAAATTTTGTTCGGACACGTACTGAATAAATTTCTCTCCTCTCTTGCTTCTATTTCCGAAACCGTGAAAACCTGCTACTTTATTCTCGTAGTCCCTTGGTTTGCCAACCTGAGCGTTAAAGTCGCCCATGGCTATTATATAATGTGTTGAGATCAGATCATGAGCTTTTTCCAAGTCTTTATAAAATATATCTATCTCTTCTTGTGTGGAGCATTCTGTTGGTGCGTATGCCTGTATAATTGCGAAGTGTAAATTCCCTAGATTTATTTCTAATATGCAAACTCTTTCAGATATACCAGAAAAGCGAATAATATTTTCTTTATATTTTTTTTTGATAAGGAAACCTACTCCATATAGGCCCTTAGTTTGCCCTATGTAGTACATAATGTAGTCTTCGTCTTCTATTATATTTTCACCTAGCCTACGTACCTCGCTTAAGCCCAGAATATCGTGTTTTATATTACGGAGCGCAGTTTTTAATTCTAATAGTTTCTCGGGTGTAGACAATGATCTCGCATTTAGGGTACAAATATTTATTTTATTTTTATTTCCTGAGCGATTATTCTTTGGGGGGTTGTGGTCTGTAGCTCCCGTGGTGACCAGCCATGTTGGGAGAATAGGTTTTGGGGGGGAGAGTGTTAATTGCTATTTCAGTGTTGTTGAACTTTTTGGCTCTTGAGATTTTGTTGTTTTTTCAGGAGCAAACTGCAAAGTGGGCTATCTTAAGATATGTTTCTCCATGTTTTTTGTTTTATTAATTTTTGTAGGGTTACCTTTTTCTTTTTCTGCACTTGTTCTTGTTGCCTCTGGAGATACTGATAGAGCTCTTTTCTTTTTTTCGATATTTTGCTTACTGTTTTGTTGGTCCTTTAGGATTATAATTTTATCATACTTTATAATAGCAAATCTACCCTGCTCTCTTTCTTTCTCCACTTCTCTTTGGAGCTCCTTACGCTTGTTTAAAATTTCAAGTGGAAAGTATTCTTTAATATAGTACGGTGTTGGTTCTAGCTTTTTCTTATTTTTCTGAATTTTTATTTTTAGCCCCATTGTGGTTAGCGTTATAACTATAGGTCTCACTTTTTCGCCCTTTTTGCCAAGCCTTCTCGTGCTTTCGATGAAGCTACTGTCGCACTTGATGTTTAGTGTGTTGTTTATTATATTAAGAATTTTTTCCTCTAAATCCCAATAGTTCTTTTCAGTTTCAGCGACTCCAAATATAAGTAAAGTCCTCTGGCTCTGATTCCTCTCTAGTTCATTTATTTTCCTAGCTTGAATTTCTATTTTTTGTTCCAATAGTTCATTTTTAGTTTCCAGATATGTGAATTTTTCGTTAATATTTTTGTTGATAGCCTCTTTGATGTTTTCTTGTATGTTGTGCATGTCTGTTTTTTGTTGTCTCATTTCTTGTTGCATTTCTTTTAATAGGTTCTTTATTTCTTCCATTTTACTCAATTAATTAAATATTTTATTTAGAAATTGACGCCCTCTTGTGTTGAATAATAGCACTATTATACTGTGATAGCAGACGTAGCTAGGTCGATCTTGTATTATTTGGTTCTGTCCACTCCTCAATAGATGGCGCTAGGAATATTGATTTGTTAAAATAATACTTTTATTTTATAAGAATAATATAAACAAATATATTTCACTTGTTTTCTTATTTTATCACATCATTTACTCAGTAATTTGTCCACAATAGTTCTTCATATAATTTTAATTCTTGAGCACAAAAACTATGATACAGCTTTAAATCGGTGACCGTTATGATGACCTCCGGATTACACGTCTTTTTTACAAGTCTTTTACTGTTTTTAATGCAAACTTCATATGATCTTGGTAATTTGAGCACTTTTTACTGTTTTTACGTGAGACTTGGAATTATTCACAGGAAAAAAAGAATTATTTAACACAACTAACGACGGAACAGATGTTAACAGTGGCACTGTGGCGCCCCCCACATAGGTTAAAACTTTCAAATAAAATAGTTCCTTATCTGGATCTAAACGCTCTTATATAGGATATAGCATTATATTAGAATCTGAAATCAACTTTATATAGCTATAAGATTAAGAAGAACCTTTCAGTATATAAATATTATATTTTTTATGCATTACAAGGGCCTGAGGGGAGGGATCGCTAATAGTAGTCGTCTTTGAATGGACAAATTTTTTCTTCTTTGTTAAATGAATTTAGAGGATTTTTCTTCTGTTTGTAAATTAATTTTGTGTATGCTATAAAGATAGATAAATATTTCTATTCATCTTTTTATCACAATTAAAAAAACGCAACATCTTTACGCTAACAACTCAATCATTAAAAAAATATAATGAAACTCACAGCAGACTGATATCCGCCAGCCTGAGGCGTGTCCTTCTTCGCGAAGGGCACGTGTCCGGGCGGGTAGTACACGGCGGGGCCGGCCACGTTCTTGCTGCTATTGACGGGGGGAGTGTGCTTCAGGGTGTCCTTGTCCTTCTCCTTTCCCTTGTCGTGTACACTTTGTGCTTCGTGGGTTACTTCCACTCTCCTACGTGTAATGCCGTCTGGTTGGGTTGGGAATCTCTGGAAAATTGAAGGTTCTTGTGAATATTTATTTCTCATAAATTAAGTACCAAATTTGCCCATGGTCATTAATTAATTGATATTAAATTACAAATACAAATAAGCTTGTTTCAAATAACAATTATTTTTCAATGTGTTCTTATTATAATTCAATAATTTTACTATAAAACTTATAATAAAATACCATAGTAAAAATATATATAAATATATAAACAAATTTTCAGATATCCAGCAGGGTAGAGGGAACCTAAAGTTACGACAATCCGTTCACATTAAGACACTTTCGTTCTCCATTTTCTGGAGGCATTGCGTGTTAAGTGGAGGAACTTAAACGCCGCGTTTTGTCTCATTACCAGAGTGAGGAAATGAAAATATTAAATATCTTTCTAAGTCACAACTTGTCGCGTTTACACTCACACGCTTGTACCCACATATAAATTAAAGTTTTAAAAACCCACAGCTTCAGGGAAAGTCGGCAAGCAGATCGTCTAACTTCTTAGGCGGTTGTTGCGTGCCCGGCGTGTGCGGGCGCGGGAACGGAACCGGCACCCCCGCGGCCGGCGCGGGGGCGGGCGTGTTGCGCGTGCTGTGCGTGTTCGAGTACGTCGTCTCGCTGTACTTGTAGGTTGATGGACCCTGAAGTTAACGTTTACTTTTTATATTTAAATATGCGTATTTGCTTCTATAAAACAATTTCTTCTAAAAACCTAGAAAATTCTATTAAATTGTTTCTGGCAGTCCAAAAAAATTAAAGAAAACAACTAATTGTAATTTAGACCGTTTGACTGTAGCGCAAATGGAGGGGTTCGATTTATACCTAGACGATGCCAGGGAACCCATGTCGTATATGGGGAAATATCTATTTTGTGGATCATGGGGTGAATGGGGTGGGTTGTGTAATCCACACACAAATATATTTATTTCTATTAAAAGCACTATAAAAAAAAAAAAAATACTTACATATGGGCCATGTCCATTTTGCGGCTCATGGGGGGAATGGGGAACGTTAGGTCCGTGGGGTGGATGGGGAGAGTGGGGCACGTGGGGAGAGTGAGGCACGTGGGGAGAGTGAGGCGGGTGGGGCACTAGTGTAGTATTGGCTGGTTGCGGGTATACTATGCGTTCACTTGTGTGATGTTCTGTAGAATTAAAACGAGTATTAAGATTTCTAACGACTTCAAGTTTATTCGAACGTATATGCCGGTCGGAAACGAGTCCGTGAAGGGTAACTTGCACTTCAATCATTGCGGGTGAACTTTGTATAATTTCTTAAAGTTGATACATTTAAAATTGCGAGCGAATCCTTTCACTTTATATGAAATGAATTAGATATATAATCTGTAATATAACTATAATTTTCCAATTTTTGGATTTTTGTCTTTACGTATACAGTAAGATTTGACTTTTTGCCAACTTTCAGAATTTTTATATACTCGTATAAATTCAATGATAGACATTATTTATTAAATAACCAAAAGAAGGTACCATCGGTCGTGTAGTTGACGCGGTAGTCGCGGCGCGAGCTGCAGTGCGCGCAGTGCTGGCAGCCCGCGGGCGGCGCGGGGGGCGCGCTGCTGCTCGTGCTGGTGCTGGTGCTGCTGAGGGGGTGCGGGTTCAAATTTAGAGATTAATGGTGTACATCTTTAATTTATATATTAATTTATGTTCATAAAACTCAATTTAATTTTATTAGGAGGCGTTTAACTATCATATATCTTGGGATCTTTTGAAATTTTTGCGATACGTTACAGGAATAGAAGGCAATGCATTTTATAGCATTGTAAGTTTACAGATCACGCTGTATCCCAAACACAGAGCGAAGAAATGAAAATATAAATTTAAACTGTATACTATTTTCCTCGTTGAAGCCAAGCAACAACCATTGCGACATACTTTAACATACATACATTGAATCTATTGATTGATTAATAAATAGCTAAGTCAATACTAACTCAACAAGGTGGTGCTCGGTGGTGTAGCGCGCGTCCCCGGGGATGGGCACGCTGGCGGGGTCCTGGTCCGCCGGCACCTCGTACGTGTAGGTCTTCACCGTGGTCGTCACCTTGTTCATGGGGGTGCTGCAGCGGGACAGCTGCGAATAAGTTCATTTTTTAATGTATCGACAGACTTAGATTTGACTACAGTAAGTCTGATTTCAAGAATTATCATTATTTTTAGGTATTTTTTTTATTAATATAAAACGTAATATAAATATCAATAAATATTTTTATATACTTACGGTACCAGTGCCCGGTGGGTGGTGGCAGTGGGCACACACAGCTGGGGTGAGTACGGGTGGGACTGGGGCTGGTACTACGCGAGACTCTGAAAATTTATGGATTTATAATAATATTATTAAATGTTATTTATACGACTCATCACATTTTAAAAACTTAAGTAAAAAAATAATTAGTTATGTAGTAATATATTTTTTTTAAATGTTGATTAAAAATATTTGAATATGTTTTACATAATAAAACAATAGAGGAACAATAGAGGATATGAATATATTTGATATACATATATTAAATAATTAATTTACATATACCTGTGGGGACGCGTTGACTGGGACGCGGACATTGAACTCAAACTTTCCCCCTTTTGACCCTTCAGCTTCACGCTTTATCTTGCGCATAACAGGGCAACCCAGTGTCAAGATATTCATTCCCTACTTTCATTTCAATTTTCAAGATATTGCGTGTTAAGGGGCAAAACTCAACACCGCGTTTTGTCTTATTACCTTTAATATTTTATAATATTGAACATTTCATACCAGTCTTCTCCTCCCTGTACACTTCCTGGCGCAGTTCCGCTGCCCTACTGACGGCGGGCGGAGGGCTGGAGCCCCACGACGAGCTCTCTATTCTCTCCTCGTGCTTTAGTGTGGAATAGCCGCTTGAAGGAGCTTTTGCCGGCGTACTGTATCGTATAATTTTTTTATAAGTGAAATATAGAATTAATTAATGGATATAATATATTTAGTGTTCTAACTTCTTATATAAATTTCTAATTATAAAGTATAACAATAAAATAATATATAATTTAGTAAACAAAAATAATTAGTAATTACCCTCTCCTGTAATCGAATGATGTACTTTCAGCTGTATCAGAAGTGTATCCACCTAAAATATAAAATAATATAATTTTAAAAAATAGATTATTATTTATTTTCAATGATTCTGGTGAAAATGTTTTTGTATTAACTATATATTGCAAATGAAGACAAATAAACTGCAGCATTGACTTCCATCGAAAATGTCTTAAAAAAAAGAAAAATCATAAAATTTCTATTTTTATTTATATCCAGAAAATATTGTTTTTAAATTTATACTATTTATAATATTTTTTAAAGTAACATACTCTTGTAAAGCTGTCGCTCCTGATCCTTCTGCAAGTCGTCGAGCAGAGAGTCCAGCTCGTCTACGTTCTGTGTCATCTCCTTCGTCACTTTTGAGCTTTTCACTTTTGAATATCCTACAGTGATAACATTTATTACTTAATGTTTTTATAATGTACATATTTATATAAACTACCGTACCCATAGTTTTGTTAAATATAAAAAAAAAAACAAAAATATATTTTAGAACAAATTACAATTTTGATTTGACTTGATTAAATTTTGTAAGTATAAAATTTGAAATAGGTACGTGAATAATAGCATAACATAAAGTATGCTTAAAATTGGCTTTATTTACCTATACTTATTTCTTTTAGATTCGTCCCCTACTTTCCGCCGAACGCTCGAGGCATAGTGTTGAAGACCAGAAAATATTCTATATTAAATTTCCCCATAATAGAAATCGAACCTATAACCGTCACGTTTACAGTCGCACACTTGACAATGATGAAGTAATAATGTGGAGAATTA
This sequence comes from Heliconius sara, assembly GCA_917862395.2. Lineage (NCBI taxonomy): Eukaryota > Metazoa > Arthropoda > Insecta > Lepidoptera > Nymphalidae > Heliconius > Heliconius sara. Next base: position 19,111,527 of record OU860797.2, on the reverse strand, counting down.
TTTAATTTAATATTAAAAATTTCTTAGCCATCTTAGTTTCAGTTGTTAATAGTTGTATGTTTTATCTCTATTGAATAAAAATCAATTATGAAAAGATATTTATAATGTTTTAGTTCAATAAAGTTTACGTTTAAATATAACCCCACCATTCTCCCATTCAATGGTCAACAAAAGTAATTTTAATATAATACTCTACTAAATGTAAAGAAAACAAAAATACAAGCAAAAAACCTCACCAGGTGTAGGCGAGCTCTCGTAGTTATACGTCCTAGTGCCCGTTGTGATCGCGGGCAATTCCCTCTCCTCCCTCTCATAATAATACGACGACTCGGCCGCTTTTGGTACAGTCTTTGGAGGAATAGTGAATTCCTGTAATAGTTTTGTTATTCTTTTATATATTTTTTTGCACATACCATTTAAAAACAAAATTTGTAGGCAGCGTTAACGCTAAAAATCATTCTCTACCAGTTATAAATCATACATACGCCTCAATATTTGTAAGATTTTTTTTTTAATATTTACGATATGTCCCGCACACTGCACATAGTAAGCAGAGGGAACCTGCAAACCTAGTATTAATACACTATATTGCCTTTTAAGATACTTAGGTTCCCCACTTTCCGCCGAATTCAGGAGGCAATACGTGATAAGTGGTGAAACTTAACGCAGCGGTTTGCCTCGTTACCAGGGCGAGGAAATTATATAACTATTAAATATTTATTTTCCTCGAGCGGGATTCGAACCCACAACCTGTCACGTTTGCATTCATATTATTAAACATTTCTATTATTTGTATGTTTCCTACGTCGATTTTATTGAAAAACTGAACTGATTACTAAATTAATAGTATATAATATAATAGATATGCAAAAGTACCGATGCATATATACATTGATAAGTGCAAGGCAAGTACCTCTTGTCTACAATATTTCCTCACCTCTACAGTATGCAAGTCTTTTCTGTCATACTTCCCAGATGGGTGCGTCTCTTCTTTGTACTCATAGTGGTACTCCCTGGTGCCCCCGCCACGTCCTAATGAGTCCAACTTGCTGCCTTTCGGTATTAGCTCTGATTTTATCATATCTGTTGACAATGTATTTTATTATTAAAATATATAAATATAGTTATTAACAAATGTGTAACTGACTGCGATAATAGTAGGTTTAAATTCTACTATAAATTAAATTAGAGATCTCAGGAACCCCCAGACATTTAGGCAAAGCTGAAATTTTGAGGATTAATAGTCTAATATAGACAGTGGGGCCCATTCACAGGTAAGTGTAGAACGGAGTGTTTTACACTAGGTTCCCTCTGCCTACCCTGCTGTTTGCGGGATATAGCCTGAAGCTGATTTAATATAAATATTTATTTTTAGCTTTTAGAAACGTATATCCTGACGTTCCGTTTTCCGCTTTCTGTCCGAATTTAAGACGCTATGTGTTGAGTTGCGGAACTCAACGGTGCACTTGCATTTTATCTCATGAGCAAGGAAATAAAAAATATCCTTTTGCCAAGTAGATAGAGCTAGCTTGCCTTAAGGATTAAACTTAAATATTGAACAGTCTGTGGGAAACGGAATGCGTTAATACTAACTTCCCCCTGTCTACACTGCTAAATTATGCGAAATACAGCGTGAATCTGAACGAAAACAATAAATACATACCGAATTGTTCGTCAGTGTAAGGGACAGTGCCTCTGCTGCTGGAGTACTCTTTGTACTCTTTATGCTTACTATATGATTTAGTGGCCATTTTGATAGATTTTTTTTATCTGGAACAAGAAATAATATTATTATTATGTATATAAGTATATTATAGCAAAAACTAGATAAATAAATATGAATGAAATCTTTTGCCCTACCCTACAGTGTGTCTCCAGGTTGTAAGGTAAGCCAAAAGAGTGAATCACTTCTTTGTAAAAATGAATAATAGCATTTAAGTTACTTCATATTAGAACTACGCTGTCGTAGGTTAGATGTGTCGAAACAAGATGGTTGGTCTGTATGAGTCCCGTTCAAGGAACTTGTAGGGGGTAGCCAGATGGGCCTTGCCCACCCTAGAAAAGTCTGGAGCCCACTCCAGAAATTTTACTTACAACAATATTTGCCCCGAAAAATAAAACAAAAACAACATTTACACGAACATATGTGTTCAAAGCTAAAGTCTTTAAGGCAACTTGTCTAGGCCAAATAGATACGTTTCTACCCACGGGTTAGACTGGTGCATGCATTAAGTGGCGCCGGATACGCGTAATGAGCTTTTTATTTGAGAAAGTCAAAGAAAGTTATTTATCGGAGCAGCTTTTTCTTCTAAAATATTTAAATTGCATCAGTCAATGTATCATTTATTTAAATAAAATGTTCTACTAAGAAATACATATTTTAAATGTTTTTTTTATATTTGATCAGAACTTTATAAGTGAACGGAGCTTGTTTAATGTTTTTCTCTTAAAAAAATAAAAATATATATTTCTTTAAATACATAATTTTAAATAAAAATAGTTCTTACTTTACTATACATACTGAGAAGAAAATGCCGCTAATATATAAAATGACAAAATGAATTAAAAACATCTCATACGTTAGCACTTTAAAATAATTAACGCATAACATTTGAACAGCTGGTGTCCAAATCTGGTGACAACAACTCTGTTTTTGTGTCACGGTTAACGTAAACGTAAACGATAACTTGTTTATTCTTATAGGTATAAAAAATATTTTTGTATTTTTTTTTGTATCCTCTGTTGTCTGTTGTGAAATTAAGCGCCGCGTTTTATTTTGCTGAAGCAAATAACTGATTTATTCTCATCAAGTAAGAATCGAACTAACAAACGTCGTGTTTATAACTTTATATGTTCCACTGCGCCATCGTGGCCTCATTCCTATCATTTATCATATTAAAAGATATCTGGAAAGGTATAATAAAAAATTAAACGTAGCGAGATTCGACCCTGCGTTCCTTCGTAATTAAGCCATGTTTTCTCATCGAGTTACACCGTTCACGAATAAGTTTACCTATATCTAAATAAATAAAAACACTAAACTCAAGCTGATAAATACCGCTTAATAAATACAAAAAAGCAGCTAGTTTTTTTTTTGTAGATAAGTATGTACCTGGCGCCAAATTTAAGGTTCCCACATTGATAAATGATGTCACGGTTTCCGGTAACATTATGTCAAACATTGTCAGTCACACCTTTGTATGTAAATTGTTAGTTAACATAAGCGTTTAAAATGCAATAACTATATGTGAAATAATATTAAAATGCTATAAAATTGATTGATTGGACACTCAATATACAATGTCTCGAAAATTTGGCGGAAGGCTGTGAACAGAATGTCTTAACATTTGTTCCCTGCTATGTGCGAAAAAGGTATGTGAATTCATATTTGACACGTCTTGATTCTTTTGATATTTTTTACAATGAAAAGGGTAAAGATAAATTTCTAAGACATTAGAATAAACCACAGAAAAAAGTATGTTATAATTTAAGTATTTTATTAAATTAAAAAAGGCACCATTCATATGTTCAATTTTATTGTTTATGCATTATTTTTCATCAAAAACAAACTTGTGCGTTAAAAGCTAAGGAATTATTACACAAAATAGTAAACTAAAAACTAACACGAATAATAATATTATAAAATTTATTTTCAGCCCAAAGCCGTCATCAAGGTATCATAAAGAATTTAGTATAGTACAAAGAATGCAATAAAATTGTATTATATATGAACATGCAGATCCGCTGTGAATGACGAAGGAGTGATTCAGATATATTAAATTCATTTTCTTTACAATGTGTCTCAGAGGGGTATGCGTGATTGGAAAGAAAATGTACGGTCGTTGCAATAGGGCTGCCAGTATCATGGTATGGCGGTTTGTAAAAAAGCTAAAATATTTGTATTTACTTAAAAATATTTCCATTTCCTCGCTCTGATGTCAAGGCAAAGCGCGGCGTTGAGTTCTGCCACTCAACGCGCAATGCCTCCAGAATTCGGCAAAAAGTGGGGAACGGAGTGTCTTAACACTGGGTTCCCTCTGCCTACCCTGCTGTGTGCGGGATACAGCGTCAAGCTTATTTGATTTGATTTTACTTAAATTTTAATAAATCTTGTGAATTTTCGTCTGTCTATTTTGTCTCCATCTATCGAATTGAAGCCGTAACCATCTGTAACGACAGAATCCTTTTCATGTTGGCTCTTATTTTGAACGGTACAGTGATGTTATAAAAGATATGCTTAGGTACTACCTAGGTAGCAAATACCTACTTAACTATCATTTGAAGTAATAAAATGTCAGATTACTAAAGTTATTGCCTAGATTGTTATCGAAATAACCTATTCTCGCATCATTCCACTCGTGACATAAATATGTATATACGTATGTAGGTATATTAAAAGAATGAATTTTTGTGTTAGTCCAATAATATAATGATTGTTTTCAAATTATTTGTTGTTGTTTGCTTAAAGTAATTTCTTTGTAAAAGAATATTTTTAAATTACATAAACTACCGCGGTGTGTGCATAAAATATTAAAGATATCATTTTAATATTATTAAGGAGCCGTCGTGGCGCTAGGGCACAAGCATGCGTCTGTAAGCAAGAGGGTTGTGGGTTTGCTTCCCACTCGGGGAAACACAAGGACAAAGTTAATCAACAAACGTCAAAGTGGAATTCCAGCCCACACCCATCGTACAGTCGAACAAACCCACAATATTTATATATTAGATATATGTATGTATGTCACAAAAACTTAAAACCCCATCTAATATTAGATGTAAAAGTAAGCATATCAGATGACACTCCTGTGGTAACCATTCAACGTGATTGACAACACTGAAGGCTGTATTATGAGATGCGGACTCGTATAATATATTCTACAGATCAACAGCCTCCGCTCTAAATGTCAGTCTGTCTGTTACTCCTTTATGAGATATAGCTATCTATGTGTGTGGTTCTTGCGCCATGTTTGTTGCGATTTGCGATTAATTAATAGGTTCATTTCCGGTTGCCTTTAATAGAATGTGTTTGAAAAATGTTTATAATGTATATGTTAATTACATAAAAAATATTATAACTTTACAATATTTACTTTAACCGCTTTAAAAAAAAACGTTTTATCCTGCAAATATCAGTATCAAGAAGTCAAGGCACTAGTATCTCTAGTGTTCGCCCAAATTCAAAATATTGCTTATTGAGTAGCGAAACTCAACGAAAGGCTTACCAGATTAGGTAAGTTAAAGTTATATTAACAATCAAATAATCCCACTGCATTTGCCCTAATTAACATTTTTTTTAGGTAACAAATATTATAGATGCTAGTCATATAATAAAGACGTCTTTACTCTTTATCGTCGCGGATCTTTCTGTTCTCAAATTTAAATCCATTATAAAAAGATATCTTTTAACAGGTGGTTAAAATCAACGTCGCATTGTATTTAAATAGACCGGAGAAACCAAAATACTTTGAACCAAATGTAATTTGAACCCTTAACTATCGCGTTTAGTCACGCGTGTCCCGAATGTGGCATAATTGACAAAGTTTATACGAAAAAAAAACACATTTGAGCTTAAAGGTATTTTAATGAAAAGCAGATAAAGCAGCATCCTAATATAACTATGCCAAGATGCTTCTTTGCTTTCCGCCACATTTGGTATTGTTGAGAGATTGGGGAAATAAAAATAGTTAATTCCTTCAAGTGGGAATCGAACCCACAACCATCGCATCGAACTCTATCCCACTGCGCCACGATAGCCTCAGTGGCTTTTACTAGTTTCTTCTATCTCTCTATTTTGAAGTATAATAAAATGCTGCCTGCTTCTTACATATCCTAATTCATATGCACAAAAATATGCATATATATCTGAATTTAATGACATTACGTAAATAGGCAATTTTATTGACATTTTTTATTATTAATATTATTTTTATTGTTTAAAAAATCCTAATCAATAGTTTAAAAAATCCTAATCAGTTGGGCTTAGTCAGTTATTAATACTTAGTTATAATTAGTGAACGTTCTAGCGGAAATTTATAAAGGAGAACACCGTGCCCACTTCAAAGATTTAGTAACATTCTGCGTGGCCAGTGGGCTTCATTAACACATCGGAATTAGGTTAATAACGACTCATAATCCACTGAGAGGAAAAAATAAATGGCACTTGGCTGCTCAAAATTATATATTTATAAATAATATTTTTTTTTGCTTCACGTTGGTCACACAAATATGATATGGTATGAAAGAGAGATACTAGTATCAAGACACTCTGTTTTCGCTTTCCAGGCATCAAGGAAATATTGGGTGTTGAGTATCAGAACTCAATGTCGACTTGCTAAATAATATAAAAAATAATCAATACCCCGAGTGGGTTGGACCCACAACTGCAGCTTTCACATTCAGACGATGTCCCACTGAGCAACGATGGTCTTTTGTATAATATACTGTATCCCAACTGCTAAGGAAGGGTTGTATATAGATATTCCTAAATTTGCATAAAATATTATATGAACAATATATGAAATGCATCAAAATTACGTAAACCTATACCTATATGTATATTTTCCTAATTTAGTCAACATAATATATATATATGTATATGCGGAAAAATAATAATAAAAAAAGCCAACTATATATATGTATATATATATGACGCTTCCTTGTAATAAGAAACAAAGGTTCCTTATAATCTTAATACAAAAATGGTAACTGTTGACTGACAGGCTGATCTATCAACACGACTCACACTACTTGCCTGATCGGAGCAAAAGGCACAAGGATATCTGTCATGACGTCATCACCTTATAATAAAGATTTACATTTTTTCTTTTTGAAGCAAGCAGTGTGTCGAAAATTGGGCGGAGAGTGGGGAGCGAAATGTCAAATCACGAGGTTCCTTTTGCTTCATGCAGGACGGAACGTGAAACTAGCAAAAAAAAAATCTGCTCTTAGGTAATATTTTAATACAGAATGATAATTGTTTCTTTTTTTCTTTGTCGTTGACTTTTCATTCGTTTTTGATCGCACATTGCAAAGTAGACAGGGAACCTAGTATTAAGACACTTCCATTCCCCACATTCCGCAGAATTCTGGAGGTATTGCGTGGTGACCGACATTATGATTTTTATTATTCAATCGTCACGACTAAGCAATAAAGTAAAACAGGTAGTAAACGTAGATATAAGTATATAATTAGACTTACATTAAACAATTAAATGATGCCCATTCAAGGTTCTGTAATTTCTATAAACCACTATAAAAAACCTAGTGTCATTATATTACGAATGTCTATGATAAAAATGGTACAAATCATAATTTGTTTATTCCATATTTATGAATAATACAACCCAATGACAGGTCCAAATGTCTTTCCAATAAAGGCTACGTGTCGCAAGATGCGTGGGCGCAGGTTGCGTCACTCATTCACGGGCGCCTACGCGGATGAGGAAAAACTATCGGCCATATGTTAAGATCAGGTAATGTACACCATTATTGCATTTTTAAGATTTAATTAGCAATATCATTATTAACACACCATAGTAGGGTGGTAAGAATTTTCCTGATTACTCGCAATGATTGTGAGTTCGAAACACGCAGGGGTAATTATCATATTTATAATATAATCATTTTCTTTGGATCTTTTTAGAAACAGAATGAAAAACGGGGAGACGGAGTAAATTATCACTGTTCTCTTCGCTTACTTGCAAAAATCGAGTAATTGGTAAATACATATATTAGTTCAATCTTTCTGATATATTGGTAGAACAAATCGATATTTTGCATCGATACATCTCAGTTCGCGTGTACCTTGACCGCTATTCGCCTTACAGAACATGACATCATCGCCGTAGTTTGCCTGCGTTTTCATTTATTTTTGTACACAACCCCTCTCTTTTCCACCCAAGCACCTCTCTCTCTTCCGCACACTTTAATTAAACAGGAACAAAGATCTTAAGTTATGACCGTGCAAATTAAAAACAGGATATTCGAGTTTCATGTGATAAGAAAATAAATTAAATAAGTTTCGAGATGATTTAATGTTTTGAATATTACCTATATTACTTTCTAATTTATTTATGTAATTATTCACTTTCATAGTAATAACATGTAAATACCAAAGAAGCACGTAAACTTTAGAGTAAATACTTCACTTTCCATTTCTTTATTTAAACTAATATAGTACGACTAAAGAATTTGTGTGATTGACCGCGCTCATCTCAGGAACTGTTGGTTCTAATTGCAAAATTTACTTTGTATTGAATACCCAATTTGTCGAGGAAGGCTATATTTTACATAAAAGGTATATGCCTGTGTCTATTAACCAATAGTTATTAGTTATTTCAACTTGACCACGGAGGAGGTCGCAAGAAAAAGATTGTATATAAAAAAATTGGTAAAAAAGGTTACACATCAGTGAGTAAGGGTTTAGCGATGAGTAAAAGAATTGTTTATAATTGGGTCCGTGCTAATTGCTTCGCCCGATCGTTGCCTTTTCGTTTAGTAAGATAGTTGGAAGATGACACATCAACTCGTTTTAGATATTACAATTGTTTAATTAAATAATTATTATCAGCTTCACGCTGTATCCCCCACAAAGCAGGGTAGGCAGAGGGAACGTAGTGTTAAGACATTCCATTTCCCACTTTTTGTCGAATTCTTGAGGAATTGCGTGTTGAGTGGCAGAACTCAACGCCGCGCTTTGTCTCGACATCACAGCAAAGAAAGTAGAAATGGAAATATAAATTTAGGTAAATATTTCATCTCCTCGAGTGGGATCGAACCCACAATCAGTCTGCGCCACGACTGGCCTCAATTACATATTTTTTAATTCTTTTTCTAAAATCGTTGGAAAATATTAGATAGCACATCGAAGATTTTTACTTTTGATAGAGTTATTATTTTTAATAATATAAATAAATATTTAAAGTTTGTTATTGTTTCTTCCACCACCGTAGCAGAGTGTTTATCTGTATATGTTATGGATCAATCTATTAATGAGTGATTTTTCACAATGCCAAGACAATAAGAATGTAACGAGGATGTTGAGGATAATGAGGATGATTTTCTGATAATAAGTATTCAAATGAGTAAATTGTCCGGATATTGAAGAGAGAATGTAGAGCATTGTAGAGATTGTAGACCATTGGATCTCTCCTTCTATCAAGCAATTCGAAAGAAAAAGAAACATGCCATAACGGGACTGCAAAAAGTATTTTCTTTCTAACTTTTTCATTAACATGTTTAGTAAATTGAAGTTAAATCAAATAAGCATCTTTACATTATAATTATGAAGTCACGATTCTATTTAAAGTGTCCGAGTACAGTGATATCATGAGGTCAATCAACAGGTTGGGAGGCAAAATAGGTCAAGTTTACACAGAAAATAGTCATATCGCGAAACATTGTACTGATGAACACTAAAGTCTTTGAGTACTTATGTATTTTTGTACATAAGTATCGGATATTTCTGATGCCACAGCCTCTAAATCTTATTAAACTGACTCTGCTGAAATAATATAAAGCAATTTATATATATATATATATATATATATATATATATATATATATATATATATATATATATATATATATATATATATATATATATATATATACATGTATATATATATATATATATATATATATATATATATATATATATATATATATATATACGTTTACTTTAGAGACACAATATGTATAATATAAACATTTTTTTTGTCTGTTTTCATTTCATTCATTTTTGGACAAACCTAGACTGTCCTTACAATACTTTCACGGTCATATCGTTATTTTTTATAATTCTTCTTTTTTATATTTTCTTTTTTATATTTCTTTTTTATAATTCTGTAATTTTAAATATTAACATATTTCATCTATTGTGAAGTAAGAATATATTATGAAGCATTCGAACATTTTAATAAATTATTTCCTGTGGTTAGATATTCAAGTAAAGATGTTTATTCTAAGTATTATTAAGTTGTTTTCTAAGTTTATTAACGCCGCGTCGTCTCTATCAAGGTTGACAACAAGTAAAATCCATACATTTTAATGTAAATGTTTTTATATACTATCTAACGTATCGCATTTATGTAGGTATCGTTTACTTAAGATTGAATCTTTTTATTAAGAACATTTTAACGAGTTGCTCAAACTTATTATGTTTAAATGAAAGATTAATGATAAGTGAACATATTTAATTTTAATAAAATTATTTTAAAGTAATGATGAATCTATTTTTCAAAAAGACGTTTAGGTCGCTGAACCGAATGACATTTAAAGAGTAGTTTATAATTTTTAAAAGAATATCTAATTAATTATAGTCACATACGTACTTATTCCATATATCCACCAGCTTATTTTATCTCACTCACTAGTACAAGTAACGTCTGAGTGCCGTCAAATGGCTACAGAATGATCATTTGAGCTATTTCTAGACAATCCACCTATAAAATCTTCACTTGAGAGTAAATTGGAATTGTTGGTCTGTGGTTTCTATTTTCTATATAAGTTTTCTTTAAGTATGTAAGTGTACTATAGATAAAGAGATCTAAAGAAAGTAACGTTTAAAATTTTGTATCAAAATTATATTATATAAGAGCAAACAAGTGCAAGGTGCTGGTATTTTTAGTAATCTTTCTAAATTATAAATTTTATATAAACTGTTCTGATTATAAGAGAATAAGGGGCCAGTTTTTAGGTTCGATTCAGAATAGAGGAAATTAAATATTTAAGCCGCAACTTAACATGCAATGCGTCCAGAATTCAGCGTAAAGCGGGAAACGGAAGTGCCTTAATGGAAGTGTCTGAACACTACGACTTTCAAACTCTCGTAAAAAAACAACTTATTGACGATTCAAACGAGTCAAGGTCCAAGCACTAAACCACTATAAAATATTCCTTAACAGAACAAATTCAATCTATCATAATCAACAACAACGATATGTCCAGAGTTCATCTAGTTCGCATCTTACCACCCATTTCCGTAATGTAGACTAAGAAATGGACTTTAAACGGTTCATTCAATTGTATCCTCTTCTGTACTTCACTAAAAGGCGTTTTTGCTATAAACTATTGATTTCGATAGTTCTATAAGCGTACATATCACTGTGTACAGTACGGTCATGAAGTTGTGGAAGAAGTTTGAAGAATCCTAAAATCATATTTGGTATTTACATTACAGCTAACTTCAGGGCGGCCACGACTGGTTGACCGTACTGTACTAGGTACGTAGGTGGGCAACCATTATGTCAGCAAGTGGTGACAAGGACGTGTCGTAAAGGTAACGAGTTTTGTATAGGTATAATGCATTTCATAATCATTATATGAATTTATAAACGGACTTTTAACTTTTATATGAGTGTGGTATAAAGGTAATATTATATTTATCCTATCTTAAGTAAATATATCGTAGAAATTTATAAAGAAAGCCTTAATGAGTGCATCTGAAGAGTTTGTTTGGGTGAACGTGCTAGTCTCAGCAACAACTGGCTGGAGAGCCACGACTCAATACAAATGCAATATAAATTTATAATGTAGGAATTATTTCGATATGCACAGTAATAAAAAGTATAGTCCAGTGAGGTCTCGTGGGCGGATCGGTTTTAGAATGCCGCCCGCCCACCGACTGTAGAGTGTATTTTCAAACGCTTACAAATTATAAGAAGCTTAAAAATATTTACATAGAATTACTTAGAAGTTATAGTAAGAAAAGAATAAGATAGTAAAAAATTAATACAATAAATTTGTTAAAAAAAACTAGCCGCAGTTTTCAGTTAAAGATTAATTTCTTTAGTTTACGCAATTCGTTATACCTTACTCACTCCAGTTCCGATAAAGGTCGAGTGGTTAGCAAAAATAGATTTAAAAATGTAAATGAAGAAAGATTTTTCTAAGGTTTATTTTTAATTACTTCTCCAAACAAAATGTAAATTTATATTTATTTTACTCTGTATATAAGTTTCTCTGCACGTGTAAACAATATTACGGCGATCAAACAGCGAATACTTGTTGGTCTGCCAAGTTTTGAGTACCTAAATTCAGAGACGAGAGCGCAATTGATTTATTTTTTTATTAAATCAATCAAGTTTTTGTGTGTGTAAACAGAAAGGAACAAAAACAGCCTCAAATTCAATTATTGCCCCGAGTGAACGAACCCACAACCATCGGTTTTACAGTCGAACACTGTCCCACTGAGCTACAACGGTCTCTTATTATGATGTAACACTATAATTTTCTCCGTATATACATACGTAAGTTTCTACTCGTATATCGTAATTTAAATTTCAAATAACAAACATGTTCAATCGGCTATCAAAGGGAAGTAATTAAAGCAGCATTGTGGGAAAAATTCTTAGTGTGGGATGAGTAGTACTAGCAATTATATTATATTATATAGCCATTAGCCTATGATATTTAGTCTATACTACTCTATAGTCTATAGACTATACAGTCTGTACTATAATAGAAATATAGTATAGACTCCATACTAAAGTAGCGAGTGCAACTGTGTCATGCACGTAAACTGGATACTCCTACACGAAGTAGCAAATAGATTTAGCTCATTGACTTCTGCGTTCTGTTACGTTTACTATCAGGTAAATGTAGAATGTAAAATTATGTTAATAGCGAGCAAACACCAAAATTATATATTTTTTTATTATAAATTTTATTTTATTAAAATTAAGAAAAATACTTCAAAATTATATTAATGTCACTAATAATATCATTAAATTATAAAAAAAAACCATTTTAAATTAAAATTTATGTAATTGTTAACTACAATATATCGATGTTTCTTCTATACATTATGAACATTATGAAAAAAAAAATGTTCATTTCTTTGAAAACATAAATCTCATCGCTAAAACAATATAAAATATTCTAACAGTTGTCTAGAACTTAGAGCCCACACTAATATAATATATTTCTGTCTTATTTAGAAAACGTATAAAAATTTGAACGTAGCGGGACACGAACACGCACCTCCTGCAAACCGACCAGGCGCTCTGACCGTTAAGCCATACGTTCTCATCAAGCTACGTCGACAATTTTATACGCTTGTTACAACTTATTTATGTTGTTAGTAGGGCCTATTTTCTAAATAAGTATTTTCCTTTCTTAAGTATGGAATAACACTTTAAAAATGTTAAAAATATTTCGGTCTTTTTCAACCATAGCTAACATATTGCTTTGCACCTACGTACATACATACACAGATACTCCAAGGAGAGTAGGTTTTTAATATATGAATGAAACCAACCAATATGACACGGCGCGGTGTGTTGGTGGCAACTGGCAAGCGTGCAGACGACCTCGCTAGATTATGTAAAACCTAACTTGTTTTTGTTTCCATTTTTAATCTTCTCTAAATAAACGTTTGCTTCTATAAAGTCTGATTTCGAGCGGAGCGGACCTATTGAGGACTACGTTTGGCTCGCAATAGTAAACTGCATACTTGTATTTCTATCAATAAATTGTTGAGCGGAAATAAAACTCTACAATACAAAAATAAGCCCGCTATGTGCATTTAATTTAAATAAAAAAAATAAATAATAAAAAGTTATTTATTCATTTAAAAGTCGTTTCCAACATGAAGGTCAATTAAGGACTGTTACCACATTGAAATTCGCGAGCACACGTAATGCTTCAACTTCAATTAAAACGTGCTCCAAATAGTAATAAAAGATAAACGAGCGTATATGACCGAAAACAAACCAAGGTTATCAGTTGAGACAAAAAAATATATGTAGTGCACAGAACAGGTCCAACTCGTTTCTGGTTCCATGTGCCAAAATATAATTGGATGGATATAAGAGACTGCTATTACAGTATAACTGGGATTTTAAGTGATTTTGTAGGTATATGTATTATTTTGGATTAAACCATTATACTTTTAAGCTCGTCCCTTATCATATGGGAGGCAATAGAGGTGGTAAACGCGACGGTTGTAGGTTCTCTTACCATTCAAAATAATTAATCATTTTTATTTCCCGATTCTGGTAATAAGACAAAATGCGTTTTTTTACTCTTTTAACACTACATCTTGCACATAGGGCAGAGGGAACCTAGTGTCACACTCCATTGCACACACACCGCCCACTTCGAAACATTGCGCGATGAGTGGCGCAACTCAACGCCGCAGTAAAAAAATACATTGTTATTTTTCAAAACCTCCATCTAAATGTCTATTATGCTTGCAATCCTACATTAAACTGTTAGATAGAGGTATGCAGCAACTAGCTAAGTGCCTGCCTTCACCTTAAGAGCGAAAGGTCATGGATTCTGCTTTCTCCAAAGGAAAATATTTACACAAATTCGTATTGTTGCAAGCTTTTCCTTTGTTATATTAAACACTACTTTGTTTTATTTCATTTGATTTACAAATTAAGGGTTGAAATCGTAACGTGATTCTGGAAAGTATTGTTTTTTTTATTTACTTTCAAATTGTATCTCGCACATAGAAGGATAGGCAAAAGTTCCGTTCTCATTAAGACAGCGTAGAAGTATTTTGAGGCATTGTATATTGGGTGGCGGAACTCAATGACGCGCTTTTCCTTCTTACTTAAATATTTCATTTCTTCGAATGGGTATCGAACCCACAATCTGTCGTGTTGCTTCTGTTGTGCCCCTGTGCCACGACGGTCTTTAATTAAGAGTTAATAATCATATAATGTAATTATAGGGAACGGAGTATCTTAACACTAGATTCCCTGCCTACCCTGATGTGTGCGGGATACAGCGGAAAGCTGAAAAAAAAAGTTTAACACAAAAACGAAATTAGTCAGTCATATATTCATAATGCCAAATTAATTTTAGCCTCAACAAAAGTGAGTCGACGAATATTGGTTTATTTTCTAAGCTTTGGCAAGCGTGCCAACTGGGCACGCGGGTACGTACGCTTGCTCAGGAAGTTAGTTACATCATTATTCATAAAACATTCAATCTAGACTGGGTTTCAGACTTTCTTGTATCCTTATACATATATTATATATAAGGAACTTTATATTTTAGGAACAGATTGCAAGGTTGCGTTGCACCACTTATTTCGGAATATTGGAAAAAAATGGTGTTGGGTGACTAAACATTAAATTCCTTTTGCCTATCCTACTTAATGCGTGAAAAAGAAAAAATTGATTATAGAATAGCGTTGAATTTTTCCATCCTGTACAATTTTTGAAATATAACGGAAAAGTAAAGTGTGAACTACTTCACTTCAAGTTCTCTCTGTGTGTCTGTACATCATAATGACCTTATGATGAGAAATAAAGGTCACACAAGACCCTTATCAATACAACCTTCACTTGCAATATTACGTAGTTTATCTTTAAGTCGTAAATAATATACCTACCCACAGCTACAGCTACAGCTTACTCTTTAAACAACTAAATATGCCAAGGTTTCAAAAATCCACATTTTTCCCCGTTTCTGCGAGTTGCTTTAAATATCTTATAATTCATGTCATGGTTAAACGAGTGATTTAACCGAATCAGACTCTGATTCAGTCATATCGCAAAGTCCCGAGACCCTGACATTGTTGTTGAACAACAAATATATATTCCGCAGAAGTCTTAGAAATAGCCTTATGACGACTTTCAAAAAGGATAAGCGGTTAGGAGCATAGAATTTAACTATGTCAAATGTCAAAGGTATTTTTTAGCTTCTCTTTATCTTTATCCCTAGCGGGATAGCCCGACAATGCAGAGCGCCAATGTTACAGTCTCTCCATATCTTCACCATCTATTTCTCTTTCTCCTTTTCTTTAGCCTCGTTAACTGTATACGCACACGTCACGCTGTATTCCGCACACAGCAAGGTAGGCAAAGAAAACTAGGTTTTCTTTGCCTACCTTTATTAAGACAATCCGTTTAAATTAAGACATTGTCATTTACCATTATATCTATTATAAATAAAATAAATTATAAATTATTATTATTTTACAAGAAAAAATAGTTGCCCATAGCACGATTACAGCACTTTTAAAAATAACCGATGATATCCGTACGGGTATGGACATTCAACAGGTCACGGTATTAGTGTTACTAGATTTTAGTAATGCTTTTGGCACCGTAGATTATGACATAATGCTTGCCACTTTAGCTTCTCTTAACATATCTCCTAATGTAATCGACTGGTTTCATAATTACCTGCATGGTCGCCGTCAACGTATACGAATTTATGATTCGTACTCGGACTGGTCTTCAGTCAATGCTGGCGTCCCGCAGGGTGGCGTGTTGTCTCCTTTGTTGTTTTCACTTTTTATTAATAATATTTCCCAACATATCACTTCTCTCTACCACTTATACGCAGATGATCTCCAAATTTATTGTAAGTCTAAAATTTCTGAGCTACCAGCCGCTATTAATACGATTAACAATAACCTAATGAAAATATCCGCGTGGAGTACTCGCTTTGGAGTGCAATTAAATCCTAGCAAGACTCAAGCTATTGTTGTTGGTAGTCCAAAGCTTATATCTAAAATTAACATATCCACTTTGCCTGATATAATTATAAATGGCCAAATTATACCGTATAATAAATCAGTTAAAAATCTTGGTATCATCATCGATCACAATATGTCCTGGGATCCACAGGTGAGCGAGGTGAGCAGGAGGATGTTTGCATCAGTAGGATATCTTTTCAGGCTACGTAATTTCCTTCCTATTCCAACAAAAATTGTGTTAGCACAATCTCTACTTTTACCAATTCTTGATTATGCTGACTCTTGTTATCTTGATTTGAAAGAGGAGCAATTAAACAAACTTGAGCGATTACAAAATCTTGCTATTCGGTTTATCTTTGGATTAAAAAAGTACGACCATGTCTCTGAATTCCGTAAAAAGCTCAAGTGGCTCCCAATCCGTCTTCGCAGGAATACTCATATTCTCCATCTTCTTTACTGTGTACTATTTGATCCATTAACACCGCCATACTTAAAAGAGCGTTTCCACTTTTTGGGGCACTCTCATTCTCGACATCTTCGCTCTGAACAAAATTTAACTCTAAAAATTCCTTCACACTCTTCTTCCTTCCTCAGCAATTCTTTTACTGTCACATCCTCCCGACTATGGAATGCCTTACCTCTGAATATCAGACGGGCAAAATCTTTAATAATTTTTAAGCGACTCTTAAAGCTACACTTCCATTCCCTCTAAACTGCCTTCTTGTATTGCCACATATACTTGTAAAATATGTATAATATATTTATGTATCTATTTACGCCTGTATGTATATATGTATGTATCTATGTAGGCATGTATGTTATGTATGTATCTATATAAGTATATATGAATAATATGTGTATATTTAGTTAGCTATTTTATATATATTTAATATATGTATGCTGTTTGCTTTATACATTTATTATAATTATTGTTTACACCCCAACCCTTTTCCTCCCCGTTATATCCTATGCCTTAAGGTTGCCTGGAAGAGATCGCTGTTTTAGCGATAAGGTCGCCTCTTGTACATTTCCGTTTTTTGTTCTGTTACATATTTTTATTGTTATTTTCTTTATGGGTGTACAATAAAGAGTTTTATTATTATTATTATAATAAAATAAATTATAAATTATTATTATTTTACAAGAAAAAATGGTTTGCCCCTCAGTGAATATTGCAAAGTTAACGACTTACCATATAAAGATATGATAATATCGTATGTTCCAATAGCATTTTTAGAATAATTTCGAACCTCCACTACGTGTCCACAGGCAAATAAATTTCAAAATGCGTAAGGACGAATGACGAAAAACAAAAGTTGATAAACTTTACAATGTCCGCTAAAACCTTTTTGACATCCGTATCAGTGTTGCAAGTCGTAATGAAATATAGCAGTATGATAACATTTGGAAATTCAGTTTTTATCCAAAGTTAAAAAGACGGAAATGAAGACTAAGCTGTATAAGGGTTGCGACATATTTTTATAGCACTTAAATACCACTAGGTTTAGGTTTAAGAATTTTTTTCTGTTAAATCGCAACACATCTCTTCTTCCTTCATCAATAATAAGTTCTATCGTTAATTTTTTTCTCTATTTTTTTTACATATAAAAATATGTTTAAAAAAATTACAATCATTGGAATAGTAGTTGTAGCCACAGCCGTCGTGCGTCGCTATAATTACACGCACATTGACTATGCCATAATGGTCAACAATATTTATGTACTTTAAAACATCCAAAACAATATTACCCAGATACATATGACCATACGTCCTACACTTGTCACCCTTTACACACTTTAACATTTAAAAGTCAACGTCTGTAATGGACGTTTCAAAATTTGTTTAGAATAAATACTATCAGTAATATTCATATAATCCATATCGTCGCTCCATGGATGGATGCCAAGTTTCAATATAGCGCCCTCGATAGCTGATGTCATCACAGTGTTTACACTAATACTGAAACATTGTTCTAAGAATTGCTAAGGGCGAGTTGTAAAATTTAGAAAAATCTTGATATATGATTTTTTATTTTTTTAAGCATCACTCTCTGGGCCTTTCCATTGCGTCTTGAGCGACGGAACTCAACGCCGCGCGCTTTAAATACATTTTTCTACATTATTTTGAAGACGCCGTCGCCGTCGAATTTCTGAGGCCGTCGGGGCGCAGCGGCATAGCGACTGACTGTAAACGCGTTGGTTGTCGGAAGAATCAATTATTTTCCTTTTCGTAAAATAGTAACAAGTAAAAACGCGGCGTTGGTTTCCGCCGCTCATTACGCATTATCCTCAAAATTGGGAGGTGCATAGGAAACAGCGTGCCTCAGCACAAGGGTCTATTATATTCAAAAAATATTTACAATAAATGCCGTCCTTAACTAACTAGTGTTACAAAAATATACGAACGTAAAACCCAAAAACGATAGCACACTCATAGTGATTTAGTCGTTGAAAAACAAACTCGTTCATATTTATTTTCATGTAAAAACAGTCACAGTGAATATTGAAACAAAACGTAATATTTTAGTGACGCGATATTTTTCACATATGCGCGGAAAATATATAATAAACAATTTTGTTCCAAAAAAAACCGATGATGCTTCTTAAACGCATAGGTAGGGGTCGTCCCATGTAAAACGTCAAACTTAATTAGGTACTATTTTTGTGCATACTAACATTTTGGCATATTAACGAGAACATACATAAAAAATATTCAGATGAATTGGGAACCTGTCATTTCTTTGAAGTCGGTTGCAAATGAGAACATCCTCTAACTATTACAGTATAATTATCTTTTTACCAATAAAAAAAAACAAACTTGTTCGATTTCAACCGGATCCCATAATCAGAACCTAACCAAACTTTCATCTAACTATCCTTGAAGTGTATCCTTTCAAATAGAAATAAAAAGAATCATCAAAATCGGTTGGCGTGATATTGAGTTATTCGTCCATTTGTCGCGCGCACATACCTAATGGAAATTTTGAATGTGATTTTCTTATTGTCAGAAATGGACCAAGAAAATGGGACCACACAGCAAGCACTAGCTTTTAAATAAAAAAATCATCAAAATTGGTTCACCCAGTCAAAAGTTCTGAGGTAACAAACATTAAAAAAATATAGTCGAATTGATAACCTTCTTTTATTACAGAAGTCGGTTAAAAAGATTAAAATAACATTAATTGGTCGCTATATCTTTTAAACACTCATTTTTAATTAATTTTTCAGGCTTAATTGTTTTGTTAAGTAAAAATTCTGAGGTGGGGGCACCAGACTAATCCAGGGTAGGCACAGACTAATCCGGGGTAGACACAGACCAACCGGCTTCTCTATACCATCGCCCATATTAATATTATAGTTCATAAGTTATTATTATCCTCAAGTCCATAAATGTATAAAGTTGATTGAAATATTAATCTATTTATTCTAAGATAATGGAAGTACAGCTTTTCCGGTGAAAGTAAAATGTAATATCGAGATGAATTGATATTCACGAGCAAGTGTCATACCTAAAGAGGAAATCGCGTCGTTAGTGTCAATATTAATAGTGCTTGAAAATGGAGTTTCTATTTTATATCATTTTTTATTATCTATAATTACAGCAGTAGAAAAAAACCTTGTTTTTCTTTTGGGATACATTTACTGACAATACTTAACTTACATTGCCTCAGCTTTTTTAGCTTAAAGCTGTGGAAACCTTACCACCGCGAAAGAGGAATTAAATTCCCTCCGCTCGCAGTTTACTCTTGCGAGTTCAATGGAGTCCTTAATGGATCCGCTCTGCTCGCGGTGGAAACCTGGCCTTAAGTCCCACCCGATGAAGGACTAGCTAGCTAGCTTCTCTAACTAGTTCCTCCCATTACGTTATTTAAGAACTAAGTTTTAGTGATCGTGTTTAAAATGTGTTCTTGTATTCTTATTGTGATTGCGTAGTGTTTTGTAAGTCTAGAATTAGATTCATGCTTTTAAACGAAAATTCTTTATCCTTTTCAGTATTTGACAGAATATTTGGCAATATGTAGGATATTAATAACTCCTTCTCCTCCCATGGATTTTATGAGCTTCTTTTTGATTAGAACAATACAAGAATAATTTACAGTCGCACACTGTGCCGCTGCGCCACGACGGCCACCAAAATAATTGTTAACAAACATAATTATATTTTTAACAAAATACATCCTAAAATGACTTAGTAGCATGAGTAAGATCGCATTATATCATCTCAGTATTCCATTAACTGCAAAGGCCGCGTTCTCGATACAATTGGTCATGTTTATTTCGGCGCGTTAACATAACGTACAAGAAACCACAAGGCTGTGCGTCAGTCGGTGTTCAGATTTTTTGAAGTTGTTACTAATTATAAATATTGCATTTTTTTTTAAGTTTTCCTTAATCCCACAGATTTTCGGGATGGTTGATGATAGATGACAAGTTAGTACTTCGTTTTATAATTTTTGCCCAGTTAATAATTAAAGGTACTGGTAACAATTATCTCTTTTTTACTAGATTTGAAATTGTCGTGGCGTAATGACAAAGTGGTCGACTGAAAACACAATGGTTGCGGGTTCGATTATTTTCATTTCCCCGCTTCAATACGTGCGTTGAGAAAATCGGGTGAAAAGTGGGGAACAAAATCTTGTCTTGTCATTGTGTCATGTCTTAACATTATGTACCTTCTGCCTATCCTGCTATTCAGGAAAAAGCGTGAAGCAGAAAGTTGAAGTGAGCAGGTTGAATAGCAGGGTAGGCAAAGGCACCATAGTATCAAAACGAAGTCACCGTGGCGCAGCTTTTCCACGATTCCGAAATCAAATACGACAAGCAAAAAGTTGAAAACAAAATATAAATCGTTATTTTCTCTCAGTATAAGAAAAATAAAAGAAAAAAGAAATTCTTAGCCCAAGACCATAGTGTCACCATCATAAAGTTTTATTTTGTTTATAAGATATATACATATAATAAATTATGCGATGAAGTCATATTTTTTCTTGTCTGATACATCTAAATGCATAACGAGTACTGATGACCAGCAGCACAATCTTAACTTAATTTAACCTTATTTTTATTTAAAATTAGTCTCACGCTGTATCCCGCACACAGCAGGGTAGGTAGATCGAACCCTAATGTAAAACTCCGTTCCCCACTTTCCACCAAATTCTGGAGGGCTTTGAGTAGCGAGTGGCGGAACTCAACGCCGCGATTTTGCCTCGATACCAGAGCGAAGAAATGGAAATATAAATTTAAATAAATATTTCCTCGAGTGGGGATCAAACCCACAACCAGTTGCGTTTACAGTCAAGCTTTGTGCCCCTATGCCACGACTGGCCTTAAAATCATTTTATCATAATATTCATAAAAAACAGTATCTCCGTTCTCTATTGTACCCATGACAAAGTAATGTCTGGAGCAATTCAGTTATCCGGCTCATCGAGGATAAAAATATTTATCCTCTGCTTAATATTATAAAACTGAACACTTCTATCTGTCGTTGAGAGCGTTAATCTCACGAACTACTGTTGCAAATTGAAGTTTTTTTTGTTTCAAATTGAAGTGTTGGTTCCCGATAAATGGACAATGATTTACCGAGAAAGGCTAACTAAATCAGTAACGTTGGCTGTTTCTTTCTATTCATCTAATCAAACGCGCGAACCCGCAGGTAAAGCTAGTAGTATAAATATAAACAGTGGAAGTCAAACCCACGACAATTACGATATTGAGACAGCAATATCAGGAGTAGGCGCCTATTAAATAAAAGTAATATTTCCTTATACAAGCCAATATTATTAAATAAAGTCACAAAGAGAAATTTAAATGAAGCAAATGCAAAATATTTCTTATCTAAACTGTGTTTAAGATAAACGCAGAACACGTTCTTTATTATACCTTAGCATAACAAGTGCTAGCGAATGTAGCTACAAATTAAATAAATGAATCTAGTTACACTGTATTCCGCTAATATCAGGGTAGGCAGAGAAAAATGAGTGTTTAGATACTCCGTTCTAGAGATAAGTTTTCGAGACATTGCTTATTAAGTGGTGGTACTAAACGCCGCGTTTTCTCTTCTTATATAAAACATAAAAAATAATTTCTCTTTCTAGTGGGAAACGAACCTACAGCGTTTACAGACAGACGCCTCAATAGATATTTCAAGTACAATACCGTTTTAACGTGCCCTTTCAACATAGTTTAAATCCAGTCTAGATCCTACTATCATCATAGACTCAATCCATATCTGAGAAAATAACGGAGTACAAACAACCATAAAAGGCTGCGAGCTACTTATCTCCGAAAAAATCTCGTTAACGACATTTTACGTAATAAATCATTGTCGCGTCGTTAAATATATTGGGATGTGCGAATTATAAGAATTATTATACTCACGTAAAGTTATTTTTGGTGATACAATTTTGTGAACACAAACACTAAGCACAAATATTAATTTTACAACCACTTATTTATATACTAAATCATAACATTATTTATCACTGAACAGAAATTAAAATAAATTATTATTATTAGATCGAAATTAATTCGATATTCGTCGTTTCGTAGGCGCGTGCGGTTTAAATTCGTTCGCGCGCGGAATGACGTTTTTAGCGCAGTGCTAGTGGTCAAACGAAGCGCGGGAAAACAAGAATGGAACGGAAAGTGGATTTACATCTATCCCTCTTCTTCTCTCTCTCTCTTGTTTGTATGTAAGAAAGAGAAGCAAGATATATTTAAAAATGGAATAGTTTTGAAATATGTTATTTTTTATTTAGCTTAGATTACAACCAAAGTTAGTTCAAATTAGCGATTTTTTTTGTAAAATTGCATCTTACGATACTATTTGTATACGGTATAAGTGTTAAAGTTTTTCTTAGAATATTCTAGATGTCGCTAGTACCTTAGCAAAAATCAATACTTTTGTAGTACTCGCTACTACGTCTATATAATAGTCTTAAAGATCCTCAGTAGATGACGCTGTATAATAAAACAATTAAATAAATTTTAAAATTACTTCTAAATGAAATTAAATTCATACTAGGTTTGAAAATAATTAAGATATGAGAGTCATTATAATCACAACACGTGATTTTCTCTTAACAGTAAACTAAAACATTCGGCGGAAAGTGGGTAACGTGGGTACCTTAACACTAGGCTCCCTCTGTCTAACAGCACGGGATACAACGTTAAGCTGATTTATTTATTTCATTTATTATTTACATATTTTTAAGATTACTTTTACATTTATTATTGGTTTTATTTAACAAATAAAAACGTAAAATAAAAATATATCAGGCCAGACGTAGCGCAGCGGCACGAACTGTGACTGTAAAACCGACTGATTGTGGGTTCGATCCCCACTGAAGGAGATGAAATATTTACTTAAATTTATATTACCATTTCTTCGCTCTGGTGTCGAGGCTAAGCGCGGCGTTGAGTTCTGCCACTCAACACGCAATGCCTCCAGAATTCGGCGGAAAGTGGGGAACGGAGTGTCTAAAATACTAGGTTCCCTCTGCCTACCCTGTTGTGTGCGGGATACAGCGTGAAGCTGAAATAAAAAGGTACTAATATAACAAAGCGGAAGACTTTGTATGTTTGTTTGTTTGCTTCTCTCTCCGGATCTACTGGTCCGATTTACTTGCTTTTTGTTCTGTATGAATGCTGCATTCTTCAGAAGTGCTATACAACAATCAACAATATAAACATCATTACGGTGTAAATCTGCATGTATGAGTTTAACAATTTATTTATATAAGGTTGATGAAATGCTCTATTACAGTAAGTATTGTAAATAATGTATTAATAGCACAATATTAATTTAAAATGAATTAGGTCGTGCTATATACAAATGAATCTGAAATATTCACCGTCTGACGAATATTGTTCCACAATTTACCCTATTTTGTACATAGTTACATGATATATCTCACAGATTCATAATAAATATTCTTCTCTTTAATCAATACTAAGAACTGACTAATAAATACTAAACAGCTAAATTTGAAGGCGGCTTCGCGCAGGGGTACAAGGGTGTTGTAACGCGACTGCTGTTAGTTTGATTCCCACTCGTGGAAATGAATCATATTTTTTTAATATTATCATTTCTTCGCTCTGGCTAAGGCCAAAGCTCGGCATGGAGTTCCACTCAACACGAAATGCCTTGAAAAACTCGTTGGAAAGTGAGGAACGGAGTATCTTAACACTCGTTATATACCTCGGCCTACTCTGCTGTATGATAGTACATTTATTTGTTTAATTTTAGTTCAATTAAAGACCGTTGTGGCCGTCGTGTCTTAAAATCAGGTTCCATTTACCTTCCCTGCTATATGCGTAATACAATGTAATGCTAAAAAAAACATAGTTAAATGTAAAATATTTTTGACGTAATCCTCGCTTGGACAGACGGTTTCTTCGATCCAAAAAAGGGATACTTATTCATTATTATCATACAAAATACGCACACATACATTTACTACACACAGCTGCGTCAATAAATAATAAGGTTATTGCTAAAGTAGATTCAATACACTGAGTTATTTGCAAATGTTCTAACTTATAAGTAAATAATTTTGTTTTATATTATTGGAATAAAGTATCTATTCATCCAGAAATTGTATTTTTGGGTAAAAAATTAAATAAAAAGTTCCAGACGGCCGCGGCTCCATGTTGTATGTGTGCGTTCTGCGAAAACACACACTAGTGTATTAGTACTACACCGTACTTAATATCGATATAATACATTTAGTGATATAATACATTATTTATAAATAAATAAACAAATAAATAAAAACATCATGCTGTATCTCACATATAGGATAGGCAGAGGCAATCTAGTGGTAAGACATTTCGTCCCTCACTTACCACCAAATTTTGAAGGTATTGCGTGGTGGAATACGACACCGCGATTTGCCTGAAGACGAAGAAATAGGAGTATAAACTTGAATAAATATTTAATATGGTTTATTCAAGGACTAGGATTCAATTGTTTGAATGATTTTTAGTTATAGAAATGAATATAAAACTAAGTTTTGCGTAACATTCATATATAGGAGATATTATATTTTTATGTTTAGACAACAAAAAAAAAAATATTTACTATAATTAGTAGCTTGTAAGTCGGGAAGTAGATTTTCGAAGCACACGGTAAATGAAAATGCGTACAACAATCATTGTAGTCATCTAGATTAATTAAAATATTTAAAGATACATAGTATTTACAGCTTTGTAATATATATTTAGAAGAAAGAGTTTATTTTCAAAAAAGTACTGGGTCGAAGTGAAGTTAGGCTGAAAGCTATAAATTAGAATACTCAAAGAACAATAAAAGCCAAATAATAATGAAAAAACTTGATAGTTTCCAAGAGCACAAGTTTCGTGCTCTTTTTTTAATTATTTTGCGTACCTACGGCTACGTCATTTATTAATTTAAAATAACTGCATTATTATAAAATAATTGCAATTTATTTATTCATTTTTAAGGCAAGTCAACATAAAATAATTTTAAAACCAACTATCGAATGCATACATCACTAAACATCAATGAATCAGCATTACGCCTGCAATGGTGATATATTTCTTGTCTCCTCATTGGTCGATACGCCTCTGCGGTATTCCCGCCCACCAATCAGGAAGCAGCACGGCGCGTCGGTCGCCCGCCGCGCTGCTGCTATATATATACGAAATAACGGATTTTTCTCGTTACTAACCGTTCGGCAAGCCTCTTAACCGGTCGCGCTGAACGACGACTGATTAATTTATTAAATTATATTTCTACGTTAAGTTCAACAAAACTCAAACAAAATGGTAAGTTTTATATCGTTTTTCGTATTACTCGCGTTAATTTTGGCCATATTAATTGAAATTAATATTTGTCACGTAAAATACATCGGCAAGTGCCGGTACGCCATCTTGTCGGCGTTTCACACGAGGCCGGGTGCGACAATTTCAGTTTGAAATTATTCTGTAATACTAATGTATTATCACTTTCATTTTCTTCTACCTTCAAACGCTATTATTTTGTTTCGAATTAGGGTTTCGATATATTCGTCGGATTTTAATTAAAGAATTGTTTTTTTCGTTGACACGCCCATTTCGGTAGATCGATATTTGAAATAAAATTAACTGCTCATCGAATTCAATTAGATATTTGAAAGGGTATTTAATATTATGTTTGTTTAATGTTTGGGATGAATTTTATCCTTAGAATACTTTGTTTTTCGCTTACTCTATCGGTGACGTGTTCGTTGACCTCATTCAAGGTTTTCGTCTACTGATGTCACGAGCTCAATATCACTATTGATTTTTAAGAATAACACGTCCTTAACGCATTTCTTTATACTCAACTTTATAATTACGGTAATTATTATCGAAATAAGGTTACTTTCGAATTTCTCTTAGCTTTTACATTTTTTGCTCGGACGGTACTGTTACTTTGTCCGTTGGTTCTTTGAAATCGATCACGCGATATAATACTGGCAGGTTAAATAACAGATCTATAGGATCGAATACTTAAAAGAATTAATTGACTTTAATAAATCGGTTATGAGTTCAAATCTTACGTGAATTGTTTACAATTACGTTAGGCTTAGGTATTAATCTACACTGGAATTACCAGCTTAGTATTTTATCGAATTTTATATAATAAGGTTTTTTTTATTCCTCCAGCGTGAGTGCATCTCCGTACACGTTGGCCAAGCTGGTGTCCAAATCGGTAACGCCTGCTGGGAGCTCTACTGCCTGGAGCATGGCATCCAACCTGATGGCCAGATGCCCACAGACAAAACCATCGGCGGTGGAGACGACTCCTTCAACACCTTCTTCAGTGAGACCGGCGCCGGCAAACATGTACCCCGTGCAGTGTTCGTCGACTTGGAGCCTACAGTAGTTGGTAAGATAGTCTGGATATATATTGATTACTTGAATTTCATAATAAGTCTAAAAATCCCAAATTTAATAATATTTATTTTTTGTCAACAGATGAGGTTCGTACCGGCACATACAGACAGTTGTTTCATCCAGAACAACTTATCACTGGTAAGGAAGATGCGGCCAACAACTATGCCCGCGGTCACTACACCATCGGCAAGGAGATTGTTGACCTAGTCCTCGACCGCATCCGCAAGCTCGCCGACCAGTGCACAGGCCTCCAGGGCTTCCTCATCTTCCACTCCTTCGGTGGTGGTACCGGATCAGGGTTCACTTCCCTGTTGATGGAGCGTCTCTCAGTTGACTACGGCAAGAAGTCCAAACTCGAGTTCGCCATCTACCCCGCCCCACAGGTCTCCACTGCTGTGGTTGAGCCCTATAACTCCATCCTGACCACGCACACCACTCTTGAGCACTCTGACTGCGCCTTCATGGTCGACAACGAGGCCATCTACGACATCTGCCGCCGCAACCTGGACATCGAACGCCCAACCTACACAAACTTGAACCGTCTCATTGGTCAAATTGTGTCCTCCATCACGGCCTCCCTGCGTTTCGACGGCGCACTCAACGTCGATCTTACCGAGTTCCAGACCAACTTGGTGCCCTACCCACGTATCCACTTCCCCCTCGTGACCTACGCTCCTGTCATCTCCGCTGAGAAGGCTTACCATGAACAGCTCTCTGTATCCGAAATCACCAACGCGTGCTTCGAGCCCGCCAACCAGATGGTGAAGTGCGACCCACGCCACGGCAAGTACATGGCGTGCTGCATGTTGTACCGTGGTGACGTCGTGCCCAAGGACGTGAACGCCGCCATCGCCACCATCAAGACCAAGCGCACCATCCAATTCGTGGACTGGTGTCCTACTGGTTTCAAGGTTGGCATCAACTACCAGCCCCCGACCGTCGTGCCCGGCGGAGACTTGGCTAAGGTACAGCGCGCCGTGTGCATGTTGTCCAACACGACCGCCATCGCTGAAGCGTGGGCGCGTCTCGACCACAAGTTCGACTTGATGTACGCCAAGCGCGCCTTCGTGCACTGGTACGTCGGTGAAGGTATGGAGGAGGGTGAGTTCTCCGAGGCCCGCGAGGACTTGGCCGCCCTGGAGAAGGACTACGAAGAGGTCGGCATGGACTCCGCTGAGGGAGAAGGCGAGGGTGCCGAGGAGTACTAAGCGGCTTAATTACCGTTGAGCACTCGCACCGAACACATTCCGGTGAAATAAAATAAAAAGAAATCAAATTTATTTTTGTAGTTTTGTTTAATCCTAGTACTATATGATATGATTATCAAACAAAAAGCATTACTTAGCTTATAATGGGAGTTGGTACCTACACAATACGGTAGTATCACTGAAAAATCGCAAGCAATAAGCTTGATGTCAGATTCAACAGGCCAATTAGTTACTTTGCCTGATGAATATCTGAATTCCATATATATATATATATATTAAACAACTTGTTACACATAATAGATTGTAGATTTTCTGCAGTTCCAACTTAGTTTTTGTTTTAACCATGTTGGATTGGTGTTGGTAATATAAAGTACGTTACAGAATGGTAAATAAATAAATAGAGCATGGTTTCAATCTATGCCTCTTGGGCTATTTGTACCGTGGCAGCCATTCGATGAAGCTCTAAGCTAGTATACTTTCACATCTTTCAGCCAACATTTTAGTTATACCTTCAAACTTGGACAGATAATATATGAATATTATATTAAGATATTTTTTATCTTGCTATAGACGAAATTATTAACAAGGAAACCAATTTTCTTTCAATAGACATCGTGATTTTCGAAGTTAATGCCAGTCTGCGTAAATTAAAAAAAAAGCTTTTGTTCGGTGTATTTAGGAAGCTATCAGTTTAACATCCATTCGAGAACATTCTCTTAACGCAGGGGCTCCCAACCTTTTCTTGATCAATGACCACTTTTATATCATTCTTGGTAGCAGGGACCACTATGCATGTAGGTATAATAAATATTAATTGTGACTATTAAACAGAAACCTCGCCTCAACATCCCCCCCCAGTCATAAAATTAAAATCGTTCGCGGATCATATTTAGGCTTCTACGGACCACTGGTTGGGAGCCACTGTCTTAACGTAATCAACAAAATAATGATAGTCAAGTTAAAATTTAATAAATACATTAATTTACTTTATTAACAGTTAGTTCCATAGTACATTACAACCTACTCTTATCCTTGTATCAAGAACCAAGTATGATAAACAGCTTTAACGTAATACGGTTGGTGGGTGGTGGGGAGTGGTGGGCGACGGCGGGTGACATCATCCTCACCTTGCCTTACACGGTCATCCGTTTATGAATGGTGACATAATACTGGTTCAGATACTTGTGTGGGCATAACAAGTTGTTCTTTTTAATTATATAGGTGCTTTCATATAAGTTGTAGTTGCAGTAAGGTTATTGTGTAATTTTTTATTATTTCGTTATTTTTAAGGCCTGAGGGCACATTGTTCTACAATAGGCATGACAATCAAATCATTATTTTCCTTCATAAATCAGATTTTCCTAAATGTAGAGTAGCCGTGATATCAATGATGGCAGACAATAGAGCGACCGTTTTTGTTTCCGCTTTTTCCGTAGGTACAATAAAAAGATAAAGCAATAGATTTTTCATAATTTCATCTTCAAATCTTTCTAAAACCAAATACTTTAGTTTCAAGTAATCATACATATTATTAAACTTAAACTAATAACTACATACTAACAAGAAATAATAAGAGTTCGTCGTAAGTCGTTAAAAATCTTTCCATTTTTGTGGTCTAATAACACATAAGATGAAATTCTTTTTTGAACTGAGTAATTTTCGTATTAGAAGCTCCTATGCTTACGATGGAAATAAAAAGCGGAAGTATAGATAACCAAGGAAGTGCGTGCGTGCGTTATCCGCGTAAAGCTTTTGTTTTTTAAGTGAAGTTTTTTTATTAGTAAAATTTCTCAGGTGGGCACTAGACTAATCTGGGGTGGGCACGGTCCAGCCGGCCCCCGTGGAGACAAGCAAGTTAACGAAACTATAAAAGTAATCTAACACAGCGCGAGACGACGGTTATTTTTGGCTTAAGGTTAGCGGTCGTTGAACTAGTTTGACGCATTTCCGTCTCTACCACCGCGTTTTTTTATCGGTGCATATCTTCGACTTACATCGTTAGTACGGTATTCTTTTTGCTGTAGGTATTTAATGTGTAAATAGGTATCGTCGTGTCACACTCTTGTAGATAAGCCGATCGAAAAATGGTCACTTTATGTATGACATTTTTTTATCAGTACCTTTACAGTTTATGAACTATCAATTACTGAGGCAATGTCAATGGCCACAATATAAATTGATCTTCATTGGGAGTAGGGACCTAACAAATCCGATATTGTGCTATTGTATTAGAATTTCTTTATGCAACCGTAACGAAAACTTGGCTACAAGTTCGTACGAGGCGTAGGCTTTGTAGAGTCTTAGTAGTCAATATAATTATAATATATAATTTGCTATGTTTATCTTATATACGTGCACTTACCGTGTTATAATATGCATAACCAGAACAACTGATTCTGGTGAGATTTGAAATAACATCAGCATACCAGTATATTTTATGAAATAAAGCTAACTTATAAATTTCAATCAACATTTACTCATTTAAGGACAAAATACTTTTAGCAAGTCGCCACGACCTCAAAATAACCGAGACGACATAGGGGGCCGCATGCTATACATAGCCGTGGCCCGTAGTGATGGCATCTTGTTCGCGTCGTATCGAGCATGTGGTTGTAAGCCACCCACTTTCGAATATTACGAATATGGACATGATCTTTTCAGAAGATGAATAAGTTTTATCTAGTTAACTTCGTTCATTGCATAAAATATATATTTTTTTATATAAACCTACCTTATTGTAGGAAAGATATAGAAATTCAAAGATGTTCTACTGTTATTTTGTTGTTATAATATCTGTAGATAACTAATATCGTATCGGAGTTGGGCCTGTGGATTACTCAGCGAGCCTATCAAGCCATGACATCCAAACGAGGCTTTAAGAGTGAAAGAGACCAGAGGGCACAGCAATATATAATAATATAATGTGGAACAAGAACAATAGAGCTCTTATTTTGCTTTCATTGTTATGTGAGAAATTTACAGCAGAGAGAAAGGTCGAGTACTTTCTATTCAATGTCAGTTTAGTTTCAAATTTCAATAGATATAATATTAATATCGTAATTTAAATCAGTATTTTTAATATTAGTGATATATTCTTTTAGTTAAATTAACGTAACGAGTCAAAAGCAATAGATTTAACATTATTTTATAGATGGCCGGGAGAGCCGGAGAAAGTACTAAATCGACATAACTTGGGGTTTTAACTCAAAATTATTAATGTTAAAATTTTCATTTTGTATAAAAAAAAGTTTACTCTATATCGATAGGATGATCATCTGATGATGAAAAAATACCTACATAAGGTACGTGATTGAAAACAACAAAAACATATTATAAATAAATGTTAGTATAAATAAGGCTCAAACGAAGCAAAAATAGATCCAGCAATACACTCAGCATTGTTAATTCTAAAGGAATTTAGAGGACCTTATGTTGTTATTCGTTAGACTACTACTCGGTACTCGGTATTCATCAAATGACGGATGTGATTATGACGCAGACGCCACAGACCGTCCCTAGTTCATTATATGGAAATGAATTCTTTAGCTAAATATGAGCAGAAACTGTGCGATCTATACATATAATGAAACTGTCTGTATATGCATCTATTATTAAATCTATCATTATCTATTATTGCGTTTATTAGTATCTGAAACTCAAAACAATATTTTTTGTCTGTTGTGTTTATTCCCGCTAATCTCAGAATCAGTTTAATCGATTTAAATGAAATCACACGTTTGATTACATTTCGTTTTCTGTCATTTTAAAGTTTCACGCTTTACATTTGGCAGAGTATGTAGAAAGAAAGAGAACCTGATGTCAAAAAACTTACATTACTGCTTTTAGCTGGATTTCGAGCTGACCTATTTAATAGCGATCATTACCTCACACTTTATACTTTACAAGCGGAGTGGGGGAGATAACAACTCGTTCCAGTAGATTCGAACCTGCAACTATAGCGTTTATAGTCAGTGCCATACTATCAGAATAGCTCTCATTTTTAAAGAGTTCTATTAGAGTAAATTGATTAATATATACATATATATATATATATATATATATATATATATATATATATATATATATATATATATATATATTTATGAATAGTTACTGTTTCAAGTGTAGATGTAATTTAAATAAATTACAATTAAATTATTTAAATATATTGAACGAATTTTAGTATTTCAAGGATAATAAAACAACAAACACTTTTAATCATATTTATTCAATCCTTACTGATATCTCAGAGAGAGAACTCCTTTCAAACAATATTTATTAGGATATCTATATATAATGTATCCAACGCTCATTCAATGAAATAATGCAATATCAATAATAATTATGTACCTTCATGGACAAAAAATGATATACTTATGAAATTGAGCACACGTACTTGGAAGCCTGAATAGATCATATACATATGTGCAGCTTATAACCTACTTTTTTTAAAGTCGGTTGAAAATGAAAACAAAACATTAAAACAAAAATTATGTAAATATAACAATATTATTTTATTATACGAGCGTCTTTACGTATGTTTATTATATATGTATATGACTGTATTTGCTACGTATATTTTGTATGACATTAGCTCTACACTCAGAGATGCCAATTAGAATTTAACTTCATTAACCAAGTTTTTGCCAACTGTTTATTAAATTCTAATTGACGTTTCTACGTGAAGATGTGTGTGATTAAAGTTAGTTAGTGATGTATGAGATTATATAATCTATTGTTGTTATATAATACAATGGAATTAATGGACCATAATAGTTATTTCTGCTTCTGCATATTTAGTTTTAAGATACTTTTACTGTCAATAAGTGCTTTCTCAAGTCTTAATTTTGTTTTAAACAAACTTGAATGAACTGATTGAATACCTATATTTTAAAGTTCTTCATATACATAACTAATATTCGTTTATTACTTATAAATATTTGTCGTCCACCTTTTGGGATTTCTTAAACTAATAAATGGAAAATTACAAAAAGAAACTAACTGTATATATGTAGTATTAATATTATTTACTTCGTGCAATCGATGGGTTCGTTGTAGATTACGTGTAGCTATTGTAAATTGGTAACTTACTGTAGTATTTATATCTAAAACTTCACACAATTCAGATGGAATCGGTGCTTGATAAAAAAAAAACTTAATGCTGTATCCCGTACAAAGTAGTGCCGCCAGAGGGAATCTAGGAACCTTCAACCTAGTGTTAAGACGTTAGGTTCCCACTAAACACTTCCGTGTCTCACTTTCCGTCAAACTCAAGAGACATTGTATTGTATTAAGTGGCGGAACTCAACGCTGAGCTTTCCCACTGTAGCGAAGTAACGATAGCATTATGTACCCTATGCATCGATGTAGGCTTTTCTCATTTACCCTTAAGGGCATCCAAAAAGTAGCTCACATGAGTTTCATGATTTTTCATACCTGCTCAGTCCATGTGTCATCCTACCTATTGTGACGTCACGTATTTTGTAATTTTAAACTCAAAAATTGTTAAATTGATTTTTTTACTTTATGCCCTTTAAAGAATATATATGAAATATTAATATTAGCTAAGTTATTCATTATGTGTATAAGTCGTGTTAAGAGGTGTTGGTCATAATTTTTTCATTTACATTTAGTCCTCACGTATGTATTAATTTAATATCACTTAAATATTAAATGCTGTCTCTGGGCGCGTAACTAAAATATATTTATTTAAATTTATATTTCCATTTCTTCGCTCTGGCAAAGTCAAGGCAAAGCGCGGCTTTGAATTCCGCTGCTCAGCACGCAATGCCTCCAGATGAGAGAGAAAGTGGAAAACGGTGCGTCTTAACACTAGGTTCCCCCTGCCTACCCTGTTGTGTGCGGGATACAGCGTAAAGCTGATTTAATTTATAAATAAAAAATTCTTAACTGATTATCAATATTGCTTTTAATGTAACATTGGTTTAAAATGACAAGTACTAGAACTGTCATTTAAAGTGAGGTTGTCAAATTATTGTTATCCAAGCGCTATTTTTGTACAAAGAAACGAAATAACTCACTTAAATTATAAATTAATTAACGACGTAAATTTATTATTATAGATTTTTTAAGTATTAAAACTATCAGTCGCTTTCAGAGATGTCAATTAAATATATATAACCGTTAAAAGTTTATTTAATATTAATTGGCATCTTTGAGTACGACTTAATTTTGTTAACACTAATATGTCATCTATTCTATTTCCATACAATCTACAATGTGATATAACAATATCATGAAAATGTATAAAAGTAATAATAATAAATTGCTGTATAATTAAATTTACTTACTTTACTAAAGTGTTTTATATTAAATAAGGGGTTAAAGTCGTTACAATTTTACCTAATACGTACAAAACTTTGGATTTTTGTTACTATATAGATATTAAAAAACACAATACAGTTTTTTAATTAACATAATATTTTTAATATTTACTTGAAACCCTTATTTTTATACATAATGACAAACAATGACAATTTTACACGTTACGTCATATTATTTTATAGTAATCTCATATACATTACACAAATCAATATATACAAAATAATTCGTTTAATATTTATTAAACAATATAGCATAAAAATATTGGTTAGTGGTGATACATAAAAATCAAGACTTTTTAAATTTCACGTGCACTTTTACATAAATAATACAACAATTTATTAAATAAAATAAATATACATACAGATATTACTAATTTGATTAAATAATTTCGAATTTAAAGATATAAATAAATAAAATCTAATACAAATTCAAAAGTGTAAAAGTATAAAAACATATAATTATAATCGTTACAACTTATTAAAGGTTATTTAAACACTCACTGGGTTATGCAGTATATATTAATGCACAATTAAAACAAATATCTATATCCATATGTAAAATGATATATTAATAACGTAAATTAAATAATATGTATGACACGTAATGTAACTATATGTATATACAAAACTGTCCGGCTGTCTGTACACGTCGGTGTTTGTTTATAAAGCTATAAAGTCTGTGATTCAACTTCTGACACTATCTAACGAAGCTGGAACTGGCTTCGGTCGGCGGCGTCTTTCGATGACGGCTCTGAAATATAAAAACATTAAATAACAATATTAATATAATTTGTGAGGTTAAATAAAAAAAAATGGAACTAGTTGTTGCCAGAAAAATTTTAACACTTCATGACGTAAAATTTGGGTATTTTCCCGTATCCATAGGAGTTTTGGGAAAACCTCTCTTAATATTACACATAATCTCCAAGGAATCTATGCTACGGCTGGCAGTCGTTCAGCACTTTGAACGCAGTTGACTACAGTACGGTTGACAAGACAATTGTCGTGGAAAAGAAAATCAACTATAGGGCGGCCACGAATGGTCACCACTTGTGTACATATCGTATCGCGACCGTATTGCACCGCGGCAGATTATCATATAAAAAGAGCAACTCACATGGTACACCTCTCAGAGACTGCTGCTCTCTTGGTACCACCGGCGCGCCTACAACATGGTGCTCTATAACTGCACCGTGTACAGCAGACGGCGCTAGAGGGGCGCGGGGCAGGGGGCGTGCGAGGAGGGGGGAGCCAGTAGGGCTCCGAACTGCAGCAGCGCCTCGCGCAGGGCCGCGCCCGCCCCCGCGCCGCCTGTGCCGCATATGCGCGTGCCGCCGGCGAGCCGCACTAGCTCTGGATATACGTCTGAAGAAAGAGTAGATTATGAGTTTTGTTTGCTTTTTAACTTCATCATGTAACCTGGGAGTCTATTGTTAAGACACTCCGTTTTAATGAACACACAACAATTATATCACAGAAGAGAGTAGAGTAGTGGCGATAGGGCACAAACGTGCGACTGCAAAACCAACAGGTTGTGAGTTCGATTCCTACTCGCGTAAAAGTAATGTTAAATATTTTTATGATTCCCAGTTTTCCCTCTGCTACCTTGCTTATGCTCTTAAGTGTGAAGATGAAAATAAAAAAGAAGTATATTTACCTATAAGTTTCTGCCAGGCTTTAGCATCGACGCGTGAGGGAGAGGCGCGCTTCATGGCGGCCGCGAGTGACGCTACTGCGCGTAGCACGAACGATACTTCTGATGCCTGGTGTCTGGTTGATAAATTAGAAATAAAATACTAATTGTAAATAGCCTTGTCTTATCCCATTGGTAGGCAGAGAAAACCTAGTGTTGAAGACTTTTGTTCCCCATTTTCTGCCCGAATTCATGGCGTGTTCCTTGAGTGACGTAAATCAACGTCGCATTTTCTTTGTTAAAGCGTAAAAACGAAAAGTGGAGATCTAACACAAAACTATTGCGGACACATGCGGTTGCATCACATTGTCCTTCCCTTCCGATTTCGTACCTTGTCCATTCCGCTACGATGACCTTAACTGGGCTGGATTTTACGTTCGTACATTTTTCATATATCCCGTTTTCCACTTGTTGCCTCTTTGGAACTCTGAAGACATTTCGTAGTGATTGGCGGAACTCAACGTCGCGCTTTTCCTCATTACCAGAGCGAAGAAATATAAATAATAAATATTTAAATTTCTCGTGAGAATTGAATCACACCTGTCGGGTAAATATATTTATTACATTAATAGTTCTCTATTACCTAGGTAAAGGTTCTGAACTGTCTTCGTCCCTGTTATACCTAGATATGACTTCTTGGAAACGGTCTAATAGTGGCATTATTGCTAGCGGGTCGTTTTCACCTATAATATAAAAAAAGAATTATATATAAGTATTTATTTAATTAATGATGAATGGAATGTGATGTTTAAGCATAACATTGTTAGTACATCACATCACATCATCATTCCATTCACCACCTGGGAC
This sequence comes from Heliconius sara, assembly GCA_917862395.2. NCBI lineage: Eukaryota > Metazoa > Arthropoda > Insecta > Lepidoptera > Nymphalidae > Heliconius > Heliconius sara. The sequence goes on along the minus strand of OU860797.2, from coordinate 19,074,153 downwards.
CCACTTATAAAATCTTTGAAGATTCAAACTCATCATACAAGAGGGCCAGATACAGTCAGTGCATTCTGCAAGAATTCAGGGCAATACACGAGACAATTAAGAAATCGCTGGCGGTAGTTTGGTATAATTATTATGTCAACTGACAAACGAATGCCAACTCAAGCCGGTCATACATGTTACAGCGTACGGATGGAGAGGTTACCTGTACAGGATTACCTGTCGTTTAACATCAAATTAGAAAAACATTTATTTTCAAAAATTTTATATCAGTAGAAGAATTTTATAAGCTCTACTAATATATAACTCACTTTCAGCGGCAGTCAACGAGTCCATATCTTCGAGCATGGAGAACTGCAGGAGAGTTTCAAAGCATGTGCGCGCGAATTCTTCTCTTTCCTTTAGTTCCTGTTCATTCTCTGTAAAAACAGTAGTATATATTATTTAGGAAGTGAAGGTGACACACGGTCGGTGGCGGCGGCCGGCGGTACGTACTGGCGGCGAGCGGCGCGTGGTGGTGCAGCGCGCCGGCGCGCACCAGCGCCAGCAGGCGGCGCGCGGGCGCGGGCGGCGCGCGCAGCACCTCGTCGCGCAGCACGCCCACCAGCTCGCGCGCCTGCGCCGTGCCGCCCACGCTGCAATGTGTAAAGGGGAGGTGCTGTAAACTATTAACCAGAATGGAGTAACAGTGCATCGTTCTAATTTATATAATAAAATAAGAAACATGTTTTTACTATACAATAATGAACTTATTGCAAACAGATTAAACATAAAAAATATATTCAAAACATGCAAAACGCATGTAAATAAAACTTACGGTGGTTCAAACATAAATGTATGTAAAACATCTGGTAATATCTCCCAGAACTCGCTGTACTCCTCGGGACTTTCTCTTGCCAATGGCAAACCTGTAGCCAGAACCTATAAAAAATTCAATTATTGTGAGATTAAATGGTTTACTATAATAATTGTTTTAATTTCTTTACGCATCTTTTCATCCCATTCGAAGAAATGAAATTTTTAATATTTTCATTACCTCGTCCTGGTAACTACACAAAGTGATAAATAATCGAATTCCCACCTGCAACAAGAGCGCAGCTACCTGCGTGGGCTCGTCAGGCGCGTCCCGCTCCCGCTCGCTGCTGCGGCGCCGCTTGTCGGGGGAGCACTTCCTCACCGCGGAGTGCAGAGCCTGCAGACACAATGGAACATGACAATGGTGTAACTTGTATTTATTATTTTATTAATTGCATCATTCGGATATGCAACTTTAGCGCTCTAAACTTATAGTATATGAATGTATAAATAAATAGAAACAGAAACGAAAATGAATAATCTAGGTATACTTTAGAACTGTACTTTAACAACTCCATAGATATTTATCATGATACAGATGTTTGATACAGATGTTTGATAACAGTTTTGCAAGAACTGAGCAATGTATCATTATAAAAAAATAACAGTGTAATACAAACCTGCAGTAAACCAGGCAAATGCGGCGCACTGGGCGCGGGTGCTGCGCGGTACAGCGCTGCGGCCGCGGCTAAACACCGTGCGCCTCCTGAAGCCGCTGCGCGCGCTAAGGAAGTCAACGCTGCGAACAATGCGCCCAGCAGCGCGTGCCGAGCTAGCGCTTCCTGTGAGACAAAAACATATTAAGTAAATTACGTTTTATTTATTACTTATTTTAGAACTTCGCGCGATATAACAGAGTAGGCAAAAGAGATTCATTGCTATATTGTTGACACTCAGTTCTTACCTTTTAGTGGTATTTTCGAGTATTGAATGGTGGAACTAAACGACAGGAAATGAAAACAATTCTTTCCTTAGAGTTTAAAGCCATTCCACAATCATAAATCAAATCACACTCTCGTGACTCTGTGTACTAAAGAAATCAGACAAGTGTGAGTCAAACTCGCAATTCAAGGGCTCATGGGCAACGGGAAGTACAACTTATAAAAATGAACCAACTTAATTTTGCGGTGCTGTATTGGAATATGAGCACCAAGCTATTTCATCAGATATCTTACTTGAACTAGCGGTTTCAATAACAAATTGTGACCCTCTTTTAAGATTATTATTTTTTACGATTTAAAGTAGATGCTAGATACCAAATTTCATAATTCTATGTGAACCGTAAGTATTCTATTAATTTTGATTACCTTTATAGTGTCAAAATACGTGGTTTTTGCGATATAATGACAACTGACAACAAAATGTTTTTATAAGGGTTCCTTTTTCCCTTAAGAGATACAGAACCATAAAAAACACATCAAAAACAAACCTTATGCACAATATCGAGGCAGTGCAGTGCGTGCAGGCTAACGGGAGCGCCACCCCCGATGCCGTCGAGGGCGGAGGCCGAGGGCTCTACGCTGCACACGTTGCTCAGGCACTCGCCCAGCTTCTGCACGTCCGCTGCTGTGAACCTGGGTATGTGTGTCATGAGTATAGTTCTTACTTCAAGTTAAGTCAAAGTACAAATTATTTAATATTATCTTTTATCTTATGTAAAATAAAACACAGGGGCACCATACAGAGCCATGGGTCTCAACCGACATCAAGCTGCCGGCATGGAGAATCCGGCCCTCCGACATTAGGCCGACATAGTAGCCTGCCAAAGGCCCTGGCGTTTACCAGTTTGGACGCAAGCTGAGCGAAGTGCGACGCAAACGACGAAACGAATCTTTTATCTGAGTCCGTACCACCACCTCCTGGATGCGCAAAGTAACTCTATGGGGGGGACCCCTACGCGAGCCATAGAATAGAAAGGGCCTCAGTCTTTCCATTTTTGAAACCAAATAATTTACCACCAGGTAAATAGAAATTCCAGCCAGAAAAACACATTGAATTCATCTATAATATAAGTCTGTAGATGAAGCTGTCGTAGCGCAGTGTGACTGTAAACGAGACAGTTGTGGGTTCAATTCACACTCGAGGGAATATCCTCGTTTCCTCGTCCTGATAATTTCCTCTTCCTGTTGTATGTGAGATACAGCAGTTCTATTTTATATTTGTTGGTATTACACAATATAGTAACATTAATTTATATCTAATGTGATAACATACGTAGATCGTATATGTTGGAAGATCAGCGGGAATATTTGCACCAGGGTCGTGAGGAAGTTCTGCGACGGAGCGTACACCTCCATTGGTTTGCCATCTTCTGATACTAAAGTACCAAGAACAAGATATAGAATTTAGTAAATCAGATGTTGTATTAGTAATTCTATTGTGTAACTAAATGTACTGATTTTAACATAGAGTATTAAGGTTTCCGTGGTGCAGGGACACGTTCGATCGAAAACGCAATGGTTATGGAATCGATTCCCACTCGGGGGAATTATTATATTTAATTTATTTTAATATCCTCACTCTGGTAAGCAAGACATGGTGTTAAGTTTAGCTGTTCAACACAGAACGTCTCAAAAAAAAATCCAAAACGTTGGGAATGGAAAGCCATAGCAGTAGCTTCAATTTGCCTATTCTGATATATGTTGGTAAAGTTGCGAAAAGGACAGTACGTATTAATAAATGTAAATAACAAACGGACGGAAAACAAAATGATCTTATAAGGGTTTCGTTGTTTTTTTTTTTCTTTTTAGGCACGGAATAGTAAAAAAACAGTGTTATACCGGGTGGTGGTCCCCCCAACCCAGAGGCGATGGTAGTCCAAGCTGTCCAGGCGGCGGGCCACACGCGCTTTGGAGCGTCGCCCTCTACACGTCCCGCTGCTGATACTACTTCTTGGAATGATTTTAGCGCTGCTACTGATACCTGGAATATCGTATCTTTATTAATTACTAATTGTATCTTAGTATCTTAAAAAAATAAGCGCTATTTTATTACTTTGGCGTATATAAAATTATATATCTTAATACAAACGAACCCCATTTAATAATTTGGCATATGAAAGGCACAACATACAAATATTCACAACACCAATACATAAAATACAAATTCTCCAAAAAACACAGTATAATAATTTACTCTTCAATAACATTTTATAACGCTAATCGAAGGAACTCAATATTAGGGTCTGCCTATTTCGAAGACCTTACCAATTTAAAATATTGGTTAAATTCTAAAACAATATCGGTACAACATTTATAAGACTATAATTTCTAAGTCTTACCTCATGACTCCTTCGTAAAGCAAAATCTGTAATATAATCGAGAAGGGCCGTCCACGATCTATTGAAATCTCCTACTGTCGTCAATAGTTGGAAACGGGAATGGAAAACGCGGGATACTCCCGACAATGTTAGTACCTGAATAAAGAAAAATATTTTGAAAACAACTCATTTCTCTTTAGTACAAGTCTTAGCCGCCCTTAAGTTTGCAGTATTGCTACATAAGTTTGACTTTTATCTGTTTCTTCTTTGATTCTTTTCCCGACTAAGCAAGATTCAGAAATTTTCCCCATAGTGGCCCCTACTCGTCGGCATTACTGTATCGTACAAATTTTATATAGTCCAATATGTAGACTATTGCAAATTACTACCTACATTATATGTATTCTGCAACAGTGCTTCGCAGAATTGCATTCAACATTTTGTTTAAATTAAAGAATGAAACGATTGCATAGATTCTTGGCTCCAAAAGGTAAATAGATAAAAATGGAATGACTTAAGAGATTAAGGTACAACGTTATTTATGTTTATAAGGTACTCCTTGAACATTCTTTCAGTTTACAAAACAGGTGATTTCTACATTAAATAAGTGTAGAAATTTATTATTGCCAACGAAACGACACAAGCAAATAATGCAAAAATCATTAGATAAGGTGTCAATGTCAATCAGCTGTCACATCTGTAATTTAAAATTTGATAGATTTTGATCGATTCAAAATAGATTTCTTTTGTTTTTTGATATTAATTGATATTTTCTAATAAGTATTTCTTATATTATAATATAAGTATATTGTAATTAAATGCATTAATAATATAATACAAATAAAATACTTAGGCTTAATTAAAATGGACGAACATTATATTTTCGTAGCACTACAGTACTAAGAATTGAATGGATTATTTGTTAGGGATCTAAAATAATCTCTGCTACTAGATTGTTAATTGAGTAGGTTTATAGTATTTTTAAATTGAAAAAAATACTAAACTTTTAGACCATATCTCAACTCTTTACAGTTGGGCTAAATATTTTCCGTCTCCTTATTTTATTAATTTTGTAAATAATATATAACATTAAATCTTATGCTAACCCGTATTTATGATATCGCTCTATTTATCCAAGAGTTGTGAAATTAAATATTGATGTCTTTTAGTCAATTATTAAAGGTGACCCCAAGTAGTGGATCATTCAATAAATAATATATAAAACAATGACCATCTTTTTTTATTTTATTCAAGGAAAAAAATAACAAAAAAAATACCTGAGTTTCAGCCCACTGTTTCTGCGCAGTATTTCTCGTGTGATGTATTAGAATATGCTCTCCTGTGTCAACTTTTTCTGAACTTGCAATATTTGATTGTTTTTGAACCTATAATAATCACAGAAATCACAATTACAACACAAAAACGTATCACATTATATGAATCGATTGTGGCACAGAATAAAGAGGATTTTTTTAGCCCACGTTATGTCTTTTTTTTATATTTAAGGTCAGTCGTGGCGGAGGGGTACAACTGTGTGATTGTAAATACAAATGGTTGTGGGTTTAATCCGCACTCGAGGAAATGAAATATTTATTTAAATTTATATTTTCATTTCTTCGCTCTAGTGTCGAGCTCCGCCACTCAGTACGCAAAATAGTTGACTAGAATTCGATGGAAAATGTCGAACGGAGTGTCTTAACATTAGGTTTCGTCTGCCTACCCTGCAGTGTGCAGGATACAGCTTGAACCTGATTGTGTTTTCTATTATTTAGCAACATAGGCATTGAGAATATAGTGTCTATTTATACACTCCATTATTAACTTTCCGACTCTTGTTGACTGCTACCCAAGTACTAGGACAACACGACCTGGTCGAGCATGGGGAAGAGCACGGCGAGCAGCGCGCGCCACGCGGGCTTGCTGAGCAGCGCGCCGTGCGCCCCCACGCAGCTGAACAGGGTCTGGCTGGCCGCGCGGCGCACTGGCGCGCGGGCCTCCGTGCACAGCTCACCTGCCATACCATAATGCAAATGTTAAACAAAACAAAAACAAAAATACCCATATTATTCCTCTTAAATTCATAAAATTGGAAATAGTTAGAATTGAAACTGATTTGAAAACGGTCTATGCGTTGTAACTGAGGCGCCAAAAATTATAATTTCGAAACAGTATAAATTATAATTTGGAAATAAAAAATTGAATCTATAGCTATACTTATTTAATATCGTATCTGATCGGTGTCAGTACATAGAAGATAGACAAAAAAAAAATTGTTTTTGTGACATTTTAATTTTTAGTTTGTTTGCCTGTTTGTCTGTATTTCTGTGTATTTGTCCACACTAACCTCAGAAACGGCTTAGCCGGACGCTTGTATAAAATATAATTCGTTCAATCCTCAGCATGAATCATTAAAATGCAATGTAAATTCACTAACTGAGTCGTATGTAGAGGCACATCCAGAGGCGGTCGAGCGGCGGCAGCTCGGCGTGCAGGTCGGGGTGCGCGTCGGCCGCCGCCTCGCTGGCCAGCGCGGCCGACAGCTTGTCGCGGTTGTGGTACAGGTAGTCCGAGATGTTCCACTGGGAAACCAGGCAGATATATACTACACGAGTTCAATAAGCTCTATTTGAACCAAGACAAAAAAAACATATGTAAAAACCACAATTTTGGTAAATATTGTAAAAACAAAATTATATTTTCAATTGAGGCTATCTTGATAGAGTGACTTACTGAGACTTTCAATAGGAATCGAAACTGCTTAAACACGGCATTGACTTATGTTTTCTTCCTTTATATTGCGACAAGACTGATATTACGCAATCTGTCTAACTCACCATAAGCCCAACGGCGGTGAGCGATATATTCAGTTCTTTAGTTTGGCGGGCGAAGGCGGCGGCGGCGGCGAGCACGCGGCGCAGGCAGCGCGGGCCCGCGCAGCCCAGCAGGTCGCCCGCCACCAGCTGTGCGCACTGGAACGCCGAGCGGACTAGTTGCTCACTACAACGAAGGAACATAAATATAGTAAAGTATTTATTTAATTTGGACTAACATATTAATTAGTATATGGTGGAGACTTTTTTTAGATTCGATTTCCTTGCTAGTAACAAATTGTAATATAGTAAACATTTGTTGTAAATGCAATATTGTCTTGATAAATACTATTTAAAGCTGTTGTACCTGTGGTGGTCGCTGATGGCGGCGATGATCTCCATCATGAGCGGCCAGGCGGCGCCGAGCTGGTCGCCGCGCGAGTGCAGCAGGCGCGCCGCGCACTCCAGCTGGCGCGCGCGCACGTCGCAGTGCCGCACGGAGCACAGCTCCGCCAGCGGCTCCAGCACCAGCCGCGACCGCGCCTGCAAGGACGATTAAATAACACTTATTATATTCTTTTATTTTTGGGGGGCCAGTCGAGACGCAGGAGTAGTATTTTTATATTGTACAAAACTTTTCCCTTAAATAAACCTTAAACTCACTCTTATCACATATGAAGTATATATTTCATAATATGTTTTAAGTACCTCTGTGACTTGTCCAGGGTTATTGTGGTGGTATTGGAAGGCAGCTTGAACCAAATACGTGATGGCTTCTACACCCCACTCTCTCATTCTGATATGGGGGTGTTGACACACCTAAAATACATCAACAATTTATCATATAAACAAAATACTTTAAAAGATAATAAATCAAAATGGTTACAATTAACATTCTAATTATTTCATTAATACGAAATTGTTGGGTGGGTTAGCAACTAAAATTAAAAAAAATTGTGTCACCTCAAGTAAATGATTAGTGATGGGCCTCCACATAATTTCTATCCTGTGCATATTTGCTAAACCCGTTTCGAGGAGCTTAGCTACAGCAAAAAGTGATGGCTCCTGCAAGTAACAAAGACATAATAATTAATTTTAGTATATAATATCAAAAGTGAGAAAAAAAATGGAGACAAATACCCAAAAACATGACAAAATCTGTATAGCTATATATTTCTTATTTATTATATTGAACCCATAATCTATACAAAATAATTTGGTAACAACTATGCCAAAGTAAACATACTTACTCGGTTAGAATAAGCCAATTCCATAGCCTCATTCGACAACTTGCACAATGCATCAATAAGATGGTGCAACGCTACATCGTCTAAATTCTTCGACGCTTCAAAAACTCTTGACAACATGGCTGATAATGCTGAAATGTATTTATAATATAATATATGATAATATATTTTTAAACATAAATTATTATAATGTGTGTTTTATTTCCATGCTAGATGCTCATTCTATAAGCGAAAATTATAAAGTATTCGGTCTTGACCTATTATAAAATATGTGCTGTTGTGATTTTTAGTACTGCCTTTGGAGATCATCTTTTTTGTATACAATATCGTGCAAGAAAAATATTTTATAAAGTATATTGATATATATGTATGTACATAAATGTTACTATTTAATTTTTAATATATATTTACATTTTTATATAATTAATACAATGGCGGGCATTATTGAAGATCCTTAAATATTGATATCACCTGTGAATAAACTGATAAATCATATTAATTTTATACTAGCGGCTTCGCCTGGATGGTGGTCAAATGAAAATAACTAAGAGTTATGTGTCATACAAATGAATATTCTTCGTTTCCGAAGTAAGCCTGACCACAGGTACAATATGTAACACCGAAACGATTAACGTGATGCCTACACTTTCTTGTTACCCTAATACCTATCTATAACCCTAATAGCTATCTATGATAAACGACGGTAAGTTATCGCTTACCGTCGTATGTCCATTGACGCACAAAATAAAGGAGAATGAATAAAAAAAAACAATTTTAATCAGCAATATTAGCTTAATAATATTAGTATAGAAGAATAGATGATATATCTAAAAAGATATATAGTTTATTCAAAGGTCATATCACAGATTAAAAACATTGTATACATTTCATTTGAAATTAAGTTATTCTACATAATAATATGTAATATTCCAACGTTGGGTATGTGCATCGCAATATAAAACAAAAGTGCATGTTAAATAAATATAAAACAAAATGGCCAGCAAGCTCCATCCCAGAGCGCGAAGACGGACAAAAGCGCCCCTAGCAAGACATTAAAGCAAAATCGACCTTAAATTTTGATGATAAATGATAGAGTCGATTTCACAATATCCCCATCCCTTACGTCTATTTGGAATATATTATTGAAATTTCACTATTAAATAAAGAACTTTAATCCTTCTTTTTATATTTATTTAAAGTTTCAATGTTATAGTTGTTGATAAATGTTGAAATAAAAGTATAATAAAATGACAAATAATAAGTGAAAATCATTCCAAATAGACAGTATGTTATAAAACGTGCTCTATACCACTCATCACTCCGAGGGACTCGGCCACGGGAACTTGCTGACCTGAAAATAAATCCATTACAACACTTTCGAACGTTAAATGATAATGGTAAACATAATCGCCTCAACTATTATAAATAGGTCTACATGATTTCTATTATGTTTCAATAAAATGAATGAATGAATGTATGAAGAATTCAATGCAGTTACGTGCAGTTATTTCATTCGTATGTCAATTAAAAAGAGGTTATTCGTAAAATTTTAATTATGTACGACATTGTTTAAATATTTTTCTTGAAAATAAATATTAATTTGCAACTTTTCTGAAGTTGTCTCGGTGCATTGATTGTAACTGTAACGGTCTAACTGTAAACGTGACATTTGTGGGTTCGATTCGACTGTTAATTATGTTTCATCGCTTTGGAATTCAATTCCCCTCATCACGTAATATTTTGAAAATTTGGCGGCGCCTATGAACCTTAACAAAAAGTTTCTCAGCCTACCCTTGTAAACGCGGGATACAGCGTCAAGCTAAAAGAAAAAAATATAAAATTAATATTTGTTAATAAATAAGGAAAGAAAAGAATTCAAATCATCTTACCCGGCAAGTCGGCCATGACAGCGGAAGTGCTCATGACCGCGTTGGCATCAGCGCTGGCACGACTCGCCTTCATACTACCACCGGTGGAAGGTTTTAAGCCTAAGATCCATACCTGATAGATACATTATATAAAATTATACCGAAAATAATAATCATCGTAACTTCATCATTTAAAATAAAATTTAATTTAAATACCAAATGCTGTAGCGTAGTGAGTACAGGCAACCAGGCGTGTTGTAGCGCGTCTCCGTCTCTCCGCGCCGCCGCTAGCAGCGCCCGCATGGCGGTCACGTGGCGTGACGTCACCATCACGAATGATTGCTGTTGACCTGGGACATTGTAGATAGAACCATATAGTGATGGAGAGGTTTGTTATTTTCAAACGTCGGTAACAGGCCTCACCGGCGGGCGCGGCGCAGGGCAGCGGCGTGCCCACCCACACCGACGTGGTGGCGCAGGTCGGCGGCGGGCGCGGGCGGCGCGCGCGGCGCCGGCCACGGGCACGCCAGCGCCGCCAGCGCGCCCAGCACCGGCACGCAGTACTGCGCCGGCAGCGCGCAGCGGCACAGCGCGCCCACGCACGCGTCGCGCGCGTTCGTCACGCCCATCTGGGGGTGTCGTAATCGTCAATATTTATATGCTATAAAAATGTTTTAAAAAAGGAATACTACCCCATTGAATAACATATCTCGAATGTGATATTTCAGTACTAACCTTTCCACTGACTCTGGCGAGTGTTTGTATAGCACGGAGGATATTTTCTAATTCCCCGATACTGGCCTCTGCTAACACTGACAGTCCCCATACAAGGCCACACCAAGACGACTTTATTAGCTGAAATATATTACGCTTATTATTGTAATAATATACAAATAAAAAAATACTTTTAAATATTTTTTTGTTTTTTAGTATAGACATATGCATATTCCTATTGCTTCTCATGGCGGAACTTAAAAAAGGAATTAAGAGTATTTTTACCTGCAATTTTAACTGTCTTTCCTTATCTTCAGTGTCTGGATCAATTTTTTGGACTACATTGGAATTTTGATCAGCTTCGCCGGTGTGGCCATTTTTCGTAATTTCATTGCTATTATCTAATTTTGTTTCCGATTCTGTAAATTAAAAACAAATAACATCAAATATTTTAATTATTTTACTTTTAATAACTAATAATTAATTAATTATATATATATTGAAACAGGTACCTTTATGGTTGGTTACTGATTTATTTGAGTTCACTTCTTTATCTTCACCATCATTTTGAGAATCGTCGTACAATTCTTGCAGCCTTTGAGAGAACAATTTTTATGAACTTTTTATGAACAAAACATATATTTTTATATTTTCATCAACTTTAATGTTACTAATAAATATTAATTGAACTCTATTAAAATAACTTTAAAACTATTTAAAAAAAAGGTCATCTATACATATATACCTAAAATATTCATCTCCTTCGAGTGTAATAGCGATGGAGCGTATAATTTCTACGAGACACGCGTATGCCACTGATATGCCGTATCCTTCTTGTATAGAAGGAGCCTCTGTTCGATCCAGCATCTCTATACTAAAGAGAGAGAAAAAATTATGATACAAATCAAAGTATAATTAGTACGAAAAAATTTGTAATATAAAATTGGATTTCCTTCTAAAAGAGATTTTTAATAACAAAAAAGCTTTCCAGTATTTAAACTATAAATTTTAAATGTTTTACACAACATTAAAACATTATCACTTAAAGCTGAAAGTATTCAGACTTTCGTTATTATATAAAACCTAGTTTCTGTGCGCATACACCTAACACTGGTAAGTACTATCAGGGAATATGGAGTTTGGGCGGTTATGGAATGGTTCCTTTGGCAGTTATTAGGTAACAAACATACAAGAAATAGTACCTAACTTTCGTTAAATTACAAAGATCTATTTTTTAATATTTTCTGGGCAGTAATATAAGGAATGACGTTGTCTATTGCCAGACACTTAACACGTCAACTCCCACTCAGACACCCCCAAACCCTATAAGCGCCTGCAACAATATTAGGAGCAAGTAGTTTTTTACACTGAAGTACATTAGATTGGTAGGGGCTTGTAATTTAGAGGTGAGGGTTAAATTAAAATTGATAGTGACGTACTGTAAACGCAAAACCCTCTATGTGACATAATGTCAAGACATAAGAAACTCTTTTTAATGGTATTGTGTGGGGTATATAAAAGAGATTTTCTTACTTTTTAGAGCGCGATATTTTAGTAGTCGGGTTTTAGTTCTAGAACTTTTTTTTACCATTCCGATGTATATTATAAGCAACATTTATATAAATAAGTATGAGATAAATCTTACTTACTATACAGCTTTTGCAGTGCCAGGTTCAAATGTGACACACAGCGGCAGCCACACTCCCTTCCAATAGAAGCCCGCTTGTTGAGGTATACTTGACGATCCTATATAATTACATATTAAAATTATAAACAAAGTAGTGTACATATCTTTAGATAATTCTTGTCTATAAGTAAATTTGTGGAAGACGTACTAAGTAAAGTATGAAAATTTTTCAATATTCAACATTTTTGATAAGCACCAATAATTTATTTATATATACGTTTACATCTAGATGGCTATGTTAAAAATTTAGAAATGCGACTCAATATTGCAATATGGCAAAATTTAAAGACACGGCTATTTTTCATTTTATGGTTGCTATTGGACTACAAAATAGGTATAGTCTGATCTATCAATGGATATTAAATTAAGTGATTTAAAAGTAAAGCCTCAAAAAACCGAAAAACCTTAACCGACATTGTTCTGGTAAATAGATATCGCTGTCACATGAACAAATTTTTACGAGACTTTTATTATGTCCCTACTTAGGCTTATTTATAGCTGTTTTAGATGTATTTAGAGGCCTCAATTTATCTAAAGATGATATAATTATAGATTACTAGCGGGCGTGCGCAACTTCGCCTGCTTATTTGCATTCTTACGGGTGAATTTAAAAAAAACCACGAAACACGTGTTCAATAAAATATTTTTATCAATTAAATATTTTAAAGAGTCTGAATTTCAAATTTGATATAAATCGGTGCTGCTTTAAAAAAATCCATACAAACTTTCAACCTCTATTTCAAAATCCCTTCTTAGTGGATGTCCAGATTATAAAAATAAACATGTGTCCAAATTTTATATTTTATTTTACATACTATTAGCGGTAACGGCTGTACGTGCGTCTTACCTCAGTCAGCCAGGTACATGTACTTATATATATATATATATATATATATATATATATATATATATATATATATATATATATATATATATATATAGATTATTGTAATATTTCAGATTGTAATATATGGTCACACAATAACCTGAAACACTACCTATTTGTGCGCTGCACGCGACGCTTCACACCTGGCATGTGCTTAGATCCTGTTGAACCTGTGTGGACATTTGTATTCCAACTACAAAACTGCACGTATGTATTTTTGATTAATTAATTTGATTTAAAAGATATTTATTTCAAATATTTTGATGATTGTCAGATCATTCAAGTTATGGAAACTGATGAGGTTCTTATTGAAGATGTTATTTTAAAATAATAGAAACAGGGACAATTAGGGTACTAAATTATGTATTAATTTGATATTGGATTGGGTGAATATTAAAAAAAAAGGGACAAGCGCGAGTCAGGGTTGCCCACTGAAGTTTCCGTACAAAAATTCGAGGTCTCGAGCTTTTTCTGAATTGAATTTTCAAGCTTAACTTAGCTTAGAGCGCTTTTATCTGATACCTAACGTTTTAATACCAAATTTTGCTCCCCTTTTAAGCACATATAAATATTTATTTAATTTAACCACAAATGTATAATTGTCAGATTTTTTCTGTATAGCTGCCAAATTTCATAATTCTAAGTCAGCCGGACGCACCTTATGTCTTTTATTCCCTTAACACGGCCATATCTTTTTTTTAAAGTAAATATAGAAATATGATTTTTTAAGGAAATCATGGGGTCATAGATTTAAATATATGGCTTGAATTTTGAACTCGATATCATCAATCCTTCCTGAGATAAAGGCTCTTGAACGGACAGACGGACGGATAATATAATTATAGAATATTAGCGGGAGCGCGCAGCTTCGCTGCTTATTTGCATTCTTAGGGGTGAATTAAAAATAAAGACGGACGGACAACAAAGTGATTTAAAGGATTCCTTTTTTCCTTAAAACCTTTTAAGGAAAAAAGGAATCCCTAAAAATCAGTCGAGCCATCAATGATTTAGAAGAATATTGCTTTAGATGTACTATAATAATTTTATAACCTATTTATTGAAAGGAATCGAGGGTTACTTTAAGAATTGTGCGAAATTGTTATTCTCATATAGCACTTAAATCTTCTTTTTTAAAAGTTTAATTTTAATTATTTCCAATATTTGTTTTAAGAGAACGTTTGGGGTGTCCACCTGATAGGCGAGTGAACCGATTCAAGACTTACAGTAAATGTATGCGTCGCTGCAAGCCACTTGTTAACATCTACACCGAGTTTTTAATAGAAAACCCGGAAAACCTAACCGATTTCTATTTACGTTCCAAAATATTTGGTAAGTTTATTATTATATATCAAAATCAAATATTATATTTCAAATATTATATTATTTTTCAGCATCACGCTGTATCCCACACACAGCAGGGTAGGTAATGGGAACCTAGTGTTGAGACACTCCGTTTCCCATTTTCCGCCGAGTTCTAGAGGCATTGCGTGTTAAGTGGCGGAACTCAGCGCCGCGCTTTGCCTTGACACCAGAGCGAAGAAATGAAAATATAAATGTAAATAAATATTGCGAGTTCCCACTGGCCAAGCCCACAACCAGTCAAATTTACAATCACACTTTGTTCCTCTGCGCTACGACTGGCTGGATATTATTTATCATATTTTTTATATTCAACTGATATGCCTTTTATATATTTCACAATAATAAATTATAAGTGTCATATGACGTGTACCGGTATCTGGGTGTGACAAGTTAATATGATTTAAAAATAAATCAATTTGAATTAAAAAAATTACAAAAAATGTCTTGTTGATAAATAGACATGGGATACGGAAGTAGGTGGGAATCTTTAGCAAACTAAATTAAACTTGTATAATAAATTAAGAGTACATCTAACAACGTAATAGTTCAAAAAAACTTAAAAAAAATAAATCTTATATTTTCAAACTTCATAGGAGGATACGGACGCCGTGAAATAGAAACAGAATACTATGATACATTTGATAAATATGAAGAATATAAGGACAAAGCAAAAGAACATCATATAGAGGGTCCGGTACTTGATGCCATGGAATATGAGGACCATCGCAACCGCCATGATTACACTGTAGACATTGATTATGTTGAAAGAGAGGATAATGTGCAAGATGAAGACGAGAATTAAATTTTTATTAGTTACAGTAATTTTAATTATGATTTATTTAAAGTATATTATAGTTTTATTTTTGGACTGTTATTTCTGTTATGTATACGGATGTAAGTTTGTCTTCAGAACACCAGTCCCTTAGGTTTATAAATAAATACAATTTTATACAATTTAAAGAATGTTGTTCGACAAACTGTCTATAAATAATTGTTTCACTGAATTGGATAAAACATTATTTCAATAAATAGTATTTTTAAAATGTTATTATTATTAGAATACACAAGTGATGCAAATTAGTAAATTGATAATTATATTGTTTAAGCGGGCGAAGCCGCTAGAACTTTAATGATTACAAATTCAAATAAACAAATTGAGGTCGTCATGGCATAATGAGACATCATCTTGAGGTGAATTCCATCCACCATTCAACGCTTTGAAAGTTTAGAGGAAAGTAGGAAACAGAGTGGCTTCACACTAGGTTCCGTCTGCCTACCTTGTTATGCGGAACAAGGTATGAATCTGTTTTTTTTATAATATTTTATATTAACTAACCAGCAGGTGTGTTCACTTGCGATGCGACGAACAAGCTCTGCACATACGCGCCCGAGCGCGTTTACGATGTCTTGGAAAATGTTTGTAGCATGCGGCTTCATGTCGTAGCACGAACAGAAGGCCTTCAGTAGATCTGGACAAGTTTACATGTTGTTAGTTATCTTAATATGCGAATTAAATAAAAAAAACTACTAAAATTCAGTTATTCCGACATAGTGTGGCGATAATAAGTAAATTTTTATAAAAATAAGGATATAAATATTGCTATGTTGAAAATTTATAGTTTTATAAATTTAGCCATCATTGGAATAGTTACTTTTGAAAGTTTATATAAAAAAAAAAAGAATATGAATATTAATACCTGGATGTACAGTGATTCGATGTAGGACTTCCAAAGCGAGTGCTCGTTGCCACAACGGCTTGTCGGGGTCCAGGAACTTGATGGTTAGCGAAAGGAAGATTTCACATTCTGTCACCTACAATACGTTGGGTAAAACGTGAACATGGAGACGAACAAAAAAAAATATTCATACTACATTAATTAATTCATCGACGCATGCGAGAATTCGCAAATGATGTGCGAGGTGTTTTGTAATTCATCCAAAGCCTTTGTGATTGAACAATAAAATTCTGTAACTATACCATATTATAGTACACAGAATCCTGCCCTTGATCTTATTGTCTTTTTTTTTATTTTTGCTTTATATTAATGTTCTACCAGTTTACGTGAAATACTTATATACTGTTTACGGATGATACCTCTTTAATACAGAAACACACTCTTGAATGATGACGAAGTGAATAGTATATTGTCGCTTAGTCTTCATTAGTTTGCCGAAACAATCATATACCAAAAAACTATATGGCTGGTTTGAGGTGGGGCACACAGTATGACGGTTATTTATATTTTCATTTCTTTGCTCTGGTATCGAGGTAAAGTGCGGCGTTGAGTTCCGACACTCCAGAATTCGAAGTGTCTTTACACTAGGTTCCCTCTGCCTGCCCCTGCTGTGTACGGGATACCGTCTGAAACTGATTTTTTTAAGTAACATTATTTTGCAGTACCTATAAAAAATATACAAGTTTGTCATTAAATTAAAGAGGAATCTCTCAATGTGTCAATAAATACTAGAGCTAGAAGGGCCAGAATTTTTATAAATGTAAGTCAACGTCAATAATAAATACATTAAAAAAAATAAAATTTAAAAAATACATATACATTAAAAAAAAATTCACATGCAATGCAGCAAACAATATTTTTCTGATTTTTATCAATATCAATTTTTTTCTACCCGATAAGAAATAAAAACTTAATAAAATAATATATAAATAATATAATAAAGCAAATTACTAACCAGCACATCATGATATTTATGTACAATGACCGACACGAGCCGTAAGAGCCTCATCGTAACCGGAAAATGAGGGCGCTCCGCCCCCGCAGGCGCCGCCCCTGCAGCCCCGCCCGGGATGTGGGGCGAGGGAAAGGCTGCCCTGGATATTTATATTTCATGAGTTAGGTATATAGTTAGTAGTATTTATATTAATTTATACTAATATTATAATAAATCAGCTTCACGCTGAATCCCGCACACAGCAGGGTAGGCAGAGGGAACTTCGTGTTAAGACACTCCGTTCCCCACTTTCTGCCGAATTCTGGAGGCATTGCGTGTTGAACTCAACGCCGTGCTTAGCCTCAACACCAGAGCGAAGAAATGGAAATATAAATTTAAGTAAATATTTCATCTCCTCGAGTGGGAATCGAACCCACAACCGGTCGGTTTTACAGTCACACTTCGTGCCACTGCGCCACGACTGGCCTCAATTTATTTTATTTTATTATAATGCTGAAGGGTTTGTAAAGTTGAGCGTGCTGACTTTAGTATTTATTAATTTATTTCGGTTTCTTTTTATGTTGGATAGTTCGTTTATCGAAGAAATCTTAAAGCTAGGTCTTGATCTATTTTCCCTAAATAATTTGTATCGTAAAATGTTATTTATTAAAAAAGTTGTAATTAATTCACCATTTAATTATTATAAGTATGTATATATGATGTTATATAAATATTATAAATATCCAAAGAAATATATCAAAATGAACACAGAAAACTATGTAACTATTATATCACTCACCTATACTTAACATTTGGTGAAAACAATCTTATTATCAATGCACACACATGCTCCTTTAAAAGAAATCGAAATTCAGAGATCTGTAACAAATAAAAGTCTAAATAAATGGAGACTGTCGTGGCGCACATGCGTGCAGCTGTTATCGTGATGATTAAGGGTTCGATTTTCACTCGGCGAAATACATAATGAGGCCAGTCGTGGCGCAGGGGTACAAAGTGTAAATTTTAAATCGGTTGTGGGTATGATCCCAACTCAAGGAGTAGAAATATTTGTTTAAATGTATATTTCCATTTCTTCGCTCTGGTGTCGAGTTAAAGCGCGGCGTTGAGTTCTGCCACGCGAAACACCACAATGCCTCCAGAATTCGGCAGAATGTGGATAACAGAGTGTCTTAACACTAAGTTCTCGCTGCCTATCCTGCTGTGTGCGGTATACAGCGTGAAGTTGAAATACATAATGCCGAAATACTCATGGCAACTACATGGACGTGCACACTCAGCCACATGCAAAAGTTGTATTAAATTTCTTGATTTTCATTCTAAATTTTTTAAATACTATTTTTAATAAAACATACCTTAAAAAAGACATCAGAGAAATCTGTCAATACTGTATCTAATAACTCAAGTCCGAATGTCTTTGGCACATCTGATATACCGACAAGCCAGTTAGCTGCATCACCATTTATTAGTTGTATTATATCCTAAAAATATATTTAGAGGTTTCTTTTATTAACAGAAAAAAATGTATGAAAATTGCAAAGTTTGGAGTAGTCCAACATAATAACTCACTTGTAATATTAAATAAGCATCAACTGCACAGGGTTTAAGTTCCTTTGGTGCTTTGTTGTTAGCTTGCATTCTCACATCGGCTGGGTTGACTTTCAATGTACCTACAAAAAATATGAATAAAAGTTACTTATAAGTCATAATAAAATTAAGCCAAAAATACTTATTTAGAAAATGTATAAAAATTTGAATGTAGAACGAATCCTTCCGAAATCCGAAAGGAAACCGGCCACCTGGTGTCCCGCTACGTTCAAATTTTATATGTTTTCTAAATAAGTATTTTTGTTTCCTAAGTGAGGAATAACATTTAAAAATGTTCAAAAAAAAATTAAGCCAATTAATAGAAAAATATATATTTTTTGGTGATACATAATTTTAAGTAAAAAAAATGTTGCTTTGTGATAAGACAACTTTATATTACTAAGCACATTAACAAGACATAGCATAGTAGAACCTAGTGTTATGACACTCCATTTCCTTTAAGACACTTCCATTCCACACTTTTTGGCCAGTTCTGGTTTTTTCGTGATGATCAGTCGTGTCGCCGATCGAGTCGAGTTCAGTATGTGATGAATGAATGGTCTCAAATAATGTATAGTTATAAAATAATCTGTATGTTACCATTGGCTTCAGCTAAGGCCTTCTCAAACACAAGAGCTACAAGTTGTCGCACTGTGGCTGCTGCAGCATGACTGGTGCTCACGTCGCGAGTCTCACTCGCCGGCACCATTTTCATACACATTACCATTGTCTAAAAAAACATAACAATAGTTTTAAAAGTAATAAAACATTTTTTATGCTGCACACTGTATCCTACAAATGTTAGCCAAATAGGTATAAGAAACCTAGTATTAAGATACTCTAACATTTCCCACACCCCCCAAATTTTGAGCCATTACCTGTTGTGTGATGGATTTCAATGCTTTTTTGTTACCAGAGCCCACACTCTTAGTCACTCCGGAAAAGTGAGGAACGACAATATTTAACCATGAGTGGGAATTGAATCCACACAGAGTGCAATTAAATAATGTTGCTCCCCTACAATAGTCTCGTGGTCATAACCGACCAGGCGCCTGACCATTAAGGCGCAGCACAAAGTGTGACTGTAAAACTGACTAGTTGTGGGTTTGATCCCCAATCGAGGAGATGAAATATTTACTTAAATGTATACTTCCCTTTTTTTCGCTCTGGTGTTGAGGCAAAGCGCGGTGTTGAGTTCTGCTACTTAACATGGAAAGCCTCCAGAATTTAGCAGAAATTGGGGAACGAAGCGTCTCACACTAGATTTCCTCTGCCTACCCTGCTGTGTGTGGGATACAGCGTGAAGCTGATATTTTTTCTTAAAATTAGAAATTGTAGAAATAGGCAGTGGAGAATTTAGTATATCTTGTTTTCATCTTTAAATTGTGTTAATTAAAAAATGTGTGTATGTGTAAGTAAAAAACATTATAATTAAAGTGGTATCCACTTAAAAATATTTTATTGTAATAATACATCTCATACAGTATGGTAGCCACTTAAAAATATTTTATTGTAATAATACATCTCAACACACATTTGTCAGAATAAACTGGAATTAACAAGACCAGATTAAAATATAAATCAATGAATCTAAAACATTTTTCTTATTTTTAATAAACAAAAGCTCAAATTAAGAAACAATCATAAGATACTATATTTGTGGTGGAAGCAAACCATTTCATAAATATTCACCATATATTTTATCTTGTATGTATTACAAAGCTTAAATTTATAACTCACCCTAGCCAATGTATCACCATGTACTAAATCAGATGTTGTCATCAAGAGAGCAGCAAGTTGTAGCAGTTTGAGTTCCAATGTGCCAGTCTGGCCAAGATTATATAAACAATCAACAACATGTCGAGCACCCTTAGCATCTATCCCCTGTTGAGCTATCAATCTCTGAATTGTTCCAAGGCAGAACTGTAATTGATATAAGAATTATTGTATTTTTCTTGTGGATATTTATCTTTTTATTAATTATTTCGATAAATATTTTTTGGAAAATCATGTATTAGTTTTATTTCTTTCAAGACTATTGTAGGTGAATTATATTTGATTTTCTGTCAATTATTATAGTCAGCTTCAGCTTCACGCTGTATCCCGCACACTGCAGGGTAGGCAGAGGGAACGTAGTGAAAGACACTCCGTTCCCCACTTTCTGCCGAATTCCGGAGGCATTGCGTGTTAAGTGGCAGAACTCAACGCCGCGCTTTGCCTCGAAACCAGAGCGAAGAAATGGAAATATAAATTTAAGTAAATATTTCATCTCCTCGAGTGGGGATCGAACCCACAACCAGTCGGTTTACAGTCACACATTGTGCCGCTGCGCCACGACCGGCCTCATAATATAGTAATTTTTTTTTTCATTAATTACAATTTTATAACATGTGAAAATATCTGTAAATAATAATATAACTATAGTAGGTATATTTTATTTTATATAAATTATTTTTTATGCTTAATAACTTTTGAATTCAATATTATTTAAGAAATAACATATTTGTAATACTCTCAAAGTCACTTTCAAAGACAATCAATAGGAAATATAAATGTTTAATAATACATAATAAATAAAATTATAACAGAGTACGCAAAACATAAAATATTCACATTATGAAACATCTAATAATAGTTTGCTTGTACAGTTAGGGAAAAAAAATATTATCTATTCAAAATATAGGATGTAAACAAATAATTGCATAATTACCTTTATAATTTTTATATCCTTTGATTCACATCCTTGCACTAAAGGATAAAGTATTTGATTGACCACTCCATATAATGAAGCTTGAGGATTATTTGAGGCCAATGCCAATTTTTCAATAGCTTCATCACAAGCCTAAAATATCGTATAAAACATGTAAACATACAGCTTATCAGTAGTTTTGGCTCATTATTACTATAAAACTGAATACCGGATATGTATTGCTATCAATAAGTAGAAGTAATTTTGAGCCCATTTAAGTACTTTAACCATTTAAAGGAAATACTATAAAATATTTTAGTTTTTCTAATAACTCTAATACCTCTCTTATCTGTGGATATTTCTTCTTAGTTTCTAAGCTGAGAGTTTTGAAGTCATTTTGAAGGACATCCATGAATTTCTTCGTAGAGTCGTCGCCGGTTACAGCACTGACAAATGCCATGTTTATTCTGATAAATTCTTATTAGTTTTTCACTTCATGTTTCATGAGAAATTAATATAAATTAAAAATGTGCCATGTACACAATCGACATCACAATTTTCAGTTCAAAAACTGTTGGTGTAACGTCATTCACGAATAACACATAAAATATTACGTTTTATTTAAAAAAATCTTACTTTTTGTAATAATGAGTATTTTTTTTGCCAAAGTTTCTTTTTTGGACATAAAAGATTATTTTTCTTTAAGTATATGCACTAACTATAATTTCAATGAGTGGTTTCTAAACTATAAGTGTTCCATTTCATAATATAATGCATTTTAAATTGTAAATGAAATAAATTAATATTTTTTCATAATTTTTAGTTGTTATATATACATTTCTATCGTTGCTAATATATATAATTAATAAATTTTATTTTCCTTGCAATTTTTTTACCGCTTAGACAATAATTTAAAGATACTTAAAAATAATTTGAAATATATCATATTTTATATGAATATATCGTTTCTATTTATTTGTATTGTAAGATGATTCAGAATGCTTTTTATATTTATACAGTGAAAGTGAAAAATAAATTATTGAAAAAAGATCGATGACCCACTTTTTTTCGCACTAAATTTTAAAGAGTAGCAACATCAGTTTACTGATTGTGCAGAAGAAAAAACAATGGTGTGATTCCAGATTTTTATTTGTAAGTATTTATAGAATCGAATATCAATTCAGCTAATGTAACGTTTATGCGTCGATTAAAAGTTATACGTGTTTGATGATGCGGATCCCAAGGTATAAAACGTTCTGAGTTGTCCAAAAATACATGCTTTGTGAGCTTGACAGACTGTCAGTGCAAATTTTACTCTATTTATTCAGCTTGATTTAGCTATGCGCCATTCGTATTGTAATAAAACGGCCGATGCATGCAGATTTTAGAACATCTTTAAATAAATCCTTAAGTTATGCGAGTGGAATGAACAGAAATTTGAAGTGATTCAGGCGTAAACCTCGCTGCAGTGTTGGTGTTTTCTCGCATTGCATATCTGCCGGCACCTAGTTTAACTTAATTGTGTCGTTCGCCTAGTGTTTTGTTATTACGTTCGTGACGAAAGTAGTGTGTTGACCTTTTATAATCATTGAATTAATCATTCTTGGTGACAGACGTGTCAAGTTCTGAATCGCATAATCGGAGACGATAAACGATGCAACATGTGTTTTTGTGTATTGAATCTTCATTTGAATCGTACAAGAGGTATAAAGTGTAAAAGCTCAACCCACAGTTATGAATCAGTCATTAGACTTTTTGTTTAAACTATAAATTTCTTTTTTATCATGTTTCAAATAGAGTTTTATTTCAGCTTCTTAATATTGACAACTTCTTTATGAGTTATTGAATCTAATTACCATATACTTATCAAGAAAGTGTCTTAATTAATATTTTCATATCTGTTAAGATTATTAATTTTATATTAATTGTGAAAATATCCACAAAATGTTCGAAGTCTTGCACAAATATAATATCTGTACCATATCTCTATCACTTAATTGATCTGGATTGCATCTTTACTCAAATGAACATCACCAGTTGTTGCTTACATTAATAAATAATCTTGTCACTGATTTGATAGATAACTATATATAATTTTGGTTTTGGTGGCAAGAAATGATGTGTATATTTCTTCTTCCTTGATATACTATTGAGTAGTTCTGTAACAAGATATAAAATCACAATGTCATTAATTTTTAATTTTTTATTTAAGTACTTTATTCTTGTTTCAGATAACATCTTTAAATAATCAAATCCTGCAATAATTTTCCAAAATTTCCTCAAGACTGTATATATTATAGAATAATTATTACTTGGTTGGTTTAGGTAATGAGCGAATGCTACGGAAGGATGCCAACCCTGCGAGAGAGAATAAAAAGACGGAATTAGTTATTTATTTATTTTATATTTAATTAATAAATAGCTTTACAAACCAATATATCCATATTGCTAGCCATTCATTATATCCTAAACTAAAATTGTAAAGGAAATGATTTTAACAAAGTCCTGAGATTGTGATGTATTTCCTTATATTTATTTATTCAATTATTTTATCATTGTTAGTTGTTAATTAATGAGATAAAGTATAAAGTTATCACTATGAATATGAAGTGCGATAGTTTTTAATTTTGTGGCTTGATGGAGAATTATGGACAATATGGCGTCCAATGTGTCTTTGCGCAGCAACAAACAGAGAAAAGACAATCTAATTACCAGGAAGCAGGACAAAAGCCCCGAAAAGACCATCAGGGGTACAAGGGGAGCGTATCGTGGTATACCATCGACTTCCAAACGCGATGAAGATGCTGATGGTTCAACAGAAAGGTTGGATAGGCCCAAAAAGTTCATTTCCCAGAACAAGAGCAACTATGGGCTAGGCAAAGAGGCCCGATTTCTCTCTGAAGAATAGAAACGTGCATTTGGCATCCTCGCGATATGGACAGGTGAGTGGATCAGTTACAAGTATATTTACATTTCTATTTGTAACATTTTGTAATTTATCATAGATACGATAAATTATAAACACGATGAAACGATGTAAATCTACGATATGCTGGCCAAATTTTAACGTCAACGTTTCAAAATCACAAACCAAAGAGCTAAGATTTTTTTTTGTTACTTTTAAATATCTTATAATGTGTTAATTATTACATTAACATTTAAATAAAACTTATTTCGTGCTTTCGCGTAAGCCCGCAGCTAGCCTTTCATAATTTTTATTATACATAAATTATTTAATAGACAGACTTACAGCCCACATGAAACCTATATGATAGCTTAGGAAACCAAGAAAGAGCAAATGCATTTTAATACTGTTATTTGATGATAGATAATACAATTAATTGTCTGTTATGTTCGACATAAATACTAATATTTATATGTTTAATTTTTTTGAACACAGGTTGCTTAAATCAAAGCACATTTAATATAACTAAATATTTCTAATACCAACAACATGGTGATTTAAAATATTGATTACTTTCTTAGTTAGTTCATGGATTTCGTAGTATGAACGTGTATAATTTTCGAATATTTATTTTAAAAATCTTTTGAACTATATATTATTTTTTACAAAATATAGGAATATCATATAGCGCACAAGGATGTTACAAGTTTTGTGCGAGGAAAACATTAGAGGATGCAGACTTCCTTTTGTTATTTTACCCTATAATCAAAGATTTTTGTAGGTCAGAGATATATTTATATATTTGCGACACGTTAGTGAACTACGGGTTCACTAAGTGTAAGTGGTATATTAAATTATCGTACTGAAATGCGAGTTGAATTCAACCAGTGCTGCAATGTGAGAGATTTTCAATTTATAATGCAATTACGTTAACGCTATTGTGACGCACTTGTTGTTTAATTTAATGCGATAGTCTCGTATTCGAAATTTCCCTCGGTAGACAATTTGTTTGACAATTTGTCCCTGAACCTGGTCGGTTTCCAGTAGGCGTGGGCTTGAGTCCCGCAACGTTATTAATTAATAAAAAATTTTATACGTTTTCTAAGAGTTTTTTTTCATAAGTATAGAATAACACTTTATAAATGTTAAAAATAGTTATTGGTATTTATTAATGGTATGAAGAGTAAACAGTCATTTGTACTATTTTTTTGTTTATTAACACAAACATTAATAGAATTGAAGGATGTTTCCACAGTATAGTTAGGCGCGTGTAGAAATGTGATGTTGTTTTCTTATTTTTGCTGTCCTGCTCCTCACTATGTAACGAGTAGTAAATAGTCGCAAGTTCAAAATGGATTAATGGATGGAATAATGCAGTAATTGGTTGAAAAATAAAAATAAATATTTATTTTATATTATATAAAACAAACATTATATTTTTTTCATTACCTTAGTAAAACAAATTACCATTATAAAACATAACCATTTTAATGTGTAATACTATTCATTGTCACAAGAAACTAAAATTTATATTGTTAATGATACTTTCCTGAATTGGAAGTTTTGTAATCCTAATAGGTTTTGCGTGTTGTATTCAGTGCCATCCAGGCCGAACTACCGTCATCGATCATAGTTTTTGAGCACCTTTTTGATACAATTATTATTTTTTGTTATAATCCAATTAGAATATTTTTTTTTATATTTCAATGTGGATGAGAAAATCTTAAAATTCTTCATTTTGGCTTATTTTGAGGTGTTGTATTGAGTACAACAGGGGAGCGTCATTATTCTATACTAAATAATATGGGTGAAGTTGAATCCTTGACAAATCATCGTTTAATAAAACAAAAGCGGCTAAAATTATTTCTTTTTTTTTTTGCAGAAAAAAAAATACAAATTGTTCAGAAACTAAAATAAAAAAAATGTAATACAATTTACAGAAAAAGAATGCATGTTCTAGAATTTTTTTTCCAAAGAATAATAAGTCGACCGTACTAATTATAAGAGTGAACAATTTGCGCGGTTAAACTTTTTACTTCATTTTTAAAACTGAACTTCAATGCCTTTCATTATGCTAAAGCAAAAGTTTTAAAAGATCTTATACCAGAGTACCTACATAGCTTGTAGTTGTAAATTAAAAAAATAAATGAAATTAAATCAGCTACACGCTGTATCCCGCACACAGCAGAGTAGGCACAGGGAACCTAGTGTTAAGACAATGTTCCCCACTTTCCGCCGATTTTGGAGGCAATTTGCATGGCGGAACTCAAAATCTCTAAATGAAAAAATGTAAATTTAATAAATATTTCATTGCCCTGAGTGAGGATTGAACCAACAACCAGTCGTGTTTACAGTCACACTTTATGTTCCTGCGCCTCAGTTGTAATTGCTGGCCCTGAAAATTTGTTGAGTATTAAAATAGTTAATAATCGTGACTTCTGTTACATCGCAATTTCTTCGTTTGTTTAAATTAAATAAATTTAAATTGTGGTTGAAAAACTAGTTTGCTTATCATAACGCGAAATAGATAAAAACGACCGAATGCGTTCCCACTCGGAAGAATAAATTATGTTTATTTCCTTCCTCTGGTAACATGATAATGCGCGGAATCGAGTTTACTTAACTCGCAATATTTCGAAGATATGGAGAAGAGGTACGTTACTTCTGGTAGGAACCTAGTGTTTCTATTTTCTTCATTTCGTGTTTCACGTCATTATTCATGTGAATAGTGTAGTGTCTTGACGCTAGGTTCCTACTTCCACAAAATAAAAGGGAACACACACTGTAAATATAACACATTACTTTTCGTTTTTTCATTAAGGATTCGAACCCTCAACGAACGCATGTACAGTTAAAGTGAATTTAGCGGATTAATTTTCGAAGCCGTCTTTGTTATTACCCGGCGTGATCAAGATATTGTGACGTATCGTCTGACATGTTTTATTCTCGCTCAGAATAAACTCGGAGATACCATACAACGATAAATGTTTGATAATGTCATTAATATCCGTTACATTTGATGTTTTGTAGTTATGTGCGTTGTATACGTCATACATATATACCTACATTAGTATTTGAAATAATTTCCTTAGTTTTTTGTTATTTTATTTTTATATGGATTTCTTCCACTTAGTGTAAATTTCCAGTAAACCATTTTAGTATTGTTGTTGGCTGTGGGCATAAATCCCGCTCAAGATAGTCTTTTTATTTACTAAATAAGTCAGCCGCGATGTTAGAACCCTCTGGCCTACACTGAAATGTAGAGCTGTGTCACTCTTATAAAAATCTCGTTTTTCCTGTGTTTCCGCGGGATTTTTTTTAGAAATCCTCTATTATTGCTACTTCGCCCTAACGTTTATATATGTAAAATTGCAATTTTACATAGTTTCGCCTGCATATTTTCTATCAGTCACTCGTTAACACAAGAGTTTTATATATATTTTATATATAAATATAAGTAATTCTAATTGTTCCTATAAATTCATTGAAAGTAACTTCACGAGAAATAGTCGATTATAAACATATAATCAATGATATGATTATAGGTCACTTAAAATATTATAGAGTTTTTAATTGATTATTCCGGGTCACCAGCCCCTTGTGATGGCGTTGATTCTCACCCTGTGCCCAAGTATAGAAGGATACATACGACCTTGTAGTGGCCTAGCTGCTTAGTGTTAGAAGGTGGGTCAAGTGCACTTCGATTCTCGGCAAGTGCACTTATACTTCATGGCGACTTATTTTAAAGAGATCGTCTAGCGCATACCTAAGCATTTTTAATTTAATTTACAAAATAAAATTTTTATAATGCAAGTTTACTTATTATGCAATGTGATTCGTGAATGAAAGTATGAAATTTTATAGATTTATTGGGATCTCGATATCATTGAAAATTCTTGTAACGTTTCTTATTTGGAATTACATCGAATGCATTACGCTAGGTAAACGGAGAGAAATCCTTTAAATACTGATTAATTATTGACTGTAATTCGACAAATATATGTAAAAGGGACATACTTAGATTTTCTCACCTAACATTTCTAACTGAATTTGCCCTATAATAGCAGAGTTAAAATGCACCCGTCCGAGTAAAACATAACCGATATTTACATAAAAACAATACAGCCTGTATTGAACAAATTGTTACTGTCTTGACGTTATTATTTAGGAGCCTTTTAATTTACTACCTACTCATAACCTTAAAAAAATGCACATACATGACTACATATTAGAAATTTTATATTATCTATCTCCTATGACTCAAATCTCAAGTTACTTTCGGTAAGATAAAACACTTAGTACTTTACATAAAGACATCACTCTTACTATCTGAAACGTTTACGAGATAATCCATCCATTTCAACTATGTGCTTTTATGTCAAATTCATAATACTTTTTTTACCTAAATCTTTCGCCTTTGTTGATGCGATTGACGGCATCATGATATACTCAAGATTCTTTAGCAGAAGGTTGGTGGTTCAAGTCGAGCTACTAAGATATGTCGTGAGGCCGTCGTGGGACAAGGGCACAATGGTGCGACTGTAAACACGACGGTTGTGGGCTCGATTCCCACTAGGGGGAATGAAATATTTAATATTTTCATTTCCTCGCTTTGGTAACGAGGCAAAGCGCGGCGTTGAATTCTGACACCCAATGCCTTCAGAATTCATCGTAAAGTAGGGAACGGAAATGTCTTATTGGGAACGGAGTGTCTTAACACTGTGGTCTTAGGTTCTCTCTACCTACATGTGAGGGATATAGCGTGAAGCTAAAAACATGTATCGTATAGGCCTTTAGCTATTATGCTTACCGTTATAAATCACGGGGTCAAGCTGCCCCACCCCATATAACAATCTATCTTATGAGTGTAAAGGAAAACAGCACAGTTGACTTCAGCCACTCAACACGCAATGCCTCGACAAATTCGTGTTGATGATGTGTATTTATCGAAATCGATTACGTCAGGAGCAATTTGCTTAACAATGTAAATACGACGAAATTAAGATTCCGCTGACCAAATAATTTGTCGTCTACAATAGTAAAACAAATGACCTTAAACATGTTTATTTTATGTACAAAGTAATATTGGGCACTATGTTTTATTTATATGTTTTCAGCTATTTTTCGTCAATACTTGCTAATAGGTCGCCTAGCACGTGAACGTGTTTGTGAAACCAGTAGAAAAAAGTCGGACGTACATCTGATTGTTTCGAATTTTTCTTTTAGTCTGTCCTCGTCCACTGCTAGATATAGGGCTCTCTAATGGCACGCCATGAGCTCGGTCTTTAGCTCTTCGTATCCAGCTGTTTATAATTTTTCTTTTATTCTTTAAAATTATTAATTACCACTCTTCTATACTATTCTATACTTCTATAATAAAATTGTGTGATCGCCGTCTGTACATTGAAAATATATTTTCATCTGTTTGTCTGTGCATGCCAATACCATTCCTTTTAACCCCTCCAGATCTCAAACTAATAACTGAAAGTAGACATTCACGTGCCAGCAGATTTTAATACCTTGCCTTGCATAAAACTAAACAAGACATGAATGCCGTTATCTGTAAGAAGTTTGACTCTTATAATCGATAGCCATTTATCGTGGTCCTTTTTACCTAGCCGTACTAAAACCACTGTTCCTAACGAGTAGATTCTTGACAAACTTAAACAACTTCAGAATATGTGTTTGTCTTATCTTCACATGTCTGATTTCCGTCGGCAACTG
Organism: Heliconius sara; assembly: GCA_917862395.2. Lineage (NCBI taxonomy): Eukaryota > Metazoa > Arthropoda > Insecta > Lepidoptera > Nymphalidae > Heliconius > Heliconius sara. Next base: position 19,043,875 of record OU860797.2, on the reverse strand, counting down.
TATTGGCTTCCTGTGGCAACTGTAGTGACTACCTAGACGCTCCTGTGTTACACTAAGAAAACTTGAGTTTCCTATATTTAATACCTTTTTCTGTGAAAAATCTTTCACAGTTCAGGCAGCGCGCTTATGATACTCACTTCCTAATTCTACACTGGCAATCCGTCTCTTAATATTTTTAAAATCAGATTAAAACAAAATTTTCTTAACCTCAATTAGAATTTTGAGATTTCGCTTTGTCTTTTTCTTTATTATTTAAATTTTTCTATTTCAACTTCTTTATGTCATTGTAGTAATATTTACGTACCGCACCCGAATCGTTTCTGTTAACAACTACTACCGGATCATTACCACCACCCCCGGCATTTAAAACCGGCGTGAAGTAGTGACTTTATGCCACTGCGTTTCGCATCAGGTAATGCCGGGCCCCGGCGCCCAACCCATCTTAAAGGCCGGCAACGCACCTGTAGCTCCTCTGGGGTTGCACGGAGTCGTGGGCGGCGGTAATCACTTACCATCAGGTGACCCGCACGCTCGTTTGCCGTGTCTTTTCCATAAAAAAAAAAAAATACTACATTAATATGTTTCTGGTAGAGATCTCTATTAGAGATCAGTCATCCGTTGTTCGCATTCTTTCTGTTTCTTTCTTGTGTGGTGTTTCTGTTTGGTTCTTGTACCACACAAGAAAGAAAATACATTGAATGAAAAAAATAAGAAACGGCTTAATCGATTTCATTGCAGTTTTCACCATTGTGTTTTGGTAAACTTCTCTTAACATTTAGTGTTTGTTTTATTTAAAAGCAAATTTTATAAATAAAAGGTATTGTACATCAAATAGTGTAAACGCGACAGGTTGTGGTTTCGATTCCCACTCGAGGAAATTAAATATTTAATAATTTAATTTCCTCGATCTGGTAACGAGGTAAAGCTCGGTGTTGAGTTCTGCCACTTAATATGCAAAATTTAGCGAAAGTAGAAAGGAAAGTATTAATAGAAACGGAGTATCTTAACACTAGGTCCCCAGATTCCATTGTCTACTTCTCTATGTACTTGATGCCGAGTGAAGCTAAAAATTACAAAAAATATCATTTTAATAGGTTGAAAGTAAAATAAAACTGGATACATAAAACCAATGCGGATAGTTAGGTAACAAATATTATCCATGTAGTGGTGGAAACGAGCATCGTTTGGCATTTACTTTGTATCTACACGTAACGTCCAATTTTTCTGGCACGTGAAAGCATTTGGGAACTTCTTTAACGATGAATGACCTTTTAAGTTGGTGAATAAATCAATATTACAAGCTGTAGGTGAACTTTTCCTTATCGTTTGACTGGTAATATCACGCCTACATATAGCAGGAACATATGGCAGGGTGTTAGAGCACTTAGCAGCAGGCACATCAGGGATGAGAATGTTGTGTTAAGGCACTTCGCTCTCCGCCTCCCACCCTAATTCACTCGTACATTCTGTGTAAGTGACTGTGGAACTCCACACATGTGTGCGTATCTATAGGTATTTTCTGGAAGGATGGGGGTCTGCACTTTAGCTTTGAACAGATATGTTCGTGTAAACATTTTTTTTTTAAATTTTTGGTAAATAAAATGTTGATTTGAGTTAAATGTTATCCGCCGCCTTTAACCTCACGTTGTGTTGCTAGAGAGGACAATGAGAATATGTCAGACGGTCCTACAGCCGATTATGGTTATCTATTTATATGTAAATAAAAATATTAAATATTTATTCATATTATATTATTATTGTCTTATTTGGAAACATGACACTTTTACATTATGTCAACTTATATTATTTTTCCTGGTAAAATATGTTTTACTCTTAGTATATTATTATTATACATCTTGTATTTGTTTACGAGTATCGTTGTATGTTCATATATTATATGAGTTGCTTATCGCTATTCCAATAAAACTTTTTTTAAAAACCCGGTAGCTAATTTCTTTTATATCTATAGACCAATTCACACTTGGTTTCTATTAACTATGTCTAGTATAAGTAATCTAAATTTGTTTTATCTATTTTATAACTTTATCTTTAGCAAATAGATAACGACTTTATTATAATTTTACTCACTAGTCTTTAAATAAAGCTATCAGTCACGTAGTGGTAAATCGTCTCATTATTATCGCGATGGTTGTGGGATAGATCCCAACTCGAGGGAATAAATTAATTATTTTAATTTTCCTCCTGTTTAAAGACAAGATAATTTCACCACCCAACACGCAATACATTCATTAGATTCCGGCGAATAGCGGAGAACGGAGTGTCTTAACACTAACTTCTTTGTCTGTCTTTTTCTGATTAGATTCAGGATGCAGAATGAAGCTGAAAAAGAAAAAATGTTATAATAAATCAATCACAGTACAATGTACATACATACCCAGCCAAGTACACGTGTACCAAGTCCATCTACGACGGTTCCAACCTTTTATCCTGTCAATTTGCGACCGCTGGGAATTGGGTTTAATTCAATTTCATTTATGAAATAACAATCGCGTCTCGCGGGTGTTACGTCAGCGGTGTAGGCCTAGCCGCAGTACCGCAGACTGGCCGCAACTCGACTCTGCACATGGTATCTGGTCATAACATATTAAAAAAAAACCTCTGAATTGAATGTTTTTTCTCATTTTAAAATAAATATTTAAATATACAGGGTTGATTTCTGGTTTCTGTGTTCAATTGAATAACAATAATTACACAAAATATTTCGTACTACACTCCGTTTACAGAATTCGGCGGAAAGTGGGGAACGGAGTATCTTTACACTAGGTTCCCTTTGCCTACCCTGTTGTGTGCTGTATCCTACAGCGTGGGGCTGAGATTTTTCATCGCATTATAAGAAAAAAAAAACATAATACAGTTATTTGTACATGCACATAATTAGTTATTTGTATTTGGGAAGTTCCACCTTTACGACTTAAATATGGCTTTAAACAATGAGTCGTGAAAAATGTAGACTAGGGGGGCGTTAAAACACCACACTTATGGCTTTAGTAATTCCACCAGCCAAGTTAGTAATTTCAAATTTCCTAGTATTTTAGGTAAACGCCGTCGAACACTGCGGCCGGTCACGTATTCCGCACGCAATAAGTTATATATTTACTCCCGCTTGTTCTTAGAAGATATTATGTATGTATGTATGTATGTCCGATGTCAATGTTTCTCAACGAACGATCTTGATTTTCTTTTCCAACGTTTTACTATTTACACTTGCGTTTCTGTTTATATTATCTTGAACAGGTTTTGATTGTGGGAAACCGACTGTGTTTCTTTGTAATTTTATCCTTAAAATTGATTATATAATATTATGTTGTAGTATATTATATCGGCAAGGAACATAAATGGTTTTACCCGCATAGAAAGGTAGGCTAAAATACCTAGTATCAAACGCTTTGTTCCCCACTTGCTGTCCTAATTTGAGACTTTGAGTTTTTTTTCTATTAAATTAAAAATTATGATTTTTAAAACAAAGATGAAGATAAAATCTGCGATAGTTAATAAATCTACAGTCACCATACCTATCTATATGTTATCAGTGTGATAAAATTAAGAGCCTCATATCCAGGCTGTGCTATGCTATTGGACGCGATAAGTCCTAATTACGTTAACGCCGTATAATTGTAAAGCTGGCCTTCCCTGTCAGCGGCGCGGAATGCCGTTACATCACGGTGCGATAACTCTGACGCCTTATCACTATCCTTTCTGTGTAAAGATTGGTCATACCGTCACACTCGCATGTCGTTGTCCATAATTCATTGTCTTGTCTATTAAGGCTCACCCTAAACTATACGATTTTTTATATAATTTTGACAATTTTTGTCTTGCAGGCCAATTATTGTATCTACTATTTTCAGCAGATATATGTACCTACTACCTATATACCTACTGAAAATGCATACGTTATGTCTACTTTTGTAGGATTTTTTATATAAAGTGACGTTGACGTTGAAACATAGGTTAAATTTGTATTGGCAGTTTTGTAAATTGTTATCCTGCATCCATATGTAGATGATAAAGTTATCAAATGAAAATTAGAAATTTCATATCGTTAATTACATTTTTAGGATTTCTATCCCATAATAAAAAAAAAAGCAAAATAAACCCTTACATTCATCTCAAAAATGTATATAACTAAAATATTAAAAATATAAAAAACATCTTAATATTCTAATTTAAAATGTTATAGTTTTATTTTAGTTTCGCGTGCTTAAACGTTAATTTCAGTTTGTTGAGTGCAGCTATCATCATGTCAACATGCGTCCTGAATTCGGGGAAAAGTGGAGAACCAAAGTGTTTTAACGGAACGGAGTGTCTTTACACTAAGTTTCAGATTCCCTTGACTACCTATTATGTGAGCGATATAGCATGAAGTTAAAAAAATATTTTTTCTATCGATGTTACATACAATATAATATAACTACACTTAAGTTTTAGGGATTGATTATGTGAACATCGTAAACAATATGACTCAATTGTATAATTGTAGTTAAATATAAATATTATTCATAAAATATAGGAAAAAGTAAGAAAATATGAGAATAGTGCAAACTATCGATTTTCATAATATTATAAAAAAAAATTAAAAATATAAAAGAGCGATTATTTGTACAGTATGCGTGTGGCCTTACACACTATGCGTTTCTGAACCTTTATCGCGGTGCTTGTTATGAATGGGCCAGTGTCACTCAAACGTTGCTCGTTTTAGGATTGATTTTTCGCGCGTTTTTGTTTATTATTATTTTTAATTTTACGGATATATATTTTTAAATTATAATAATACTTTTTTTATTTGCTTGTATAAATATACAATTATTAATTGTGAACAAGTTGTGCAGTGATTCTACATACATTTGGTGTGTATTTTTAAATATAGGATGTTAATTTGGTATGTGGTTTATTTTTTTTGAACTAATGTTTAGCTTACTTATCATAAATGTGATGTTAATATATTTTTAATTAATAAGTTACGACATAAGAATTTCTTTTATCAAAGTACATATACTTCATACGTGATTTTATGGAATTATATGGAGAGTGAATCAAAAAAGTAGTAGATATGACACCTGACGCGTCTCAATTAGAACTAATGTAGTATTATTGTTGTTTTTACTTACTTATTTTAATATATTATTTTGTATAGTAAGTATAAAAAAATATTTCGTTTTAATATAAAGTTATACAATATGATAAATAGTAGGTCTAGTTACAACTGCATTGTAGTTTTATTTAAAAAAATAATTCTATAGATTTGCGAAAATATACGCAATCATACAAGATTACATACATCACTAAAGAATCATCTACTCAGATAACTAGATGCGTTTGTCAATTGATCCCGCTGGAGAGTTCCTGTCACGGGCAAATTTAATCTCGGTTGAATTTATGTCGCGGATTGTGACCTCGCATCTTCAGATTAAAGAATGGAAGTAAACAGGATATGGTACCAGAGAAGGAGGGACATCTTTGTACTTATGTCTCGAGTTTAAAAATACTATCATTTTTAATGCAATAAGCACATTGATTGTATTTTTTGTTTACTACATTCGATTAATGCAAGTGTAACAGCAATATACAGCGTGAAGCTAAAAAAACCAGCTAACTTTAAATTGAAATATATTTGAAGTATTACAATCGCCAATATACTCAAGTGAAGTGGGCATTAATAAAGAGATGTTTATGTATTTCGCAGATGACATCAGGGCTTCACGGCCACGGCCACCAGATATCGCAGCCGGCGCACCACCTCGACTCCTCAGTGCTCAACACCAAGGAAAAGACTGTGCATGGCAAAGAAAAGACCTTCAAAGTACGTGATAATACAATTTCATTCACTCATATTAATACTTTATAGATTTTCCTCTATCTTTTACTTAGTGTTTTATAGCCAGTAAACTTGTAAAATCTGGCCTGTGATAAAAATAGCACGCGATTATATTACACGTTGATTAAGTTTTATATATCCTACATGCATCACCGTGCAGCTCCGTCGCGGACAGTCTTTCTAGGATACCTGCCGATCTAGGTATTACCTATCAGTAGTTTTTTAAATACAAATCTATGACTTAAATCTTAATTAATAAGGAAAATTAAATAAGTTAGCGAAATAGTGAAAAACTACACGTGTTGATTACATTTTAATATTTGTACGACAAGTGTTGTGTTTTTTTAGTTGATGTTATTATTTTTTTTCCAGCTTGACGCTCTAGCCTTTATATAGCAGGCTAGGCATAGGGAACCTAGTGTTAAGACACTTCTTTGAAGTTTCGAGATATTACCTATTCAGTGGCGGGACTGAACGCCAAGCCCTTTGTATTTTACCAGAGCGAAGAAATGACAATATTAATAAATAATAATTCATTCACTCGAGTTCGAATCGAACCCACAACCTTCACATTACCACCCGCCACTAGTCACCCGCTCGTGTCTCTGCGCCACGACGGCCTTAAGTTAATCTTACAATGTTATATTATCACCCACTGACCTGAGATGTTAGGCACTAGATTCAACACACACAATTACTCATTGCTTTCCACTAGCGCTAGATAACGACATTCGGTGTTCAGCCATTTGAGTGTATTTTTAGCAATTTTTGGTATTTCGCTTTTCCATATGTATTTTTTTTATTAAATAATTCAAATATGTGAGCGTTTTCCCGTTTCGTGTTTATTTATTATATAGAATATAATAAAAGTCAAGAGAAGATATTTTCTTATTTTACTATCAATTTTAGTTTTTATACAATTGGATTTTGGATATAAGCGGATATAAGTTTTACGGGGTCAGAGAAATGAAAAAAATCCTAATAATCCCTTGATTAAATCGAGCCTACAGCCAACTGTCTCGTATACAACTTTCCAGCTACTACTTTTAGCAATATAGGATATTAATTCAGGCCAGAATTGTATAAATATATAAGTTGTAAATTTTAATATCTTTTTCCCCATGGTCAGGTGGTGGTGGGAGGCGAGGTGGGCGTGATGAAGACCCCGGTGCTGGGCGCGCGCCCCTACAATGCGCTGGCCATCATACACACGCAGCAGAGCAACACCTTTGACATGCTGAATTCGCTCACTACTAGTGTCGTATGTTTATTTGTTTATTTTCTATAAAATTTACTTTGAAAAAAGTTTATGTTAAATTTATATTTTTTTTCCAATCTTGTCACATAAATTAGTAATCGTAATGCTCTCATTCTTATATTTTATGCATTTACTTTTGATCAGTTCTCTAATGTAATTATTAGATTTTGTCTGCATCTATTAAACAATAGTAGATAAGGTATTTTTTAAGTACATTTAAGTTCATTTAATGTACATTTGGAACCTTATATCATTGGCACTATTGTTGATCACATTAAAAAATAGTTGTATTACTAATCTATTACTAATCTAATTCAAGCTTAACTTTAAGTTAAATTATAAAATTTTTAAATCGTTTTTATATTTTATAAATATAGTAGTAATTGTTTATTTATATTTATAGAATTTCTTAATTTAATACATCCCTATAGGCAAGTCAACCAGTAGTTGGCGTGGGTGTGGGAGTGAGCGTCGGTGGCTACAGGCGCCGTAGCTCGGGCCAGGGCGCCATCTGCGACCCCGAGCTGGATGATAGTGGGAACAAGCTGGTGGCGAGGCTGGAAGACGATGCGTTTATATCTGAGCAAGATCTGGTATGAAATATGTTTGTTGGCTTAAGAAAATACACGTTTAATTTTTTGTCATTATAGTTTTAGAAGGATAGGAAAAGAGAACCTAGTGCCAAGATAAAGATAATTTCGTAAGGTGTTGATTCTTAGCGGGAAGTCTTGACACTGGAAACCTCTTTAAACTGATATGTTCGGGATACAAATACACCTTAAATAATAATAAGAAAGAAATTGTCTTATAATTAATATTTTATACTAGTTTACGTATGGTTTTGTATGTCCCATTAACGTCTAGAGGGAAATATATAGTATCTACGACAATAGCAATTATACTACGCAATTGTGATATTTAAAATGTCTATATCAAGAAAGATAATTTAAAAAAATAGGGATATATTGAAGAGCAATACGTAGAAGGGATTAAAGACGGACACAATATAAGATGGATTTCTTTTCGGTCTAAGTGAATTTGTGGAAATTATATCAACAACCAATCATTATTTTCCACTTTCATGTAAAATATTTTTTTTTTGTATTTTTATAATAACAACTCAATATGTTCTGCCAATATTATTTTAAAGTTCATATATATATACTTAATATGTACTGTAATCTATGATTAATATATTAATACTATAAATAAATATTATTTGCATTTAAATTATTCAAACTGACATCAAAATGGCGATTCAAACGGTCCTTATATGATTATCCGTTTAAATAATTTTAATCATCGACTCAGAATCGAATGATAGGAAATTGGGTTCAATTCAACAATAAATCAACTTTTTCTAAGAAAAAGTGTCATAATTTTGTAAACAAAAGTAAATAACTTATAAATGTTGAGTGCTAGATAAGATATGTAATAGTGGTGTGACTGCAGGAGGAGAACATTGAAATTGCTGCGGCGACGGAAAAAGGCGCACCCATCATCCCCCCACCACCCCCCGACGCGGGACAGGAACAACCTCAAGAACCACAAAATGGTATTTTTTTTTATTTTTGTTAATTTCAGGACGTTTGACTGTAACGTGATGGTTGCAAATTCGATGCCTACTTGGTAATATAAGGCAAAGCGCGTGTTGTGTTCAGCCACGTAATATAGACAGAATAGTGGGAGTGAGTGAGAGTGGTGCACTAGGTTCCATCATGTGCATTCCCAGCATGTGGCGGAATACAGCGTGAAGCTAAAAACTATTTTCAATAATTTAAATTAAATGTCAACACAATAAATATATTTACTGAATTATTCATCTCTTTTTTTAAGACTATATTAAGATTTTAGATAATATATTCATGGCCAAATGGATTTGTACAAATGAGTTTGTTTTAATTTACAGGTATAGTATTTGATTACAAACTGGATAATCTGGAAGATAAAGATAAGGAGAAGATTGATAAGGAGGATGAGGAGGAACCGATTGGTGTGTCACCTTGTGGCAGGTAAGAGAGTCATCTTAAGTGGCTATATTCATGAGTGGATAATAATAACACATATATGTTAATTTGATTATGTGTTACAATGTCTGCAATATAGAGGTGTGCGGTGGTTGGTTGGCCATACTACTATAGTATTAACTGTGTCACAGCCATCAGTGTCTTTGCCGTATGGTTTTCTTCAATACAACAAAACAAAATGATTTACTTTGAATCATATCTTTATATTTAGAACAGATAAAAGTTTGTAGTGCATATGATTTGTCATATAAAAATGGTAATACGTATACAAGTTAGTTTACATCATAAAAAACATTAACCTTATATTTAGATTAGGAATGTACTCCGAGTTTTATGATTTTATTTAGTTATGTGAGGGATAGAGCGTGAAGTATCCCTTACATCGCGAGGTAGGCAGAAGGCTCCTGGAAACCTAATGTTAAAACACTCTCATTCCCAATAAGACACATCCTTTCCTCACTTTCCAATGAATTCTCAAAGATAGCATGTTGGCGGAACTCAACGCCGGGTTTTGCCTCTGGAAATGAAATATATTTAATATTACATTTCTTGACTCTGGTGTCGAGAGAAATCGCGTCGTTGAGTTCCGCCACCCAACACGCAATGCCTCCATTCGCTGGAGGATAGGGAACGGAGGAATACTTATGTTTAAGAAAGTCTTTTTACGTTATTTATTTTCATTTTCTGCACTATGTGATTTTTTGCAGGTTTTTCAAATACGACAAAGAAGTGGGCCGCGGTTCATTCAAAACGGTGTACCACGGTCTCGACACGCAAACCGGTGTCGCTGTCGCTTGGTGCGAATTACTGGTGAGATCTGCTTATATTATAAAGCCTTTATTTTTTCTTTTCACCTAAAAAATGTAAAAATATTTTATATAGATAAAAATGTAAAGTAACAATATTTCATACAAATAGAATAAAATTTTTTAACATTGTACAGCCATTGGCGAAATGATCGAAAAATTTTGTTGTGCAATTATAGCTTTGGAAGCCTACTTACTAACTAATATAGTTAACTTTTATTTTATTAAATGAAATTGATCAATTCAACTTTTTAATATTTGAGAAGTCAAAAGTATATATGCTTTAGGTAGACTAGCCAATAGTCTAAAAATAAGGTTATGTTATATTATTATATAAATTTAACAAAAAACAAAAATAAATTTATTTACATCCATCCGCGTTACAGGAGAAAAAGCTCAACAAAACCGAGCGTCTTCGCTTCAGAGAAGAAGCGGACATGTTAAAGAAACTCCAACATCCCAATATCGTCCGCTTCTACAACTACTGGGAGGGCACAGTCGCTAAGAAGAAGAACATCGTGCTCATTACTGAACTGATGGTCTCTGGGACGTTAAAAACGTAAGCAAAACACAGTGGTTGGTTAATATTCGTGTTTTGTGATGAATATTAAGTAATTTTAATATATTTTAATATATGAGATATTATAAAATATTATAATTTTTTTTATCTCGCTACCGTCGCGTTACAGTCACGTTTATGCCTCTGCGCTACGACGGTCTGTAGTATTGTGATTAATAATATAAGTATTTTTTCCCCACAGCTACCTAAGAAGATTCAAACGTATCAACCCAAAGGTCCTCAAGTCGTGGTGTCGGCAGATCCTGAAGGGACTTAACTTTCTCCATTCTAGAACACCACCTATTATACATAGGTAAGACATAAAGGTATATAGCAGATTGCTTATGTTTTGTTTTTCAGTTTTATCGATGGATTTTTTTGTTGTTAGTGATTATTATAAGTATATATAAATTAATTATATAAATATAATATTTCATTGATTAATATAAGTTATTTAATATATCTTCTTTATAACACATTTTTTTTCTTTTTGTATCTTTGTCATTTAGTTGAGTAGACTCTTTATTAAATTGTATTGAATTCTTTATTGAAATAAAATCAGCTTCACGCTGTATCTCGCATATAGTAAGGTAGAGGGAATCTAGTGTTAAGACAATCTGTTCCCCACTTTCCGACGATTTTTTCGAGGCATTGCGTGAGAGTGTTGAGAATTTTTGCCTTGGTGCCTAAGTATTTCATCGAGTGGGGATCGAATTCACACCCTGTCGCGTTACAAAATTTTTTTTTTCACTTTCCGCTAGGTAGTGTAATTTAACCGCACAGTTTATAACACCGGGACAACTGAGTAGAAACTAGTAATTGGACTGAAACGTCTCATTATTGCATTATTATTTAAGCTAATGCTAAATTGATGTAAACTTTTACGTATTATATTTTTAAACATTTTTAAAGGGTTATTCTACACTTAGGAAAGAAAAATACTTATTTAGAAAACGTATAAAAATTTGAACGTAGCGGGATTCGAAGCACTAATCTATATATAATAAGATTAGAACGTATGACTTAGTGGTCAGAGCGCCTGGTCGGTTTCCAGGAGGCGCGATTTCGAGTCCCGCTACGTCAAATTTTTATACGTTTTCTAAATAAGTATTTTACGTACTGTGCTTATAATCTGCAGAGATCTGAAATGCGACAACATCTTCATAACGGGCACTACAGGCAGTGTTAAGATCGGCGACCTGGGGCTCGCTACTCTAAAGAATAGGAGTTTTGCCAAGTCAGTTATTGGTATGTCAACATTAAGTTTGAAATGTATATTAAAATCAGCTTCACGCTGTATCCCGCACACATCAGGGTTCCCCTAATTTCTACCGAATTCTGGAGGCATTGCGTATTGAGTGGCAGAATTCAGCACCGCGCTTAGCCTCGACACCAGAGCGAGGAAATTGAAATATAAATTAAAGTAAATATTACATCTCCTCGAGTGGGCATCGAACCCACAACCAGTCGGTTTTACAGTCACATTTCGTGCCACTGCGCATGCGCATGGGAAATAATGTAGTAATCTTCTATCATTATGCCTATTGATCTATATTGTGTAACAATATAGATCAATATTGTTACACTATATAGATAATGATAGATTTTGAAAAACTGCTATATAATGTTGTGAAATAATAATAAATAAATAATAATTACAATGGATATCATATATCTGCAGAAAATATATGGCATATATTAAACTCTTTCTTAGTCACTATCTTTGTCATTCTTGGTTTATTAATGTTTGTGTTATTTCCTGTTGTTTTTAAATCTTAGTATGATGCTGAGTGAGCCCTAAATGAGGACTACTTTTGAATATTGCACAAAATACTACAGTCGACCATCACATGTTTAATGCAACACTACACAATGTTGTAAGGAAATGATTTCTATATTATTAAGCTGGATGTATTGATTGTGCGTGTGTGCAGGCACCCCCGAGTTCATGGCGCCGGAGATGTACGAGGAGCACTACGACGAGTCGGTGGACGTGTACGCGTTCGGCATGTGCATGCTGGAGATGGCCACCGGCGAGTACCCCTACAGCGAGTGCAGCGGGCCCGCGCAGATATACAAGAAGGTCGTCTCGGTACGTCGCGCCGGCGGTTTACTAATTCAACTGATTTAAACAACTTTACTAATGCGACAAATTTTATTACACAAACTTGAAAAAATTGCTATTGCATAATTAACAATGTATTTTTTTTCAGGGAGTCAAACCTCAAAGTTTAGAAAAAGTCACAATTCCAGAAGTCAAAGATATAATTGAATCGTGCATAAAACCAAATAAAGCCGACAGGTATATGTTTAGTATATATTTCCTTTTAGTACAAGTGTTGAGGCCAGTCGTGGGTTAGCTGTACAAGCGTACGGCGTAAACGCAAGTTGTGGATTTCGTTACCACTCGAGGAAATGAAATATTTAATATTTTAATTCCCTTGCTCTGATAATGTGGTAAAGCACGGCGTTGAGTTCCGCTATTTAACCCGTAATGCCTCTAGAATTCAGTGAAAAGTGGGAAACAGGAGTGTTTTAATGGGAATATAGTATCTTAAGTTAACTAGGTTACCAGGTTCCCTCTGAACCTACTCTACAATGTACGGGATACAGCGTGTAGCTAAAAAAACCATAAAGCAAAAATGAAGATATATAGTATAAAGTAAAGACTATTTAACTTTTTTTGTTCCTACAATTACTTGTAGTGAAATATATTTTTAAATAAATTCGGTAAAGTTAAAACAGAATAAATTATTTGATATACTTTTAAATAGTTTTTATTTTTTAAATTTTAAATAAGAGAAAAATAAATAACTAAGAATTTTATGTTGCCAATTGATTGTATAAATTATTTAAAACTAAATTTATATAATAATCGTATTAATTGTATTTATATATAATATATAGGCCAAAAGTAAAAGATCTGCTAAACCATGAGTTCTTCGGCGAAGACATCGGTCTCCGGCTGGAGATCGTCGGACGAGACCTCGTCACGATATCGGACATTACTAAGATACAGTTCCGGCTCAAAATAATAGATCCTAAGAAACGGTACTTATTATATGTTAATTTCACAATGTTATATATAATTAAATAATAGCTTAGATATATTTTTCATATATATAGGATTGATACCCATATATTTAATATAATATCAACCCTATATATATGAATAATGAAAAAAAATTGTATGCCTTTTTTTATAAGTTTATAAAAGATATAAAAGACAAGTATATATATCATATAAATCCTTGTACACAATGTTTTATTATAACTAAGACATTTTCTTTTAAAATTTTCATTGTAAAAAATTATATGCAGTTGTTTTTTTTTAGCCTAATATGATATATTAATGTAGATTGTTTATTCAATTGCAAAAGCAATATAGATTCTACTTTATTTATTTTGAGCTGTCTTGAGTACAAAACACGCCAAAATAAAATATAAAACAATTTACTGTTAGAGAACTAGATGTCTGGACTCAATATTTATTTAGCCGTAAATAAATGAACTTATTCTTATACAGATCATATACCCACAAAGAGAATGAAGCGATCCAATTCGAGTTCGATATAGAGAATGACGATTGCGAGGAAGTGGCCAAAGACATGGCGAAGGCGGGCCTCATCATGGAGGAGGACGCGAGGATTGTCTTCAAACTACTCAAGTCGCAGCTTATTAGTTTAAATCGGTAAGTGTTGAGAATAATAAATTAATGTCAATGCAATAGACAAAGTTTTCTTGACATTTTTTTTTCGCTAAATATGACAGCTAAAATGAGATATTATATGTGTATTTAAAAATGTTACGATGTTTTAAGGAAAACTATTTTTAATGAGCCATAACTCGTCATGTACTAATGGGGAACGGAAAGGTCTTGTGGGAACGGAGTGTCTTAACATCAGGTTCCCAGATTCGCTCTGCCTACCTTGCTACGTACGGGATATAGTGTGAAGCTAAAAAAGTCAAAAATTTTATTAAGGTCTACACATTTCGGTGCCTTGTGATGTAAACAGAGAAAACATAGAAATTTAGTTTGACTGATTGGAAAAATTGCTTTATTAAAAAAATCTACGTGTAATTTCTATGTGTAACCCAATAATACGTGCAACAAGTTATAAAATACTTATTCAGAAAATGTGTCTCCTAAGTGTGGATTAACACTTTTAAAATAAAAAAATAAGTTTTAAATTCTTATCTTGGCCACATCGGCCTGTATATGTATAAAGTATATATTGGCGAAATCATACTTGCCATAATAACATCCGCTCAGATAAATAATTCAATCCATTAATCAAAAGATTTCAAATAAAGCAATGATCTATTCACTTTTATTAATGTCCATTGATCGTTTAGTTCTAAATCTTTCAATAGTAGTCGATGATCGGTGTATGTATGACAAAATCGGCAATGTGTAGAAAATATACTGTAAATCTTTCAGTTTGTTTGGACGCACCTAAATAACGTAATCGAACGTGTTGTGATGGTGTTATGTATTAGACTACAAAGAGATTTAATTTTTTAGTGCTGTATTATGTTATTCAATATAATCACAAAAAAGTTCCCAAAGTTCATAATTAATTAAAATTAACAAACTAACACTTTTTACCCATAAACCACGACAGATATGTTTTTTTCCATAGAAAATTTTAATTTGTTTTTTAATTCATAATAACAATGACCTCAAACTGAACGTGGTGACTATGAGATCAAAACTTATTAACGAAATATAAAGTACTAAATAAAACAAAAAACAGAGTGTCGTGTCACTAGAGTCTCCCCGCATACTTTGCTAAGTAATGTATAAAAAATATATGATTCCTTTTAATCACACGTACGATCACATGTTGCATAAGTGCGACATGTTTTGAATATTTATTTGGATGCTTCGTTGCACGTTATTAATTGCTCTGACGCGATAGTGCAGTGCGCCATGTGTGTCTCGGACTTGTAACGCGATGCAGTTTTTAAACCGGTATACCTATCTTTCTTTCAGTTATTGATCTATAAATATAATGTATACGTGGTTATATGTAACTTACAGTGCATTTTCTTTCATAATTGTCTATATATAATATTTAGGTAATTATTTTAGTATCTATTCAACTGGTTTGTTTAGTTGTAAAGTTGTCAATCATATGATATTATAATAATATCTATATGTTCAACATGTTATTTAAATACCAGCGTTAAGCGTAAACTTGTGTAGCATAATTTAAATAAGGTTAAATCTTTGACGTAAAAATATGTATTGATTGGCAGAGTCTTACATCGCATCGCGTGCTCTACTCGTCAGTTTCTTGTGATTTCTCGATCTTACTCGATTTGTATCGTATTATTTATGTGCTAGATTTTTAACATATTATAGTAGCCATTTATTTATTTTTTCATATAAAAATAATAATAGATTTAAATCAGTTATAGAATATTTTTTTGAATTACAAAGATAAAATGTAACATAAACAAAACTTAAACAGCGAGTTTCATGATTTGTTATTATTTATCTTTGACTGCAGTTGTGTAATGAAAATTTCATAATTTCATGAAATAACTTGAGACAGTATAACATTAGCATTTTATTTGCGCGAATTATTCTGGTGTTATCATAAAGGTCCGGTCGCCATGACAACTGGTTACGGCCGGCTCTTATACTAAATACCATCAGTTGCACGACCTCGCGTGCCGCGCGCCGTTGTGAAGTGAAATTTACCTTTTGTCTACTTTATATAGTCTACAATATATCCAAGTGTTTTAATTTTTGTTTACATAACTTTTTGTTTCATTTAACGTTATAATGTAAAAATAATGTTATGGTTTAAATATTGAGAAGAGTGAATTGCGCTTATTTGATTGTATGTTTTTATTAAATGTGTAATTTAAGTTTGTTAATATTTTTATTTTTTATGTTTGTATTATGTCGAGAAAATCAAGAGCTAGTTTGGTTTTAATCTTCAGGTATATTTAAAAAAAAATCACATGAGAATAAAAAAAGAATAATTATAATTTTTATGATAGTGAAAACACTGTTTTACATGTTTTTGTTAGCTTCTCCTTCTCCTGTATGTACTGATTGATGTAAGCCAATCTCACAACACTACAATTTTAAAGTGCTATTCTATACATAGGGAAGAAAACTGCTTTTTAGACAACATATAAAAATTATTCAACAGTTGAAAATTATTCAAAAATTATCTTGGGGTAAGGGAAATTTGTAAAAATCTCCCTACAGATATGCCGTTAACAAACATAAGTTGTACCAGGCATATAAGAATTTCGACGTAGCCCGATTAGAACGTAGAGCTCAGTTGGTCAGAGTCCTTGGATGGTTTCCAAGAGGCGCGGGTTTAAATCTTTGTACCTTCAAATTTTTATATGTTTTATAAAAAGTATCAATCTTACAACGTTAATTACTAGATGACATAAAACTTTACCCGCGTGTAATACGACGATAATATAAATTTTTTTTGTAAAATAAGGCTATTGTTTTTGCAAGGACGGCGAAAATATATAAATATATATATATATATATATATTTTAAAGCAGTTTAGTTCTACATTCTAATTTATTATTAATATTAGTAATCATCATGACTCTCTTCTAGTGAGCGGGGTGAGAAAAAGGCGCAGATGCTTTTCAACCAGGAGCTGATTAACGAACAGAATCGACAGCAGCAGTTGCTCCTAGAACAACAACTGAGACAGGTGTATTTTTTGCTTAATCCTTGGGAAAACAGCTTGCGTTATTTTTTAAAATTTACAAATAGTTGCTCATAACAGCTATAAGAAATGAAATAAGTACTTATATTTTAATAATTTTGACGTAATGTCGGCTTAGAATTTAAACCTGCTAAGCTATTGTTACTTGTGAAAATTTTTAAACATTTTTAAAGTGTTATTCCACACTTAGGAAAGAAAAATACTCATTTAGAAAACGTATAAAAGTTTCGACGTAGCTTGATGAGAACGTATGGCTTAGTGGTCAGAGAGCCTGGTCGGTTTCCAGGAGGCGCGGGTTCGAGTCCCGCTACGTTACAATTTTTATACGTTTTCTAAATAAGTAAGATGGAGAATGTTGGGATTTTTGAGGTTTTTGAGTGACGTGTTTTTTAAATATTTAGGTTAAAATTATCCAAAACCAACAAGGCCCTGTAGATCAAATGAAGACTGGACTTCTCAATGGAGTGGGTTCTCAGCCAACATTGGCAGCTGTTCAGTAAGTTTATAGCAAATAAGGTGATGGCATGCATTTTTTAAATAATATCTAAGCGTAGCAGCTGCTACTTTCAAAATTGTTTTTTGTTTAAAAGTTTGATTTTTAGATATTTATCAACAAAATTATAAAAACAATTCCATTTGATTAGACTAGATCAACAATCGCAGCTATTGCAAGCGCAGCAACAGTTGCTCCAGCACCAGTTCCAGCAGCACCTCACGAACGAGGAAAATGCTGCAATGAAGCTGTTCCAGCACAACTTGATGCAGGCCCGAATATCCCCTTCGCTAACTCCCGACCAGCACCTTCTTCAGCAGCAGCAACTACTCGAGCAGAACCTCAAACAACACCAACAAGCCATGATGGAACAGAACCTCCTTAATCAACAAATGTTAGAGCAAACTGTCACTAATCAAGTACTTATGGAGCAACAAACACAGCAAGGGCTATTGGAACAGCAGCAAACTCCATTACAATCGAACTTGCTAAATCAACAGCTGGTGGCCAACGAAATTAATAATCAGAATCAGGTATTGCAACAGCAGATTATTCAGCAACAGCAAAACATTATCGCTCACCAAGCGGCGGCGATTCACCAGAAGCAATTGGAGGAGCAGATAACGGCCACGGAGAATATTATGTCTGGACCCCAAACGAATCTCGTAACAGGTCAAGTTTTGGATCCATCTCTTCAAAACTTACAAAATATCCTAGCCCAGATAATCCATAGACCAGATACGCTGCAGGCGAGAAAAGATTCAGAATCTGAACAATTGCAACAGCAACATATACAGCAGCATCAGCAGCAGCAACAACAACATCTTCAACAGCAGCAGCATCAGCAAATACAACAACAACAAGTTGTAACTCAACAAACTGACCAGAATACTGAAATTAAACAGACTGTGCAACAAGAGCAAGAATTACAACAAAAAATGTTAAATGTTCATATGCAGCAGCAAACTAGTCAAGGAATAGCGTTTCAACAAAATCAACAATATATTCAACCAAATTTACTAACCGCAGCTGTAGATCCTCATATACTAGTCCAACAACAGCAAGTAGCGCATGCGCAGCAACAGGTGGCTCAGGCGCAGCAACAACTTAATATGCAAAAGCAAATGTTAGCTCAACAACAACTTGTACTGCAACAACAGCTCATCAACCAACAACAATTACAAATACCTGGTCAAACGCTGTCCCCGCAACATATTAGAAATTTGCAGCATCAACAGTTCTTAGCGCAGCAGGAGTTGCAATTACAGACTCAACAGAATTTAATAGATCAACAAAATTTGACGTTACTGGCGCAGAAGCAACAGCTTATGGGGCAACAACAACAGAAAGTTGAGGAAATGCTACGGGCACAGCGCCCCATATACACGCGTCAAGGCTCTGAGCAAAGCCAAATAAGTACAGTTGATGTGCACGATCAACAACCTCTAATCTCTGACCAATATCAACAGAAACCTTCATTACAGCCACAAATTTCGATGGATCAAGGTCCAATACAATTTCAACATCAGTACGTAGAACAGCAACAACAGCAGCAGCAACAACAGCAGCAGCAACAACAGCAGCAGCAACAACACCAGCAGCAACATCAACAACAACAGCAGCAACAACACCAGCATCACCACCAGCAGCAACAACAACAGCCGCAGCAACACCAACAACAGATTCAGAAACAACCGTCTGAGGAACAAGCGTATCAGCCGCAGCAAGTTCACCAAATACAAGGCCAATCCCTCCCTCATAGTATGATGACTCAGAACTTCAACATGGTGCAACAGAACGAGAGGCAGATATCTAGTCACGAAGGCACTCCGGTGCAGCATTATACTGCCAATCCTCTGCAAATGTACCAGAATCAACCTGTGCAAATGCAAAATACTTACAACCCCGTGGAGACCTCGATACCATCTTCCGTCCCTACTTCCTTGCCACAGCAGATTCCCATCACGCAATATCAGCAGGAAAGTTTACCTGCTTCCGTTCCAGTGACCACGGCGCCATCGCTATCAGAAGAAGTGAAACCTCCGTCTAGCCAGGCCCCGGAGACAGTTCCTCAGCAGCTCAGCATTCAGTCCGATGAGGGTTACATGCTCAATGGCACTCAGAAAGAGCAGTTCCATACGCCAATGACGGAGTTCCCGACAGGCGCGACCCACCCGGAAGCGATGAGACAACCCGAATTAAGTTCCGTTGATGAAAAACAAGCGGAAACTCAGCAGGATGGTAAATTTCATTGCATTATAATATTTTTTATGTGTAATTTAACATTTTTATTGTTTATAATTTAATATGGCCTTAATGCCTACATATTTACTTAAAATAATACATTTGGTCAGAAGTATTTGTTAGATAATTTTTACAGAAGCTAGATTTTTGTAGAAGTAGGTTTAGAGGATTGTATGCATTAAACTATAAAAAGTGAAAAAAAAACGAGTATGGATTCGACTATAGGTTTTTCTACTATTGTTAAATTTTTCCACCAGCCAGCACAGCAGTACCATCACCCATAACTGCCGAAAAAAAATCCCGCGGGTCCAAAAAGCGTTCCCGGGAAAAGGAGAAATTCCCACGACTCACCGTTCTGTCAGTCAGCGATGATAGTACCGTGGTAGAATGCCAGTTGGAATCTAAGTCTAAGACTGTTACATTCAAGTTTCACGTTCCTGATGTCAATCCTGAGGAATTGGCTAATAATTTTGTAAGTTATATCTTTTATTATTATTAAAAGTAGTAGTCCTTTGATTAGTTTATTTCTTTATGATCATATAGGATTGTATTTCATTTTCTTTATTTCTGGTTGTTTAGTGAAAAAAGCAGTATATATTTCTTCCATCTCGAAAACATTGACATTCTAAATGTAAGTAAGATTAAAGATTAGGGGGGAATAAATCCGTATCAGTCGTGAAACAGACTTAAATGTATTTTTTAACCATAATTAGCATTAGGATTTCTTTATACAGGATGGAAGTGTTAGCGCTCCTGTTACAGGAAAACCATATAGGGTAAAATGTGATAAAACCATACCTAAAGAAATTAATCAACATACCTCAACAGATTAGACGTAGGATTTTTTGTTCATTTCATGATGTTTATTTCGTGTGACGCAGTTACGCATAGATACAAATAACGTAAACACATACTATTACAAAAATACTACTGAAGGTTAATCTACTTTATGCTATAGACGTATGCGGCGGTTTCCCTTTGATAGGTTTATGTGTGCGTGCGTCCTTCTTGACAAATTCTTTTAGGATCTTATAGAGTACTAAAAATTAAAAATTGTTTTTGTAATTTTTATATACATTTTAATATAACATTATTTACCAGGTGGCAAACAACTTACTCCCCGAATGGCAGAGCAGCGCGTTCACGGAATTGATAGGCGATATCGTCCGGCAGCTGCGGGAGCCCCGCGCGCCCCTCTCGCACCCCGCTGAACGATTACGACTTAATATTGATAAGGTAAAATTATTTACTATGATATTCTTAATTATAACATATTTAAGGGAACTTAAATTCCTTCTGGATATTTTTTTCTCGAATCCCAATATAAACAAGCCTATAATGATTGAAGTATAAGGTATGTTATTGGCTATATAATATCATATTTTTATCCTAATGTGTGTGTGGAAAAAAATTACGTTAAGTTGACACTAGGTGTTAGTGTCAACTTAACGTAATTTTTTTCCACATGATTATGGTCAAGGAAGTATTTTTATTAAATCCGTTTTAATTTTCATCCTAAACTAAAATAATTGTCATTTTTAGCTTATTAATTCGAATCTCCAGACCGACTACGACTCAGAGACGACCGAGCGTGACGACAACCTCACAGACTCCAACCAGGACAACTCTGAGTGCACCACGCCCACCGCCTCGCAGGACAGCATCGCGCTCGCCGAGCTGGCCGACGAGCCCGAGCCGCCCGCGCCGCACGCCGCCCCCGCGACCGCGCCCGCCCCCGCCCCCGCGCCCGCCCCCGCGCCCGCGCCCGCCCCCGCGCCCACCGACACCCTGGCCAGGAAGATCAGTACTGCGTCGTCTATAGGTGAGACTATGATGTAAAAAGTGGTCAAGTGCGACTCTTATTGTGTTCATTACGCATATACATAATATTTAACAAAAATACATAAAAAAAGGGTTTGATTTTCATAATTACAAAGTTATTTTAAAGTTGGTGTTTTTCATAGTCATTTCATATATAATAATATGAAAAATTGCTGACTACATAATATTCAAACGAATATATGTTGAAATATTTCATTGCAATCTACAACAGCATATATTTTTACCCTAAAGATGCTTTAGTACTATTTTATATAAGATAAATGTTTAACAGGCAAAAAAAACTGGACTACTGAGTACATATTGATCTAATAAATAAAAAAAACATATATATTGATCAAATAAATAATAAAAACATAAAAATTAAAGAAAAACTATATTTAAAAACATGATTTTATATTTTTTATATCTTTTTGTTATAAGGTTCTAATCAATCCGACGGAGGTTCGATGCCAGATCGATCTGGGAGCATCGAGTCGAATGGAGATAAAAAGTCGCAGAAACCGACTCGAAAAATATCAAGATTTGTAGTCAGTCCAGTTGTAGATAGGAGCGAAAATGTTGCCGAGGAAAAATCAAATTTTGCCGAAACGGAAAAAGCGATTGAGCCTCCTAAAACCGACGCGCCCAAAGAGCTTCCTAAAGATATTCCTCAAGTAAATGGCATGCCCGAATCGGACCCTACACCTGCACTTCAAAGTACTGCTGCTGAACCTGCTGTATCCGTGCCAGAATCTCTAACAAGCCAAGTAAATCAGGCCATTCCGCAAGAAAAAATTGTCCCCACACATCAGTACCAACTCCCCTCCCAATTATCTCATACCCCTCAAACGGTAACGGACCACAGACCAGTGGAATTAAAACAGATGAGTGACAATACCATTGTACCCATGCCACTTACTTCCGCCCAACCGATAACAGTCTCTATGCCCACAAACTTACAGACCACAATCCCACACGTTATTCCATTCCAGAACACAATCAACCATCCTTTGTTGAACGGCGCGATGCAACCGAATTTAACAACTCCGTTGCAAATAGCAACCGATACGCCTTTATTAGGGTTGAGTCAAGTGGGAACCCCAATGGGGGTTGGGACTGATTTGGGGTTGAACATGGGGTTGGGCCCGGTGCCACCCCTGGCGGACCCCATGGCGCTGAGTAGGTTACAGCTGACCCAGGCATCATTAACCCCGACCCCAGGGGTCAGCGATACATTGGCCAATGCTGAAAATATTCAGAGGATGCTGCTAAAACAGAATATCATTAAGTGAGTTTTATAAAATTGTAATAAATAATAACAATTTCTTAAATAAGATTGAAACTGTATTACTATGGAGATAATTTTATTTATTATTTTATTTTTCTTTACCTTAGAATATTTTAAAAGTTAATGGCTTGGTGCTAAAATAGAAATGTTATTATTTATGATGTTATAGTAATATTCATATAAGATATCGCAAAGGTATAGTAATTTATATAAATATCAGGCTTTCCAATACAATTACAATTACAACTTGATAAACGTAATTGACATAATATTTAAATACTAAATAAATCATAATTTATTGTTTTGCTTACAATTGCAGTCAACAACAGAATCTCTCCGGGCCCAATCTGCTTGGACTTCTCAACGCGCCTCAGTTCCCGCAACCAGAGCTCGGATTACATGGCAACCTGCTCGCAAACCCTCAACCAGGGGTTTACGGTTAGTTGACATATGGCTACATAAACATGGTAGTAACTAAGGACCGAATGTGCTTGAACATATGTATGTATGTAATATACCAAATTAAATGATAAACGTTAAGAACCCAAAATAAACAATAGTTAATATGCAACATAACTAGACCTTAATTTCTGTATCACTGAGGATGACTTAAATGTACGGAAATGCGTATAATCCGTAGTAATTTCTAGTTACAGCTGTTTATAGTAATTGTATAAGAAAAATATTGCAATACTTGTAGCTTAATTTGAATTTATAATTATTTTATATGTGTGAAGAACATTTCATAATGCATATTACAAATTACTATTTTATATACATATTTATTTTTACATATTTTTGAGTAAACTTCTTGTTCTTGTGTAGTATGTATTGCAATTTAAATGTTTGACTTATATATAGTAGTGCTTTGTATGTTATTTATTATGTATGTTATAAAATAATATAATATCTTACATTAATTTCTCTTCTTCTTAACAAATTGTATGAATAATTATTTTGTACATTTATGCTAAGCATGATTTTCCCTTATTATATGAGATTGACACAAAGTAGTGGGTTCGAGTCTCGCTCCAATTTCAAGTAACCAGATAAAATTTAACTTGACTAATTTCTTTACTTATGCGATTTAAAATAACCGTATACAAATACAATAAAAAAAAAATAACCGTAATAAATAACCTTTAAAATAACCGTATACAAATATTAATAATAAAAATGTAAAATATTCGTCTTGTGTATGTATGTGTGTGACTAACAACGCAGGTATGTCTCGGCTGCCGTACACGCCGCCGCGCTACTACCCGCCCATGCTGGCCACCGCTAACGATCTTATAGGTAAATTTTACTAATATTTGACATTTAATATATATTCTTTGACTTAGTGTTAAGATACTCCATTATCATTAAGTTATTTTCGTCGAATTCTGGAGGCATTAAGTGTTGAGTGGTTACCATAACGAAGAAATTAAATTATTAAATGTTTCAATTTAAATAATTCAAACTGAAGTTTTGATTTTTAGTTAAATTAAAAAAATATTGTTTTTGTTGTATAGCTTATACAATTAAGGAGTTACACCTTACCCCTTACTCGCTTTGATCACCTTTGCGCTTTGCTTTGTGTAGTTTTTTTTTAATTTCACGTTCTTATCTAACTTAATTTAGCTTAACTTCACGCTTTATCCCTAGCGAAGTAGTCAGAGAGAACGGAGCGCCAAACGTTACGGTCTCTCTTATACAGGCCGGTCCTCATGATTTTTAAGTAGTATCTTAGATGCTGTTTTCGAAGATCAACCGAGGTCTCCCCCTATCTCTCTTACCACTCACTTATCCATCATAAATCTTCATAGCCATTCTTTCATCATTCATTCGTTCGATTCAATCTAAATTATAATAACAAAATAAAATCCAATAAAATCAGCTTCACGCTGTATCCCGCACACAGCAGGGTAGGCAGAGGGAACCCAGGTTAAGACACTCCGTTCCCCACTTTCCGCCGAGTTCTGGAGACATTGCGTGTTGAGTAGCGGAACTCAACGTCACGCTTTGCCTCGACGCCAGATTGAAACATGAAATTATAATATAAAAAAATAATAAACTCTCAAAAAATTATATACATTTTTTAATATATGGTAAATGTAATGTTTATATGTAAAAAAAGAGTTGAACATATTTTAATGTCCAATTTTATGTTAAGGAACCAACAGGATTTTTTTTTATTAATTTTTTTATCTCTAATAAACATTTTTTCATTTCAGTCCAACAACAAGCCCTTCAGACATCAGTCCACCAGCCGATGTCTCAGTTCGGCCTGGGCTTGGGCCTGGGTGCGCCGTTGCAGGCCGGTGGCCTCGCGGCACAGAACTTCGCTCTACAACAAAATATTGGTCTGGCGGGGCAGAACTTGGCGCTCAATCAGAACCTGATGGGTCAGAATTTGGGGCAGGACTTAGGTGAGTTTTGTGACTATGAATCTACAATCTATATTAACTTCATATTTTAATCTAAACGAGAAAAAATATACTACTGAGTTAACTCAGGTAGTGAATAAGCGTTGTGCTTGTGTAATTTTATAAGAACTTTATTAGTTCCCTTAATAATATTTGCTAGCGTAATAGTGTCGTCAAGACACTAGACTCTTTCTGTTTATATTGGATTGTGGCGCTGATGAAGCTATTCTATATTTAATCACATGTAAATAAAATGAGAAGTGCCTGTTTGTCATTTAAAATTTATTTTCTTAATCGCATGACAACAAAACTCACATGTAAATTTATATTTTATAGAATTAAGCTACTTGATTTTTTTTGTGGTATAACTTTCGAAAACAATTCGGAAATGGTATTGTGTAGAAAAAATAACAATCGAAGCAAATGCGACCCGTTAGTTACAAATAACATGATATATAATTTTTTAATGATATTTTTTTAAACGTCTTAGGTACTTTTTTAAAAATTTACATATACGTTACATTTTCTTGAAATAAATCATCACCAAATGTTTTATAGGTCTAACAAGTCAGAATTTAGGTTTAGGCGGTCAGAATCTCATAGGCGGTCAGAACTTGGGTCTGGGCGGTCAAAACCTGTCCCTGATGGGGCAGAACCTTGGGCATATAGTGGCGCAGAGGGCCGTACACAATGCCTTGGCAAGGAGAGCTGTGGATATGGAGATTGGTTAGTATACAATAACTATCTTATATAAAAGCAGAAAAGAATAAGGCACTGTATCCCGAATATAGTAAGATAAGTAGAGAGAACCTAATGTTAAGACACACGTCCTTCACTCATCTTCCAATTTTAAAGACATTGCGGGTTTAGTAGCGGATCTCAACACCGTGTTTTGTCTTGCGAACCCCAACCGTAGTGTTTACAGTCAGCTACTGTGCTGCTATCCAACAACGGTTTATATACACTTGCTAAGGAAAAAAGAATATTAATATAGGTTATTCATGTTTGTTTTTTGTTTTACATTCCAGGTATGACAAACGTGAATTCGACGGGATCATCGCAGCCGAGCACGCCCAACAAGAACCAGTCGTACAATGAGTACATGATGACGTTACACAACAAGCTGGCATCCATATCTAATAGTGTAAGATATTAGAAACAAAAATATTATTTTTGATGTTTCAGTGTTGAGTTCCGCCATTCAAAATATAATGCCTTCAGAATTCGACAGAAAGTGGGGTAATGTGTCTTGATGGGAATGAAGTGTTTTTACACAAGTTTCCCCGGTTCCTTCTGCCTACACTGCTATGTTCAGGAAACGCCTTGTTTATAAGCTAAAAAAATATATATTGCAATTAGGCCATTAGGAGCCATAAATAATATCACACGATTTTCGTGATTCTTTGAATCTTTCATATCAGAACTGGTAACAATATAAAGCACGGTGCGGTGTTAGTTACGCCACTCAACACGTAATGTCTCTAATTTTGGGCGATGCGCGGAGACCGGACGAACATTTGCATACTGTAAATAAAAAATAAATAACGACGAAGTGATCCGTACTCAGGGCCCGCAGTCCCCGCAGTCGCCGCAGTCCCCGCTGGAGCACAGCCCCGCGCTGTCGCCCACGCAGCGCGCCCGCGCCGCGCGCCCCGCGCCCGCCGGCGTGCGACAGGTTACTTTTCACTTTTTATTTCTTCAGCTTTACGCTGTATCCTACATAGCCGGAAGGCAGAGGGAACCTGAATTTAAGACACTCCTTCCCCACGCTTTACGTACTAAACACGCAATACCTCGAGCACTGTTCCTCGACGCCGCACTTTGCATTGTTACCAGAGCAAAAAAAATGATAACATTGAACATTTCATACCTCTGAGTGGGCAGAGGGAATCAATACAACCATCGCTTCTAGGCGCCGGCCTTTGAGGTGGAGATAGATGCGCTTTTTGAAGATACCCAAGTCGTATCGCCGTGGAAATACTGACACGTGTAGACAATTCCACAGTTGCATGGCGTGCCATGTTTGGGTACCCTGGTCTCCTAAGGCTGCGTGCTGTTTCTTCTGCATATTAATTCCGTTTTGAAGCATTCTTCATTCATTGCTATGCAGAGGATAGATAGGACAGTGGGCGCTGTTTACCTCGGCTGCGCAAGTCTTTCTCGAGAAAACGTCGACCAGTGCCGGAATAAACTTGTGTCTTCTGTTGAGGCATCCTTCGAAACTGTTTCCACATGGGGTGAAAGGAACTTGGTTCAATTAAACCCGAAGAAGACACAAGTTTGCGTGTTAACTAACGACTATAAATACATCTGTCGTATCGCGTCTCCAAAACCACTCTTCCCTTGCACAGCCGCACCCAGTATCAGGACACGCACGCTAAAGCCCACTTTAGCGTTTCGAGTGACTGCCAGTATCGCGATCTGAAAGCAAGTTATATGTTCTTTTCACGTATCAATTTTTAGAACATGTATGATGATGTGCCTCTTGGGAACCGTCTAACAGCTTTGACTCCCATACATTCTTATCAAGCTTTTATGCACTTATTGCAACTTATTTACAAAGGCTAGGTTAAGGTTATTACATACTTGTCATCTATAAATAAATGTGTAATTGCAGCGGGAGGGCATGGACAGTACTGAGGGCGTACCTCCAACGAGCGCAGCAGTAGAGGGCACAGTTAACGCAGAGAGCGAGGGCGTTGAGGGTGAGGGCACCGAGGGCGAAGGCTCCCATGCAGCGCGCCTTGCACACCTCGACCACGAGCTTAGCAAAATTAGCTTGCATTATAAACATGCTGCGCCTAAGGTTAGTTACAATAAAATAATTTAGAGGCCAGTCGTGGCGCAGGGGCACAAAGTGTGACTGTAAAATCAACTGGTTGTGGGCTCGATCCCCACTCGAGGAAATAAAATATTTATTTACATTTTTATTTTCCATGTCTTCGCTTTGGTGTAGAGGCAAAGCGCGGCGTTGAGTTCTGCCACTCAACAGGCAATGCCTCCAAAATTCGGCAGAAAGTGGGGAACGGAGTCTATTAACACTAGGTTCCCTCTGTCTACCCTGCTGTGTGCGGAATATAGGGTGAAGCAATAGGGGATGTTGTATTTTAAATCTGCATGAATCTGTCGGTTACAAAAATTAAAGGCGGAAAACATTGAAACGGAGTGTGTCGACTCTAGGTTCACTCTGCGTACTATGAAATGTGATTTATAAAATTTAAGGCAGAAATAAAATATTTAAAGCCAAAACAGGAATTAACACGTCTCTTATTATAAAAAAACTTTATAACTAAATTATATAATCCATCCCCTATTGCGATGACTCGATAATTGGTACGTAATACTTTGTGTGTTTGCAGGACGCGTATGGTGAACATGTCGCTGATATCAGTGATGCCGCTGGCAGCACATTTCAAGGTATTATTTTTTTACTTTGATGTATTATTATACAGGATATCGAAAAAAATTGTTATATAATAGAGTAGTGGTTTGTTTACATATAAATATTTAATTAAAAATCATAAATATTTGAGTAGAAATAGAGAATTAAATGTTAAGACACCAGTACTTTACGTCGCGCTTTGTCTGTTCACCCGAGCAAAGAAATAAAGATGAAATTCAAATTATAGATGATACTCGGGAAAAGCGCCTAGTAGGATCATAACCGCAAGCAGTGCGCCTGTTAGACAATGAGTTTATGCGTCACGTCAAAATATAAGTTGAATATAAAAAGAAATAGTGCATTATATATTTATAGTTTGATGTCAGTCGTGGCGCAGGGGAACATGCTTGCGACTGCGACGTAAACGAAATAGGTTGTGGGTTCGATTCCCACTCGAGGAAATTAAATATTTTCATTTCCTCGCTCCAGTAATATAGCAAAGTGCAGTGTTGAGTTGCTCTATTCGGCACTCAATATCTCTAGAATCCGATGGATAGCTTTAACACTAGGTGCCCTCTGACTTTGTTACGTGCAGGATACAGCGGAAAGATAAAAATATATATTTATAGAGAAAGAGGGCGCAGGCGTCGCCGGTGTAGTGGGCGTGGTGGGCGTGGGCGGCTTCCAGGTGGCGCGCGCCGCCCCGCTGCGCTCCTACGCGCTGTGCCGCCTGCTGCCCGACGCCGCCGCGCACGGTACTACACCTACTGCTGTTTATTATAGCATATAACATTAAAGACAAACCAATCATTGATTATTTGTAAATTGTAAATATTCGTTGATCTAAATAAACATTTGAATATATTTCAGGCAAATCGATCTCTCTCAGACCCAATTCGGTGGCGAGGGTGCGCTCGACGAGCTCTCCTGCGACAACACCTCCCTGTGCGAGGAGACGGGCGACGCGCCGCACGCCGACATGGCCGACATGGCCGACCTGGGGGACATGGCCGACATGGCGGACGCGGAGCTGGCCGACACCGACACGTACGTGCTGACGGACCGCGCGCGCTCGCGCTGCTACGTGCTGGAGGACGCGCTGGCCGGCAAGCGGCACGTCATCGTGGACCCCGCGCCGCCCTCCCCCTGCGCCGCCGCGCCCGCGCCGCCCGCGCCCGCCGACGCCGCGCACGGCAGCTACCTCGTGGTAGACCCGGCGCGCGCGCTCACCTGCACCGTGCTGGACCGCTCGCTGGCGCTGGACGACGGCTTCACGCGCTTCGTGGAGAGCCGCTACAGGCCCAGCGCCGCCGCCGGCCCGCTGCGCCTCGCGGTGAGCGCGGAGCTGGCGCGGTGGAGCGCCGCGCCCGCGCCCGGCGCTGTGCCCCGCCACGAGCGCGAGGTGGCGGCGGCGGAGCTCGTCGGCGAGCTGTTCGTCGATGAGGCTCTCACCGACAAAGGTACGCTTGTGTACTGTTTCGTATTATAAAGCCACTAAGTGGGAAATAAACTCACAACCGTCACATACGCATTCCAACATTGCCTCACTGCTCAACAACAGATTTAAAATATGCATATTATATACGTATTGATTATATATTTTTATAATTTCGTAATAACACCTATATAAATCGATAAAAGCAGACTCATTGTTGAGTTACGCCAGAGTCGAGTGCAAGCGTAACATTAATATTGTAATTTGTAATTATTATGTATTTTTTAAGTAGTCAATCAACTTCTTTTTTGTAATTAAAAAATTTTTTCTACTATAATTAGTGATGGTAATTCAATTCAAATTATAAAAGTATGCAAGTTTTAACCAATGTTTTGTTGTCCGTATACCGACTTTGCAGACAGCCAGTGAACAATTTGTTGTTTGTTCGCAGCGCTGTACCGGCAGGTGGTGGTGCTGGCGGTGCGGCCATCATGACGTGTGTAGCGTATCACCTTGTACCTTATATTTATTATACGTGTAACATATATCTATCGTTAAATAAATATTCATATGTGATATCTAGAGAATGCAGTTTTATTTTAGACTAGCTTTTGTCCTTCCGGTCTATTGAAAATTACTTACTTGTGTGTGACACAAGAATCCTAAGCGTGCGGGCAGCACGTCACGCACCCCTTGGCTCTCTTATACACACGTTACCGGCTGCGGATTAGGTGTTACATAGAACACCTAGGCTAAGTGTTCCATAACACCATTTCATACCTCACTCCTCACCTTTTCATTTCACACCTCATTCCGGTAACTTATATTATATAAGTTAATTACAAAATATGTATGTATTTTTTGAAGCCTACAGAATTCTTAACAATTTATTTAAGAGGATACTCCTTAATAAGCATACAATATTAAGTGTAAAGATGGAAAATATTTTTTTTATCTAATAAATGTACTAAATTATCACTATCATTTAAAACAGGATATAATAAAACAAAATATAATAAGAAATTGTACTTATTTAATGAGAATTATCATTGAACTTTAAATAACCAATGTACAATATTAATAATGAAGAGTGGTTCTGGTCACACAAGGTCCTTTCTCCTCTCTTTATGTGGCTTTTTTTTTAATTGGAACTTTCGTTTCACCAGATCTGAAAATAAAATAACAATTAAAAGATAAAATCTACATTTAATCTGTATTTGTAGTTTCCATTCCCAAAGACGGACGGACGGATGGTTTAAAAATTTTTATTAACAGAAATCTTTAAAAGTGTCTTAAATACATAATGTTGTCATTTAGTAGATTAAACTTTGATATTCACATATCTTACATTGCAATATAAATATTCTTTTATTTTGTATTGCAATATAATAAAAAAACTATACTAATAAAGACAATATCTTTAACAATTTTAAGGTGTTATTCCACAATTAAAAATTAAAAATATTTTTTTAGTAAACATAAAACACTAGGATATGAACCCGCGCATCTTGGAAACCGTCTAAGCGCTCTGATCTCCCTACAGAGATGCTAACGACATAAATAAGTTGTACCAAGCGTGTAAGAACTTACGTAGCTTGATGAGAACGAGGTCAGAGCCCTTGGACGGTTTCCAAGAGAGAGGCGATGGTTCAAATCCCGCTACGTAAATTTTGTTATACGTTTTCTATAAAGTATTAAGTATAAAGACATTTTTTGTATTGATAAGTGAAACAACCAATCTGTTGAAGTGTCAAACAGTAATTTATTTTGTTTACTTTACGCTGTATCCCGCACCAGCAGAACCCCTCACACACAGCACAGCATACCAGCACAGCTCGGTACCCCTCAGTATATACTTATATTTAAAATAATATATGACGCGTCAAGTACAATTTAAAGATTTTATTATTTACCAATATAAAGATTGAAGAAAGTAGAAGCACAACGTGGAAATGAAGCGTGGCCGCTGCGTTCAATCTTACGAACGACACGCTCGACACCTGATACAAATTAAACAGAAATCAATATTTTATTTAAAATAAAAATAAAAAATAAAATATGGATGTGAAATAAAATTAAAAGAAAATATAAAATAAATCCTCATTCACTCATTTTACATTGTGTATTTAATAGTTGCGTTCATTCTCACTTGGATTCAGTTTAGACTTTGGTAAAACAAACCAGAGTCAAAATTTTTTTTATATACTTGTCTACAAATATTCCACGACTGCGATTAATATTCACGATTGCAGGTTCTACTTTATATATTTATAAAAAAGTAGCTTCGAGGTTTTTTTACATATAAAGGTAGACAGAGGGTCCTTGTGTCATTTATGAATGTCCGTTTCCTGCTTTCGCGCAATTTTCGCCACATATCGTTTACAGCTGCGGCAGTAGGTATATAAGTACGTAAGTATGTACAAAAATAGTACTTACCGTGTTGTTAATCCAGGTAGTGTATTCACTGACCCTCGTGTACACTCCGGGGAAGTAAGGGTGTGCGCAGCTGTAGCCCCACGAGGTGATCCCCACCACCAGGACGCCTCTCAGCAGCGGGCCCCCACTGTCCCCCTGGCACGCATCTTTACCTAACGTTTTATAATAACACAACGTTTTATGTAACTGGATAAGAAAAAACACTATAAAACTAAATAAAACTTTCTCAACTGTAAATCAAAATATTTTTTCTTTTGGATTAAATAAATCAGCTTCACGCTGTATCCCGAACACAGCAGGGTAGGCAGATTGAAGACACTCCGTTCCCCACTAGTGTTAAGACACTCCGTTCCCCACTTTGAGGGTTGAGTGGCAGAACTTAACGCCTTGCTTAGCCTTGACACCAGAGCGAAGATATTACTGATTGTGTTGTTTACAATCGTACGTGTGTTAAATTGAATCAAGGGTTGCTAATTAAAAAATATTTTGAGGCTCTAATTTTTTTTCAGCTTCACGCTGTATCTCGCATATATCAGCGAACCCAATGTTAAGACACGAACGAGAGTAAGTGGGGAAGAGTTCCCATTTTCCGTCGATTTTTTCGAAGCATTCCGTGTCGAGTGGCGGGGTTTTTGCCTTGGTGCGAGAGTGAAGAAATGAAAATATTAGTAAATATTAATTCATTCTACCAAATGGGGGAATATCGATATTTCTAGAGACAGGGCAACTTAAGTACTTGTAGTGATACAAAAGTGTGAAGATAACGTGACAGTTGTGGGTTCGATTCCTACTCCCTGAAATGGCTCGCTCTGGAAAGAGTTGAATTCCGCCACGCAGTGCCTCCAGAATTCGGTGGAGAGTGGTGAACCACTGTTTTAATAGGACTGCCTACTCGGCTATGTGCAGATTACAGCTAAAGAACTACGACGACTAACGGATTAAAGCATATATATGGTAGAAAAAACACACCTCCAACATTGAGCCACCCTGCGCAGATCATGTGATCAGTGATAGGATACTCTTTATTAAGAAGTTGTCCAAGAGTCTCATAGTTCAACCTGCACGTGGTGTCATCCACCTTCAGCACTTCCACCTTGTTCAGTATCTCCGATACATCTGATGATAGCTGTAATTAGTTAGTATTTAATGTATTAATGCTACTCACCAGGAAAGCTAGAACGAGATAGATATTTTTAATAGTAGGATGTACGGTTCATATTAAGACCATTGAGTATTGAAATTAAATTCAGAATTATTAATTATTGTTCGCGTGAATAGTGAGTAAGAGAACTCCATAACTTACGCTCGTCTTTCCCCAGCCCACCGCTATGAGGGTAGTGTTGACCGCTATCTGCGAGCCGGACGCTGCGACGTGTGCCCTCGCCACGCTGCCGGACCACTGCACCGGCGTCGACAGCACCATCACCGCGATGTCGTGGAACGGCGACACGTACCGCGGGTGCACCACTATCTCTGACACCGAGTGTAACGACCCACCTGAAATGCCATTTTTATATACAATTTGTGTGTTGATTGTACAAGATTTTTTTTTATAGTTACACGCTGAATGCTTTATATGGATTATAGAAGGGTAGATAGAGAGAACCTAGTGTCAATTGTGTGGTTCATCACTCTTTTCCACCCAAATACAAGACATGTATGAGATATAATACATCGCACTTTGTCTTGAGAGTAAGGAAATGCAAAAATGTTTTGCTCCGATTTCACCGATACCGATACTTTTATTCTTTTTTCTTTTCTGTTAGCTTTACACTGTATCCCGCAAGTTTTGGAGTAGGCAGAGGGAACCTGGGAACCTAGTGTTACGAGACTCCACAAGTGGTTGCCATTCAAACCACAACAGTCGCGCTTAGAGCCACACACTTGTGCCCCTGCGCCACGATGCTCTTATTATTATTCTTTTTTTTAAATCACTTTATTATCATCAAAATCTATAACATAAACAAAAAAATAGTTATATATAGTAATATACATATATATCTATAATGCCACCTGAGTCCAAATATGTCGCTCCAGCTCGTACCGCAAAGAGTGCAGGACTCACAAGCTGACCCTCTCTGCAAATACAAAAGTGGAAGTGGACAGAAAACATTGTATGCAGTTGCTAGAAAGTCCTCAAAATTCATGTTACATTCATTATATTGTTTTAATTTAATTATTATAATATATTTTTAACCTACAATTTTGCACAAAAACAAGTTATGTATAAATAAGTATAGACTTCACGATCCTTTTTTTTAATGAAAGACAGTGGAACTGTCTAAGCGCGGAGCTTAGACAAGACACATGCATGAAACAATTACTGTATTTTTTCCTATTTAGAGGATTTTTCCAGGATACCATAACTATGTTACGTCAAGAGATTCAGTTTCTTTAAAAAAAAAAACCTTATAAGCATTCTTTTAAAGGAAGATTCTGTTGTTCCATAGATTGCTAGCGGGTGTAGATAAGCACTCAGAAGTTTTGTATTAAATGTGCTTCATTGTGCGTTTAAATGATCAACATTGATATATCATATCGATAAAGAATAAGTCTATGTGTAGTTTTTAAAATTGATAAATTTTGTGTAGAATTCTAAAGCTTTAGCATCAGAAACAGATCGTAGAGAAAGTTCTGCCTTGACAACCAGGATATTTACTAATATCAATAGTCAACTGGTTCTAAAGATCCGAAGGTCTTGTCGCGGTGTCAAAATATGGCTTAATAATAAGCTCTCCGCCCTTCTTCTTAGTCTTCATTATTACACAATTATTTTTTCAAAATCATGCTTGTTGTTGATAAATGGTAATAGTCGTCAAACTGGATATTGAACTACATTTTTTTAGAAGAAGCATAAATATAAAATGAAGTTTTTCGTGCTAGATACAAAATTTAAAATTATGATATTAAGTATCTCTAGCTGATTAGACAAAACGTAAAGTAAGGTTGGGTACCTCGAATTGGCATACTAAGTGGCTATGCACATAACGTATACGACACGACACGAAGGGGAAAAAGATATATTAAAATAATTAGGTTAAGAAAAAAAAATAACTTACTGCGTCACGAAACAATGGGCCGCGCTCAGTACATGCCTCTCACTGATAAGAGTTCCTCCACAATTAAGTTGACCTAAATACAAGACCTAAAAACATTCCATTAAATATATTATTATTTTTTTAACTTCACGCAGTATCCTGCGCATAGCGGGATACTGTGTGAAGCAGGCAGAAGGAACCTGGAAAACTAATGTTAAGACACGATCCCTACTTTCCACCGAATATAAATTATGTTATTATAAATTATAAATTTTGTAAGAATATAAACGAGACCCCACCCCTGGTTAGTCCGGTCCGGAAGTTAGTCCGAGTAAACATATGTATTAATGTAATTAGGCTTCTGGTCATTTTAATGTTGATGATGTCTTACTTGCACTACGAAGGGATAATTCTCCACAGTAGTAGGTTGACCTCCAATGATTCGTGTGACATCATCTTGAACAGTTTGTTCTGGTAACTGCAAAGCTTGTTGCGCCTGCGTCGCTGAAAAATTTTTTTAGCTTTACACTATACATAGCGGGATAGGCAGAGGAAACCTACAAACGTAGTGCTAAGACACTCCGTTCCCTTTAAGACACGTGCATTCCCCACATTTAAATTCGAACGCGGCGGAATTTAAAAACTCGGCGAAATGGGAAACTCTCCCTTTTTAAGACAATGAGAACATCCTCTTTTTTGAAATTGGTTGAAAAGAAATGCAACGATAAGAACTCTCGCTTCTGATGAAAAGTAAACCTTGTAAAAAGTTTTGAATCATCAAAATGGATTCACCCAGTCAAAAGTTCTGAGGTAACACAAGAATATAATAAATGCAGTCGAATTGATAATCTCCTTTTGTTAAAAAAATCGGTAAAAAAAAATTACGTATAAAACGGGCGTATTCGTGTGATCGCTATAGTATATATATAGTATCGCTATAGAACTTTTTAATTATTTATATTTAATGGGAATTTTATATCTCATTTAAAAAAGATAGGTTCAAATAGTAGAGTTCAAAAAAAAAATTCAAAAAAAGTTCAAAAAAAAATTCTTTAGTAAAATTAGATTGTCCCACAACTTTAAACACTTTATTTCTATTTTACTTTATACATTTTCTATTGGCATTCGATTTAATAAAAAAATTAATAGAAATATTTAAGTTAATAAAAATGCAACCAGAGCAATCGTAATTGGTGCCAGAAGGATCATAAATGGTGAAATCACTGAAACAATTGTTTCTAAAATAGATAAAACAACATTTACTCGAATTTGGATAATTTAAAAAAAACCATAATAAATATAACTAATAGTTCTACTAGTAGCATTTAGTTCAATCATAACTAAATAATCACATTTTCAATTTTTTTCTTTAATGACAAGAAAATAATCAATAATAACAATACAAATGATAAAATATTTTTCATAAATTATAATTATACAAATTTTTACAATAAGTACAGAAAAGATTTTAACAAAATTAAATTTCGCCGACACTGTACTGAGCTCGTGAGCACTATTGCGTCTCAGTCGCCTCATAGACAAAACGTATGTAGTGTTTGTTGACCAAATTTTTACCACGAAATTCTTTTAAATCTGGCTGTATAAATATGTAGCTTTCTAGTATGACCAAATATGCAACTAACAAGATAATTGTTGACACATTTTACCATAAGATAAAGGATTTCGTATCTGGTATCCAGTGCGTGTGCGTCGGCACTTTTACCGCGACCCTCTTGCGAAAGCTCCATATAGCTCTACTTACGTTTGGGTACTATGCTTTATTATATTTAGTTTTTATTATGGACTTATCCCGCCGGACACGAAAAAAGATGTCTTTGGAGATTGACCCGGCCATTGTGCATAAATGAAACACTACGGTGTACATATTGAGGATGTTGTCTTAGCAAGTAAGCAAACTTTCGTTTTCTTCAGTTTTACCAATATAAAATTATAGCAAATTTAAACTTTCGAAGTCTCTAACTGAAAACAGAATTGTAACAGACATAATAATAGATCATACGAAAAACTATTATTTTTTTCTTATACTAGCGTCTTTTTTTATGTCTTTTACAATTTTGTAATCTGTTAGTAACTTTATTTACTTTTCGTAATTAGGTATTATTTCGTAACTGGGTATGCATAGCTCGCTCCATGACGGTTTCTTACCTCCGTTTGATAAATTACACATATAGATACCTAATAAAATATTTTAAACAACTTCGTAATACACATAAGTACCTCCCTATTACTAAGACTGATAATAATTGAGGAAATCGGAAAAGTATCTAAAAACCAATAAATATAAGTAGTAAAAATAATACATAAGTGGTGTAAATTTTTCGGTATTTCCAAACTGTAAATTGGAAAATTCGAAAGAAATTTCAGTTTTCTTATCTTTTCTCAGTCGACGCCGTCTCAGCAAAATAGGTCATAGAGATATTACAATTAGGACCAGTCCAATAGGTGGCACTCGGTTATCAGATATTGTTATTTCACTTATCGATTCTTATACTTATATACGGTCTCATAACTTTTTTTTTATATTTAAAAATATTAAATTGGGTGTGAACTCAACGTCGTGCTTTGTATTGTTACTAGACCGAATTAATTAAATAATTTAACGATTTATTCGTCATCCACAATCGTCGTGTCTACAGTACATTGGGACACGACTACCTACTATTGAAATTTGGAAACCTAATTTAATCGTAATTGTATTCAAGTTAAATAGTAGTTCTTAAAGTATTACACTTCAAACTTACTTATATTTTTATTTTGGGATGTTCATATAATTCAAGTGTAACTCGATCGATGGATCAACAATGCTCTATGAGAGAACCTCAGGACCTATTTAATTCACCCAACAGTGAATTTCAGTGATTAGCAGAAAATAAGTGATTTAGTAGTGAAATATTATTTATACGGCCTGTAAAAGTTAGAATTAGAAACTAAAGATAGAAATTAAGTATTATCATCGATTAATTTACAGGTGTGCTAGGATAGCTTTACAATATGAAAATATCCTTAATTGCAACATATTGTCTGCGTACTAGCCCTATAAAACGTTCACATGTTGTTCCACACAAGGACCAGTCGCCTCCAAAAGTTTTCGTTAAAATTTAACTTTTGTTACGATGTTATTTTCAAGACTTAGGAGATTTTCTTTCAAAATGCGTGGAATTCAACAAACATACGAGTGCAATTTTTCAACAAAAACGTATTACCATAAATGTCTACCATATCATCATTCTTAAAAATATGTTTCATTAAAAAAAAGGATACCTGCAGATTTATGCACCGGGACCTATAAATGTAGTAGTAAGTAAGCGGGATGTGCTTACGCGATAGGAAGTACGAAATAATGTCATAACATAATATTCTACCATGAAATAGTATCAAAACGTATTTAGATACTCTAATTTTACCGTCCACATTGCTCATAAAAAATATAATTATGACGTAAAAACACATAAGAGGGATTAAACTGTCAACTTTTATTCATACGCCATGATACAATATTAATGTGGTTCAAATTAAAAATATAAAAGAAATAAATATTTTTTAAAAACGAGTTAAACTCACCAATAAATAAAAGAAGTATTGTCGTTCGTAACATGCTGTTTCTGGGAAACCTCTTCGGAAAGTGTTTCCCCTTTATCTAATTGTCATTCGATATCGATAGCCAATCCTAATGTCGGTAAGCCAAATATAAAATATTATCTTATGATATGAATCATATTTCAAGAGTGTCAGTCATCCAACATTTACTTTAATAAATATTTATTATAATATAATATAATTAAACAATTATACGTTAATATTCTAGTAGTAGTTATAAGGCAAAAAACCTGAATGATCTTTTTTAAAAGTAAAACTTAGGTGCGAGTCTAAATCTTGTCAATTCAAATTATTTTTGTATAGTTTTATACATATAATCTTTACAAATATACTCGATTATCTAAGTTCTTTTATAGCGTCCATACGAATTCTGTAGATAATAATCACTGTGGTAAAAAATATTTGATAGGATGGGAGATAAATTAAACAAATGAATTGTGCCATATTTTATATTTCGTAAACAAAACATCGCAGCCATCGCAACAAACGAACTAACATACAAAACTCTATCACTAGTAGAGAAGATTAAATATTCAGAACAGATCTAATGACTTGCTTTAGGAATGCATGCAATAGTACTTGTATTGGTAAAATTTCTAAATATTAAATATATAAAAACGGTTAAAAATTAAACGATCAAAGACTGAACTGTAGGAAAGTAGCAAACGTTTAAAGTAGCCCTTATTCGAGATACTTTTAAATCGTATATTTGAATAAAAAAAATATTTTTCACAATACATTATAGGTAAAGTTAGGTATAAAACTTTATATAAAATAAAACATTTTTTTATGTAATTTCTAATAAAAATAAGTGCCAAAGGAATGTTATCTATGAATGGCTCTCATAGACGTGTGTTACATTAAGTACATATAAACTGCATTAACTGCATTTAAAACTAGTCAATTAAAACATAGTTTAAAACTATATCAGTATAAAAACAATTTGTATTGTAAAAATATATATAATTAAGGAGACCACTGAATGTATAAGTTTACTTATTTCACTTTGTATGTATAGTATCATAAGTGGGGTTGTGGCTCATGCTCTTATTTTTATAACTTTCACATGGCACTGTATAAATGTGACAAATCACATCAAATTGTACCCTAAAATATATATAAAAATAATAAAACCAAATACATCTATAGTTAATATAACCCATTCGAACTTTAATCGAATGGCGTCAAAAACTGAGGATAGGTTTAAAAAATACGACGCTTCTTTAAGAGACATAGTGACGTCATTTGTTACTTACAGTTAATTAAAATATAAAAACTTAACCGAGAAGGTAAATTTTCCAAAAACACAATATGAAACAAAATTATTTATTATTAACATGCGATATATCGCAGGTAGCCAGATCTTTTAAAAACAATATATTCAACAATAAGCTTCTAAGGCCCGTATTTATAAACCACTCTCTCTGAGTTCGATCTTGAGATGGTGTTTTCATATATAGATTATAAGTCTCAAGAGCGGCGGTTTATAAGTATGGGCCTGTGTTCTAACTAAGTAGGTAACAGTGTTTGAGCTATCTCATATTGCACATTCGAAATTTTATTCCCGACTGCTAAGGTTATGTTTTTCGCGAGTATCTTGTATATACATACAAGTAGTACAAGTAATATTCTTTATTACCTCATATCTCCAGAACCGCTGAAAGGATTTACTTAATTGAGGTATCGCTAGGTTCGTATTAACATCCCAAGTGTTCTTAGATAAAAAAACAATCATGGCGGCTATGAGACGCCATTGGACTTGGTGAATAAATTTTTTTTCGTTTGGAATACCACAATATGGGTATGAAATTCAAGATCAATTTCAAAAAGGTATATCATGATTATCATTACCATAATAAATTCTAAAGAAAAAGTTAAAAATAAGAACCTATAAGTAATTCTTCAATCAATAAAATCTTTACCAGGAACCCTGCGTAATTTAAAGAGGTCCCGACTGTTAATCCTAATAAACCATTGGGCTTGTTTATTTTCTTTTTAGTTTTATGCAGTCGGAGTTATTATTTTTACGAATATTTTTTTATTTCAACGGAGCCTCGAAGGCATTAACTATAAAATTAAAAAGGTGTAACTTTAAATTCAAAACAAAATTTCACTAAAGACTTTGCGTTAATCAAAAAAAAACAATGTAATTATAAAAAAAGAAGAATTGTCAGAAAAGACCTAAAAGAGTAAAAAAAGTTACATAAACGCGCTCTTTGGCTGTACCTATAAATATTAACTGCGACAATTACCAAACTCCTTTGTTACAATGTTAACTATCTTTTACACCACCAGATATTTGACAAACAACCGCTAGATAGTTAAAAAAATCAGATCAAGATAAGTCTTTAGTTTTAGTAGAAATGAATTATATGAACTTTGAAGAAATTTATCAAAAATTTTGTTGTACTATAAAGTTATATTTGCTAAAAAAACTTACTTAAGATATTGCTTCCAATTGGCGGTCTATGATCAATGCATAGATAATAAATTTCCTAATAATATTAATCTAACAGCTGCACTTACGAGACGACAATTTTTTTCATAGATTTTAATGTCAATTATTCGGTAATTGCCGTTTCTGAGTGTTGCTGCATGTAATGTTTATTTGTCATTGCAGGAGATTCCGACGTCGCTGCGATCGAAACTAACAGTATCTAACATTTTTTTTAATTAAATAGTATGAACTTCTATGTATATATCGGTTAATATATGTATTTAAAATAGAAATATTCTAATGTTGATGAAATAACGTTTCTTTTAATCTAATTTAGAATATTACGACCGCAGTGTTACGTCTTATGTGTCTTTTAAATAGTTTTTTATATATAAATAAATAATTATATAATGTTGTGCGATAGTCAGAGCTACTCAAAGGCAGCAGACACACAAAACGACTATTTCTTATTCAAATTCAATCCTTTAATATTTGCACTCCACATTGATCCTTCTTATAAGGACAATAGAGTCCAAATTATGGAAAATAACTAAATATGTTTATACATATAATTTATAAATATAAAAGTGTATTGCATCTGCGCCCGTCATTTCGTGTGTCTGACTGTGTGTGTATGTCCGTGTGTGTTGTTTATGGCGGCAAGTTCATTTGCAGGTTCTGCAGATACGCTGACGTTGAGTTGAGCAAGCCAATACGTTGTTTCTGTTTACGTTGTTCTGTCATCTGGAATAAAAAATACAAATTTATGCATTTTTTTGTTACATTTCATATTATAAAACATTTATAGAACATTACATTTATAGAACAGAACTTCTTGGTCTTGCAAAAAATGGGTATAATATATACACATTTTGAGCTTCTAAAGTCATGATTTACGTTATTCTGTGTAACGCAATTTTGAAATATCTTTCAATACTCAACTTACTCATCTTGAATAAATAAATCGTGTATTATCTCTATATATAAAAAAATAGAACAGTCAATTCTGTACATGAAGGTACATATAAAAAAATTCTGTACAATAAAAAAAATGAACACTTTAGGAATTAGGTTAGAATTATAGAAGCTCAGTCTAAGGTAATTTTAGTAGGAAAAATAACATCTTATAATTTTTAACAAAAAAAACGGACTTTATCAAATTCAACTGGATCTCAAAATCTTTTCGATATTTAATGCAAATTTAAGACGTGTGATTTTTTTTAGATATCATTGTCAAAATAGACCAAATTAAAATGGAATTACACGGGAAGCGTTAGTTAACAGATAAAAAAAAGGAATCCATCAAAATTCACCAATTAAAATGTTCTGAGACGAGCATACAAAAATATAGTTTAGTTGCTAACCTCCTCCTTTCACAAAACTCGGTCAGTAAACACCCACACGAACGCAACAGTACCTGGTCGCGCAGGTCGGTGAGCAGGTCGGTGAGCGCGCGCACGGAGGCCTGCGCGCGCTCCAGCTGCGCCTGCAGGTTGCGCAGCTCCAGCTCGCCGCCCTCGCCCTCGCCGCCGCCCACCAGCGACAGCGCGCGCAGCCGCGGGAACCACTCCAGGTTGTTGCTCTGCACGCGCATACAACAGTTACTCCAACCGAGCCATGGACCTCGCTCGTAGGGTTATTATTAACAAAATATAACCTGCAATACATCTATAATCGTGTATATTTAGTAGATACATTTTGGAAACCTTCCAATGACTCCTGTAGCTGTTCGTCCAATAGTTATTAAAATCGATACGCCGACCTATAACTAATTAAACATATCGTGAAAGTACTTTTCCTCTGCGCGGCCACAAGATATTGATTGTTACTATTGTGTTTGCGAAAGACAATTAAACTATGAAATTATGGTTAGTCTTGATATCCAGTCGCTGTTCACCAGCGTATCTATCAGGACTTTGACGAGAAGGTTCGAAACTGCTCTATGTCTACCTAGGTATACATGTGTCATCGGTACGTAGATGACACTTAGAATTTTATTTACGGAAAATATTTATAAATTCTCAAACCACCTCAATTCTATAATCAATAATATAGAACTACTGGCAAATAATTCCTTAGCTTTTCTTTATTTTTTAATGACTAAAAAATCCTAATGGCTGAGTAGGCTATGCACGGTAATAGATATCTAAATGGCGAATCTCATCACCACTCTACAATATCAGGCAAATCTATATGTCAAATATCCCACCATCTTTGTGACGCTTAACACCAAGGGGATGGACTTCCACAGGTGATGAATGTTCTTCATCAGAACAAGCCGCCAGTTCCCAACCACCTTTTTCAAAACACCAACAATCCACCCACACCTACCCAATTTTTGAGACTAGTAAAAAGTAATATCGAGATCAAACTATCGAGAAACGATCAAATAGGTTGAAGGAACACCTATGTTTGCCACTGATGAAAAATGAGCATGAAGCTGTGTGTGAGAATACAGCGGTTAAGCCCAAC
Source organism: Heliconius sara (assembly GCA_917862395.2). NCBI lineage: Eukaryota > Metazoa > Arthropoda > Insecta > Lepidoptera > Nymphalidae > Heliconius > Heliconius sara. Next base: position 18,999,601 of record OU860797.2, on the reverse strand, counting down.
TATTACTATTACATTAGGTTTGGTAAATCTCACATGCTCGCTAGGGAGCCTCCTAATGATTCGCGAGGTTATTGAAATACAAAAATATCTTAATTTCTATAGATATGATGGTTTGCAAAATTTATACCGTCGTACTAAAGTGTGTCAAATCCACAACATCAGGGGGCAAGATACCACCACCTCAGTCTACTACTGCAAAATACTAGTCGGACTACTGCAAAGTGTTCGAAACGGTTTCCAAAAATGTATAATACTAAATATACGCGATTAATACATTTAGTCAGTTTTAATTCAAATGTCTAATATTGGCAAAAATAAAAAAAAACTTGTTAAAATTGTGACTCCTTGTGATAGTGAATGAACAACTGTACACTTTATATAAGATAAAGTGTGACTTTGAGTTCGCTCAACTAGTACCCCTAAAGCCAAAAATAAGGAACAATGGATATCAATTTAATACTATTTTCTGAAATGCGCAAATAAATAAATCTAGTTTAAATAAATAGTGAAGGCCATCGTAGGTTTGATCCCCAATCAGTATTTTAACACTGAGTTCACCTTAATCATGGAGTGCACGTAGCTCTCGGGGCCGGTGAACTCGGTGGGGTCCTTGACGCGCACCAGCACCATGAAGTACAGGTAGTGCCACATATTGTGCTCGCTCTTGATGTGTTCCTCGAACGAGACCGTCTTGTTGTCGAATGCTGACCTGTTCAACCCTGTACACAACGACTGTTTATACAACAACTATATATATTATTACAAGAATTCTGCCGAGTGGTTTTTTAGGTTCTAGAGTCGATATATTAAGTGACCTAATTTTATTTTATTATATCGTTCGTATACAGAATTGACTTTTCTATCCTTTTATTATATATAGAGATTACTATTGATATTAATACGTATTGATTCCGCACTCGCAAAGCTCTGTCCGAGTTTAACGAATATAATGTCATAATTACAAAAAGAAACTTTATAAAATTCATACAAGAACAGATCTCGAGTGAATGAATTACTTTCGTTACTTCGTTATGTGAGTGCGGTGAGAATGGGAACTTAACACTTAAGTTCCTTCTGCGTATCCTGCTATATGCGGGATATAGAGTAAAGCTAACAAAACATACCACATATAAAACATGTGTTCTTCAATATAAGTTCTTTCTGTTGTTTCTCGCTACGGAGGTCCGCGAAGGTATCGATGATGACACCGAAGATGAGGTTCAGCACTATAATGATGACGACGAAGAAGAACAGGAGATCGTATACTACGCGCGCCACAAACAACGGCTCCTGGAGAAATAGAGAATAATGAGTCGCTATTCCAAATAAATATATACGGGGGAAACCGCGAGCAGGTCGCTAGTATAAAATAAAATGTGTCATACTAACAAAACTAGCCGGCGCACGCAGTATATCGCCTATACCGCCGCCATTCCTCAACCCTTGGTTCAATGTAGTCACGATGCACATTATTAAGGAATCGCAGGATCTCTCCCGTACGTCTCCACCGACGGACACGAAGCGTTGTGGGCGGGAGTACTTGCTCGATAGCGGGGCCCCAGGGCTCGAAGGTGCTTCGCAAGTCCCCTCAGTGCATTCTGACCATTCGAAACGGGGGTCGTTATCATCTGTGCAGAAAGAAGAGTTTCATTTGGGTGTTTTTATTTGTGACTAATATGTAGGGAAATGGTTAAGAAAAATATGGCAGTGTTATAGTTTGGTTTTATATTATATTTTATTATTATGTACACTGCCATATTTTATTTATTGTACTAAAATACATAATAGACAAAAATATTAAAAACAAAATCGTGTACAAAGGTCGAGTTAATTATTAATTAATAAACAATGTCATCAAATCATAAGCTCCTGTGTTTTTTTTCGAGTAGAGAAACGTAATAAAAATATTTTGCAGATATAAAAATATTTTTAACCTTTTATATTTTAACATATCGTGAAATATAACAAACATCGTATTTCATTATAACATGTTAGCTTTAAGCTGTATGTCACACTGTAGCAGGGGTAGGGCAGAGGCGTCAGTGTCCACGTTCTCCACTTTCCACCTTTAACTGAATTATTCCGTGTTGAGTCACAGTGCTCGTCATTTTTGTCCTATCAGAGTGGAAAATGAAAATATTTCACTTGTATAGATCTCAACTTACAACCATCGATGTCCCATATAGTGAGAGTACTGACCGTCCAACCGGTCGACGTTGACAAGGAAGTGGTCTCGGAAGAACATGTAGCCTACGATAGAGAACATGTAGACCAGCACCAGCGCCAGGACGGCGGTCAGTAGGATGGACCGCCCATTGCGGGTCACTGATCGCATCACATTCAGCAACGTCTCTTCGCGGTACACTATGTCCAGGAGCTGATAATCAAAAAATATATACTAATTAAAAAAATTAAAACACATTTCGTTATGATAAACCTTACGCTCCAGGTTTTGATTAACCTTCCAGTTTCATCGTCAGGTTCTCGTCACCAAGAAAAAATTACAGACGCATCTAACGAAAACGAATTCAATAGTTTTACTAAGAGACCATCCCAGAATTTTATTTCCTAATCGGGATATAATACGTTATTACCAAATTTTCAATTTTACGAAAACTGCATCCCATGGGCAACTGACTTTCTTAACACTAAGTCCCATGGGCGTATCCTGATTTATGTAGGATATAACGTGAAATTAGAAAAGGTAAAAAATATTAAATCATCACCAAAACAGAGAAGAAGAACGGATGACAGCATATGCCCAGGAAGCAGAACGCGAGGTAAACGCCGTGGTAGAGCAGCTCGGGGTCCGTGATCACGTTGCGCGTCGACTTGGACAGCGTGCCCTGGTTGCCCATTATGCTCACCAAGTGGATGCCTTTTACTACTATCTGCGAAGAAATAATCAGATTTTTAAAAAACCTAAAATCAAATCCGTACATCAAACTACAGCAAGGTTAGAGCGGTGACTACTCGTTAATCATATTGTACTATTGATAGTGTAATCAAACAATAATTGAAGTATATGTAAAAGTTAATGTAAGCATATATACATATGTATAAAATATTCAAATAAATCTTTTTGGAAAGTTGATTAAGTAAAGAAATCCTATGCCTACCGGTATTTATAAACCGCTCTCAAGTCTGAAAAGGATCTTGAGATGCCGTTTTCAGTTTTAAGTTACATATGTTATTATTCATTTTATTTCATAAATCACTTACTCATGTCAAACCAAGCTAAGTAAGGTGTTATAGACATGATTGATTTAACTTGATTTAATTTAAAATGCCACCGTTTACGTCGATCCTTATACAAATTTAACTGTATTAAATTTGGATAGGGATCGACATAAACGGTGGCATTTTAATTTCTTCAGTTACATGGATTGCCATTACTAGATAACTAGTCTCTTTCTGCGTCTAATGTGCTATATACAAATACCTAGTTGATATATTTTTGATATTATATTAAGAGCAAGCCTCCCAACAGACCACAACGTAAACCTGAGGTCGGCTGAGAATATAAGCATCACGATGGTGTTGGATCATCGAAGATGGACCCAATGTATTCGAACTTACTAAAACCGGCAAATTCTTATGACTATTGTAATCAAATAAACCAAGACTCACAGTAAGCATCCCAAGAGTCCACAACGTAGGCTCGGGACCGGCTGAAAATATAAGTCTCACAATGGCGCTGGCGAGTAACGCGCGGGCACCGGAACCTCGCGGCAGCCACGTCACTAGCGCGCCCGCAGCGCCTGATGCTAGCCACACCACTAGTGACAGGTGTTGGCCTAGCTCTGGACGTAGAGAGTGGAGTTAGAAGTAATTTGTTTACTTTTAAATAATCTTTGTAATATATTAAGTTTACTCATACTACTTTATGAAACGACGCTTGTGAGGCGGGCGTTAATAACCGCCACACAGTTTATAACTAATGCGGTTATTATCGTTATAAGATAATATATATATATATATATATATATATATATATATATATATATATATATATATAATGATAGCGAAAAGCTAAACTATATTTCGTTTAAAATAACTCACTCGGGCCAAATTTCAAATTATATTTATTTATTTATTTGTGTATATATTCGATTCAAAATTTACTTAAGTGACAGCAAGGCTACTATTATTAAGCTTATCACATATGGAAAATAAGATGAAATAATTAATTTAATAAAATATTCACTAAGTATCAACAAATATAATAATATTTTCATCGATATATACGAATAAGGTATTTACAAGTAATTGACAAGTAAGTGTCATTTTTTTTCTTCATTTTTTCGCTCTGGAGTATAATAAGCGCAGCGCAGCGTTGAGTTCCACCACTCAATTCAACACTAAGTTCCCTCTGCCTACCCTGCTGATACATAATGAATTTAAATATCAGTATATTGCAAAAAATAAACTTACTAGGATTTTCTTCTTGAAAAGGATAAAAGAAAGCAACGATAACGTTGATTAGAACGGCGAAGTTGAACAATATATTACTCCACAGCGACATGTAGGACGACACCCAGAATAAAAATGGTTGGCCTGAAAGGTAAGAAATCTATACTAATATAATAAAGTGAAAAAGTTTGTTTGTTTAAGCGCTAAGATCTCTGGATCTACTGGTCCGAATTACTTTGTTTTTGTTTTGTATGAAAGCTGCATTATTCAGAAGTATATATATATATAATAATAATATATTAAAATACTTTCTAATTTGACATGCAATTTGTTCTGCCATGTTAATAACAACAGACAAGTTAAGCAACGTCTTGCAAAGTTTGTTTGTTGTTTTAAGAAAACGTCACCCAAATTGAACTTGCTTAACGCATACATGGCGTTCGCCGACTCAAGATTATGAGATACATAAAAACTATCTTTTTAACAATAATATTGTTCTTTAAATAATCTTTAAAAAAGTCCGCGATGGTATATGTTTATCTTTAAAAGTTGAGCAAAAGTAACCATTTCAATTAATTTATTATCATTTATTTAATTTAATTTATATCAATTTAATTTATATCAATTTTATTATCATTTAAATTTATTAAGTTTTTGTTAATGTACTTTTTTATATTTTGTTATTCATCCTTATAAACATAAATATAAAAGACAATTTTAGCATTTTATCTGGATTGAAATTATAGTTTACTGTATAACGTTCTCATAAATAATTAAGGCGAAGTCACTGATTCGTAATGACTTAGCCTTCGAGCGGCATTGTATGACCGACGCAAAGGGGCAGATGGCGTTGATGGTTTTATATTTTCATACATCTTCGAACTATTATTAATTTTTATGTAATTATTTGCTATTTATAATTAATTTAAACTACACTTTGGTTTTCTTCTTCTTTTTTTGGTGTGGTGTAAAGTTTGGTCCTACTCGACATTGCCCGCTACTTTTTATTTAATGTTTATCTATACTATTGAAAACACATATTGAAAACTTTGTTTAAACGCTAACATCTCTGGATCTACTACGGTTTTGTTTCAAAGCTACGTTTTTCAGAAGTGCTATAGGGTATATAACATTATGGTGTATGTATAAGTTAGCTAATAATAATGAACGCCATCGAATTGCTATAAGTGCGTGGGCTGCAAATATAGTAACATATATAGTATATTGTATGGAAAAAATGTTCTATTTTATTAATTCAAAAAAAAAGTCCGCGATTATAAACCACCGGTATATCTATCTCTTATAAATAAGTCACAATAAGATATTTTTTGACAAAAAAATAATTGAAAATTGCAAGGTAATATTTCAACATTTTTTATTTGATAAAGATATTGAAACTTATTCCATCATCAATCATTGAAACTTATTCCATCATCGAAGGTTATTCCATCATCAAGGAATTCTTATTAAGAAATGCTTAGTCTTTTATAGCATGTAATTTGAACGTATACTTTTTGAGAAAATGTAAATTTTAAATAATTCAACACTCCGTTTACGGCCGCAAGCAAAGACACGAGTGCAGCGGGGGACGCCCTTGCCGCCGATTTCGTCCTCGCAAGCAGCCATGTTAGTACTTACCTACACTTTTTCAAAATTGTTGATTATCTTATGGAAAATTCTGGAATAAAACAATTATAAGTGGTATGCGAGCGAAGCCGCGAATGGGGTGGTTATAGTATAAATAGTAACGATTTTATTTTGACATTTATTTACAGCAATTTATTTACGCGACCGGGTTTCTTGCATATCTAAGATTGATTATGTGTAAGTATATTTGAAAGAAGTTCACATTTCGTTTCTTTTAGTGAGTAATATAAATATTGTAAAAAATAACAGTCTAAATAGAATACTCCAAATTATAATTTTTCCTACCATAAATAGATGATGATAATAGGTAATGTTAATGACACTATATAGAAGTGTGAATGTGAAAGGAACACTGAGCGGTACCTCGCAGCTTCTTCTGCCACTTCATCTCGTGGAAGAGGTTGTCGAGGCGCGAGAAGAAGTCGGCCACCTTGCTGCCCTGGTCGTCGCGCTCGGCGCTCTGCAGCACGCGGTGCTTGCTGTCCGACGGCAGGTACTCGCAGATCTCGGGGATCGGGAACACAATCTGCTCCATGCTGCGGTCCGTGCGCACTACCTGCGGACAGACACAGCTCAGCCGGCGCACGCGCGCGCGGGCGCGGCGGCGCGGCGCGTACCTCGATCTGCGCGGTGTGCGTGCGGTAGTACTGCAGCGCGGGCGCGGCGGGCCCGGCCGGCGCCGCGCGCACCAGCGCCGCCAGCTCCTTGTTGTGCGCCGCCAGCTGGTGGCACAGGATGTAGATGTTGTGGCCCACCTGCACGCACAGTTATGTAAGTACTAAAACAATATAACTATATATTTTTTAAACAATTTTTTTGTGACCACTGTGACGCAGGTAACTGTAAGCATCACGGATTCTTCGATTCTCATTCATGGGGAATAAAATATTTAATATTTTCATTTCGCCTTGATAGTGCCTCTCAACGAGTAATTCCTTTAAAAAATCGACGGAAAGTAGGAATCGGAAGGGTCTTGATCCTATTATCTGTGGTTCCCAGGTTCATTTCATCTGCTATGTGTGTGTACAAAAAAAGGGAAAAAATTAAAGCTACGTTCTAGATAGGCCGAAACAATATTTAAGTACTAACTTCCTTCGGCGACACGCCCTGAACAGGTGAGTCGTCTTCTGAATCGGAATCCGCATCCATAGAGTTCTCTTGGTGGAAGGCGGAGCACGCAACGTCTACCTAGAAAAGAAAGCGAATAAATATTTTTTATTAATATATCTGTATGATGTTTTTTTAACATATGACAGGGAGGTTACCTGTGTTAAGATACTCCGTACTCCACTTTCCGCCCAATTCACAAGAATTTACGTGTTAACTCAACGCCGCGTTTTATCATGTTACTATTATTGACATTTGCAATTTATCATAATGTTTCGTTTGACTAATTCAATTGATAAATTTAAGTTTTGCCATTTAATAAGTAATTTAAGAGAAGCTATAGACAATAGGGGTTTTGAGAGTATTTCACAATAATGATATGCTGGTAGTAGGTTCTCCCTGCACGGCCACAGTGTAAAGTAAAAAAACGCACCAGCTGCTTAGGATTCATATTGTACAGAATCCTCTCGGCGTTGTTCTCCGAGTCGTTCCTCGACTCCATTATAGCGAGCAGGAGCTTGGAGGCATTGTTCTTTAGCTCGAGAACGAGATCCATGCGCGTCTTGCCGAGGGGGTTGATGTCGTTCAGAATCAACGCGGTTATGATGTCGAGACCGTTGCTCTCGTGTGTCGCTATACAGTTCTGGTTTTCGTGACAGGGACCTAGGTAAATTTTTTTTATATGTACTAGTAAGATAGTATTTGTGAAGTGATTATAAAAATATGAAAATACGAAATTAAGCATTGCTTTTTAAAGTGATGGCTAAAAAGTACAATTTAAAATTTTCACATTTAAATAATATACTTTTACATTTTTAATATTAGTGGAGTGTTGAATTCTTACCCTGACAATACTCAGTAAGTGTCTCCAAAGTCTGATTAATGAGAGTCACGTTCCCTTCATTGATATAGAGACCGAGCAAGCCCAGTCCGCCTGTGGTGGACCCGCAGATACAGTCGAGGAACATCAGTGTTTCTGACACTAGGTTGTAATTGGATTTGTTGTTTTGATTGCGGAGTAGGTTCTGAAAAATATATACATTATATTTTTTTTTTATATGACGTAAATATTAGAGTGTGGTCAGATGATATTTAAAACTTATAGAAAAGATATTTCAAATATATTAATTAAATTTACATTGCTTTAATCTGTGTAGATAATCAGAGCTTATTTAGGATATAAACGAGACTAGCTATACCTGCTGCTGAGTAGCTATAGCTGATGTATCTCTGACTGTAGATACATAAGTAATAATAAAAAATAATAAAAATGTTATATAGCCTATTTCCTTCCTTGACTATACAACACAAAAACATTTTTGAATTCGAACGATTCCTCAGATTAGCGATCACACAGTCTTCGGCTTTGCAATATAATATAAATACAGGAAAAAAGGAAATGGATATAACCTGTAAATCTGGGTTGTGGTTTTCGCATAGCAGCTGAAGAAAGCGTAGTATGGGCTTCATAACCGCAACCTTCGCTGGTAGCACGTCAGCGTTGCCTGATTCCCGTTTTTTCTCCGCCATTATTTCTTCTAGTACAGTCGTGCCTGTTGAGAATATAATAAAAAAGATATGATACATGGGGCCGGACTAGTGTTATACAGTCTGTTGAAAAATTTAAGAAAAATCATTATTCTGGAGGAAATTAATCATTTATTTTTATCCAGTCGTATATACAAAGTGTGACATTGTGATTGGCCGCTTATTTATAGTATAATTATACAAAAATAATAAAAACAATTTTAGTTATATGAGTATATTGATACCATCATATATCTTATAAGTTGTTAATGTACTATAAGTATAAAAAATGTGGCAAAACTATATTTAAATACGAGGTTGACGTGGCGTAGAGAGACAGTACTTGACTGTAAACGCGATGGGTGTGAGATCGATCCTCACTAGTGGAAATGATTATATTTAAATTATTTTCATTTCCCAATTCTAGTAGACAGGCAGGACGTGGAATCCCTCCACACAGAACGCAAAAATTTGGCTTTGCGCGAGGAACGGAGTGCCTTATCACTAACTTATCTCTGCTTAAAGCGTAAAGCTAAAAAATATAAATACCATGGGACATGGTGTGTATGTCCGAATAAGCGTGCACGACGGCCGCGCACGCGCTTGCCACTTCTTCGTCCATGTCCTCACCTACCACCATCGGGCCTACTGCTACCGGTTTACCTATAAATAAAAAACTTTTCTTTTGAGGCCACACGCTCTTGCTCTTGCAGCGCCACATCGAAGATATGATTTTTTTATATTTTCATTTTTTCGATGTGGCATTGAGACAACGCGGCGTTGAATTCCAGCACTCAACAAGCAAAGCGTCCAGAATACGGCGTAAAATGAGTAATGTAAGTGCTTGTATATCTATAGGCGAGACACAGCTTACCTTTTCATTCCAACGTAAGTAGCGTTTACTCTTAACAAAATTTTAAAGTACTTAATGTTTTGTAGTTATATTCGTTTATATCAATATGTATATGAGTGTTCCATATCTACGTAGTATTAAAACAGGCTACTGACCATCAGCAGCAGGTTTCTGTTTGTCTGCGGAGGAAGAACGCTTATCGGTAGCGCCGCTGGTACTACTAACAGCTAGCGATCTTATTTCCTGTTGAGCTTCACGCATTTTGTCGTAGAATACCTGAAATATGTTTAATATTCAAAATTGTTTTGAAAGTTCAACTTAAAAATATGCACGTATATATATTTTAAGCCTCTTACTTTTTTAGAAACCATAATAATTTGACATTTCAAACCTCTTGGAAAACGTCTAAGCCCTCTAAGCACAAAATAATCCTTCTCTACTGCCCCTAGTTCCTCATCGACCTACCTCGATATTCTTACACATTTGTTATCAATTCATTTATGTTGTTAAAAAGCGATAGTTTTCAAAAGGCGCGGATGCGCTATGTTTAAATATTTTTATATTTTATAAAAAAAATATTTTTTTCCTTAGAGTCGAATAACAATTTAAAAATGTTCAAATTATTATTTATTATATATTTATGCCTTTTGTATTTAAAGGATAACAAAGAAAGAATTAGTAGGTTTTACCTTTAAAAATGCTTGAGATATTTCACCATTTTGTAATTTGGTAAATATACTGTGCTGTATTATTGAGTTTCCGCCTTCTAGAAGAGCAATACCTGTAAAAATGGAATAATGTATACTTATTATTAGATAACGTCAAAAAATATTAACGCAGCAGGATTTGAGCCCGAGCCTTTTGAAATCCATCCATGCGCTCTAAAGCCATACGTTCTCATCAAGCTACGTCACATTTTTCTACGCTCATTACAACTTATTTATATGTATAACTATACATCTCTGCGTCAACTATGCGTCTCTGTAAGGAGATAAGTATTTTTCTTTCCTAAGTATGGAATAATACTATAAAATTGTTAAAAATATAATATATTTTTGATTATTTTTTTTTTTATTATATAGTAATATTTTTTACTATATATTTATTACATTCTCTCTATACTTATATGGTAAAAAGTATGAAAAAAAGAATACCAAGTTGTATAGCCTCAAGGAATATCGCCGGTCGGTTGGTGCTGTTGATGACGAGTTCCACCACCAGGTCGGACGCGCCCTCGCGGTCCAGGTGCGCCTGCACCTGCGCCAGGCTCTGCCCGGTGCGGGGGAGAATCTTTGCTGCAGGATTTTAATAATCCATATGGTATTTAATAGCGTATGAGAAAAATAAATTAAAACTTATTAGGATATGGTAGAATACCTACCATTATATAAACGATTACATGCAATAGGGTTCAAATCGACTCATTTTTAGTATATTGAATAAAGACTTAGCAATTATCGGTCAAACGTCCTTTAGATTAGTTCCTCGCCTTTTCTCTGAATAACGTATGTACTTATTGCATTCGTAAGGTTTATTCGTTAATATAATAATATATTTTTAAAAATAAAAGCAGTCTTCCATTATATTTAAAAGATTATTAAAGAAAACTGTTTGTTCAATTTTAAAACCGTTCTACGGAAAGCTTTTTTTATATTCCATAATTAAAATCAATAAGGTCATCAAAACTCACTTATGACTTTTTTGGCAATTATGAAAAAAGATTGTAACAAGATAAAAAAATCTAAATATACTGAATACAAATACACATATTAAACATACAAAAGAAATAATTACAAGTAACTACATACTTACTTGTAGGTCTGAATATATAAAATATAAATACACTATGACATACAATGCACACAAAGTTAGGTGGAAAGTGGAAAGTGTTCTAACACTAGGTTCCCTCTTACCCGCTGTATACGGTGTGTACCACTCAAAATAAAAAAAATCTAATTTATGTATAATTAAATACAAACACCCACCTGTTTTAGTTTGTTGTGGTACTGTGTCAGCTGCGCATACGCATTGTGAAAACAAATAAAATTCTAAGCAAAAATCTGTTACATGGCTATATATGTGTATATTAAAAAAAATTAACACTTTATTTTGTGTTACCAAAACAACAAACCTGTATTTCTTTTTCTTAATTTTCAAAATAATTTTAAGATAACTATGACACAAATTTATTTCATTTTAATTTTTGTAATAAAACCTTTATACAATCTATGATTTCTATTCTTAATTCTATATACAATTTAATTTCTGCCTATTTATCATAATCCAATCTGTGAATTTGAAATACGTAAACAATAATATAGTGTAATATTCTAAAACTATTTGTGCTCATTTATTATTATAAATTTTATTTCATTAAATTATATTATAAATGTATTTTTAAAAATTGTTAATACTACATAATGTGACGTACAAATACACTAAATGTTGCCAAATTGTTATTATCATGTTTCCTATATAAATGAAACATTATTTAGTGATAAAATATTAATATCTATAATAAAAAAATCATATATTTCGTATTTTACCACCGGGTCCGTGTATGACGGCGACGCTGGGCGGTGTGATGCGCGGCTCGGACTTGCGGTTCACGAAGTATTGGGACAACAACTTGTTTCTTAGTTGATTTCCCTGTATATAAATATTTTGGATCCTATTATATAACTTAAAATGTAAAAAGTTATATAACAACCACGCGTCTATCAGTTAATGCTTTAAGCTAAATACCTTCACGCTGGATCCCTCACATAGCAGGGTACGCACATAGAACATCAACCCAAGACAGTGCGTTTTCCGCTTTCTCGCTGTATTCGAGACTTTGCGTTTTAAGCAACGAATTGATTTTATTAGTAATGAAAACTAAGTAATTGAAAAGCAATTCGATCCTTTGAGTGGAGATTGAACCCATAACCATCGTATTATAGTCCAAAAATGTCTCATAATGTGAGGTCATTGCAATATGATGGTTTAATTTTACATAACAGTCAGTTATATTATATTCTGTTTCTATTTTAAAGAACGAATCTACAATACATAGATTTTTTTATGATTACAAATAATAGGTAAAACAAAACAGCAGTAACCTTGTCTCCATATTCCGGATCCGTGGCCATCATCTCTCGTAGCGTCCGCAATACTTTCACGCAAAGCTTTTCTTCCTTCTCTTCAAGGAGTTTTTCTGTATGACGTATGAGCCTAAAACGTATAACGTAAGCATAATATTAGAAAGTATTAAATACTACTACTACTTCACCAGATTAATGTTATTGTTATACTATTAGCAAATTATACAAAAGTAACATATAAATTGTAGTTATTCTGAGTAATAATATTGCTTATATTAGTATACAGTTTCATCTAAATCCGTGCACACTTTATGTGAAAGTACATCAAAATCATAGGACATACATATAACATAATATTTCTGTATGTAAGTTCTTTATCAATCTATGTATAGGTGCGTCGTGTGAAAATTATTAATGGTCTGTTTCTTGTTTTATTTTCACATATCTTTTACATGACGTGCATTTACCACCGTGACTCTTCCTGACCTTTTGCGCATTGTTTACTTAGGAAGAAAATAATAATCAAACATTAGAAATACCCTATAATCATATCTGTGCAGCCGTTTACAATTAACTTCAGAGCAGTCACGACTCGTCGACCGTACTGTAATGCCTTACCGTGATATAAATATCCCGCTAGTATCCGGATGTGTTAATTCTCCGGGACTGGTGAACAAGCGGTGCGGCTTGTATAGGATATCGACTAATAACGACTGTTCCGCTTGCAACAGTGGTCTAAGTTGCTCCTCTAAAAGCGCTACGATCTCTTGGAGGCCTTCCATTACTGATCTATCATTTTGTAGGTTTGTCTATAAAGTAAAGTAAAAAAGTCTTTATTATACGCCGAATAATGCATTACAGGTATATTCATAAATATAAATAAAATAGCGGCCTTATTGAAAAATGAGCAACTTCTTTTAGGCAACCGCGGGGAATAGGAGAGAATACATTAATAGTTTCCCGTTAATATGGTTTTATAATTAACAAAACTTGTTTTATAATTTAGTTTTTCAAAGGCTATCTAGTGTTTAGTGTTAAAAATATTAAGTTTGCTTTACCAAATGTTAAAAAACATAATTTTAGTCTAGTAATTAAAGTAGAAACTCTCAATGTGACGGAATCAACCATTTTCTTAGGTATAACTATAGATTCCAAACTCCAGTGGAACACACATCTAGAAAAACTTGCGGATAAACTCAGCTCAGCCGCGTTTACAATAATAAAAACTGCCCGACTAGTCTACTATAGCTCATGGTATGGAATGCTGCTATGAGGCAGTGCTGCAGGTATAAATTCAGAGAGCTCGAGATTCTCTGCGAGATTTTTTTAAAGATGCAGGTATTATTACAGTTACTTCACAAACATACAATATTTCCGACAAACAATATTGTATACTACAATATTGTTGTCTAAAATAAAGATCAAGATTTTTATCTTTATCGTGTAACTTGTTACACCAAAACTGGGTCTGAGTGTACAATAAATTCTATATAATAAAATTCCGTAATGTATTCTAAGTTTTCCACTCAATTAAAAGTATGTGTAGTATAACACTGTTGCACGAATATTTACATATTAAATGTGATGCAGGATAGCTGCCGGCTTATGCAATATTTGAATTATACCATTGACATTGAAAAGAGCAACTGTTGAGTGTCCTGCCGGCTCTTCTTAGCAGAGCTGTCTTCTGAACCGGTGGCAGATTTTTATATGCTCATTCATTGATTGAATCAATTGTGCTCACTCAAATGCTTACAATAGTCTATTTATATAAATAATGTTTTGAATTTGAATTTAAGTGCTCATTTTTAAGGTATTGCGCCGCGGCTTGTTTTACTAGATAGAGAAAAATATATGTTATTGAAATTCTATATAATCTTGGTTTGAGACCATCATCATTTCGTATACAGTTAACTACGTACAGTTAACAACTACGCCAATAAGGTATTTTTATACATATGTTAAAAAAAATATTTACCTGTGAAGCCATTTTCTCTAATTTGGAAGTTTTCGATGCAAGTAACCACTTGCTGGTTTGTCGGGAGAGGGCGGCTGCCTTTTCAAATACTGTTTGTATTTTAGCTTCTAATTCCAATGGTATTGCTATACTGTGACTTTTAGCTGAGAAAAAAATTGCATCAATCAGGTACAGAAAATTGTAATTAACATAGAAACAATTTTTTTACTACATTACAAGATTTTCGTTGCTATGTTTAAAATTTCAAGATGTATGGATAATATGGAAGTCAGTTCAATGCCTTGAGGGCATTGAACTAGAGGTTATTTTCTATTATTAAACAAGCTCAAAAAAAATATTTTCACGCAATACATAGGCTCTACGACAAAAAATAGGGTGGTAGGCAACAAGAACCAAATAAAAAATGGTTCCATTTTTTATTCTCTATTTGTGTACTAGTTGCCCGAATTTAAGTAGGCCGAGGGAACACCTATTCTTTAAATATCACACACTCCAAATACATTTTAAACTTACAAACGTATTGATCAATAATCCATTGATAACATTAAGCTATACACAATCAACAAAACTGCTTACCAACTTCACTCAACGTTCGTATACATTTCTCGACGTTGAGTTTCTGCGGCGGCGTCAACCAAGGACATTGGTATATGCGGAATGTTGTCTGCAGTAGTTTCACGAAGATCGACTGGCGAGTCTACAATATATCAAAAGTAGTATAAAAAACAATACGAAGTATTTTGTTCGGCGAAATTGCCACAAAATAAATGTTTTCGTGAATTTATTGGCCACGCATTTAACATAAGCCTGATTATACGCTATGTCGATAAATTGAACGTAAGTAGCGTTTGGTTACAAAAAAAATTTTATTGCCACGTGCTGTTAAATAATATCTATTGTGCCGTTCGATATCTGAGAAACAATCTTTTAAATATAGACCATAATTAGAATGAAAGTAACTTATCATTCACTGCGTGCCTTGAATGACGTCGACATCGTGTCTTTCTTTACTGAGATGACTTAGTTTTCACATTTTTTTTATTTGACTTTAAGAATAAAAATAATTCGCTTATTTTTACTTACATTTTTTTATAATGATATACATCTAAAAGTTAATGATTGAAGGATTGGCGTTGTTTTATATGGTAAAATTTCTATCGATAAGTTAAAAACTATCTCTTGTGGCTGCTAAAATATTCAGCTATCTGTTTTTTAAAACTGCGGCGTTGAGTTCTACCACTGAACACGCAATGCCTCCAGAATTCGGCAGAAAGCGGGGAACGGAGTGTCTTAACACAAGGTTCCCTCTGCTTACTTACTTCTGCTTCTGTAGTAGAATAAAAGAAGTAGGACAACATGGTTGCCTTGCCAGATTTTGCCGGATTATCATTTAATTAAAATTATGGTAATTAGTTTTATTATTATATTAAAGTCAGCCGCAACAGTGGGTAAATTGGTAAATTGGCAATAAATAAAATTCGCAACAATGACTACGTGCTAACAACTATTATTCTTTTGATTCCTTACATAATTTTTTCCAAATCATTTTGGGTTCACTAAAAATCATCAAATTTATTAACAAGAAATAATTGCCATAAATTTATTTAAATTTTATTTCAATAAAAATAATCTTTAAACAAATGCCTGCATCATGCAGATTTTTTGGATTTAAAAGCAAATTTTTGTATGAGTCTTGAGAAATTTGAGAAACAATTGAGAAACAATTTACGCAAAATATTCACGATTGTATATGTTACCTGTATAATTCGGTATTCTATAAAATACCTCAGTAATGTATAGAATACTAAAAACGTGTAGGTAATGTATAAAATATTATTTATTTTATACTTTGCCTAGTTACTCTATAAAACTAATGTATGTATAAAACGAAAGCCAAGGAGGGGGACGTGTGGGCAGTTGCCTGCCCACAGTAGTAAACAAGTCGCAAAATTAACTTTTTGCGACTTATTCACTAGCTTGCATTACATGCAGATTTCTATTGGCCTTACATATGTAACGCCACAGCAGGTATAGATTTAGCGGATTTTAAGTGCAGTTTTTGTTAGTTTAGTTATTTTAAAATTGAAAAGTTTCTGACCTAACCCAATATGTATTTAAAAACCACAAAATTGTAGCTCGAATGTAGAACTATGGGCCAAGACCTATTTGTTTTAGACATTGCCGGTGGAACAGCAGGTACTTTATACAATCCCTAAGAATTTTATTAATTAGCAAGGCAAAGTTTGTAATGGACAATAATATTGATATTTTTTCACATATTGGCTGGACGGCCCAGGTATTTTATACATTACCGAAGTATTGTATAAAATACAGATAGAGAATAAAATAGGCCAAAGTAAACAAAACAATAAATAATAATAATAAACAAAATAATATTAATAAATAACCTACTTACTTCGTGTAAGTAATCCTTGCAAGCAAAAATAAAATATTCAGTTTTATAATTTAACTGCTTTAATATAGACTTTGAGGCCAGTCGTAGCGTCGGGGCAAAGTCTGATTGTAAACACGACTGGTTGTGGGTTCGATCCCCACTCGAGGACTTCGCACTTCGCTTTGTTGTCCAGGTAAAGCGTGGCGTTGAGTTGCCTCAAGACACAATGTCTCCAGAACTCGGCGGAAAGTGGGGAAAGGAGTGTCTTAAAACACTATGTTCCCTCTGCTTAACCTGCCGTGTGCAGGATACAGAGTGAAGCTTTTTTCTTCAAATTAATTGAAATAAGTCTTATATATCATAGCAATAACGGATGTTTTCTAGCAATGGCACCTCTGTTACTTACGTGATTCTTTTAGTATGATTGTATATTATAACAATGATGAGCTTTCCTTAATAATAAATTATAGTTATTGAACCTATAAATGTACAAATATTTCGCTAGCATAAAAATATACCTAGCATACAAGAAACTAAGTTTTTTTTAAAATAAATAAAACGTGACATTTTTTTGGAGGTATATGGTACATTATACAAGGTATATCAGTACGAATTCTTTAATTAGAAGAAGTTGTTAAATGTATAATTTATTAAAAACCATAACGCCATGTGTGAGGATGTCTTATTATCGCCATGATTGGCAAATGTGCATAGCGTAATACTAAGTTATCAATATTAGTACGTATTCCTAAAACGCTAAAAACTTACCCAATGGTCTACATGATAAAAAAATAACTTAATTCTATATAATAACCAAAAATATATATAGCTTTCTAGCACTTTGTATGTGAACCTACGACCAAGCTCGAACTAAGTACCTCTCGTATAGACATCGGTTTGATCGTTATTACTAATGTTAGTATTTCATTAGTGCTCTCATCTTGCTTCACCTTGCAAGTATAAAATGCTAGCTTATTATGTGGCTTAATTATTTATATTTGTATATATGTACATCATATTTACATTTTATATATGTACATTATATTTACATAAAGTATATTGTTAGCTTTCAGTTCTCGATTAAATTGAAGATAAAAATTTTCGATTACTATTTCGAATACTATTTACGAAAATTACTAAAAATCTCGAGACCAGTAGTGGTGCAGGTGTCTGTAAACGCGGCTGGCTGTGGGTGCGATCTCAACTCAAGGAAATTAAATATTTATTTAAATTTATATGTTCATTTTTTCGCTCTGGTGTCGTGGCAAGGCGCGGCGTTAAATCCCCCCACTCAACATGCAATGCATCCAGAATTCGGCAGAAAGTGAGGAACGGAGGGTCTTAACAGTAAGTTCTCCCTACCTACCCCGCAGTGTGCAGGATACAGCGTGAAGCTGTTTTTTTTTATAACATTTTTGGACATTAATTATTTTCTTTTCTGTACAATGTAGCATTTTAGGAAATTGAACTTCATGGCGGTCACGACTCGTATAGTATGAATTTTTAAATCAATGAAAAAACAAAATACAATAATAAGCTTCAACATAAGCCTCACCTGCACAGTAGTGCTCTGTTCTCTAAACGGAGAGTTGAAGAACGTGCATATAGTTTGTACGAGCACGTCCGTCACGTAGTTGACCCACGCCTGCTTTGTGCCCGAACCCTTTGCTGGCTCTTCTGATGATGAACCTATAATATGAAATTGGACAATGTGTAATATTTTTTTAAAAGCTTCACGCTATTTCTCCGGAATTGCAGATTGATAAGCAAAGATTAAGACAGGAAAAAAAAAACACTACTTCGAGCTACGCATCTTGCAACGCCTATGCCTGCCTGCACACGCACCGTTGCTGTTTCATTGAGTACTAAGTATTTTTTCTTTCCTCTTCATAGATTTTACTATTTTTATCAAATCACAATAACATCAAAACAAAACAAAAACTACAAAATATCAAAAAAAATATATACCGACCAGGCATACCAACACCATTCGCGGACTGCAATATAGCGAGCATGTCATGTAAGAAGGACCGCTCAAACAGATCCCACATGTAGTTGCTAGAGTATATCTCCTTTATTTCCACTTCCGTGTCGATGTAGCAGTGGTTCAGGAAGCCTACGTACGCTTCTTTTACCTGGATGGAATAGAAAACAACTTTAATAATTTATTATTACTTATGTATCTTTAATAATTTATTATTATTATTATTGTTGTTTTTGTTTAAAAAATATATTAGGGTAATTTTATTGTTCTTGATTGAACGTGATGTTTGTATGTGGACGTTTATGTTCAAAATGTTTACAATTTATCAATATTAAATAAAGAAATATCGAGTGGGCACCAAAATCAGAAGATTCGCCACATTTAATATTATACAATGTAATTGCAAACAATACTACTACTACTACTAATACTACATGTTTGTATCGCCAACAGATCTGGTAAAACCAAAAAAAAGCGTAATTAAAATTAAAATCGAACTAACAACAATCGCTTATTTATCTAATAATTCATATTTAACAACACTGTTATTATTAGTTTTTGGTATAGAATTGATTGATAATGCTTGTTGTACTTATGTGCAATATAAAACATTTTTAATTTACTGATTTTTTTTATGTATTGTCTTATTTGTATATTACGCTGGTTTATCTAATAAATTAATTAACATAGAAACCTCTGGTATACAATCCGGATGTGTAATCATGGCGACGATGTCATCCAACGGCAACAAGCTATGACATTTGATTTCTGTATACACGTTCTTGCCCAGAGTACAACACGTCAGCAGCTTGACTAGATCTATGTGGTAGCTAGAAATATGAATATCGTTATTATGAAAATGTCAAGTTGTATATATTTGAAGTGATGTATATATTTATAGTGGCGTATATATTTATGTGCGGAACAGACGCACTGACAATGCAACAGGTCCACCACCTTAATGCCAAGTGTGGTGTGAAAGGGCTATCTGGGCTATATGTGAAAGGGCTATATATAGGCTGTCCAGATGATTAGCAGGCTGAAGTCAGAGTCAGCTTAGCTGATCGAATCCGCAATGAAGAGATACACAGAATTGCAGGTTGCTAGTGAGAATGTCACGATGAGAACGAGGAACCACATTCTCAGCTGGTTTGGGCACGAATGAGTGATGATAACGGAAAAGTGAGCAGTAAGAGAGGTAGGAGGAGACATCGGTTGACCTTTCAAAATACAGCATCAAATATCTGGACGAAGACCACGTAAAAAGCATGAGAGGACCACCCGAAGGCCATGTATGAAGAGGTTGATGGCAGTGGACGAGGCGAAAGAGGTATGTAGACACCGTAGAGTTTGGCGCTCCATTGTCTCTGACTACCCCGCTAGGGATACAGCGTGAAGCTAAGTTAAATTGTATTAATTAGGTTAATACATAAGTTACATACGTTAAAGCCTCAGGCATTTCTCCACTTATTTTGTACTGTCGCATCATCGTGATAAAGTAGTTGAATGACACTTTATCATTATAGAAAACTAGCACATCCTCTCCCGCATTCACCATCTAAATAAAATAAAAATCAAGTATAATATTTTTTTTTTTTTGGTAAAGACAAAAGTTATCGTCTAATTTAAATTAGAGCCGAATATATTCAAAGTATTTGATTTTTTCAAACAAACAGGCAGGCAGACAGAAGAAATATATTGTCAACACACTCAAGTACAATTATATACCCCATCCACTGCATTCCCACTTAGCTGTTAGTATTATTTATATATACTTAGTTTATATGAATAAATTGATTTAAATTACACAACTAATTCAAAAATTAAAAGAGAATAGACGTTTTAAGCTGAATTCCCATACAAACACCAACCTCCTGCATAACTAAGTCCTGACTCCGTCTTATATGATGTCCTCCAGCTCGCACTATTGTTCTCAAGAAGCGTAAATACGCAGGTCTTCGGCCTCTTGATTCTATACAATGCACAAAGTGGGCTGCAACTTTTTCATTACCTTCGTGTGCACAGAGCGATGCGTTTTCTGAGAAAATTGCACATACCGTCTGGGCCTCGCGGATCTGTGTAAAAATATAGGTCGATTAAGCAAAAACTTCATAAGTAATTATTTTTTCATAATTTATTTCCTTTTACCTGCAGTTAATCAATTAGAAATAGTTTATAAGCGTTACTTATAAGTTACCTATAAGCTATTTCTCAGGCGTTACTCGTATGAATTGATAAAAACTCTTTTTGTTAGATAGTCCATCTATCGAGAAAGAAACGTAGACTATATTACAACAAGTTAATGTAGTCTACCATACTAAAATGTAAGTAATTATGTCCATTTGACCATGGAGGCGATAGCAAATAAAATCTATTATTAATTATAATAAAATAAACCTACTCCAGCATTGAGAAATAAATCTAAATGTTTATGCAATATAGCTTGGTTCTGTTGGTTTCCGTGACAGAAATGCTGTAGGAACTCGTGCGCTAGTGCTAGTAGCTCGTCCATTGCCGCGTCGTCTTCGTCATGCGGCACCTGCAGAAGTAGTTGCATTTAATGGAGAGAAGAAAAAAAATAGTTAATAATGTAATAAAAATATAATTTTTACAGATAATGTAAAAAAGTGATTTGATTTTTAATTTTTAGCAATTTGATCTTTTATATCTGGTGATTAGATATGGGATACAAAAGTACTTCGGGCAAAAGTATACCATACTGGAAACATTTTTTATATATTTTTTATTAAAAACGAATATTTTTAGTTCCTATGTAATAATAAAAAAATGATCAATGATCTCATCACAATTACAACTTCAAAACTATCCGTATGCAAGTACTATAGCATTTCTATAAGGTCTAACACACCTGTAGCAGGTCCAATATAATATTATGTACTCCAATGTTCCTCAGTAACCGTTGTTCGTGTCTCCGCGGGCGCGAGGGCTCGCCGGCCTCTCCTGCGCCGTTGTTGCCTTGAGTGCAATATTTTATCATACGTTGCAGTATCTGTTTAAGGAATAATATATTAAATATAGTGGGTTGTACAGAAGCAACCTCAGTAGGTGGGATAACCCGTTCTTCACGTATCGTCTAATTTGGAAGACATTAAGTTTTGCTGGAGGAACTTAGAGCGCTTTATCTTGTTACAAGAGCGAGGACATGAAAATAATTAAATAATTGGTTTTCCCGAGTGGGAATCGACACCGACATCCGTGTCGTTTGCATTCACTCGCTGTGCCGTCGTGCTTCGACGACTTTTTTTACTCTCGCATAATGCACATTGAGAATGGAAATCACCGTTATTATGAGATAACTTACCCTAATTATATTTTTATTATAACAAAATATTTTCTTTCTCTATTGTTGAATGGGTTAGAAACCAACCAACCATAGTTGGTTTAGCCAGGTTGAGGAAATAACATTATTATAAATATTAATAATTATTATTGCTATCTAATTAAAAATATATTACTCATAGAACAATTTAAAAAATATAATATAATTGGTACATAAATAAATAAAACTAATTATCTGTAAGTTTACCTCCTTAATTTTTTTATATTCATTCATATGATCGTATTTAGCGGTCCTTGAGGTGTCCAATACATTGTCCAAGGAGGAGTTACGTTCTAAAACTGCCCCGCCTGGACCCACTGTACCTTTTATATCTGGACAAAACAGAAAATAAATATATATCAACTTTACATATAAAAAGCTTAAAAATATTATAAATAACGTAAACATAAATACACTTAATATATAAACTTTCCCTTAATTTTCACTTAATATTAGTACGATTTACCGTTATGATCGTCTAAGGCGCCGGCTCGCCCCTTATTAAACACCCACAACTCGGATTTTTCCACACTTTGTCGTAAAACGTCCAAATCAGCCTTTATTTGTTTGTATGATTCTACATCCGCATCGGATACCAGCAGTTGTACCTGTAAAAAAATATACAACTTTTTAATTAACTTTAAAAAATCTAATGTACCAAATTGTGACAGAGTTGAAATCTACGTTTAACTTTTTTGAAATGTTCAGAAAAAAACCAAGAACACAGCACAATACACAGCATATAAATTTTGTAATAGGTTTTATTAATCACAACAGTCCTATTTTAAAGCATACGCAGGTGAGTTCCGCCACTCAACTCGCAATGTCTCATGAATTCGGCGGAAAGTAGGAAACGAAGTGTCTTAACACTGGGTTCCCTCTACTTTCCCTGCTGTGTGGGGTACAGCGTGAAGCTGATATTCTGACATACCAGTAAAAACAATACCTGTTTAAAAGCCGCCAAAACCTCCTGTCTCTGACTAAAGTGTCTGAACAGCAGCGCCAGCGCGCCCGACACCAGCGACGCGGAGGCGCCCTGCGAGCACAGCTGCAGCAGTACTCGCAGGACCATCCTGCCTCCACACTCGTCTAAGTCTAGACCGTCCCTGGAATTTGAATCTTATTGTTAATGGGATAGTTGGAGTTTGCTTGTTAGGGTCGACAAGTCGTGGCCACCTTGAAGTTACATTTTTTGAACTGTTGCGCATGTTTACTCGGGAAAGAAATAATTTCATTCTGCGCAGCCATCTACAACTAGCTTCAGGGCTGCCACTGCTCGTCGACCGTACTATAGTTAGTAGATAAAGCTTATTTCTCGTTCCCACTTGTCGTGTATAGATATCTAATATTAATCGGATGTATCAATGGCCTAGTTTTTTTTATTTTGATTTTTTATTGGCGACAGCAAACAATTTTGAATGTTTCGCTAGCCACCAGCCGCTAGATCTCACTCTCACAATAGTAAATAGGCTGTTCATAATGAGAAATAATTCAAAATAATGCCTCGTTACAGTGAAGATTTTGTTTCATTAACTTCAACAAAGTAGTTCTGATTTTACAGAAATTCCCAGTTTATAAAAATTTCGAGTGCTGCTCACAATCACGTGGACGGCGTGTAACGTCATATTCCAACGATCCGTCTGGCCGAGAGCGCTACTGGCTAGTCGCTAGCGGTGATATATCACGCAGTACTTTGATTGTTTGTTACTTGCTTGTGTTAGAGAGTATATTCAATTCATTAAAATGGACGAGGGATTCGAATAGGGCACTCGGGTAATAATCTACCTATTCATATTCATATTGTAATAAAGGCTTCTTTATCCTGCCATTAATCCCGGCTATTGCCAGGGTCTGCCTATATTAGGTAAGGTTATTTGCGTTAAAAGTACCAAATCTTTATTGTGTTGAGTTCCGCCACTCAACATACCATGCCTCAAGAATCCGGCGGAAAGTGGGGAACGGAGTGTCTTAACATAAGGTTCCCTCTGCCTATCCTTCTGTGTGCGGGATACCACGTAAAGCTGATTCTGTTAAGGATAGAAATGGATATAAAATTACAATTAAAATACATAGTAAGGTATCAAAAGGTAAATCAAGTAGCGGAGAAATTAAACTATTAAGTACTTTATTTTCTCAAGTGGGACTCGCCACCACACACACACACACACACACAGTCTCATTTACAATCACACCTCAACTCTGGTACTGTTTAAAAGTATCTTCTAAGCTTTACACATTTGGAAAAAAAATTTTTTTGCTTTAAGAGGTATGTGAGAATTTGATATAGTGTGTACATTTTTAAATAGTAGGCATATATCTATACTAATATTGTTTAATTTTGTTTTTATCTCCAAATGAATCTATATATACCCTTACCCTTTTCATAGCTTTCAACCATTTCGCATTTTGACATTCATTGAAACTATAGAAACAAATTTTCCCGTGCATTGTGGTTGTATTTGTACGATTTTCTAGTATTGACTATAATGGGAAACTATACAGAAGAGCGCGAACTGCGAGTGAACGAATTGAACGAAGGAGCGTTGGGATATGACGTCACTCGTGTCGAGCATGGCTTGGCTAAATCGTGTTATTTTAAAGTATAATATCTCAAAAACTAATTGATGTATAAAAATTATTCTTTCATATATATTTTTTGTTTTGAATAGACAATATGAAGAGCTAGAATTTAAATTCAGCGACAAGTCCTCATTATCTATGTCGGAGTCGACAATCGTTTCTCTGATTAAAATATTAATGAGAGTTGAATATAAATTTAAAAAATGCAGTCTCCAAAAGCCTGAGAGTGACAACAGTCTTTTGGTTATTTATACTGACTAATATTTGAGTCAGTAGATCATGGCAAATAATGTTTATATTCCATTACGTTGTCGTTGAATTTCTTTACTTTACTGCTTCCTTTGTTTGTTCCATGTTATGAACAGATACGCTGACATCCGATTAATACGCGACCCCCGGAAAAATAGGAACGACGTCAAAACACAAGCCCAAAAAGCATTTAGATGCATGCATGCATATATACAAATATTTATATATTATATAGGATTTTTTTCAGCCCTGGATTTTTTCCGATTTTCTTATTTATAATATAACAAACAACACGGATGATTTGTTGAAAATAAATTTTATACAACACACACACAACACGACACAGGTCTATACAAAGAGGAATTTGTTGCCAGAAAAAATATTGTCACATAAAATTTTCAATTAAGTTACTTTTTATTTTTTTTAATCTGAAATTTCTTGTATTTTATTTCCATATTACGTTTTAGAAACACTGGTCGGTATTAACTTTACCCTGTCACCAGATTAAGGAAACGAAGCTATTTCAAATATAGAAGGGAACCAGAACATTGGTTAATACAGTCTAATGATCTATAATATAGTTAGTTTTAAAACGGTCAAATAATAAAACTCATTTCTACACATATTTTTAAAGAAAAACATTAAACACGTCAAAGGCTTTTTATTTATAGGTTTAAAGCGTTAATTGTTAACACGTTAGGGTTAGGCGTTGTTTTAGTATTCCATGCTAAACCATGCAATTATGAATATCTTACTAACAAATCTACATTTTTTGGAAGACAGCTGTCAGGCACAGTTTGTATTGCTCTGAAATAATATTTATTATATTAATATTATCATCAACACAGTTAAACATTTCAATTATAAATATGTTTAAAAAAAATATAATTTGAATTTTTGAAAAAAATGTAGTATAGTAATTTCAAAAAAAATTAAAAATATTTTTTTGTTTTGTCCCTTATGCCAAAGCAACAATAAAATTAACTGTGTTGATCCAGAAGACGTTGAAGAAACTGGACAAAAGCTAGAAGAAATTAATTTTTTAAGAAATTAATGTATGAAAAGTAACAAATTATAAAATTAACCCTTATATTGTACCCTGTAAGATTGTTAGTAACAATAATATTAATAAGACGCCACTACAATTATTTTTTTTTTTAATATCCCATAGCCTTTATTAATTTTATCATACAATAATGTTATAACATAAATTTAATGTATCCTTTAATAATATTTAAATTAGTATGTTTTCATAAACTGAATCCAATAGATAAAAAAGTATTCTTATATCAATACTAAGAGAATAGTAACAATCAAATAAAAAATAAATGTGAAACGATTAAAATGCAGCATTAGAATTAATTTGAAACCAAATGACAAAATATTTACAGAATTTTCTAATTGTATATAAATGTGTATAAAAAATACAAATTACTTGAAATTTCAATTAAAAATCACTATCTAAAAGTGCTATATTAAGTAAATAATAACTCTACATTAAAAACTACCCTATGGTCATGCTTAGTGACAGTTATTTATTAGAACAGATTAGAAAGACATGATTATTACAGATATTTAAAAATACATTGGAAATTATTCCTTTAAAAATTTATAAAGGATAA
The DNA here is from genome assembly GCA_917862395.2 of Heliconius sara. Classification (NCBI taxonomy): domain Eukaryota; kingdom Metazoa; phylum Arthropoda; class Insecta; order Lepidoptera; family Nymphalidae; genus Heliconius; species Heliconius sara. The sequence goes on along the minus strand of OU860797.2, from coordinate 18,972,823 downwards.
AACAAGTGAATGAAGTAAAAATAACCCTTGGAGGGTTAGTAAAAACGAGGGTTCGAATCCTGCTAAATTCATTTTTTTATAGGTTTTCAAAAAAATATTTATTCTATCTTTATTGTGTAATAATTTCAAAAATGAACGATTATATTACAAATATTATTAGTAATTGAATATGGATAACATATTCATATACAAATCTTACCGACAACTAAATATGCCTTCAGCCTGGAGGCCGATGGCTTCCACTTCAGCTCGTCCCATGTTGTCAGCCTTGTCTGATTGCTCGAACTCCTTCTTAAATATGGATAGCAGGCAGCTTATTCGGTAGTCCAATCGGACGTCTAGTATGAACTGGAAAATTATATTAAAGCTTTATTAAAATAATAAATAATATTTAAAACGTGGCCGCTTTTGTGTTTGTGTGGATTAGACATAATGTATTTTTATAGTTTTATTTTTAGCTTCCTTTAGTATTGATATTTTTATGTATCTTTACAATTCAAAAATACTTGTAATAGCCGAATGAAATAAAAACGAATTTGATTTTATTGTCTTTATTGATCAGTACAACAAGCCAAACAAGCGTCAGTTGGTAAACAAACCGAAAGGGGGGCAAGCCCATCTGAGAAGCTTTCAAATATTTTTTTATTTAAGTCTGGTCTGTCTACGACAGCGTAGACAGACCAGACTTAAATAATAAGACAGCTTTCTACAATTTACATATCAACAATATGTTTTCTTAGATACGTATATTTATTAATTGGCTTACTTGTAATATTTCAATAATCTTGAGCTTCGTCTCCATGACGAGAGGATGCTTCCTCGCCAGCGCGAGTGCTGACGGACTGCGTTGAGCGCCGCCGCCTGCCGCCTGTATTACATAATTATACATAATATATGGGAAGTATTAATCAATTTAACAATTGACTTATCAAAGTATCAAATAATCAGTACGATTCAAATAACAATCAAATTTAAAGTGACATAAAATTTACTAAATATGAATTTAAGACTGTTTAAACTTAATAATAGTAATTCTATATAATATTCAATGAAGCAGTTCAATATAATATGTATAGACAGACTGACATACATTGCGTGCAACAGAACCCAGTGTGATAGACGTCATGACAGCGCCCATGTCGCCGATACTGCGGAGAACACCGCCTTCTGCTATAATAATAAAAAAAACATGAAATAAAACCGTAACAAGAGTTTTATTAGAGTAAAAATTTCGTACACAATGTATCAGCATTACAGTTTACGAAATTTTTCATATTTTACATTCGAGATGCAATTAATCAAAAGTAAGGAAATCTTCTAAAATCAAATCAGCGCTGCTTTTCTGTAGCTAACATCAGGGGCGCCACGGCGGTTCGATCGTACATTTATTTATAACATTACTTTTGTCCTATTGAAGAACTTAAATAATAATTATCTTTTAGGAATATTTGATATCGATTATTTGGACGTTCGTTTTTCATATTTAGAATTGATATTAAGAACTTACGTTGCTGTGCATCAGTCTCCTGAGCAGCTTGTATAAAAAATATAACAATTGCTGTACTTATGTAACTAACATAAATAATAATAGCAATAGCGAACATGTAGAAATGATAGATTTTAGAAAAGAGAATTTAAGAACACACGGTCTTTTCTTTGATTATTTAAAAAAAAAAAAACTGTTTAAATGAACGAGTGAACAAATATTTTGCAATACAACAAATTATTAATAATTAGAAAACATACATTTTTGTGACGACACTGGCGTTTCTAAGACATTGATAATTTACAAACATTCAATTTCAGTAAGGTCAATTTTTTGGTCGAAAAATATTTTGTAATTATTGAAAATTATTAAACAAATCAAGAGATATCTTATACAATACTTTGGTGTTTTTGAAGACATATAAGTTATGATTTAATTTATTTAGAATATATTTAAAGATATGAAGATAAAAAAATATGTAAATAATAAAACTCTTCTTACATTCGACTTCTCCAGTAAGCGCGCTGGTTTCATTTAATAGATCGATGGCAGTAACGCAGTCTAATATGCTCAATAACGTTTTTGTCAGTCTAAGAAGATCGCTAAAACTGTAAGAATACCAAAAGAAATTAAAATAAAGTTCATAAAATAGTGAGGCTAGTCGTGGCGCAGCGGCACGAAGTGTGACTGCAAAACCGACTGGTTGTGGGTTCGATCTCCACTCGAGGGAATGAAATATTTACTTAAATTTATATTTCCATTTCTTCGCTCTGGTGTCGAGGCTAAGCGTGACGTTGAGTTCTGCCACTCAACACGCAATGAGATCCAGAAGAAAATCCAGAATCCGGCAGAAAGTGAGGAACAGAGTTTAACACTAGGTTCCCTCTGCCTACACTGCTGTGTACGGGATACAGCGTGAAGCTAATTTAATTTAATTTTAATTCATAAAATAGTATTTTAGTAGTAATAATTCTAGTATTATACAGCATTACTTTGATAACGGCCGTGTTAATTAGGGAGCGCCTTCGTCTCCTTTATTTTTTGCAAATTGATGTTAAGTCTTCAGTATAAGATGAAATCGTTATGATATTCATAATGGCTTTGGGTTCAAATTCTATATGGAGGATGAAAGTATTTTTAATTCTTGTTTATAGTTCAAAAAAGTACTACTAGATTACATCAATTATGTAATTCCTCTAGTGAATGTTATATAATTATTTAATTAAAAAAATACATATATATCTTACCTATAAAACCCAAAATAAATCAATTCTCTAGCTAACTTGACGACTTCGAAGGTCAGTTTATTCTGGTCATGATCACTAAAATACCAAGTCCTGGTGACGACATTGCAGAGGTAATTCTCTACGAAACGAATAGTTGATGCGAATTGTTCTTTTACTTTCTCCCTTGTCGCATCTGGACCGCCTTTTACACATTGGTAGCTGAAAGTAAAGACATAATATTTGTGGGTATAGATTTTAATATTTCTTTGGTTTTGTTGGTATACAAACCAATTATATATACTCGACTAAATATCGAAGTAAGGAATGAAATTCAATTATAAAGTTGTTTTTTTTTTCTGGATAAAAACAGTGTCTTGACACTGTTTTTCATAAGTGGAGGAGGTAAGATAATTGGAGGTACATACTCGTGCACGTGTATGGTGCCGGCCACCTCTGCCCAGAGGCGCGCGTACTTGACGGGCGTGACGGGCTCCTGCGGGTCGCGGTCCACGTGCAGGTGCAGCATGAGGCGGCAGAACGACGCGCGCAGCTCGTGCGACAGCGCCGCGCTCGACATGCACCTGCGACACACTCACCATGTAACCTGTGACACCTACGAGTTTAACAATCATAACTGACTTGTGAAATACATACTTAAGTATAAGATCAATGTGCAGCTGTTGCGATAAACTGTTAAGAGCGAGGTACTGCCTGTTGAGGCACATGTTGGAGAACAAGTCGAGCTGGTGGCGGTAGTAGTCCAGGATGGCAGCCGCCTCGCTGCGAGGGTCTGCTAACGCTTCTGATGCCAACTCGGAGAGCACGCGGTTACACTGTACACATATGCAGACATCCATATAAGAAAAAAGATATAATTCGACAAAAACTTCATGAAGATTGTGAAGATCGAATCACGACTCAACATTGCGCATGTACAATCGTGTGCGTAATATTCAACAATCATACATTGTGCGTCAGCGTCGTGCTTTAGTACTTTAGTACTGTGCTCAACGCAACATTTTGTGTACCCGAGCAGGAAAGCTTCACTCCACCACATAGCAGTCGTTCGTATGTGCCCCTGCGCCACAACGGCATCGTAAATAATTTTGATATATGTAAATATTCCTACGAAATTGAACCCACGACCATCACATTTTCACTTTGGTCCCAAATATGTTCTGTTAGAGAATAATGACTAAAAATTCTTGTGTTAACTAATATAATGTTTCACATATTATTTATTGAATATTCGGCTAACGATACTTGATGATGAAGTAAATTACACTGACCATGGTGACCATAAACGATCAGCACATTACCCCACGCATGATCACAGAATGGCTGAAAAGAACTAAAATTTGACATGTATCCTGTATATCTGTATGTAAAGTTAAAAAACATCAAGGCTGAGAACCAATTTGGAGATCGATTAGTCATTACTTATCGATTTATTAGTTTATTGTATTATGTACTGGTAATTTTTGTCTATGATATATATTTTTCTGATTTACAATTTCTGAATATTGGTAAAAAATGATTACGTTTATAATTATTCTGTCAGTGTACTTACACTGACAGAATAATTATACTTACCTTCTTGTTATTCCATAGAAGCATAACTTGGTCTTCTTTGGAATATTTCACATCTGACGCGTCTAATGAACTTTCATGTTTGTACTTGGTCGAAACTAGCCTAAAATATATATTAACGTATTATTATAATATAATTTATTTACCACTACATAGCGAAAAAATGTAATATGTTATTATCACAGTGTAAGCGGTAAGTACATATTAACTGATTTGACTTTTTGACTAGAGTCACATTTTGTGGAAAATTAATTTAAGGATAGTTGATAGTTCAAACTGGGGGAATCAAAAACACATATTATAACGATAACACACCTAGTTTCGATAAGTATATCAGCATTATTAGCGCATAAAACGCTTTTGCAAATCAATTCCTGTGTGACCGCAATGGCCTTCTTATTTGAGATGCAGAGATCACTTAAATAGTCGAAGAAACGGGACTGCCACGTCTTCATGTTTTTGCGGACAAGGCCTGAAATATTAGCAAGTCGGATATATGTCACAAAATTACAGTTATTGTAATGTTATATTTTATTATTATTAGTTATTTAAAAAAAAACGGGAAAGACGATGGAGATAGTGTTCAAAATAATGATTACTTATGTATATGGTGTTAATTAATTTTATAATTTATGAAGCATAATGTTACATAAAATTTCTGACAAAGTCGGCTTTAAACCAATAACTATTAGATAATTCATTAAAATTTACTTTTTCAATCGTTTTATATTTTTAACGTTTTCTACTGATCGTCGTTACTTTCATTCATTACATTTTAAAATAAATCAATTCAACAAGCAAGCCTTTTAAATATAAATTACATAATGAATTCTTATTGATAATATTAGTAGTAACAAATATCACTAATTTTATAAACGTCTTTGTTATTTTATTACTTACCAACGAAAGTCTCTATTTCTGAAGCAGTAATATGTTTCTCCAGTAGTTTTCTATTATTGTGTAAAAGCGCTGTTATAGTATCTTCTGCCAGAATGTCATATCCGATTTGTTTTTGCATGAAGCCGAAATGTTTTGCTATGTATTCCTGAAAATTGTCAAATTAATACATTTTTTTCTAGTTTCACACTGTATACCAAATATACACAGAGTAAACACTAGGTTTGCTAAGACTCTCCGCTCAATATAAACTATTTTAAAAACATTGCATGTTAACTTCCGGATTTTGTCTTGTTAACAAAGTAAGGAAATCTAAATAATAAATGTCTGCGAGTCGAAACCACAACCGTCGCCTTTACAATGTACCGCCGCGTCAAGTTGGGCTCATCATATTTAGGTTATTTATTTTGTTTTTATTATATATTGTCTATTTTCATACTTTACGAAATAAATCAAAAAATATCAAAAAATATTAGTTTATCTTTCAACACGCTCAGTAACATTGTATATAAGTATCAAGTACTTAAGACTGGGAATATGTAAAAATTTTCTACATACCTGATTTTTTCTATAATCCTGTTGACTTAGTTTCAATATCCGATAACATAAACGAAATATGAATTTGTATGGAGCGTAGCGAGGGTCGTACAGTTCTTCTATCTTGAGAAATACTTCGCCCTCTGGTGACTCTTGAAAGGGACCCTAAAATAAATATTATATATAATATTATATATATAGTGTAATGTTAAGTTTTTCTATATCCATTATAATGTTTAGAGAGGTTTTCTTTCCAAAAAAATTAATTATACGCCAATATATTACAATATATAAAATTACAGCACACTTTTTAATATATATATAATAAATATCCATATATAGTTCATATTCCGTTTATTTCGAAGTATTTTCTTGTTCACTCAACGCCGTACAATGACAATTAAAATGATTTAAATAATTTATTTGCAACGTAAGTTTTGAAATAACCACTAACCTAATCCAAATCAGCACAACAAGTCAAACAAAAAGGTATAATAAATAAGAAAACCTTAACCTGTAATATCTTAAAAAGCTGTCTTAATATATACTGTTCCCGGAGTAACTTCTGTCGGTCACGGTTGGGATTCTCCACCACCAGGTCTAATGCTTTAGACTTGTTGGGCTCGTTCTCGAAACCCGCTATGAAGTATACTATGTCTTGCAGGAGACATGTTAATGCCCTGTGTTAGATGATACGATTTAAAATAAAAAAACAATACAAATAACAATTACGTTTACATTCATAAAATCCATCTAAAATATAAGGATTATGTATGTAAAATCTGTTTAAAATAATTATCATATATTTACTTAATTGTCCAGAGTGTGACTGTAAAACCGACTGATTGTGGGTTCGATCCCCACTCGAGGAGATGAAATATTTACTTAAATTTATATTTCCATTTCTTCTCTCTGGTGTCGGGGCTAAGCGCGGCGTTGAGTTCTGTCACTCAACACACAATGCCTCCAGAATTCGGCAGAAAGTTGGGAACGGAGTGTCTTAACACTAGGTTCCCTCTGCCTACCCTGCTGTGTGCGGGATACAGCGTGAAGCTGTTTTTTTTTTTACTTAATAGTCCAAAGTATCGCCACAAGTAGTATCTAAATCAGCTTTCCCGACGTACTAATTTTGGCAGCACAATTTTTATCTAAACCAAAATAAATGTCCCGAACGGGACACACTGGCCCGGTACTGCTTTTCGTGGTTTGATGAGAAATCTTTTTTTGATTAGATACTTACAATTTCAGACATATAGACTTTGAAGATTTAACTAAATAATTAATATTTTCTGAAAAATAATATTTGATAACGTTGATTTAAATAAACATCAGCAGACCGGTCGGGGATTAAATTCACAACCATTACATTTACATTCATAAAATGTTTAACTGCACTGTGATGTATATATTATACTAATGGTATATGTATATTGTTATAAAGAAAAAATATACTACTAACTTCATCTCACTATGCTCTATATTCCCATGGTGTAATTTGGTAGATAATGCAGAAAGAACTTTGCAAGCATCGTTCGCGAAGTCCAGGTCTCGAACTTCACTTGGCGAAACTGATATAAGCGCGAAGGCTTCCTTGTCTTCCTTTACTACAGAGCATCCGACCTATTCGACAGTTATTAGAATATAATATTTTAATTAGTGAATATTCCACTACAGTACGGTCAACGAATCGTGGCAGTCCTGAATTTCGGTTTTCTGAAGCGTTTTTTTGCGTATTGTGTTCACATGAAAAGAAAATAAGTAAAGTAAAGTTATCTACGGGACCGCCACTATTCGTCGACGGTAGTGTACTATGCTGTACGCAGGAGAAAATATGAAGGTACATTGGCGGTAAAGTTAGTCAGAATATTAAAAGCTTCAGGACAGTGAACAATTAAGTAGATTTTTTTAGCTTCACGCTTAATAGTATAACAATCAAATCCAATCAATAACAATCCAATTTTAGAGATATTGAAAAGACATTCACTGGCGGAATTCAACGGATAGCAGAAATGAAAATATTAAATATTTCGTTTCCTCGAGTGTGAATCGAACCAACAACCACTTGTCGTAGGCTTATGCTCCTGCGCCAAGAGTAGCCTCAATTATTAAGGAATAAATAATATTTTATGTATTAATAATAAATTAAGGTTTACCTTAGACATAACTGGCTTCTCTTCTTCCTTGTCTATAGGTATTGATGTGGAGTGAACCCACGTGTGCGTACACAAATGTTGTAACCTTTGGAAATACAATTAAATATGTATAATATTTATGCCATTTTTTTTTAAAAAGATAAATAAGAAAGAGCTAAAGTACCGTATGTTTATACCGGGTATAAACATACGGTACTTTGGCATACACTATTAACACTAGTTAATAAATTGTATTTTATGGTCGAAACAGAACTAAAAATAAGTAATTTATATACCTAACATAACTACTCTGAGGTACAGGCGCGTCGGAGTGGGTCATCTTGGTGGGATCCAGCTCGAACAGCGTGGCTATCTCCGAGGAGTGCGGCACGGAGACCAGCTGGTACGCTGGCTCCGAGCCCTCGATGTCGCATTCGGGTGTTCCTTCACTGGTGTAAAAGGAATATTTTATTACTTTTAGAAAAATAAAACATCTATCTACAAATACATATTTTTCTCTGTGATTTCAAAATAACTGTTTTGTTTTCAAGTATAGGTACATAGTTAACGATTTTTTTTCTGTCTGTATTTCGCTCCTTTGTCCGCTCTAATTTCCGGAACAGCAAACCCGAATTTTATGGTAGTTTCACAAAAATATGGAGGACGTTATGGAGTTATGCTTGCAATACTTTTAAAATATTAAAATAAAATATTAAATGTCACTCAATTAATTTAAATACTTACATTTGTTTAGTACAAGCTTCAGCAGCTAAATAATGTCCGGTGGCGAGGTGCTTGAAGCGGAATATCGAGTTCCAGTGGCCGGCGCCGCCCCGGCACGGGTCGTGTTGCACTACCTGGTGTTTATAATACATTTTATTATAATAATTTGGATTAAGCAAAATGAGTTTTATAATAACAATTTTTTTTCGGTTTCACGCTTTTCCCGTATACAACAGGATAATATTAGTATATTTTCTTAGCTCTCAGCTTTCAGTTCAATGTTAGAAACATTATGTAATACGCGGACCTCTACCTAACGCTTAATATTTAACTAAGAACTAACCTCAATTTCCCACAAAGCCTTGCTACTAGTAGCGGCCGTAGCACTCGACCGTCCAGTGGTCCTCAAGAAGACATGCTGCCGTCGTCTATACTCGTCCATGGTGAGGAACTTCTCCTGCTCGGCGTGGAATAACCTCACCACGTCCCCGCCCTTGAGCATCTCCTCTTGGTTTTCCTTGTGCTCCAGGAAGAGCGTCACCTTCCAGGATGTGGAGGCGTTCACTACGTTTACCTGGTTACGATGAAAATATATAATATTTAAATAATAAGTAATATTTAAATGTGAAATTAGGATAACAAGTATATTTTAAATATTTTATTTTATTTGAAATATTGACAGTATTATTTTGATCAATTTAACGTGTGTTTAATCAATTTAACTTCAATGGAAAACCGCTCGAGCAGTAAAAAATAATTGTTTGGACACTATTATTTGGATATTCAATTATATTTTTGAACATAAACGTATCTATATAGATAAACCAACAGCAAATTAAAATTTTAAAAAACAAATAAAACGAAATTATTTTCATATCATTTTTGATTTTTGCGTATTAAAGTTCGATTTCTATCTCTAATTCTCACCTCCATACATCCGACGTTATCAAGTAGTTCGTGATTAGAAGATACGTGCAACACCTGTTGTCCGGCATTCACCGGATTTAGGATTACTTTATCACCAACCACCACATTTTCCCCTTGAAATGATTAGAAGAAACATTTACAAATTTTTTACTTATATCTATTGACAGTTCAATCTATATTTTGAATTGCCTTAGATTTATTTTAAAATGAAATTTATATTCATGTGGGTACCAAGTCAGTGAGTTACCGTGTTAGTTTAGAGAATTTAACGTAGTGCCGTTTCTAAGATTACGGAAATATGTAGACTCTAACACTACCTTGTTCTTAATTAGTTGATTACCTACATTCAAACATCACCATAATGATATTAAAAATAGTAAAAAAATCTATAATCAATAATCTATAAAACGACATTAATAGAATAATGAATAATACTAATAATAAAAAAAAACCAATATAGTATAACAATATCGTACCAGTTGACCGCAATTTGTAGAAGGGTATTACATAGAACCACGAGCCCTCATTCCCGTTCGCGTCCAGGTGTACTCGCATAGCGTTCTTTTCTAACAACGCGGGCAACCTCTTGTTTACCTGTATGGGCAAATCATAGGTAATTATCAATTTTAAAGAGATTATTTAATAATAAAGTAACTTCTTCTTTCACTTTTCATACAGTCATAGACATTATTAGCGAGACCCAAATGTCTATGAATGAATAGTGTGGCGAAAGCACCCAGTGTATAAATCATTTGTTTCGTCTTAATTACCCCACAACAGGTTAGGTGTCATTTTCTAAACAACTAACACCATATTTATTTTATGAAATGCTCCAGAATAATTATTTACAAACGTACAAATGTTTGAGTACGTCTTTTTTTGCATTAGCACCTTTTAAAAAGTCTAATATAAGAATAATATTAGATTGATATTTTATATCAACCGTTTATAAAAAAAACTGAGCGCTGAACGGAGTGTCTTAACACTAGGTTCCTTCTGCTTACCCTGCTGTGTGCGGAATACAGCGTAAAGTTGTTTATAAAAAAATATCATAACATAATACTTACAGTTAAATATTTGTTAGATTTTACGTGCAGTAGTTGTACGACACTGCCATATTGCACTACTGTTCCTAAAAGTTTTTTGTTCTCCATCTCGTTCTGCTTTTTTTCAATCTCGGCGGCATGCTGTAATGAAAAAGTTATTGTTTTAAAAGTAGCGTGTTTGTACAAACCAGTGTAAATATTTTACGTAAAAAATTTAAGTATTATTTAGCATTTTTTTAAGGCTTGAATATTCATCTTGCAGTATTGGTATAGTATATTTTTTGGTCATTATATAGCAAAATGTTGATAATTACCTCGTATCGTATGAAATTAAAATTTCACATGTCGATTCTGATTAATGATTTTTTAAAATGATAACACGCGACAACAATGAAAAGCTCGCTCCAGTACAATTCAAAGGTATCATTGTCACTAATGATAAAGTGCGGATGTAAATAATTGATTTAAATAAAAAAATGTCACGCATCGTTTGTTGCGCCACTTCGTCTCAGGTTCGAGGCATTAACTTTAATGAACTGGTAGCAAATTATTAAACGTTCAAAAAACCAGGCACTTGTTATTTTGAATTTGAATTTAAAAACTGACTAAGCATTCTTTTGTTATGATAAAACCTACTTAATTGTATATCTAGTTATAGCTCTATATGTGACTCTATATGTGATAACTACAGTGTTTCTTTAAAAATTTAGCTACAAGTTCTCAAAGCTCTTATTTAACAATATGTAAAAAGTGTAGAATAAAGTAAGTTATCACCAAAAGTTCCTCGCCTATCCCTCAAAAATGCGGACGATGCGACAAGATAAAAAAAACTTTTGTATTATTTGAAACGAGACGAAGTTAAATAATATTTTCATCTGAAGCCATTTATAAAGCTTGGCACAGATTAATGTCTTTTATAAACTCGAGATGAAAGAAATTAAGGGGACAATTTAGTACAACCGGCGCATCGATCAAGTGAAATGGATCATTAATAATTTTTATGGGGTTTCAAGCTTGTGGACTGTTCCACATGATTAAAATACTATTTTATTTTAGTAAAAAAAATCAGCTTCACGCTGTATCCCGCATATAGTAGGGTAGGCAGGAACCTAGTACGACACTCCGTTCCCCACTTATCACTCTCGAGCCTCTCGGAACTTAATGCATAATATTAATAAATAATAACTCGTCCCCCTGAGTGGGGATCGAACCCACAACCGCCGCGGTACAGTCCCATCTTGACGATGTTCCACGAGGGCCTTACTGTATTTAAGAAACAGAACATAAATCTTAAATGTACGTATACTGAATCTATACATATAAAATACAATTGTAACTGATAACTGTCTGTACGTAAGAGTTATATGATAAAATCAATTATTACGAGTATGTATCAATAAATGGAAGCCAAAACGATGATTTATAATTTGTTAGTCTGTCAATTTGTCTGTTTGTCTGTGCGTTTGTATACTCAAATCTCAGAAACAGCTAAACCGATTTAAATGCAATTTTATTAGTATATTTTAGCATTTTTCCCTTAACATTGGTTTATTTGGTTTATTTATATGCATATTCAGCGAAAATTAACTGCCAATGAAATACTTATATAATATTATAATTTAGCTTCACGCTGTATCCTGCACACAGCAGGGTAGGCTGAGGGAACCTAGTGTTAAGACATTTCGTTCCCCACTTTCTGCCGAATTATGGAGGGCATTGCGTGTTGAGTGGCAAAACTCAACGCCGCGCTTAGCCTCGACACCATAGCGAAGAAATAGAAATATAAATTTAAGTAAATATTTCATCTCCTCGAGTGGATATCGAACCCACAACCAGTCGGTTTTACAGTCACACTTCGTGCCGCTGCGCCACGACTGGCCTCATATAATATTGCTATAGTCTAAAATAATAGTGTGGTTCAAGCAGGAGAAGCCGCGAGCGGGTCGCTAATATTAAACATATTTGTGTAGTCTATATTTATGAAATTAGATAAACGAGATTGGATTGTTTAAGAAATTCAATTTACAAATATTTTATATGAGTAAAGAGCTATATATATAGTCCCTTTAACAAAAATAAGTGTAAATTATTTACGGGATTTTGGCTCTATAAAGCTGCTTTGCGTTAGTTTCGTCGGTCTAGTTTAGACAATGTAGCGTTGTTCCGGCATCTAATTTGGAATTTATGTTTCTATAAATCTCGAAAAGTTGTAGTAGTTCCAAAATTATGGAGATGAAATAAAAAAAAACTCATTTCTTTAAACAAATACGTACAGATATTTGTATAACAAATATGTACAAATATTTTCATATTGAATTTAATAATATTTTCAATAGTATCAAGAAATAAAGAAGACACAAAGCTATCTTAAATTAACTATCTCAAAACGTTCCATATTTTTTTCCTATTTTTACCGAATGAAATAGATTGACGTCAAAAGGCAGACGATCACGTTCGCGATGAGGAATTTTCTATTTTTTATTGATTTAGGTCAATATACATTAATTGTATCGGTGAGAGATAAAATAAGATCTCACTTTCCGCCGAATTATCGAGGCAAAGTTTTAAACTATTTTACAATTAATTCACCATATAATAATTTATTTATACATATTATATTATATATATATATATATATATATATATATATATATATATATATATATATATATATATATATATATATATATATATATATATATATATATATAAAAAGAAATATTATCCGTCATGAAACATCTACTTCTTTTTTACTTCCATTTTTACACAAAAGTGGTAAACACTCATAGTGTTTTAAAACGTTTATTCATAGTAGACTAAAGATGTGGAGATTTCGTAAGTGCAGCAAGACGTTACATTTAGGATAAGTATAAGCATGTCGTTTGGTGTTAATGGATAAATTCTTAGCTCTTTAGCGCCTCGCAAATGTATTGTGACGTCGATTTATATCATGCTTCGTCAAAACATATTTTTTATAATACAACATGTATTATTATTATTAGGCGTTTTTGTTTATTATTTGGACCAATCACACACGGCTGTTTGAATAGAATCTACAGCCTGTGCTATTATGTTTTTTCGAACTTCATACTTTATCACGCTTGTAGAAGATAAGTGAAGAGAACCTAGTGTCAAGACTAGTTCTGCACTTTCCTATTGAGTGGGGGAACGCAACGCCCTGTTTTGTCTTGCCAGAGCAGACAAATGAGAATTATTCATTACTCGACGTGGGAATCGACCCCACAACCTGTGAGTATATAGTCAAATGTTGCCTCGGGATGATGATTACAAAATTGATAAAAGTAATCGTGTCTCCGTTGCAGCCAACTAGTTTAATTAGCCGTTTAATCAACAGCCTAGCATCTTAGATAATCAGCCGTTTGATCAAACAGCTAGGCAAATGACTTGCATCGACGACGTTTTACTACTTGCCTAGTCTATTCATTTCAATTTAGTTCCAATATCTGTCACCTAGGTCAAAAACTGTCAATAAAGCGTTAGCAAACAACAAACTTTATGGCGTTTCTTAAAGTTTAATGATAAAAAGAGTAAAGTAACAATAGTAATGTTAATGTAGGTATGACTGACTCGAGCAATTTCATTTTGGAAGCGATTTTTAAACGGAAACTTGTTGAATATGACGAACTGCATCAAGGTAAGTTTGTTTTGTTTTTTTTTGTAATTATTCATTTTTGTGTAAATTGTATGACATATCTATATGATATGTCATACAATTTACACAACAATGAATAATTACAAAAACAAATATATTTATTACTAAGGGCATATTATTATCTCTTAGAAAATCTTGGACATTGGAAAGAACTTTGGAGGTAATAAATGACATAAAATGCTGAGAATCTGGATAGATACGACATTATGACAACTGCAATCGAAGACTATTTAATTTTTATAAGACCCATAATCTCGAGAGCGGGGCTGGTACTAACAAATTTTATATGATAGTTTATATTTCTAATAATAATGAGTTGTTTCGTTATATTTTTTATTCCTAGCATGCTTTAGTTATTCAGGTATGATATTAGTAATAAGAAACAGGACAAGTGCGAGTCAGGGTTGCCTACCGAGCGTTCCGTACAAAAATTGGAGCTAGCTAGTTGTCACATAGTGATCCTATCGTACGAATGACCCAAGCATTGGCCAGTCAGTCTGTTAAATGTCGTAATAAAGATACGACTGGGCTGTTGATTGAACGGATAATCATATTGACAACATTAGTATCAATATAGTGTAGGGGTCGATCGAATCGAATTGTAATATATGAACTAAAAAAAATATGTTGCAAGCGGTCCGTACGTTTCTTCATCATTACACATGTTAAAATGATTATTCAGCAACGGAAATGTTTTAATAAAGTGCGAAGTGTCTTAACACTAGGTTTCCAAGAGCGAAATACAGCGTTAAGCTAATAAAAGTAGTTTAGATGTCAGGTATTAATTATTGCTAAATATTCTTGTATCTTGTTGCAATCTATAACCTAAGCCCTAAAGACTCCATAAGGCAAAAGTTTAAAGAAATTCATATATTGACAGTTGCATCTCAATATATTTTTGAAATTA
The DNA here is from genome assembly GCA_917862395.2 of Heliconius sara. Lineage (NCBI taxonomy): Eukaryota > Metazoa > Arthropoda > Insecta > Lepidoptera > Nymphalidae > Heliconius > Heliconius sara. Next base: position 18,957,679 of record OU860797.2, on the reverse strand, counting down.
TTATGTATGTTAAAAACATTAATGATTTTACCAAGATTGGTGACGTACATAATATTAATACCAGAAACAGGCACCTGTAACTCGTTTGCATCAAATTCGCCATTCTTTTATGGGACAGTGTGCACGCACAAAAAAGGTCGAGAATTTAGAAAATTCTCCACCTTTTCTGGGATCCTGTTGAATCTCAAATATCACGATTTAAAAAAAATGTGAAAATAAGTTTGTGTGTTAAATGTCATTACCAAATTAATGATTTTATAAATTATCCTTGTCAGAAATAATGAAATATATATTTGTATAAAATTGATTTTAAAAATTATAATTCCCGCCGTTTCTTGCGCCGGTTATTCACAAGTCTGCGGCATTAATTTGCTTTAACGAACTGTTGGTAAATTATTTGACGTTCAAAATATGAATTTGAATATGGTATGAATAAATATAGGCTTTAAATTCACTCGAAAATTTTGTTGATACAGTTATAATTTAATTATATTGGTCATTGAGCCAAGGGTCTAACCACTGAGGACGCTAAAGACCGTGCAAAGTGGAGTAGGTTGAGTAGGAAGGCAGACCCTGGCAAAAGCCGGGATTAATGCCAGGTAGAAGAAGAAGAAGAAGGAGTTATAATTTAATTATATTAATATACAAAATATTTATAAATGATTTAAACCGTATTTTTTGTTTCAAATTGTAAATTTTTCAAGGGTCAATACTGGTATATGACAAATGCAAACCGTTTGTTCGTATTCGATGTTGAAATGTGAGAGTGGTTACATTATTAACAATTCTGAGGGTCTATTGTCCGCGGAAAACATACATGTCGAACTTTGAAACCAAAGAGTCAGAGAGAATGGTGCTCATAGTATGTTGAATATGTTCAGTCAATTTAGTTATAAATTAAGTTAATTATCAATACTTCATTAAATCTAAGTTGTTTCCAAAGTGACGTAATTCAACAAAACTATCATACCTGAGCGGATATTTTTTTTAGCTTCACGCTGTATCCCGCACATAGGGGTATGCAGATGGAAACTGGTAACCTAGTTTTAACCATTCTGTTCTCCATTAATAAACTTTCGTTTGCCATTTTTGCTGAATTCTTGAGGTATTGCGTGTTAAGAGTCGGAGCTCAACGTCGCGCTTTACCTCGTTACCAGAGAAAATCGAATCCATCACCGTCCTACGGCGGACTCTATTTTTTTTAAATATTATATTCCCTGAATTTATGTTAAATCGACCACCATCGTGTTTAAAATAGTTAAACGGTGATTTAGCGATAAATATATTTTGCTGACATTACAGATCAAATTAACATGCTTGAATATTTGGTCGTTTATTATCCAATTACGCAAAACCGCAGGACTTGAAACTTCGGTTAGCATGCAAATAACTTTTTATGTTTAAATAAAACTATTCTGAACGTGTTTTCATATGTAATTTGATATCTGAGATACATTTTGAGGCTAGTCGTGATGCAGAGGCACAAAGTGTGACTGTAAGCGCGACTAGTTGTGGGTTCGTACCCCACTCAAGGAAATGAAATATTTATTTAGAACGTATATTTCCATTTCTTTGTTCTGGTGTCGAGGCAATGTGCTGCCTTGAGTTCCGCCACTTAACACGTAATTATTCCAAAACTCGGCGGAAAGTGGGGAACGGAGTGTCTTGACACTAGGCTTCCTCTGCCTACCCTGCTGTGTGCGGGATACAGTGTGAAACTGATATATCTAATTATTGTTTTCAGAGGCTGATAGCGCAGGAGGCAGGTGACAGGCGACAGATTGTGGTTTCGATTCTCTCCTTCAGGTTCCCTCTGCCTACCCTGATATGTGCGGGGTCCAGCGTGAAGCAAAAAAAAAATGTTTGTTGAAAAAAAAATGGCACTTACGTGCAAGCGTTTCAACAGTCCGGTGTCCGTGTCTGCACTAGCGTTAGCGGATTGCTTGGCCGTATTCCAGAATTGCTTTTGAGCGGAATAGCGGTTCATAGGGCAAATCTTAAATAGGCAATCTGGAAATTAAATACTTTCATTTGTTAATATAATAAATGTTTTTGTATATTTAAACTTTTATTCATTGATATAGAGCTTCTACATTATTGAAAATTTGCAAGTGTACAGAAGCCGATATGGCACGACACGGCAAAAAGGTTATGAACTGTTTTTAAATAGTGATAATAAAAAAAACTCATTATTTATTATCTGAAATAGGTATTTTGCTTTATCTTAATAATTTATGAACGATATAAAGTAATCACACTTACCCCTGAACTTTTTGGGCGGATCAGACAGGTCGCCTGCCTCCGGGCACACGACGCACCTGTCATCTACTAACCTGAATGAAACATTATGAAGTATGTAGATTTAAATTTTGAAATTATTCATTTTCACGTTTTATCTATCTTAACGAGCTTAAAATTGGTTATGTCTTTGAATTAAATAAATAAATCTATGCGGGGCTTCAAGCCACATTCAAAATGTATAGTAATAATTTATTATAATAATACTATTCACAAAAAGCTAATCATTTATAGAAATGTTCTACCTGACCCATATTTCTGTCTAATAATATAATATTACAATACCTACTTATGCCAATAAATATGTTGTAAAAATTTTAATAAATATAATTCCAATAAGTACAAATATGTCACAAGCTATGGAATAGTATTTCAAAACTTCAACATTTTCCGAATGTCGAAACAGGTCACGAACGCTTGTAGCCCTGCGGATAAAGGCAAGCCAGTGAAAGGATTACATTTAATTATCCTGAGGAAATTGGGATTGAAACATTGCTACAGAGTACGCGTAACAACAACGATGATTAAAGATGAGCCTATGGAACAGCTTAATTAAGTAGGTATTAATAATATTTAGAGCTATTTTTTTTTAATCTTCACATCTTTCTGTTACTAAGTATATTAGGCAGGCATATACATTTAACATAAGTTCTAATATACTATATATAGGCGCTTATTTAATTTTAAGAAATTTTGAGAATAAAAAGCATAATTGTGTTGTAATACATATACAGAATAAGTAAAGAGAGAATAACCAATAAACAACGAAGTATTATCGTTTTTATTATAATGAGTTGTATCGAAGATATAATAAACTTTCTCACCCTAACGTACTGAGGAATCCTGCCACAGAGCCCTCCGCATAGAGGGACACGATGTCCCCCAGATGCAAAAAACTGTCACCCATCTTGCCTCTTTTTCCGTACCCCCACCATGCAACGACACCTGTAAGAATATATTGTTAAATATGCAAATTCATTTGTTTAGCTTTTGTTACCCAGGGAACCCAGTGTCGAGATACTCCGTTCCTCACTTTCAGTCCATAACATGTTGAGTGGTGGAACACAACACCACGCTTTATCTACTTACTACAGCGGGAAAATTAAAATAATTGAGTCGTTCGAGTGGGAATCGAACCCGCAACTGTCACGTTTACCGTTACACGTATACCGTTAAAATAATCTTTCTCCGCAAGAATATAAAGATCCGCTTACATTTATTTAAACTGATGAAGAGGCAATTTTTTTGAAAAAGGTATAAACATCTCTCAAACACATAAAAAAAACCTATTTAAATACATTTTTTTATGAATGCCGGATACAAAAATTCTTCGAAAGACGCGAATATCATTTATAGTCTAAATAAGTCTAAATGAGACTTGTACTTTGTACCGTAAGGACTACAATAGCGTACTGACTGTTGAAATATTTCAATAGTTTTGTTTGGACGAGTCTGTCAACATCGAGCGTGGCTCCCGTTTAATGTACGCCGAAACCTGCTGTTTTGATTCGGCAATTGTTCGCCGTTTGATGAACAGACCGTTTTCAAGGAGACAATTTCCCTAATAGAAGCTTTTGATGTCATATTTTCACACTGAGTATGCAACATCTTTAATATTTCATTACAAAGAGTTCTTTTTCGTTTCAGCAGCTATTTCAGCATCCATGGATCGATAGGCAGGGGCGTGATTATAAACTTTAACATGTTCTGTAATTTTTGATTAGGACAATATATTTATTGATTATATTATATATAATTTATAAATATTTATATTTCTATATAGATTATCGTGGAACGAGATCGAGTAATAGGAGGACCGGGAAAAAACGATATTTTCCTTTTACAGCTTAAGTTCTAAACAAACAATGCTGCGGGCGACGAGTCCTAATACTAGTCGTCAGATATAATTATAATTATGTTATATTATATAGTTTCAATCTTCGCTACGGACACGAGGACCTTCACCTCAGTCTGGCCGTGACCGCAGAAAACTGCTCAGTTCGAAACGTCGTTGTTTGCAAAATTTATATAACAAAATATTGTAACACAAATATGATTGTATGCAAAAATGTATTTCATTTATTTTTAAATTATTTTAATATTTCGAATAATCCTAAAACTAAACGGCTCAGAAGGGACTACGTTAATTCCTCAGAAATGTGAGTGATAGAATATTGTATAAGTATAGCAAAGTACTTTACTTACAATTGCCTGTAACTACTATAAAATAGCACTAGCGAAATTCTATAGAGTACATATTCAAAATTATCGTCTATATCTTTTTTTATATAAGTTTAAAAAGTAATTATTTAAAAAGTATGTGAATATGAACTTAGTTAAACATAATAAGTGATGACATTTAAATTGGTTGATCATAAATATTTATTGTTGTATTCCGCATATGGCAGAGTAGGAGGCCAAACCACTACTGTAGTAGTGATATCTATATATATGTAAATTATGAATATAATATAATATAAGTTATTCATAATGTCCAAAACAATTTACATACAGTTGGTTTCCAAAATAAACTGAGCTGATGTTGTCATTACTAGACAAGGATATTACAATATTCCTTGATATTATAGATGCAAGGATTTGTATAATAAATCTATTATTAAACATAATCCTTGCACCTAAAATAACTAGAATTACTCATGTACTATAACACTAAACTAATGGAATAATTTGGTTAGTGTTATCAGAAGCTCTATTACCTTATCTAAATAGATAGCCAAAACAAAATTGATCATATAAGCTATAAATATTAAGGTAACGATGAACAGCGTTAGAAGGGCGACGGCTACAAATCTAGTTTTATTTTTTATTTCAGCTTCACGCTATACACCGCATAAAGTAGAGTAGGTAGCATAAGCTAGTTCTCCAGTTCCCACCAGAATTTGAGACAGTGCATTGTGGCTCGGGACTCAATGCAGTAAAAAATTTTCATCGTTTTGATTAAAAAATCAAACTTATCATCATCATCATGTTTTTCATTTATCATTTTATATGTTTTCTTTCTTGGAGTACTGCAGTACACTTTATTTACTGTAACAAGTTCCCCAGCGCTAACTTTCGTGAATTGATAAAACTAAATCAGTAGGTGAATTATGATTCTTACTTTTTAGTAAAAAGTTTGTACGTTGAAAAGTTATATATATAATGTTACCTATGGTTTTATAAGTTAAAAAATTCATAAAGCGTAAGATCCAAATTAAAGGCACCTGAAGCTTGTAAAAATTATGCAAAATTTTTCTTATATTCGACATTCAAAATGTATGATAATTGGCAATGTGCACCATTCATATACAGAGTATTAATCACATTTTTATTTTTGAGAAAATCTTTTTTCTTTATTGTGTAAGGCTTTTATAGAGTTAACTCTGTGGTTTCATTTAAAGTGGTGATGACAAAAACACTCTGTATATGCTGTTCCCGTATAATTATTCCTAATTTAACACTAAGAAAATTTAAAGTAGCTGATACAACAAGGATAAAAATGTTTAGAACTAATATATATCGAATATCGTGCAGGATAGCTGCCAGTCTATGTAATAATAAAATTATACCATTGACATTTACAAGCGGAACTGTTGATTTTCTTGCTGGCTCTTCTCAACAGAATTGCCTTCCGGGTCGGTATTCTTTATTCAAATATACAACAGTATATTTGAATAAAGAATATTTAAATTTGGAATTTGTATATCTAATGTAGCCGAAAAATAAAACATGAAAAGTATTTCTTCAATAGTCGCTGTTGATGCAAAAAATCAAACATCAAGAAAATGTATAATAAAAGCATTAAATACGCTAAAAAAGACAATTAAGATATATTTTTAAGTAAAATAAAACTGAGACCAAATTTCAGAATATTTCATATAGAGAAACATCTTAAGCCCAGATAAAAAAAAGAAAAGTGTTCAAGAGAGCTTTCAAGTTAAAATGTTAGTACCATATTACAAAAAATAGCTTAGTTTTTATTGCTTAATATATTCATACCATAAATATGGTATGAATATATTACCTACTTTGGTCATTAATATGTTTATAACTAAAGACCACAGTAAAAATTATATATTTAATATAGTATGCTATACATTTAACATAGTACGTACGAAACTCCTATTGTTTTCTAGATTTTATAGAATTAATCGGGCAATTATTGTAATTAGAATTGTATTTGAATGAGGTTTTATAGCGTCAGATCTCATTAGTTTAAAATAATCGGTGAAACATAAGTAAAAAAATTAAATAAATCAGCTTCATGCTGTATCCTGCAAACAGCCAGGATAAGCAAGGGTTAACACACTCCGTTTCCAATTTTCAACAGAATTTTTCGAGGCATTGCGTGTTGACTGGCGAAACTCAACGCCGGGCTTTTGCCTTGGTGCCAGAGCGAAAAAAATGAAAATATTAAAAAATCGAACCCATAACCGTCGCGTTACACACCGTTGTGCCCCAACGCTATGACGGCCTCTCCCATGAAAGATATTCCCACTTTTAAGTTTTGGTTTAATTTGCTTAAAACGAACAAGCTGATAAAATGGAAAAGATATTTTAAGAACATTTCACTTAATTAACACCTCTAAAACATTTCGTATCATGGGCCTAATTAGGTTAATCAACTCATTTTATTTAGATTTGCCAATATAAAATGATAATTAAATATAATGATAAAAAAAACCTCATTAGTATGATAAGAAACCCCCAAAAATAATTATCAGTATTATGTTTTATAGACACATTCCACATATAGGACCAATACAATTTTTTTGTAATATTTTCAATATAAAATTTAAAAAAAAACCTGCATTTTTTTTATGGAAAAGACACGGCAAACGAGCGTGCGGGTCACCTAATGGTAAGTGATTACCGCCACCCACGACCCCGTGCAACCCCAGAGGAGCTACAGGTGCGTTGCCGGCCTTTAAGATGGGTTGGGCGCCGGGGCCCGGCATTACCTGATGCGAAACGCAGTGGCATAAAGCCACTACTTCACGCCGGTTTTAAATGCCGGGAGTGGTAATGATCCGGTCGAGTCTGCCCATGCGTGTTGCCATTGCTGGCGACGTGACTCTACCACACGTACTTTAATCGCCTCTTACGACACCACCAGTACCAGGATGATCCTATTCTAGGTTGGGATCACACGGCAAAAAATGCATGCATGTTATATTTTTAATATTGTCTATTTAAATGTCTGGACCATTTAACCAACATCACCATTAATCTATCTATACTTTAGCTGTAATGAATGTGATGAGCAGTAAATGAATTAAATTATATTTACTAAAGACACAAACGCAGCTTCGCGTCAGAGGATATCTTTTTTATAAAAAGTATACCATATCCTTTCTAATACATCTAAGAATATGTGTACAAAATTTCATGATAATCGGTTGAATAGTTTCTTTATGAAAGTGTGACAAACCAACTTACATTCACATTTATGATATTAGTATAACATGATGTTTGATGATCGCACAGTAAACTTACCCAGTGTTCAAAATCACGTCATCATTAATATAGTTCTACAAGCTTCATCAGCAGTTTAAGCATGTCGCACACGAAGTAGAACATGTGTAGGAGCAGTTTGTAAAACGCGCGTCTCAAGTCTATCAGATAGCAACCGAGTAACAACGCGACGACACACGCACAGTAACATAATAACTTGCGATTTTTACTTATAATCATCTGGAATAAGACCCTTCATGCTTGGTATGTTTTTTTTTAAATGAGAAATGAGTAATAGCTTGTAATATGACGTATGCTTTTCGGTCCTGACGATAGTGTGTTACGACTTTGGGATTTAAATGTCAAATTTCGGGAGGTTTCAACAGTTAATCAATTTGAAGCCGCTAAGTCGGCTGAACTTTGTATGAATGTATGAATTATGCAGGGTTCGCCGACGGGATACATTTGTAATGTATAATACAAATATCTGAGCGCTCGTGATATGTGTCGACCCGAAGATAATCTTGGCATTAAGCATTGGGAATGAATTTGTAGGATCCTTAATGTCTTTGAGATATGGATCCTCACATTTGGCCAAAAATAAATTTGAAGGAAAATAAAGAATATTTTTAGTTTCGGGTTACATTTTAAATGTTAAGATGAGTCGTGATTACAAGGAGAATGTGACCAAATGAACTGTAATAAAGACATAAAAAGTGTGAAGTAACATATAACAACAAAGTGGCGAAAACATGAAATGAATACACACCCTTGGCGTTAATTTATGCAACCATTTTTACATAATTTAAATATAATTTGAATAAATTGTCAAAATTTAAAAGAAATAAAAATTAGAATGAGATTTATTGAACAAATTTATAATATGTGCGTAGCCAGCTAACCGGCCATTGGACAACAAGTATTATCTGACACTAACTTTCCCGCACGTTAGATATGAACAATCGATATGTGAAGTGGATGCGTGTAAGGCTAATCAGGCAAGCAGCCGCTATATATATAAAGAGGTCCTCTGGACCGTGTCCCTCCTTTGAAAGCCTACTGACCCATTTTCTTTGATAGCTCAGTTTAGATTTATAAAGGTTAATAATAAGGATTATTTTAAATTTCTCATAAGATAATTAAAATTTATCTTGACAGTTAATTCGATCTTATCAAATCTCACATCAGCAGATATGGGCGTTTCTAAATCGAGTCTTATGATGATTCTGGCAATAATATGAATTGGAATAATAGCAGGTTACTTATCTATATTGCGATTCTTAGTAATATTAATTTAATTAATAAATATTATTAAGTTGTTCTTTGTAGGTCATCGAATATACCAACAAGAGATAATAATCTATCAGTGTCAGATGCAAATAAAAACTTGTCTTTAATGATATTTCAAAATTTCGGAGAGTTTGTAATGATATGAAATAGTATATGTATTTATGTTTTATGTGCTCGTATTTGAAAATATGTATATATCTAACCAAACCATTTTAATATTGGGTGGCGATAGTTTAATCAAACGACTATTTTTATTTAAATATACATAATAATTACTTATTACCGTATACTATTTATTACTTACTCATATCAAATTAATTTAATTTTAATTATGTGTTTTTAATATTTTATAAACAGTTTTTACCGCGCTCATAATTTTTTAGCAATAGGTATAACTTTATGAACTGTCACTTTTATCGATATAATATCACTTCCACTTTTTTCCCATTGGGTAGTCAACCGCAAACTGAATTTTTCCTTCGTTTTCCACACAAATGAAACTGTGCCTAGAATGAATGATGGCTGAAACAGCCTTGTTTTTGTTTAACATGTTTATTTTGCTTTTTTCTCTTTTATGTCGGAGTGTCGTTGGTTACAAGTGTGTAAACAGTGCGCCCACACGGCAACTAATAGACCATTTGAGCTCTTCGTGATGGTTTAAAATTGTAATCCGATTTAGTTCTTTTCTATTACCGATTGCAGCTCTACTACTGTAACTATAATGCACGTCGTATATAATTATAATTAGGTACTAATAACTTAAAGTATTTAAATTTTTGCCGATTAATAAGCCTCAATAGCTTTACTATAACATTTTATGATCTTTATCGGACCATGGCAATTTTTTTAGCTGTATCCAGCTTATAGTAGACTAGGCAGAGGCATCCTAGGAACCTAGTGTTAAGACACTCCGCTACCCATTAAGACACTTCCGATCCCTACAGATGAATTCTTGAGATATTGCGTGCGTAGTAGCTCAACTCAACGCCGCGCTTTACCTTGTAACCAGAGCGAGGAAATGAAAATAGTAAATGTTTTATTTCCCTAAGTGGAGTCCACCGCCATTACGTCTACTGTCACACGCTTGTGTTCAAATCTTATTTAATATATTTTTAACATTTATAATATATATATAGTTCGAATGAAATAACTGAGAAAATAAAAAATATTAAGAATGTCAATGAAGTTAATTACAAACAGTCTTGACAGATGGTCGTCGCAGCGGCACAAAGTGTTACAGTAAAATCGACTGGTTGTGGGCTCGATCCCCACTCGAGAAAATGTAATATTTATTCAAATATAATATATATTCTCATTTCTTCGCTCTAGTGTCCAGGAAAAAGTGCGACGTTAAGTTCTGCCACTTAACATGCAATGCCTCCAGAATTCAGCGGAAAGAGGGGTACGAAGTGTCTTGGCACTAGGTCCTCTCTGCCTACTCTGCTATGTGAAGTTGATTTCATTAGATTTTTTTATTGCAAGCATCTTTATTTATAAATACAGGAACAGCAGAAGCAAAATAGATTATGTATGCCTAAAGATACAAAATGAATAATCAATAAATAAATTAAAATAACTGCAATGTTAAAGTAAACGTGCATACATAACTACGACGCCAATTCTAAAGTGGTTCCGAACACTTACCTAGATGATAGAGTCTTTCACTCAAGCACTCTGGTGTCTTATTAAATTATTGATACTAGTTACTAATCATTGTAGTAATAAATTGGTTAATTTTCTTCTATTCTGACATACCTTCTGCAATTGCGCATATGGTAAAACTATGTAAGTATTTTTCTTTCCTAAGTGTGGAATAACACTTTAAAAATGTTTAAAAATATGTATAAATTTACTTTATTTTCCACTTTAGAATTACTTAATTTAAAAACTAAATGGAAATATCTTATTCAGTTAAGTAATTGAGGATACGATGGTTGTGGATTCAATATCCACTCGGTTAATTATTTTCATTTGCTCTATCTGTCTCCTAAGACAAATGTGTGAGTTGAGTTCAAGGAGTCAACACGCAATGTTCTAAAAAATTGAGCGGAACGTGTGGAATGGAGTATTTTAACTCTTAACACTAGATTCCTCATTTCTACTCTGCTTTAGGCTTGATATTTTACTAACAATACTCTTAAAATGCAGTGGCATTGTCGTCCATCAAAATCTGACATAAAAAAAATAAAGAAAATTCTAAAATAAATTAAAGGCTCGTTTTTATAATCTATGAATGAAAACAGCATCTCAAACTTGCTCTCAAGAGCGATCTTAGAGTTAAGTACGGTTTATAAATACGGAACTAAATCAACATGTAATCTAAATACTTTATAAAATCGTATCATGATCTATTTTTGCTCATTTCTCGAGTGCGACCCGTCGTAACCTTACGCGGACGTGTGGACAATGATAATAACATCCGTCTGTCAGCACGTCTAGATGTACTTATCTTTATATGAGAGACTAAATAAAAAAAATATTTTTCTATTTCATATGATATCTTCATCATTTACCGCATATGTGATTTTCTTATCTTTTGCGGAATAGTTGGATGAGTATTTAGTCATAGGAAAATCCGCTTTTTTCCGTCTGTTGATTTTAGTTTTTATGTAATAATTTATTTTACCAAACGATATGCAATATTGTAGGCTGTCGTGGTCAAGCCAACGGGTGCGGTTGTAAACACGACAAGTTGCAGGTTCCAATCCCACTCGAGGAAATGATTTTTTTATTTTATTTTCGCTCTGGCAACGGGGCAAAGTGCGGCGTTGAGTCCCGCCGCTCAACAAGCAATGCGTCTACAATTCAGTGAAAAATAGGAAAACGGAAATGTCTAAATGGGAACTGAGTGTCTTAACACTAGGTTACAGGTACCCTCTGCCGACTCTACTATATGTAGGATACAGCGTAAAGCGATATAATATTGTTATACAACGACAGTGTACTTCTAAATTTATTATGGTTACCGTTTACTCGCTCGTAAAGAACAAATAAACGTAACGCCACTGTGGCCATGGAAAACTCTATTTTAAGTCTTGTTTAGGTTATGAGTAGTTTAGTTTTCAGTAAATATATAATAATGAATACCCAAAGGACATGAAAATAATACTCTCATAGGGTAATTTCTGTAATGCTATTGATTGTTCTGTATTTTTTAATTTTCGGTCAAACATATGTTGAATGAGAATATCTGGCATAGATATAGAAAGTTATTAAGAGAGAACTTAGTGTTAGGACACTCCATTTTTTTTTATGGAAAAGACACGGCAAACGAGCGTGCGGGTCACCTGATGGTAAGTGATTACCGCCGCCCACGACCCCGTGCAACCCCAGAGGAGCTACAGGTGCGTTGCCGGCCTTTAAGATGGGTTGGGCGCCGGGGCCCGGCATTACCTGATGCGAAACGCAGTGGCATAAAGCCACTACTTCACGCCGGTTTTAAATGCCGGGGGGGTGGTTATGATCCGGTCGAGTCTGCCCATGCGTGTTGCCATTGCTGGCGACGTGACTCTACCACACGTACTTTAGTCGCCTCTTACGACACCACCAGTACCAGGATGATCCTATTCTAAGCCGGGATCATACGGCGAAAACTACTCTTGTTATCAAAGGGAGGAAATGAATATAAATCATTCTCACGATTAAAAATCTGTATGGGTATACATATGGTAGATACAGGTGACGCTAATAAATGTTAAAAACGTATTAATGAGAGAAAACGTATTATCTTTTGTACTACTTAATACTTAATGTCCGAGAAAAAAGGAGCGTCGAAAGAACAAAAGGAAAAGAAAACTAGTAGGACTTCTTTTCACAAGTCAATTCGTTAATCATCTTAGGAGATTTGTAAATAAAAAATAGGGCACAACAAAAACGCTATATTATGTTACTTCGAAACACACAGCGTTGATTGAAGAAGCAGTCTCCTAATTTCGCCTATTTTCATATATAAATGGTTTAACTTACCAAATAGTCTTCGATATACTTTCCTCTTTCACTTCTGCAGAGACGTACGTCATCTATTCTCTGTGGCGACGTGCTGTCATCTATCACTCATAGCGTCTTATAATTTTGCCGCGATCGGATGCAAAAATTATAAATAACAAAATTTATCCTTGATAGATTTAATATTAATGACAAATTTTGTGTAAAATATTTTTATATTACGGAGTTTAGTTTATATTTGTGTTGTGTCTCGCAAAATGAATATATATAATTCAGAAGTACAGGAAAAGGAAAGTTGCTGTTTTCAGAATTCAAAATGGCCAACAGGCCCTTAAAGTTTTTTAGCAATTTTTTTCCTAACTTACGAAAAATGAGAAGAAAAAAAGTAAGCCCCCTTTACTATATAAGAGTTCAAAAGGCAAGGTACAAACTTCTGATACTTAGATTATAACAGTAGTCTAATTGAGACTGGTAAGTTATATTTCAGCATATAAGCTATTACACAGCTACTGAATGTTATTAGAGATATTCTATACGATATTTTGATGAAATATTATACATTAGAAGTCAACGCTCGATATTATTTCGATAATGTCTTGTAAAACATTCTATTTAACATAGGCTTGGTTACCTTACACTTATTAAGTTACTTTACTGTACATAATATACAAACAGATCTAGAATGTTTATGATAACTATAAAAAAGTTATATTAAAGCTTCTATATATTCTATGTATAATTACTTGCATTACAGAGTGTAATAATAACATGTACCTGTGTAAATAATAATTTGGAGCATAGCTGCAATTACATTGTTTTAAAATTGTAACTTTTATTTAAAAGAGCGCCGTTTTTTAGCTCTTAAGCAACAGAACTGCTCCTTGGGCCGGTGGTGGCTCTATATTCAGTTGACAATAAATGTCTATTTACTACTTGAATGAAGTATATTCGAATTTGAATTTTATTATCAATTGATTGTGTAAGAACACACAACGATTTAGTGTTAATTTTATTTCTTATAGGAATTTATTGTGATAATTCTGTGTTATCTATAACAGAGCTACAGCTTAGTGACATAAAAGAATGTAGCGACTACGCTAAAAAATGTGTTTGAATAAGAATGGTAGTATTGCGATAAACAGACAAAGGTTGACTACTGTCAATAAGTGACTAAAGACTACAGGAACCAGTCTGTAATGGTTTTGCAGATTTACTCCAGCTTTTGAAATTAGTAGTTAACGTGGAGTTGTGTAACTTTAATAAAAATGAAGCTAAATAAATGCTGTGAGAGATATCTAATATTAAATAAAATTGTTTGCTTGGGCTGACTGTGACTATACTACATTACTTGGATCCAGGTCTTCAGAAGAATGAAGTCATGTAATTATAAAGTGTGTGATTTTGTGTCTTAAGTGTAATAGGTGAAATTAACAGAGTTTTGTTTAAAGTTTATGATAAATAAATTGACAGTAATACATGTAGTGTATGTATTTTTTCATACATTAAAAAGGTATAACATATAAGTAAAGGAAATAGATCATATAAGATATTAGTTTAAATACAAAAATAATAATAAATAAAGAAGTTGATAGAACAGAAAAGGAAACTCCATTGGATAGAAATGAATAGAATAAAGAAATAAATATATTAATAAAATTATTATTATTGCAATTGAAAGAATGCATAGTTGCAAATTATACCATCTTGGTTGAAAAAAGGTAGACATAGGCTCACTTCTATGTTAATTAATAATAATACTCTATTAAATATATATATATATATATATATATATATATATATATATATATATATATATATATATATTATTATTATTATAATACACAATTTATGTTTATTGTTATACTGCACCCAGAGGATCATTAAAAACCAGGAGACTCTTTAGTATATATTCATCTTCTTTGACCTGCTGGGAGCTTCCCAGACAGTTACAATGTTTACGAACTGTAGATTGTCGTAGAAAAGCATGGGCATATCACCTGGCATTTATATGTTGTTGTGTATCCCAACAGATTTATGCTGGCAATTGATCAGGACAGATTTGACATTAACAATTAATATTTCGGAAATAGTAAACTAATGCTACATTTTGGCTGTTGAGTTAATCATTAAACATGTCTTTGATACAGCTACAAAACTGAAATTGCTTTCAGTAGACAAAATTCATATAAAATATATGAGATTATGTATTATTGGTTGTTTAATGAAGCACTCAAAATTAGATTGTGTGTGAAATTATGTTGTGTACCTAACTTCTAAAGAAAAGAAGTGTGCAGGTTGTTATGGATCGCAAATTCTTCTGCGATTGCCTTTGATTGTTAAGGCAGATGTTGGAAAAGTGGATCTTTATGCATATTAACCAATACTTATATTAGCCAATAGTCACAGTGGGCCACTAACTGACTTAGTAGAAAGTCAAATTGTCTCAAGTAGACCACAGCACATGTGAGTTAAGTAGTTTACTTGACAGAACTGGGCAACTGCCCAATAATAGACTTAGTAGGAAGTCAAATCATAAGAATTGTATTCTTAGTCTCTATACAACACCTGTAATTCTATTTCTCAACAAAACTGCAGTGTATGTAGGTTGAGTAGTCCACCTGAATGTGCTTTACCTCAGGAAAGCAGGTTCTGGATAAATCAGATGTGAGAGATGGCATGCAGATTAATAGAAAAGTTCAATATTTATATAACAGTATGCACAAGGAAAATAAGCTTTCAGAGTGTGAATATGGTACTATATCAAAGTGTCAAAGTAATTTTATTTTATGGTATACTCGAAATTAAGGAACAGACCCAGGTATTAACTATTAAAGTTGATGATATATCTGGAAGTTGGCAGATCGTCTGATCATCACTCTGACGGTGTTAGAGCTATCGAGAGATACAAAGCTGACCACCATTTACATGCCGTAATGGCATCTGTTGCTCCAGGCTCCGGGGGCCTTATTTAATATGGAGCGTCCTAGACGTTTTTCTCTGTCCAAATGGTCGGCCGCTGTGCGACTAAACGTCACTAAGGACTTACAGCTTATATTTCCAAAAAATGGGTGAGATGCAAGAGACTGAGATGCACTATTCAAGGAAGTCATGTCCAAATAACATCTGTTGCTCCAGGCTCCGGAGGCCTTATTTAATATGGAGCGTCCTAGACGTGGTTTTTTCTCTGTACAAATGGTCGGCCAGTGTGCGACTAAACGTCACTAAGGACTTACAGCTTTAGCTTTATTTCCAAAATGGATATGAGACACCAAAGACTGACATACAATTTTCAAGGAGGACATGTCTGAATAACATCTGTTGTTCCAGATCCAAGAGGATATGATATTTATACACATAATTATTTATTTTCAATAACTTTAATAACAATAAGTTCATGACAAGAGCATTATATCAACTTACCCGACATAAGATTACTTTTATTATAAAGGTGACACAAGTTGTGGGTATCTTAATAATTCATAGCTAATTATCAAAACCAAAAACATAACAGAGGACAAACTTTGTACTATAGATACTTAGTCACGGATCACTAGGGCACTATATAAGGGACTTACATATTGAGAACCTAGCTGTAGGCTAGTGCATTAAAATAGAAAGACCATGAAACAAGTCCCTTAAAGATTAGAAAAATCAGAAAGATACAATAAAAAACAAAAACTGAAGGTGAGTCAATCAAGATACACTTGTGGCTGTAATGGTATTATTTAAACAGAAATTGAAATTATAAATAAATATTAGGAATTGAAAGAAATACCATATTTGATTGTTATTAAAACAGAAATTGGAAAAGAAGCCAGACTTGATATAGACAAGTAAAACTGAATGTATATGTATTATAACATGATGGCAGGGTGCTAATGTGACAGGCTGAACATGACAGTGGTTACTATACATTGTAATTATAATTTTCTGGAACCAAAGCAAAAGGAAGTTGTGCTACAACATAATATTATTTTGTTGTACTCTCACATTGTGATGTATCAGAACATCTAATATATCAGTCAGTAATCATTTTATTTTTAGGTTCAAATGTTTGAAGGACCAATCAGTTGAATTTTATGTGGGCATTTTTGTATCAAAATTGAATTTTATTAAACCAACCACATTCAACCACTTAAATGGTCTTAATTTTGAAAGAGACATTTTTCTCTTGTCAGCAAGAAAGCAGCAGCAGCATTTGATAATAATAATGATTAAATAAATTTATTTATTAAATGATGGGCTACAGAGTCAAAGAGACAACTACTTTGACAATAAAAGAAGATTTTTAAGAGATGTAATAATGATATATTT
Organism: Heliconius sara; assembly: GCA_917862395.2. NCBI lineage: Eukaryota > Metazoa > Arthropoda > Insecta > Lepidoptera > Nymphalidae > Heliconius > Heliconius sara. The sequence continues at coordinate 18,940,378 of OU860797.2, read as the reverse complement.
CAGGTATACTGCAAGAACTAAAAGTTTCATATAAGTAAACAGTAAGAAACTTATTGAAAGAATTGAAAATTTCAGATAAGTTAATAATTTCAAAGGAGGTTTTTTGTGAAATAATTTTTCTAATATATAATGATTATGTTTAATAATAATAGATATTTTAGATTTAGATGTAATGATTATGTTTAATAATAATAGATTTAATAATAGATATTATTAAATTGATACAGTATGGTTTATTATATAAACATCCTAAATTAATTGAGAGGATATTTTGATATTATTATACAATACTTTGTTGTAACTTAGAGACGAGCTTATACCATTAAATAAAGGTTTTATGATGAAATAATTAAAGAAAAATCACCAGTAAAATTTTATTAAACATGATGGTAAGAAATGTCTTATTAGGGTGAACAGTGTTAGTGGGTTATTTGAAACATTTTAATGTTTTATAGGTAAATTTAAAAATTCACTTTTAACATATGTATATAATTTTAATTGTCTTGAAGATCACATAGCGTCTGCATCCGTTGTCTGCATACATTCTCTTTCACCAGCAGTAAACAAACAGGTCTTCAATCAACGCTGTGTGTTTCGAAGTAACATAATATCGCTGTTTTGCATTACAACAAAACAGTTATTATGTGTATGAAGAAACACACAGCGTTGCAGCAAGGTTCTTGCTGGTGAGTTATGAAGACTTCTATGAGTGATAGATGACAGCACGTCGCCACAGAGAATAGATGACGTACGTCTCTGCAGAAGTGAAAGAGGAAAGTATATCGAAGACTATTTGGTAAGTTAAACCATTTATATATGAAAATAGGCGAAATTAGGAGACTGCTTCTTCAATCAACGCTGTGTGTTTCTTCATACACATAATAACTGTTTTGTTGTAATGCAAAACAGCGATATTATTGGCCACACAACCGATATTCTTACAAAAGTACCGATATTAAATTAAAGCGAACATGCTCACGATACTTAAAACATGTTTTATTGTACTAAGATGTTGTTTTATATAGTTTTTATCTTTTATATTTAATACTAACATATCATTATCTGAATCCCATCGTATGTATCATTTAAGTTTCTTTAACTGTCAATATGTTTTTATAGGCAAGCAAGCCTAGTGTAGTGTTCGACACTCCGTTCCCTGCTTCCGCCCAATTTTTCACACTATTGCATGCTATGTGGCGTAACTCAATGACGCGTTCTATATTGACAAAGAGGAAAATGAAAATTATTACTTTCCCCGACAATCGACCGACTGACCGATTGTTCAACCCGTAACAATCGTGTTAACAGTCAGACACTTCCATAGTGTCCTATCTATACTAATATAATAAAGCCGAAGAGATTGTTTGTTTATTTAAACGCTAAGATCTTTGGATCTGCTTTCGAAATACAAATCATAAGCAAATCAACAATTTTTCTAAAAAAAAGTACTTTCACCGTATGTGTTATGACCTTTTAATGATATTATAAAAACTTGTTGGATAAAATTTAGTTTACACCTTTTTTGAACATATGTACCTGCGTCATTATAGACTGTAATTTCAGTTAAAATAACTGTATCGGATGTGGTGGACTCAATCTCTTATTAAAAAAATATTTTTTAAATATTGTTCTATAGTCTGCATACACATTTATCAGATGTCTGATCACGCTCTGTTGGAAAGTTAGAAGAGCAAACTATAACGTTGGAACTAAAAAATCATACGATATTTTATACTCTTGAAAATATTTGTCTTCTATAAACTTAAGTCTTCTTTAAAAATACATCGTAGCTCAGTAGTACATAGCGTATGAATGTCAGATACGTGCTTTTGGGTTTGACTCCCACTAGCTTACTCGTTCGAGTAAGTATCTGCAGCGTTGAGCCTTTACATGTCTCAAGACTTTACTTCTGAATCTAGTATGCGAAAAAAAAGTGTGAAATTAATGTTTTATTATGTTTGCACAACAAAATACGAATAAGCTTGTCACAAAACTATCAATAATATCATATTTATTTAAGTTATTTATAAATTCGTGTGAGCTATAAGTTACAATTCGAATTACATGACAGGTGTAGAATCATGCCGTACAGTATTGTAATATTGGTTAATCCAATAGAATAATTATGCTGAGAACACGCCATTGTAGTGCCTACAAACGTCTTGCAAATAAGAAAACATTCATTTATTAGTCGTCGCTGGTATTAAGATTTCTTATTTCTCAACTTACTCGGAGTAATATTGGCATTTAATACAGATTTTTAAAAATAATGATATATTTGATACTTTTTAGATTTATTGGCTAAATAAAGTGTGGAACCGCTTAAAATTAAAGTTGTTTTTTTATTAGTGTCATACTATAGATAAGGTATATTAAAATGTTTTCCCTAAAAATATAAGTGGTAAGTGGAAAACAGCGTACAACTACGTTTTACATTATGAAACTCATCCAAGCACATATGTTGATATAAATTTTCTAACATATCAATCTAAATAAAAGTTTCTATTTGACCATTACGTATAACTACAAATATCCATACAAGAGACGATAGAGACCCTGACAATAGTAGACAATACAGTCGTACAATAGTTTCCTTGGCGCACGACTCGAAGGTCTACTTGTCCAACTAAGATCGTATTACAACACGAGTTCGTCTTGCAGTTATTTTGTATTTGAACATGAATGATAAACCGTTTTATGTAAATACATACAAATATATATTTTATAAGCAAACACTGGCAAAAATATATATTCAAGTTTGTTAAAAAAAACCAATTATAATTAATAAATTTCAAACAAACTTTCGCTTTACCAGTTCTTGTCTTACCGAGCTGGTTTATTTTGTGCGTTTTCTCGAGTAGGTAATTAATTACTTGGATGTCACTATGTCATGTTTTAATATCAAACATTATCGGTTGTAGAATAGTATTTTATTTTCGTTTTATGGAAAGGACCAGGCAAACGAGAGCAAGGGTCACCGGATGTAACTGGACCAGAGTTCACTCACGGTTCTTTATTATTTGATAAGAATTTAAACATATGAACACAGGTGGTCAAAACATGTGTTTTGAAAATATTACAAAAAATATTTTTTTTTTACATAGCAAACAGAGATAACTTTTTATGGAAAAGACAAGGCAAAAGACAAAGAGCATACAGGTTACATGATGGTATGTGGTCACCGCTGCCTACGACCCCGTGTAATACCAGAATATCTACAGGTGTGTTGCAGGCCTTATCGGTGAAAAAGGTAAAGCACGCTATTCTCCACCTTGCCTTTCAATTTTCGAAACACAGTGTTACAAGTGAGTGGCGGAACTCAACCCGCTTTATTTTGTTACCAAAGCGAAGAAATTAAAATAATTCATTCCCTCATGAGAAAATTGGACAAACACCCGTCGCGGTTTACAGTCGGCCTCGGGCTCTGCTTGCTTGTCTTTAGTTCAATTTTTGGTAAATCTCTTAATATGCACATAAAAACCCTTTATATGCACATACATTTTAACAAACTTCAACAGGAAAACATAGAAAATAGCACACGAGATGTATCTTTATTATTAAACGATGAGAGAAAATTATTGACAAGGTCACGTCGAAGTCGCGTTATCGGTATTCGGTACAGTAGGTATAATAATAAGAATTAATTGTACGTAGACATCACTCAGTTCTATGATCTATCATGTATTGAAAAGTGGTCGACGACTGCAACTGTTTGTGTTGGCTTTAATAAAATGAAAAATTCCGTTTTTTTTTTTGTTCCCGTTGAAATTTCGGGGAATTCTCTCTCACTGATCTTTTACAGTTCCCAAGGTATACACCAAATTTCAGCTTTCAGTGTTCAGTTTCGGTTGTGCAATGTCTGTCAGTCAATAACATACACTAATTAAGGAAGTTACGTGACACATTTAATAGTATTTATTCTTAAAAAGTCCGTTTCCAATATGTTTTGAAATAGTTAATGTACGAATATCATTTAGCTCTATTTGTGCTAGATAAATATAGTTACAACAATAATATTGTAAATAAATCTGTTCATATTTGTAATAATATGAAGGTAATTGATTTTTTATTGTAATAATAAAATGATTCCTTATATAACATCATAATAAACGCTTATAAATAAGTAATAGGTACTTATTTGCTACATTAAAACTAGTTTTCGTCCAAACTTCGTTAGTCCAAAAGGATTTTATTATGTAAATTATACAATTGCGCTCTTTACCCGTTCCCGTTTTAATTTTGTAAAATCCTCGCTTAGTTCTGTCTCACACTCCCTAAGAATTCCCTATTATGAAAAATTTCAGCTCTCTTTGCCACGCGTCAGTAACAGTTTTCTTTTTTTTTTCACGCTGTATCCCGCTAATTACAGAGTAGACAAAGGGGACCTGGAAACTTAGTGTTGAGACACTCTGTTTCCATTAAGACACTTCCGTTTCCCATTTACCATCAGATTCTTGAGGTATTGCGTGTTAAATGTAAAAATTCAACGCCGAAGATTCTTACATAAATAAATAGACACACGACATATTATATCTTCAATATTGCCTATGTCCGTTCTCCGCAATAACAATAACCGCGAACAAACAATATAATAGCTTGACTAATTAGATAAACAAGTAAATAACTTAGATTTAAAATAACTAAAAAGAATATGAATCTACTAATAATAAAACAATTGATTTAATCGAATAAATATTGTAATATCGATACATAAACAATATGTATTTATTTATCGAATGTTTCGTGACTATGCAATGTAAACTGGCAGCACTAGTTAGCTGGGGCAATTAATTAGTGCGAGCACACTCGCGCCAGTTAGTACAATTAACTCGGAGAACAACGATTGAAACATTGTGAAGTTTTGATACAAACTCATTTATATTCGTTATTTCGTTAATGATATGCGTAAATAAATAATGTTTTCAGATATTGTGTATAAAGATATACCTAGTGTGGGCTAAATGTTGTCATAAAAAAATTTTAGATTGTAAACGTAGATTTGATATCCATTTGGGAAATTTATTGTTTTCATTTCCTTGCTCAAAGCAAAGATAAGCGCTTCAAGACAAAGCGCACAGTTAAGCTCCACCACTCAACTCACTCAATGGCTAAATATAACAAATTATGATAGCACCTAGTGATAAGTCGCATTGCCTGGTTTTATAATTTGTTTTGAGGCAAATCTCAACTCTGCATTTTGTTTAATTTAAGTGGAGAAACCCAAACATTACAAGTATATTTTTCCCTGAAATGTGAACCTTGGCTCCACTATGGAAACAAGACTATTATAGTCATTTAAGTACTATAACCATATTCAATCTTAAAGCTTTATTAATATTATTTTAAAATTAATTTATAGGCAAAATATTTTTTTCCTCTCAAAATTTAATGTAATATGTAATGTAGAGTATTTTATAATACACTTAATTTTATGTTTAAAATAATTCATAAATTTAAATCAAAAAATAAAATGTGAACTGAACTGAACTTGATAAATATATAAATACTTAATAATTAATGACTCAACAACAAATTTATACATAAATCACCACCACCACAATGGTGTGGAATTCACACACATTGCGATGTAAGTAATAGTTGACATATTTCAGGAATTTCCAGTTTTTCAGATAAAACAATTTTACTTTTTTATAGCAACGTAACATATTTGACATAGGTTTCGTGTAGTTCCCCACCCATTTAGAGTTCCCATTCAATTATTACCCTAAGAAAGGAGTTTTAAGTGTTCATTGACACTTTTCGGAATCACAAATTATATGTCAGTGTAAAGGATGTATGTATTATTGAGGCCACTAGTAGCGCAGGGGCACAAACAGTGACTATAAACCTGTCTTTTTGTGGGTTGGATCCTCACTTGAGGAAGTAAAATATGTAATGTATTTGATAGGTATTTTCAGCACCAGTGTGACCAAAACGCTGTCATAACAAAAGTTGTTCCTACAGAAATAATGTATACAATGACATACATCTTATTACTATTAAAGAGTTGACCTAGGTTCCATATATTTAGGCCCCTTGTCTTTTACTCTTTCATTCCTTTGCTCTGGTATCAAGGCAAAGCACAGCTTTTGTTCCACCACTCAACATGTGTTGCCTTAGGAATTTGGCAAAAAATAGGAAATGGACTTAACACACACTACAGGTTACCTCTTCCTACTTAGTCAATTGTCAGCTTCATGCTGTATTTTAAGTTAATTAAGGTTAAATTAAAAAAAAAATTAAAATACAGACACAGTGTCAAAGTATTGACAGTGGGTGCCTAAGTATTGGAAGCTGGCCGCTGCTGTTTCTGATGTGTGGCCACCACAGTCAAAGTCAATCCGATTACCTATCACATTTCAATATTTATTTTTAATAAAATATTACAAAAGATAATAAAATGAATGATGAAAATTTAACTTATAGTTTAGGATGTCATTTTTCATATGTAAGGAAATAGATTAATTTATATGAGGATATTTTTATTTTTTATTTAAAAACATCAAAATATCCTTCAATTAATAGAAGAATATAGAACTATACAAATTTTAATATAAGTAAAATCTTGAAGACTTGAAGCGACAAAAAAATACTTTTTTTGTAAAAATAATTTTTGTTGTTTTAATATTCACTTTTATTATACTTAAAAGTTATTAAAGTGGATAAAGTTTGTTAACTATTAACTACACATTATATAAAAGTGTATAGTTGGTTGAGCAATATAAGAATAAAAAAATACACAATATAGTTAAAAATATAACTTTAGACTTTTTTTAGCAGATTAAGAAATTTAAATCTCAAAATAAATTGTGTAGCTTACATAAAAATAAATTATTTGAAGGTAGAATTACAATATAACCTCAAAGTATTTGATAAAATACCCTATGATTATGCAAAATAAATATAAGATGAATAAATATGTTTCATATGTACAGGAAAAATGATATAATTTTAATTTGAATGTATCTTAAGGGTATTTCTAAATATATTATGTGCTAATACTATGAGCAGATTCTGATAGGAATATAGAATAGACGTTTAGTTAAATCTCCAAACCGGTCCTTATTACAAAATAAATAACTGAAACATTTACTTACGTCGCGTATCAATGTCATTGATAATAACAAAAAACTTTCAAGGTAGCAGCTACATAATATTTCTCATCCCGGCAACACCTGTCGCCTTGATAGTTTTTGAAATAATAAATGAAATAGTTCCAATAAAAATTTAATTAAAATATACAGCAGCTGAGAGAATCGACGTTTGACATGAGTAAATGAATAAACATTTGGCTTACCCTTATCACACGTCTCGAACACACATATAATGATAATTCATAATCACAACAACATCAGTGTAAGATAATTAAGAGTATTAACAGCGATGATTCGAGAAAATCATGTAAACTTAAAGTTAAAAGAGACAAGAATCACTCGACACACTCCCTTCTCGCTGGAAGGCGCGCCACTGCACGGGGATACCATGCGCGAATTATTTTTTACCTAAAATAAACGTTACCAGGCAAATTATTTTCAAATATTTTAATACAGATATTTTGATTTAAATAACAATATTATTCAATTCAATATATAAGTTGAGAGGATATTTTTTTACAATCCTTACAATATTTAGCACAGGGCAACGAAAACATTCTGCGACAAGATTTCTCTCGGACACTGTGAGTTAGAGCCGAATTACATTTTATGGGCTTCTTTGAGAGACGTAAACGACATTCCGATTCTGAAGTTATGAATGCTAACATTACCGGCATTTTATCACCATATAATTCCTTTATTGCGTTGAAATTTATTCGAGTGGATTTTGTTTTATTTAGAAGTCTAGGCCGTCTCATGGTTCTAGGTTTCTTTATGCTTAGATCACAATTTTTCTGCTTAGCCTTGTTGTCTTTTATTTGCGTCTGTAATGTACTCCTTGAATTTAATCCTTGAACTTGAGATATAGTTCTTGAGTTTCTGTTTCCCATGCTGTTAGTTTATTTAAAAAAAAAACCAGGTAATCAGATTTTATAAACGAAAACAAACACAAGAATTTTTTGTTAATAGTATATAGTTTTGACGTTATCACTTGATAGATTTATGTAAATATGAATGAATTGACGTATATAAGATGAATAAAACAACGTGCTATTAAGATTAGCCAGTACAATAATATATTACAAAATCAATTTTCTTTTGATTTAAGATATTTTTAATAATAACCTTTTAAAATCTAATACTGACAACAATTTTTTCTATATATTTAAGAAAAAAACATAAAATGAAAATAAAACATTTTTTATTTTTTTTATTTATTTTAATCGAAAAAGTAGAAATTACCTTCTTACACATATATATAATAAGAACGAGTATAAGAACATAAGAAAATTTACCGTAATGCCATAAAATCTAAATGAGGTACGTCGTGGCGCAGCGGCACGAAGTGTTACTGCAAAATCGGCTGGTTGTGGGTTCGATTCCCATTCGAGGAGATGAAATATTTACTTAAATTTATATTTCCCATTTTTCGCTCTGGTGTCGAGGCGAAGCGCGGCGTTGAGTTCTGCCACTCAACACGCAATGCCTCCAAAAATCGGCAGAAAGTGGGGAACGGAGTGTCTTAACACAAGGTTCCCTCTGCCTACCCTGATTTATTTTATTTACCATAAAATCTTGAGACATACCCTACCTATATATATTTATTATTCAAGTGGACTTTGTTGCCATTGACCTAACTTGACTGAAAGCTGCGTTTTCCTAAACCAAGTTACAATACTCTATAAATGTTTTACCTGTAGGAACATTGTAGATAAGTCTGACTGTATGAACTATTTTCATTTCTTTGCTGTGGTAATAAAGTAAAGCACGGCGTTGAGTTGCCTATATCGAAACAAAATTCTTTTTTTTGAACATGAGGTTATTACTGTTAGCCCTATTGGCTTTTACATCGACAACGGGGGGAGAGAAGAGGGTACTCTATCCCAGAAGCAGTAATTCTTCTGCTTGGCTTATTATATATGGAACATATAAAAATTGGCTCGCCTATCGAGGATTTCGTACAAAAATTTGAGGTATCGACCTTTTTTTAAATTCAAGCTAGCCAGACCAGGCCAGACAGAAACTTTTATTTGATACCTCACTAGAACTAGCGGCTTTAATATAAAATTTTGCCCTGCAATTTTGTATGTGTGTAAAGATGTTAATATTTTCAGGGTAATTTTTTTGTTAGTAAATATTATAGACTATTCAGACATCTCAAGAAGTATTTAATGTTATCTCCCTGTGATGAAAAAAGAATAAATATACAAAAATAACATTTATACGAATACACAATGTTATATATTTGTTTACTGAAATATGTTGACCTCCAAATTAAAGAAGGGTGTCGTTGCCTTCTGTTAACGGTATAAATTCGTTACAAAATTAGCTTCATGCTATATGCCGCGTGTAGCAGGGTAGGCAGACGGAATCTAGTGTTAAGACTCTCCTTTTCCCCCACTTTCCACCGAATTTTTCGAGCCATTGCGTGTTGAGTGCGCATTGCGTATCAGCGCCGAGCTTTTGTCTAGATGCCAGAGCGAAAAATGTAAGCACAACTTACCACTAGGAAAAAATATGAACAATTAAAATCTCTTAAAGAAATTGCCCTTTAATTTTATCGATAGATTTACTTGTATTAGTAGATAAAATATACGTGCTTGATTGTTGCTGGAAATTATCTCAGTAAGCTTTCTTAAGCTTATACAGCATGTTCACAAGTACTTATAGCTGTCGTTTCTTTAGAGTGTTATCTTTGATTTCTATACCTATATAAATACTAAGATTTTATAACAAAATAACATGTTATGATTTAATATTGGTGTAGAGCAAAATAACTTTATATTGGAATTTAATTAAACTTTAATATTTGTAACATGCTGTATGTCAATAGAAATTTCAGATATGACCTAATCAATCTTTAAAATGGAAATCAAAATATAGGTAAAGATATAATGTAAGTATATAAGCTACTGGTTCGTTACATCTTGTAGACAATGTGGTGTTAGTAGTTACTACCATGGATTTCAAATTACTTTGCTTGGCTTCTGCACTCTTCTGCGCTGGTGAGTTCTAAATTCTGAGACTTTGTAATTGACCTGATATTTTTGAAATAGAAATATATATATATATGTATTTAATTGAAAATTACCGACAGAAAATTGAAAATTATAATTGTAGTTGAATTGAATAAATTCATCAAGGATTTTAAGAATTTTGAAAACTTAACATGTAATATACCAGTCTGCTTCATTAATTTAAACAATTACATAAAATCCACTGGAGTTCAAGTGATGGAGGCGATTTTATTATAATTTATGTAATGAATTTATATTTGCTCACAGCATCTGCAGCACCAGAAAGTCGTATCGTTGGTGGTACACCAACTACCATCCAGGAGTTTCCCTACATCGTCGCGTTCATCTATGAATATCCAGCGTCACAATTTGTACTCCAAAGATGCGTGGGATCTCTAGTTTCTTCGTGGCATGTCTTGACCACAGCTTACTGTTTCACGTAAGTTTAATGATAAAGTTATTTACTATTTTGAAACCTGTCTGCTACTGTTGTCTCTCTCTCTCGGTCTGCTATGTCCACATGAAAAAATATAATATTAAATATTTTTATTTTTTCGCACTTAACGAGGCGAAGCGCAGCGTCGAGTTCCGCCACTCAACATGCAATGCTTCCAGAAATTAGGGCAGTGAGGAACGAAAGTGCCTTAATGGGAACGAAGAGTATTAACATTAGGTCTCAGTTTCCTCTGTGTACCATGATATGTGTAGGATACAGCGTGAAGCTAAAAAAGTATATACATTCTTTTGACGACTGATTTTGTATAAATTAGTATTAATAGTATATATTTCCAATTATCTATTAGAAATTTTCCTGCATCATCCCCTCACTAATAAATTATTTTTAATAATAATTTGAACTTTTTATTTTAAACTTTTTTTTACTCATAGTGAGTGTTTACTTCATCACGTTTTTTGATTTTTCGGGAACCATTTTCATAAATTATGTATTATTAATGAAATATATTAAGAAACATTGGACGCTGGAAAAAGGCACCTAAAAGCTATAATATGCTTCAAAGCTATAATATCCAACCGTTACATCACACCGTAATGGATTATCAATCATACTTATTTATGGCTAATTTATTAAATTTTAGCTAAGCGTAAGAATAAATTGAGTGTATAAAATAAACGATAATAATGAAATTAAAAAATAACTATTATTTTTTGTTATCGCATTATATAATTTCGATTACTTAAATAATCGGAGACAATTGATCGGTCACGTATATGATAAAACATATATGGGTTAATTATCTATTGATCGTCAATTATTGTTGGGCAGTACTGATGCTGCTATTATAAGAAGGTCACATTAATATTTTATATTATGACCTTTGATGAATAGGTAAAGAAATATATATTTTTATCCTCTCGCGTATTGCACTTTAAGAAGTTACTAAAGGGATTTTTTTGTTAAATTAATTTTAAATAACACATTTTAAAAACATATTATTACACTTCCTACTGTCAGATATGGGGAAACCCTCTGGATATATTGTCTCTGGCTGTTCTCATCTTGCTAACAATTAAGTAGCCAAGATAATACACCAGCAACTTGCTCTCCGATATAACCTTCACGTGACTTGGAGGTATCCTACTATAGGTTCAATCTCATACCTGGTTTTAAAAATAGCTGTGCTTTGTTATCAAAGTGGCGCGCCGTGCAGTGACTGACATTGCAATCCCACATGACGATATATCTCGTGAAAAATAGTTATATTGTTACACTACTAGATAATTATAATCTCATTTACATCCACATCTACTCAATATTGGTAAACGTCAATGGATATTTTTTTTTCAGAAATTAAAAACATGTAAAACCGACCACTGTAAAACCGACTGGACGTGAGTTTGATCCCCGCTCGAGGAAGTCAAATATTTATTTCCATTTATATTTTCATTTCTTCGCTCGGGTGTCGAGGCAAAGCGAGGCGTTGAGTTCCACCACTCAGCACGCAATGCCTCCAGAATTCGGCGAAAAGTGGGGAACGAAGTGTCTTAATAATAGGCTCCCTCTGACTGGGTAGTCAGAGGGAGCTAATGCTGTGTGCGGGATAAAGCGTGAAGCTGATTTATTTATTTTAAAAACATGTAATAAAACATACATTTCAGGGGGGCTATTTTGGACAACATGTGGATACGTGCTGGTTCAACGAACAGCATGAGTGGCGGCACCGTGGCCCGCATCGCAAACGTCATCAAGCACCCTAATTACGTGGAGTCCCCGCGGTCGGCCGACATCGCTGTCGTTATCATGAAAGAAGCTTTGAGGATTACCGATTCTATTAATGTCCTGTATATCCCACCTCCTGGAACCAATTTACCTGATGGCATGGAAACTAAGATTGTTAGTTGGGGATTTGAAAATGTAAGTCGTGACTTATTAACTAATAAATAAATGCAAATCTGCAAATTGGAAAAAAGTCCCGCCTACTTTCTTGCACCGCCTTTTTTCCGATTTGAGGTATTAACACTATAATGAACGGGTGGTAAATTGTGTGACGTTCAAAAAAATGTAACTTCCTTTATTAGATTTAATATTTCTTTTTTTTATATGGCAAATGGAAAATATGATAATAAGTGACTGAAAATGCCCTATAAAAGTTGATAGTGCTATTAGATATTTTAGTTAATATATTTTAATAAACTTTTGTTTTATTCGACTTACTTAACTGTGAAAATATTCATTTTGTAGATTTTTCTGATATTTGCATTATATTCTATAGCTGTCACCAAGTGGCCAAATCGAAAACTTGAAGACAATCAAGTTAAATAAACTACCTTTTGCCGAATGTCAGAGCAAATTCGAGAATGTAGAAGAGGTTGCTATAGATGAGGGTAAGCTCCATAACAATTATTAATTGAAAATTAACAACTCAAATACTTTGAGACACTATTATCTATATATTAATATACTAAGCAAAATATTGATACCATTTTTTGTGGAAAATAGCGAGGACGATGGAGTATGCATTTTGGCACAGTTATACTTTAATATAAAAAAAACTTACCATACATTTGACGATATCTATCTTTCTCTAGGCTTATCACTACGATGCGAACGGAATTAGTTTTAGTTCTATATAAATGTGAATTGTAATTGTAATTTCACTTCGATGTCGCTGGACACGGGATAGTACACAAAATCCATCAAGTTGAGATAATATTAACTCACATTAAATAATTCATTTTTAGCTATGCTCTGCGCAGGCGCACCCGGCAGAAGCATCTGCTTAGGAGACTCAGGTGCACCCATGGTCACCGGCACCGTGCTGATCGGTCTTTCCTCATTCCATGAAAACTGCACTGATGAATATCCTGATGTTTTCACTAGAATCGATTCATATACTGATTGGATAATGGAAGTTGCTACTGCTCCAGGACGTTCTTTATCACCTATTAAAATCGTCGATGTGTAAAAATATTCAATTTAGAAAAATCAATATTGTATTGTATTTATAATATTATAATTTAAGCTTTAAATACATAAAATAATCATCCTCATTCTCTAATCACGATTAGGTTAAATTAATGGACTCGACCGAGGATGCAATGAAACAAGAATTTATTATCAAAATATATTTATTTACTTAAAATCTGTTTAATAAGTCCCATCCCTATTTTTTTCTAAATGAGCTTCACAACGTTTTTTTGTTCTAATTTTGTGTAATACAACTGTTCACTTCTAATAACAACGGAGATAAATTTTAAATTAAGGGTTACATGACGTGTAACCCTTAATTTAAAACTTAACGGAACGTGGGAACATTGTAAAGACCATCCGTTCCCATTAAGATACTTTCGTTCTCTACTTTGCAAAATAGGAGCATTGCGTGTAGAGTTGCGAAATTCAAAGCTGCGCTTTGCCGCGTTACCAGAGCCAGTAAATGAAAATATTAAATACTCATCGCCACGAGTTTGAATCGCACCCACAACCGTAGCGCACTTGTGTTACTGCGCCACGTAGACCTCGACAAAGTAAGATTAGTGTAAAAATTTAAGAAATTTCTTCAATATGTCATACTGTATAATATTACATTTGAAAAGATATTTTATCAAATAACAATAATTTTCATTTGAATTACATATATAATTTTCACTGCAGTCAGTACTATATAGGAAAATTATCAATTCAACATACATATTACTTTCAACAACAGATTTCAAGTATTCTTATATCTTTTATAGTTAATTAATAAAATATGTATATGCATGACAATGTCAATGAAATTATTGTTTAAATATATATATATATATATATATATATATATATATATATATATATATATATATATATACAAATACAAATTGTATATATGAAATGGGTAAAAATACTTTAGCTTTATCTTATTATTTCAATATTCAATATACGAATATACAAAAATTAATAAAATTATCTTTATTTCTTTTATTTTAATAATTCATTTGTATGGATCATACATTTTTTGGGCTAGATGGGACATACAACCATTGGGTAAGGCAAGACAGTGTTGAAGGCACGAATATTGCTTCTTATAAAATAACTAACATTTAAATTAAAACTACATACAATTCACTACTTCCTTCTTTCGGTGGTCCCACTATAATTATACACACCCTTAACCATACAGTGTGAACTTAAGGCTTAAATTACACTATCAATTCTTTTAATTGCATATTTTAATGTGTAATGAGCCTTATTATATTACATACATATGTTAATTACATAAAATACAATAATTTTACAGGATTTTCATATATAAAAATAATAAAGTAAATAAGTAAATTTGTAATTTGTAAGTAAATAAGTAAGTCATCATAAAAATATGTATACTGATTATGTAATAACATTTTTAGTCAATTACATGTAAAATTCTGTCAACATTTATATGGCTTAAAGAGTGTTTATCAATTCGCCAACAATCTAAATATCTATTTTAATAAAATATTAATTACATTGTTATACTAAGCTAGTATTTACAATATTTTCTCAAAAATCTTGTTTCGAAGGAGATTCTATATTATTAAAAAAATTAATACAATTAAATGCAGTGCTGTCAGTACATATAATATGTAAAATATTTTAAGTACACATTTCAAGTGATTTTTACATTATTTTGGACGGCAATTGTGGAAAGAAAATGTGAGATTTAACAAGCAACTACAAATAACTAAAATTTTCTATTCTACTTCAACTATAAATTCTTAAAATATAAAAATTTGATATTCAATTAAAGCTATTGGATTGCCTACACTAACTTAATATAGTAAGTACCTGTAAACATCTTCATGAAGACTGAGCGGTGTTATCTAAGTAGATTCGATTTGAGATTTTGATTTACCTGAGGGATAAAAAATAAATTTATAAAAGTTTGTTGTTATTTCAGATTCACGCTTGTGCGAGCGGAATTCTTATTCCGCTCGCCACTTTTCGCCGTATTCTGGAAGTTTCATTTCCTTGAGTGGGAATCGAACCCACTACCTGTTACGTTTATATTCACACTCTTGTACCGTTGACCATTTATAAAAGTTTTTTTTTTCAAAGTTGAATTAAGAATTAATGGCTATAGACAAATGTGAATAAAACATTATTATTGGTTTTTAAGAAGTGATTTTTAATAATTTAAGTAACTTTTACTAATTAGACTACAGACAGTTAATTCTCTCAAGTCCAAAGGGAGTGTGGTTACCTTACGTTTTAAAATAATAAAATGTAAATTAAGAATAAATAAATAAAATCATTTAACGAATTCTCTATTATATTATTTTAACAATTATGCGTAAATTGAGAACAGATTTTCAATGTACCCATAACTTTTTAGAGTTTATTGAGCAGTAGTTATCCTTTTATTGATCAAATGAAATACTATAAAACAGGCACCTTCAGTCCCGTCACGGCACGTCACTCGTGGCGCGCGTCGGGCGGCGTGACGGTGAGCGTGACGGCGGCGCCCGAGCGCTTGATGAGCGCCACGACGTCGGGGTGCGGCAGGCTGCGGACGGGCTGCCCATTGATGGCGAGGATGGTGTCTCCCACATGCAGGAGCCCACAGCGCGCGGCGGGCGAGTTCGGTATCAGTTGTCCTAGATTGAGAATTTACATATTCATTGTGATTTTTATTTACTAAAAAACAAGTATTGACCCTTCACTGTCTATATTACATATAACAAACAAAGA
The DNA here is from genome assembly GCA_917862395.2 of Heliconius sara. NCBI lineage: Eukaryota > Metazoa > Arthropoda > Insecta > Lepidoptera > Nymphalidae > Heliconius > Heliconius sara. Next base: position 18,924,104 of record OU860797.2, on the reverse strand, counting down.
GAAACTAGTGTTAAGACATTTCATATTCAGCTCTCGGGTAAAAGTGATAGTGAAGATGTTTTAGAGTAGCGGGTCTATATAAATCATTACTCCGAATGACATCCAACCCACTACTATTACTAACTATTGTAAATCTTGAAAATTTTATTCTATGCTAGCTGACGTAGAGCCAACCTGAAGGAAATATATTCGGTAAGTATGTTCAGTTGAAATGGAAGATACTGTAAAGAAGTATTGCTGCCGGTAAGGGTTAATGGTGACTTAGCTGAATTGACGATACGGCGTAGCGTCAGTATACTGATGCACGTTTGGCCGTACACAATGCAAAGTCAGCTTAGTTGATCGAATCCGCAATGAAGAGATACACAGAATGGCACGCACTGGTGAGGATGTGACTCTCAAAACACAGTATCGGAGATACTGGAGGATCCATGAGGAACCCCCAGAGGGAAAATATGAAAAGGTTGATGTCAATGGACGAGACGAAAGAGATATGCAGAGAGCATAGCCCTCGGCGCTCCGTTCCCTCTGACTACTTCGCTAGTGGTACAGCATGAAGCTGTATTAGATTACATTCAAACCTGCACACACACTTAGAATATTCGAAGACATCCCACATCCACCTATTTTAGTAAACCTGTATTATTTTCTGACTCAGTTCTTTGTAGATTAATTTAGAAACTCCAACCCTTTTAATTGTGACTTTCTTATAAAATTATGGTTTTTTAATACATCCTAATTGAGTGTTTCTTCTTATAAGACTTTCCTAATACTAATAAAAAAACAGTAATGCAAAAGCTAAAACAAATCGTAGATTTTATGTATTTTCAGGAATTTGGTTATTTTTGATGGTTTTTTTAAATTAACCTCTCTTTTTAAAATCTTCTTTAATATCACTTATGACAGTAATCATTATATAAATAATACAACACTGACCGATAGTACTAGTGGCTTTATTTGTAGAGGATATAACTACGAAGCCGAAGCCCTCCCCCTCGTTTCTTGTTACTGTGACGTCATAGGGCGTTGGAGACCAACCCGCTTGTGTGTCATAATGGACACCGTACCTGAAAATATTAAAGGTAAAAAAATATACAAAGATATTTTAAATTAAGATAATGTTATCATTTCAAAAATAATATTTTCGAATTATTATAAAATTAAAAATTAATGCCATTATGATACAGAAATGGTGTATGCAGCTTTAAATTCCACTAATGTAACAAACCAAAATGTAAAAAATTATTAGCAATTTCTCGACTGACTTAATAATGTGAGGTATTGAATTTTGCCACTAAACTGCTGTAATTGTTCAATTACAAAAAACTTATTGGCATTTTTTTTTGCTTTTTAGCTGGTTTATTAATATTGTCTGTTGAGGGTATAAAAAAATATTATTCACTCCCTTCTCCATTTTACTTTATTATACAACATGAACTTTAATGTAACCAAAAAAAATTATTGTTGTAAAACAAGACACATAAGTTCTCAAATGTAACATTGTTTTTATTAGAAGTAGAAAATCATTACACAAATGACACAACCAAATTAAAACCATGCAATCTTATTATACATGTTAACCAAAAATGAACCTTATCAAATACATATGGTACAAAATGAGACGAACATGGGTAAAGCGTTGGGCGGGTAGAGCGGCGCCGGATGCAGGATGTTGTATGATGTAGTCGGCATGTGGTGGATTGGCTCCGTTCTATATTATGAATGAGGTGTTAATGTTAGCCGGTTAGAGATACAGTAAAAGAATGTGTTATTTAGATGGGTAGTTACAAAATTATTCAACAACAAAAAGGTGAAAACCTTTAAAAGCTTTAAAGGTTACCTTTACCTTTTAAGCTTCGATTAAAATATTAAAACTATGATATGTTTGTTTATGAATGCTTAAGACTAAAAAGATATTAATTTTCACTAAAATATATTAGGATTTTAATATTATTATTTAATTAACGTGATGTAATAATCCGTTTACATAGTTAGCCTAACCCAGTTAAATGAAGTACATATACACATAACAAAAGTTTTTCATTTCGATTCAGTAGTTCCCGAAATCAACCTAACAAACTCTTTACTTTTAAAATATTTATATAGAAGTATAGATTTGTCAACATTATGATTAGCATATTGTGACTTAAAAGTTGTATTAAAATATTAATCCATTCCAATCAACCGTTTACAATACGGTCGGAGAGTCGTGGAAGCACTTGGGAGTAAAATAATCAAAATAAAAGAAAAAACCTAAAATGATATCTGTGCAGCCATTTTCAGCAACTTCAGGGCAACCACGATTCGGCGACAGGTTCTTGTACAATTTTTAAACAATGAACGCTGAACAATATATTTTTTATAAAATATTATTATGTAAGTTATCCTCATATATTTACAATATATTTAATATATATTAATAATTAATTAATATTCCTTACGGCATTAGAGGTTGGTGTGGGTGCGATGCCGGCATGGGGGGCAGACCAAGCGACTGAATATCAGCTCGATTGTGTCTCACGCCAAGTGTTACCTGTTTCATCAGAAAGAACTATTAACAATAGACTTTTTTACCACTTTTCTGGTGACCTTTTTTTGTATTCGTTATCTCAGTTACATTGAGGTAATTTACATCAATTCTAGCTGACTGATTCTTAAAGTTTATATAGACAATTATTAATCTATACTTATAATAAATCTGTAGAAAAGTCGTTTCTGTACATTGAAAATATTTAAAAAAAAATTAGCTAGGGTGTTAAAGGATAACTAACAGAATCCATTTCCAACATTTTTGGAATTTTTGTCTGTTTGTCTGTTTGTCTGTTTGTCTGTTTGTCTGTTTGTCTGTTTGTCTGTTTTCCTGTTTATGTGAACACGCATCACGTCAAAAGTACACAATATATTTAAGCAAGTTTTATACGTAAAAATTACCAGTAAATCAAGGTAACATTTAAAGTTTATTTCATTGTAATAGCTTCACTCTATCAAAAGATATAAGTATTTAAGTTTCCAAGAAGCTTATATTTGAGATAGTAGAACTCGATACTAGAAACGCTATCTATTTTATATTTTAAGTAGGTATGTAGGTAGGTAGGTAGGTGGGTAGGTAGGTAGGTAGGTAGGTAGGTAGGTGGTAGTGTAGAGGGGTCGTTAGTGAGGTAGGTATAGATAAATAGGTGGTAGATGGTATGTATGCATGTATGGATGTATGGATGTATGGATGTATGGATGTATGGATGTATGGATGTATGGATGTATGGATGTATGGATGTGTGGATGTGTGGATGTGTGGATGTGTGGATGTGTGGATGTGTGGATGCATGGATGTATGGATGTATGGATGTATGGATGCATGGATGTATGGATGTATGGATGTATGGATGTATGGATGTATGGAAGTATGGATGTATGGATGTATGGATGTATGGATGTATGGATGTATGGATGTATGGATGTATGGATGTGTGGATGTGTGGATGTGTGGATGTGTGGATGTGTGGATGTATGGATGTATGGATGTATGGATGTATGGATGTATGGATGTATGGATGTATGGATGTATGGATGTATGGATGTATGGATGTATGGATGTATGGATGTATGGATGTATGGATGTATGGATGTATGGATATCTGGATGTATGGATGTATGGATGTATGGATGTATGGATGTATGGATTGGATGTATGGATGTATGGATGTATGGATGTATGGATGTATGGATGTATGGATTGGATGTATGGATGTATGGATGTATGGATGTATGAATGTATTATTATTACCAGTAAAGTATCGATACTAATGTGATATCTATATATTTAATATATTAAATATTTTTTAGTAAGTTTTATAATTCTAATAGAATTAAACAACTTTATAAAATGATTTTTCCTTGCATGCGTTGTAATAATTACAACATAATATATAAGATTTTATATGTTACTTTAATTATTATCTTAAAATAATTTAATGTATTTTGATCAAATTTATTTTCTTAAAAATTAGGAGTGTCCAACAAAGCTATCATTTCTCTATGAAGATATAAATAAATAGTTATAAAGGTCAGGTATTTAATCATTACACCATTCATACATGACGAATATTACAATAAAAACAATTAAGCCGATTGTACCGCTTCCGCACCGCGCTCACGTCTTAGCTCTTTAAATCGCTTAAGTCGTTTCTGAGATCAGCGTCGACTAACAGAAAAACCAAGAAACCGACAAAATTTATAAATACTATTGTTGCTGATTCTATTACTTTGTTAATTGCTCCAATAATAATTTGTTTAATGAAAATCGAAAATGTCATGGTTTTAATAACTTTCACATTAGAAATCATAAGTGCACTGCAAGCATACATTATTTATTACAACAGGAACGTAATTCCCTGTACCGAAACAAACAAATAATTCACAAATTTAAGCGAGTGAAGCCGCGAGCTGGTTGCTGTATTTTATAAAATTTTATTTTGTGATTAAAATAGATGGATCACGTGGTGATGTCAATACGTTTTAATCATTGGCATGTAGGTACGTTATATTAATTTATAGTAGATATATTTCTCAAGAGAACTTAATCAAAACTTTGTATGTAAAAAAATACATGAAATAATCATGTTAGGGAAATATCAAATTAATTTTATGAATCAATCTTAATGTTATATTCGAAACAAATTAATTGTATGTAAATTTATTAATACGTTTCAAGTATGAAAAAAAGAAAAAATGCAATAAAATTGCGTTTCTGCTTTTCTTTCCAATGATTTATATTTCTATATATGTGGGACGTAAATGCGGGAACAGAGCTGCCATCTTAGTACAGAGTAACCTCTAAAATATATATTTACGTATAGTTAAAGAATAAAAAATGTGAAGAGGAATGTGTGATTTCTCTATAGAATATATTATTCTACATTATATCATAAAAAAACAGTACATATAACGGTATCCTCCTGCAGTATAATTATTTTTAATCAACATTTTTGAACTTTTAATTTTGAACATTTTAAATATTTTCGTGCCATTATGATGAAAAACTTGACAATTTTTTAATTTGAAAAAAATAATTTATTAACGATAAGAATGTTGGTAGTTTTTCAAAAGGTATAAGAATTTAAAAAATGTCTAAAATATGCTTTCTTCGCAAGTATTGTAATAACTATTAGTTATTCTATTCACTAAAAAATCACTATAAATATTAAATATGCTCAATTTGTGTTTTTGTCAGCACCACTTTAACTGAAACCATAGTTAATCACTCTATAAAAGCCTAATACAATAAAAAAAATCCTAAAAGTGAAAAAGTTATTTTTCATACAAAATAAATTATATATTATCGTTGATATTAAAATAAAACGCTATTTGTCATTAAACACGCAAACAGGCATAAGCCTATCAAAGGGAAACCGCCGCATACGCCTCATTCCTAAATCGAGTCGTAGGTATTGGCGACAAAGTTCAAAGTTGCTTAACCTTTAGTAATACTTTTGTAGTAGTATGTGTTAACGTTATTGGTATCTATGCGTAACTGCGTCACACGAAATACAGGTATGGATAAACATCGATCGTGAAATGAAAAAAAAGTATCTTGAATAATTTCTTTAGGTATGGGCTTAAAATATTTTATCCTATATATTGCCCCCGTAAAAGGAGCGCTGACGCTTCCATTCTGTATTAATATTAAAGGCCATCGCGGCGCAGAGGCACAAAGTTAGGTTAAGTTATTTAAATCGGTTAAGCCCTTTCTGAGATTATCCTGAACGCACAGATAAACAGACAAATTGACCAAGTTCTATTACATTGTTAAATGTCCGTAATAATAATTTTTCTAATATATCTTCCACGTACAGACACCGATGAGTTAGGATTTTATTGTAAGTAGCGATATTACTATAACTATATATCTATAACTATAACTTAGGTCCTAAAGAGCAAAAGTTTAAAGAAATTAATATATTGACAGTTGCATCTCTCTTATGGGTGGTATGAAAATGCGACTGCGTTGCAAACATACATTATAGGTATATTAAAACACGAATATAATTTTAGTGTATTAAGCAAATAATTCTGTGGTATAAGCGGGCGAAGCCGCGAGCGGGCTGCTAGTATATAATAAGACATTTTTTACAAAATTTACGTAAAACTTTTAAACTCGATTAATTGCATATATTTAGTTTTGTACATTTTACCCGACACTTTAACCTTTTTGAAATACTAAAAACCTTAAAAAACATGTTTAAAAATAAATAATGTAATCGATACAAATAAGATTTAATTATTAGTAAAAAAACTGATAATGAAGCTTAAATCTGACCACAGTGAATAAAATTAAAGCTAATAAATATTATCACTAACCCTGCCTCTCGTCGCCGCTTGACACATGAAGGCGACAGCTCGCGCGTGAGTGGCGCCCACCAGCGACACGCCGTCCACTGATGTTAGAAGGTCACCCGGACGGAGGAAACCGTCGGCCGGACCACCTGGGAATGGTATTCTTATTGTTGGATACAGTATCCTTAGTTTAGGTCATGGTTTCATAGTCAATTTACAGTCAAACGCCGCCTGATATATGTACAATAAAAGCAATACAAACGTACCAGGTACGACATGTCCCACAGCAACTCGGCTGCCGTCTTCAGTACCACCCACTATACGAAACCCGAATCCAGCTGAGCTCCTTAGTAAAGTGACTCGAACGTCTGCTTCTGGGTCACTTGGTGTTGGTGCTTCTACCTGTGAACAAAGAGAGATAAGACAAGAAAATAAAAATTGTTTTAAGTTAGATAATGTTTTGTAGTAAAATTATCCATTGAGAGACTTGCTCGCCAACTTGCTTAAATGGCGGAACTAAACGACATTCTTTACTTGTTATCAGAGCGAGAAAATAAAAATATTAAATATTTACCAGTCGGGTTTACATTGGCATGCTTGTGCCCTTGCGCCAGGGGTGGGCTCTGACAACGAAACTGAACACTAACTTTTCTATCACTTAAAAACATACACGAAAAAAAATAATCAAAGTGACATCACAATTTTTTCTACGTCTACGTATCGTTGTATGGTGCAACCATACATTGCAAAACCACATCATTCGGCATTTGGTATTTTATTTAAATTTCATACTTGAATCAATAAGTTACTTCGCATAGGATCATCGAAGCAACCGCGCGTGCTCTTACTGTTATCCTTTTTCTATATACTTTATCAATAATAACAATTAGTTTATCAAATTAATAATGTAATACTTACAATCGATACGCTCGTAAAATATAAATATGGTCAAAAAAATATTAAAATGATTTCACTTACTCTCCTACAAATATATAACTTGGCATATTTACTTTACCTGTGGATAGTTGGCGACGTATAAGCCAGGTTGGGGGTCACCCTCATAGGGGGAGTGAACTGGAGAATGAATGTGTCTGGGCGGGGATGGCTCACGTAATCTGCATACAAAATACATTTTTATATAATAGAACAATATCTGCACATAATGGAATAAAATTGTAACTATGCTATCTTTACATAGGAGACATGAGAAAACCTTTTATTGGGACCATCTAGCAATGTAATATTTATATGATTTCTAATACTTATGTCTGTTTCTATGCGCGTTTGTGGACGTTAATTTCAGAAACGGCTGAACCGATTTAAATGCAGTTTACACTGTATGTATTTTGGCAAGCTTCCCTTAACAGTTAGTGCTTGTTTTACTTAAATTGTTTCATAAATGAAAAAGTTCTGCCAATATAAATTATTTTGGTCAAAACATTGGTACACCATAACTGTTTTATTTAATTGGCTGAAACTATTGTTATTAGGTACACAACAGTAAATCAGATTGGCAAATAAATAATTGTGTGGTTCAAGCGCGCGAAGTCGCCAGTTTAAAATAAATATTAAGGAGCTTGAGATTACAAGTCATGTAATTATAGTACCATAAAATCTATCTAAATAATTTTTCATTTAACTTTAAATCAAAGTCTATAAAAACAAAACATAAAAAACTTTTTTCTTCATTACTACAGTGTTCATTTATTATATAAAAGTATTAATTTTTCAATTAATTGAAGTCATTATAATAATAAATGTAAGAGCGATTTTTTTGCAGTTCAATAAAATAAGCACTAAATATTTTACTACTGAGCCATTTCTACTATCTAGCTGGTCATTTATAAAATATACACACACACACACATTCACATTTAACTTACTTAGTATAAATTACTATTGTGATAGGTTTGTACGTCTTCAGATAGCTTTAAACAATTTTAGTAAAATATTATAAGTGTTGTATGTATGCAATAGTTATATTAATAAAATTTCTGAATGAATATAAATTCATATTCAGAATTTTTGAATTGTCAATTTCTGTCAATACTTGTACTACGACTTAATTTGACGATTTTTTAATATCAAATGATTAACCTGTTCTCTAAAATTACTACCTCAGACCTGAGGACTGGCAAACAACTCAGCGGGATAGTTTTTTTAGTTTAAAGATCTATAATTATTTAATAGTGTAATTATCAAATTTGTCATTCAATATATTATAAATGATATCATAAATCAATTCGAAAAGTCCCGAAAAAACGAAATGAGTTTATTTGAGAAATCTAAATGGGCTAAGTTAATTACAATATAGTGCGGTGTTATATTCCGCTATTAATTTATTAACTAATCGAGGGTGTCGTTTCCCAGAGATACAAACTTGTGACTTATGTGCGACGGTTGGGGTTCGCTGCCTATTCGGCGGAATAAAACATTTAATATTTTTATTTTTTTGTTCTGGCGAGTTGAAGGCAAAGCACGGTGTTGAGTTTTGACACTCAAAACTTTTGCCTCGTTAACTCGTAGGAAAATGAGGATTGGAATGTCTGAACTAAGCATAGAGCTGTCAAATGAATGACATATTATCACATTACTATTATAGCATTTATAAATGTTATGGGTAATTAATACCTGAGAGGAGATCCTTTAATCCTGCTATTAGAAGAGTTATTAGAAGGAGATTGACTTTGTAGGCGAGTTGAAGGTGAATTGTTTAAAAGCCTATCCGTTGCACTGTTGTTCGATGGGGAGTGACTTCTCATGCGACCTAGAAAATATTAAGTTACTTTAAAAATAAATCTTTGTCTTTTGTTATTTTAGCTGTTTTTTTATTATTTTAATTCGAGTCCAGTCGTGGCACAGGGGCTCAAGCGGCTGACTGTAAAATAATAAATAAACATAATAAAAAAATTATTACCAGTAGAATTTGAAGGTGAATGCGGTCTTATTCTACTTGTAGAGGGCGATTGTCTTGAAAGTCCTCCCACAGCAGCTGTGCTTGGAGAATGAAGCATGCCATCTTCTGGGAAACCTGAGTAATATAAATATATAAAAACTTAATTAAGAATTTTAATAATTAAATTTGATTATTATTAATAATCTGTTATTTATTTTAATATCATGTTTGTTTTTATTATTAAGCTTTTTATAACAAAAAAGTAAACTTCTGGGTTATCTTCTTTCCCCCTCCAGCCCATTATTCTCTCGTATATATTCTGCCCATATACTCGGGTTATTTCCCATTCCATTTTTACTTATTTTCATCTCACTTTTGTAGAGGCCAGTTGTGGCGCAGCGGCACGAAATGTGACTGTAAAATCAACTGGTTGTGGGTTCGATTCCCACTCGAAGAGATGAAATATTTACTTAAATTTACATTTCTATTTCTTCGCTCTGGTGTCGAGGCAAAGCGAGGCGTTGAGTTTTGTCACTCAACACGCAATGCCTCCAGAATTCGGCAGAAAGTGGGGAACGGAGTGTCTTTACCCTAGGTTCCCTCTACCTACCGTGCTGTGTGCGGGATGAAGCGTGAAACTGACTTTTGGTTACTTTTAGTCCAATTTCGTACATTATTAATGTAATGAACGTAACTGATCTGATGAATGGATGTAACTGATCCCTATTTGTCAATGCATTAAGATTTAAATATAATACCACCGAATATACTGTCAACTTACCGCCGTTATCGCTACTATCAGCTACACTTGCATTACCCCTCCAATAGGCAGCATTCATATCAACATGTACAGTGGGAGTAGGGACTTCCCCCCAGTTGTTATTCCACCTTTCGCCGTCCCACCCGTTATTATCTACTCTACCATCTATCCTGCCTATATATTCTGTATTATTTCCATCCCACTTTTGGTTGCTTTCAGTCCAATTTCGCACATTATTTGAGTTGTCAAGCCATGGTTGCTGCCATTGGTTGTCTTGATTCCAGGTTACGGGAAGGGTTAGTCTGGCTCCAGGTGTACTGCTTCTTCGCCTTCTTTCCATTATTGTTTCTCTGTTTTCTCTATTTTCTCTGTTCTTGTGTTCTGGTACTGCGTAGGTTGCTTCTACTATTGTTTTATGTTTGTTTATGATGTGAATAATGGAATATATGAAACAATAAAAAATATATCCAAATTAGTTTTTTTTTTAAATAGCATAAATATGAATATATGTCAAATGAGCTTATAACATTTATACTAAATTATTTTATTATTACTTATGATTGATATTTAAAGTAACGTTAAATTACTCCTATAAAAATGACTATAAATTTACACAAAAACACTTTCATTACAAAAAAAAGAGACTAATCTGCTATTACTAACCGGAATCCATTTCGTTTTGTCGATCTCGTACATTGTTGTCAGTACTGTGCGTGGGCATTGACCGTAGTTGTTCAGCTGTTGGCGTTTTACTTCTACCCAATTGACTATTGGTTGCTGCTACAAAAAATAAAAAATGTATGTAAAAACTAAAGAAATATACGCATGGTGTATCTGGCATACAGCAGAGTAAGCAGAGGGCACCTAGTTAATTAAAATATGTTCACAGCCATCTGTACCGTTGCGCCACAACGGTTTTAATCATAATATTATATAGTATACATAGAAGAAAGTATAATATAGAAGAAGTGAAAAGCTTCACGCTATATTGGGCACGCTTGTGCCTCTGCTCCACGATTGGCTTCAACGAAGTAAATACTTTGACAACAATGGAAAATTAAAGTCAGTGGTGACGCAGGGCAAGGATGTGACTGTAAACGCGATGGATTGTTGGTGGTGGGTGGAGAAATTTAATATATAATATTTTCATTTATTTGCTCTGGTGACGAGGCAAAGCGACTGAGTTCCGCCGCTTAGATTCGGTGGAAAGTGGGGAGAGTGGAATGTCTTAACACTAGGCTTCCTTTGTTTACCCAGCTGCATAAAGGATACGTGAAATCGAAAAAATATTTAGGAAATTTTAATAAAAAAATAAATTAAATTAAATTAGCTTCACGCTATATCCCGCACACGGCAGGGTAGGCAGAGGGAACCTAGTGTTAAGACACTCCGTTCCCCACTTTCTGCTGAATTTTGGAGGCATTGCGTGGGGAGTGGCAGAACGCAACGCCGCGCTATGCCTCGACACCCGAGCGAAGAAATGGAAATATAAATTTAAGTAAATATTTCATCTCCTCGAGTGGGGATCGAACCCCTAACCAGTAGGTTTTACAGTCACACTTTGTGCCACTGCGCCACGACTGGCCTCAGAAATTTTAATAAATTTTTACTAAATCAAATTTTAGTATAATTATATCACAGGTTACCTATAATGTAACGAGATTAACAAAACTTACTAGTAGTCGGTTGTACGCGGGTAGCAGACCTGCTTCTCGGTGCTCTCGCTGTAGTATTTCTCCGCCATACCCGTAGCGTTGTTTCAGACATGGCTGGACAGTCTTTTAAAACCTGTCAGTAAATTGCAATGGTTATTTTGTATTTATTTGATCTATATTCATATTAAAAAGCCGAATAGTTAGGTTGAACGCGCTAATCTCGAGAAAAATAATACAAAACATATTTTCGCATTGAATAGTCTGTATATCAAAGAGTATACAGAGTGGAAGTGTCAGCACCACTTTAAATGAAACCATAGTTTTAACTACTCCATAAAACTTGGTATTTAGGCGTGTCCAAGAAGTATTTTGTCTTTTAACAAATAGTGTCAAATAATAAAATGCTTAAGAATTTTCCAAAATCTTTATTAATATAATTAATATTATTAAACTTTTTTTTAACTTACTTGAACAACATGTTGATGTGGCGCGTGTCTTACATCCGTGTCTCCTATTTGTAATAGAAGATCTCCTTCACATAAGCCAGCACATCTACTACGATCTAATACCTTAAATTAGATAATAGAATCTAATAATAATTGACGTTATATTTTTTATTTTATAAAAAAATCTTGCTTATATTTTGTATATTTAAAACATACAAATATTTATTTATTGAAATAAACTTCAAAAAAGTAATTATTATACAATAAATATCATATAAGAAAATGAATGAATGAATACAATGAATATAATAAAAATGGTTACTCGAAAAAAATTGAAGAAAAAACCAAATTCAATAAAATACTGCTCTTTATGTTGAAAACTTATAATATATAAACTTATATATTATTATCATCAAAACGACGATATAGCTTTAGTTATAATAAATTTTAATGTGGAATTACACTTTACAAATCTTAGCAAATCATTTCAAATTACCTTTTTCACTTTCTGTCCGTGCACACTATCAGCAATAGTGAAACCAAAGCCTGCGGCACCTCTTCTCAATATGAGAGTTAACTCCCGTCCAGGCTCACTTGCTGTATTATCATTGTTTCGTGAGGCACGTGGATGTTCTGAAAAAAATATAATAAAATGTGGAGCAAATTAAGAAAAAAAGACCATCATAGCACAGCGGAACATACAGTTGTGGGTTGCATTCCTGCTCAGGAGAATTAATATTTCTTTCTTTAAGTTTTCCACTTTCCGCCTTAGCTTGAGCATTGTATGCTGAGTCCTACACTCAACTCTTTGTCATTATAGAAAGAGAAAATATATTTCACACGCTCCCGAGTGACCGCGAACGATTTTAATTTTATGACTTGGGATGGTGAGGCGAAGTTTCTGTATGACTATCACAGTTAATTTTTATTATACCTAAATGCATAGTGTTCGCTGCTACCAAGAATGATATAAAAGTGGTCCTTGATCAAGAAAAAGTTGGGAACCCCTGGTCTAGATCGATCGACCTGGACGCTTACCGCCCTTTTTCGAGCTGTGTAGCGTTGGTGTAGAGTTATTTTTACATCAAGTTTGACAAAGATGCGAGACATAGCATATTGAGCGGCAAAATACTCCTCTCTTTATCTTAACAAGTGAATATCGAATCCACAACCGTCACGTTTACTACAATCAAACTGTCTTATGCGCCATATTTATTTGTGACAGTACTCTCGATCATTAAGTCTTACCCGCGGCTAAACTCAGTAAATGATCAGCAGACGGACATCTTGGAGGCACTTGATTCTCACTGGTTGTTGCTAGTTCATCCAGATCGAATGACCTGGACATCAACCGCCTTTGTGTGGGACTGTGCGGTGTTGGTGTATCTGGTTCATCTTGCCCTTGGGCATCCGTGTTTGGCGAGTCAAGATTGAATCTGGTGGGGAAAAGAGGTGTGGTAAGTAAAAATATTTATAACTAATAGCTACGATTTATTCAGTGTCAGAAAGTATATTATTATTGATATAATTTATTTATCAATAAGCCCAATGAAAAAAATACTAACACTAACTGTTAAGGGGAGTTGGTCAAAATATAACACTGCATTTATATTGTTTAAACTGTTGCTGATAAGCATGCAGAATCAAAGACAAACTGACGAAAATTTTAAAAATGTTTTGTATTGGTTTCATTACTTTGAAAAATGGGCCCAATAATACATTTTCTTACATATCTCCATGTACAGACAGCAATCAGTTCATTTCAATTATATGTGTAGGCAATGTATTAATAATTTGAACATACAAAAAAACTTACTATAAAAGTGGTATATATAACTTATTAAATTTAAGGTTAAATTCTTTTTTTATAGGTATACTACATAACATTTATTCTCCAAATCATGTTTACAATTATTAATAAAAAAAAAATAATTCTTTTTTTATCCATATATGTCTAAACATAAAAGTTTTATATACTAAATACAAATTGGTATTCACTACCTCGTTCTCAAAGCTCTGGTAAGTTGCTGCAAAGCGACTGCTCCAGGTGTGGGCGGAGATGTAGTATCCACTGCTAAAGTACTTAAAACTCTTGTGTTTGGATCCTCTGAATCGAAGGACAGTGGGTAACCTGTTGAGAAAAACAGTTTTTGGTTAACTTTTTCTAAGCTTCACGTTTGTATTTCCCATATAGTAGGATAGGCTTCTGCCATAATAATCACTAGGTAATTTCTACCCGCTATATGCGTATTAAGACACTACTTTCCCCACTCACCGCTGAATACTTGGGGCTTTGCATGTTGAAAATTATTTGTTTCCCCCAATTGGAATCGAACTCTCAACTGTCATGAATACGCTCCAATGTTGTGCTATTGCATTACGACGGCCTAATAATTTCTATTATTATAGAATAGTTTAAAATTTTATACTAAAATCAGACAAATCTTGTTAAGCCCTATTATAAGCATACTTTATATACACACCTCGTACAAAATGCAGTGTAGCTTCAGTACCAGGTGCAATAGATTGAAATATTTGGGCTATCTGGGCGTGGGATAAACCACGTACTTCTTTATTACCCACTCCCACTATAACATCACCAGGGCGAAGAAAACCTGAAATGTAAGAAAATATAAATGGGTCAAGAATAGTTTACAATTAATACTTTGATAGAAATATTTTAGTTTTCGGTAACTCTTTCACACTTCACAAGAACTTATAAAAATCCATTTGAATACAGAATAATTAACTGGTACATTAATAGGTAATGTAAGCATTATATTTAAGTTAAATTATCAATTTTTCGCTCTGGTATACAAAATGTGATGTTCTGTTCTGTTCGCCATTCTGCATCCAATCCAATGCATGCCTTGAAATGGTGGGCGAATGTTTGGAAGATAGTTTTTTAACACTAGGTTCCATTTGCCTGGATAGGCATAAAGAAAGATTGCTTTATGCGGGATTCAGCATGAGGTATAAAAAATATAAGTATAGTTACCGTCAATCCATGCAGGGCTATGAGGCACTATACTACGAATCTGTAGAAAACCATCTGTCTCTGGTACACCTTCTGTACCTATGAGAGTGAACCCTAAGCCCTATAACAAAAAAATAATAATGGTTTTATTTTCTGCTTAGTTATTATACTGGTAATGATGGAAAGCGCGACGTTGGGCTCTTCCATTCTACACGCAATACCTCGACAATTCAGAAGAAATTAAAGAATAGAATTGTGTTAATGGGAATTGTGTCTTAACACTAAGTTCCCAGGTTCCCTCTGCCTACCCTGTTATATGCAAGATAATATAAAATAAATAAAAATAAAAGAACTTTTGTTAAAAAGTAGAATTATGTTAAAGTACACCAAAAGAAATAAATAAGATATATATAAATTTAATAACAATAAATAATATTTAGCCTCAGTCACTATCAAAAGTAAAATAATTTCTCACCTGTGTACTTTTAGTTAAATTCACTGTAAAAGGCTCTCCTCTTAGTTTGCCTGCAGGTGGTGGTCCATTTGTTTGGTTGTTATTTCCATTCTCAGCAGCCATTTTCTCAGCTTGATAAAAAATATATTTATATTATATTTTAATAATATTTTCAATTATAAAGCATCAATTATATATAAATTTAAAACTGAAAACGTTGAAGATCCAGTAGGATAATTTTTTTCGAAATATATAAAAGTTGTAACATAATCATAGTGAGAATTAGTAACAGTTTATTTGTGTTGTTAGTGTCCTGACAGTGATTTCTGCAAATTTAAAATTATGATATTATTTTTATACATTTTCCTCACTTGTTTAAATAGAAGAACAATTTTTTAAACACTTTTTATTTCCTTCCTACCTCTTAACCGTCGAGCCTGCAGCACAGGATTTTCATACTGAGTTCTTCTATTTATATGATCAACATAATATGAACCATATCTCTCATCAGTGACCCTCTCCCAACCATAAGGCAGTTCATCTTCTCCACATTCACCAAGGGAATGCTTTCTAACTCTAGCCAGTCTTGGGTCGAGCCAGTGTGATGTACCGGTGTTGTAGCTGAAAATAATGGAGAATATGTGAGTTTTATTATTAGAAGCTGCAAGTTGTAATTTTGTCTATGTGACATTTATGTATAACATAAAATGCTATATTTTTCCTTATGACATGAAATTTGAGAAATTTTTGGTACCTACCTACGCTCCTCAGTGGTAGTAGTAAATTTATATTATGTTATCTATATAATAATATTACAATAGAGTGGTGTCACATCTTCATAGAAACAAACTATAGTTAAAACATGATAAAATATATACTGAAGTTTTTGAGGTTTGCCATCTAATATTAAGAAATTTAAAGAAATGTCCACAGCTTTACCTGTGATTGGGTCAGGCACAGTGAATATGTTATGTGTCATACACAACTCTAAGTATTTTCATTTGACTGAGAAAAGCCACAGGTCAAAGTTAGTATAAATCAACTAATTATAGAACTTGAACAAAATATTTACTATTAGATAGACATAGTGTATGTAGATATATGTATTGATGTATTTAACTTCATAAAATTATTTCATATATTATTTGTAATTGAGTTATGAAAAAGGCAATTATGTAATATTCAGAAACTAGCTCAGATTATATTTATTCTGCAATTTAAAATAATAAAAATATGTAAATGAACGCACACATTGAACAGTAATTGAACTTTGCTGTAGTTACAAGTTTCAACCTTAACCCACTAACCTAATAGACCATAAGGACCGAATTTAATTACACATGCATATATAAACACAGTATTAATTTTGATATGACTTCAAAAGTTAATTCTTTTGGCATCACATTAGTATTCTACATATAGTAGGCAGAGGGAATCTAGTGTTAGGATACCACATTTTCCATTATTTGCTAAAATTTTGGACTCACATTGCATTGCGTGTAGAGTAGAAGAATTTAATGTCTCAATAACAGAGCAAAGAAAATAAAAATAGTTAATTTTTTTGAGTGGGAATCAAACCCACAACTTATTGTTTACAGCCACAATTTGCAACATTTTATAACTTATCTAGTAATAACATTTTTATTTCAAGACATTATTATGTCACTTTGCCTCTGTAGCAAAATGGAAATAAGTAGCAATGGGTTACATTGAAACATGTAACATAATGTAATATAGCTAATAGCCATCCTTGATAAATGGACTATGTGGCAATCAGAATTATTTAATTTGAATAAGTACTTCCCGAGATAACACATTCAAGCTAAAATTTTTCCAGCTGTATGATATTAATATAGATTCAAATAGATCTTTCAAACACTTAACAAACTTTACTCATTTCAATATAAAACTTACAATTTTACTATTTATTATGGAATGGTAGCTATTTTCCATGATTTTCAAACAGTCTAGTTCCATACATTTTAAATTCTATTTATTCTTTAAATAGAAAAATATCACTACCTTTTGTCTTTTCTCTTCTTACCGTAGCACATAAGCATTTTTATAAGAAATTATAATTAAAATACAATTAGAACTATCAGAACACAAGGTTTACATCAGAATTCTGTACAATCTGAGTTTTTTTTCTTTAAGTATATTTATTTTTAGATCAACTCTTGTTTACTTTAATATATGAAAACACACAATGTGTTCTGCTTTGCATCATTAACACTGTACAATTTTCTACTGATTGAATTGGTAATTATGAATAAATTAGTTTTTTCTTTAAATATAATTTTCACTTTTCACACAACATAAAGCAATATATTACAAACAACATTAATAATTCATATTATGTAAATGCATTTTTTACTTAAATTTATTTATTATTGAGTACTTACTCTATAAAATATCTTTCTCCAGTGGGTGTAAAAGCCTCTTCCCACATAGGTGGTAGAGGACCAAGATTATAGTCATTTTCATTTTCTCTTTTATGATTGGCATCACCAACTCTTACACCAACTACTGAACCTCCAACAGTTCCTGCAGTTCCAGAGCTATGAGTGGATATCCCAGCTGAAGACAGTCTATCAGAATCTGCAGAGCTCTGAGCCATTGCTTTATACTACACTGTATTAGCAAAACACATTCTATAACAAAAACCACTGATCACTATACTTAACATCCAACAACCTATCAACTTAACATTATTATTAGCAACTCCACATTCCTGTTGGCTTATTCATCGGTACTACAGGTATTCCATAAAAACAAAACAATAGTGCCAAGCCACTGACCATCTATGAGTCATTTTGGGTTCTGATGCCTCTTCTGTCAGGTATATATTTATTAATTTTTACACAACAAACACTTCCACGTAGCTATTGTAACTGGATTTACATTAATTTGCAGCTTACTTGTGTTATAGGTATAGATACTTAGCTCGCTACGCTATGTATTGCCTTAATTAACGCCCGATGTGGCTGCATTATGCACTGCAGGTGCATCGTAATCGTAACGAATTATTATATCGGAAACATCACATATTTCAAGTAGCAGTCATGGTTGTAACGGTAACTTAGATAACATATATTGAAAGCCAATGCTTCAACATGCTAATTAGATAACAAGTTCGCTTTCTCACATAAACAGGTAAATTCTTAACTTTTTGAAAGTAGGTGCAACAAGTTGATGTTTAATTGAATCGTTGTGAATAGGTCGTTAGGCCTGGCATGTGGCAGTGTTGCCACTATAAAAAATATTCCTAAAAATATCTAAAAAATTATAACATATAAGTAAAAACAGACTTACAATTGTAACTGCACATATACTGCATATAAATAAATAATGAACACATAATAAATGTTAATAAAGTAGAGTGTAAGCATCCAATTATATAATATACATTTTTTTACAGCTTCACGCTGTATCCTGCATACAACCGCGTAGGCAGAAGGAACCTAGTGTTAAGACACTCCGATCTCCATTTTACGCCAAATTACAGAGGCATTGCGAATTAAGGGGGACTCCATGCTGCGCTTTGCCTTGCTAGCAAAACAAAAACATGGAATTATTATACATAATAATTATTATTTATTAATAATTTCATTCATAAACCGTTGCTTTTACAGTCAAAGATTGTGCCACTGCACCACGACGGCCTCAATGTATTTATTAGAGACAATATATTTGTTTGTTCTTGATTCTAATTTCATTTGCAGCGTAGTCCTGGTGAGTCGTTAAGTAAATATTCTGAGTACGTGTGACGAAAAATTTGTTATAACCGAAAACAGTACGGTACCCAATGAAAGATGAAAAAATTAAAACGAAGAAACGATATTCCACGTCCACTTTACACTGCCCAGGTGACAAAAGATAAAATAAAGTCGATTTTTTTTTTCTGATACTTATATTTAAATAAGAAACCATATTAGGAAGATATAAAAAATATTTTTTGGGCCTCGAAGTCTCATAATAACGTTTGAAGTATTTTTACATTTTTGAAGTATTATTCCATACTTTTTTTATTATTAGAAAACGTTAAATTTAATTTATTCTAAACAAGTCATTTTTTTTCATAACAGACACTTTAAAAAAAAATTATTAAATAGCATTCTCTCTTGACAGACGATAATTCTTAGCTTGAGTAGCGGAAATTTGTTCAAATCTCCCTACAGAGATGCTAACAATATAAATAAGTTGTAACAAGCGTACAAAAATTTCGACGTGATGAGAACGTATGGCTTAGTGGTCAGAGCGCCTGGTCGGTTTCCAGGAGGCGCGGGTTCGAATCCTGCTGCCTTCAAATTTATATATGTT
Organism: Heliconius sara; assembly: GCA_917862395.2. NCBI lineage: Eukaryota > Metazoa > Arthropoda > Insecta > Lepidoptera > Nymphalidae > Heliconius > Heliconius sara. The sequence continues at coordinate 18,904,266 of OU860797.2, read as the reverse complement.
TTCTAAACAAGTAACGTTTGAAGTGTTTTTTAATTGTTATGAAACTGCTTAGAATACATCAGAAGCTTTTAAACAGTAAATTTAATTTAATAGCATACGAATTTGTTGTCACATATTGTATGCCAACAGCCATTAATTTTATAAATTATTATTATTATATACTATCCATATTACTAATTTATAATTCTGAATTTAAATTTTAAATGTAAAGGCCAAAATTCTTAGTTTCTAAAATATAGTTTATAATATTGGTACCCCTCATGATCTATTTATTTTTTTGTGTCAGCACCCCATCCCACTGAGGCCAGTCGTGGTGCTGAGGCACAAAATGTGACTTTAAAATCAAATTTGAAGGAAGTGAAATATTTATTTACTTTTATATTTTCATTTCTTCGCTCTGGTGTCGAGAGCAAAGCGCGGTGCTGAGTTCCGCCACTCAACACGCAATAATACCCCAAGAACTCGCCGGAAAGTGGGGAAGGGAGTGTCTTAACACTAGGTTCCGTTTGCCTACCCTGCTGTGTGCGGGATACAGCGTGAAGTAGATTGAATTTTAATTTAATTTAATCCCGCATGTAATAGGCAAAATTGGGTGGCCAGGCCTAGTTCTGCTACTCTCCGCTCCCCACTTTCCAAATTCTGTAGACTTAAAGTAATTTTTTTTTACATTTTTAAAGCATTATTCAGCACTTACGAATTTTTTTATCTGAGGCCGTTAACATATGAAAGGTCAGTTTATACTAAGAGTTGATAACAAAAATAAGCCATTGGTTTCATTAATAAGTTAACAATTAAATAACGAATCTATGAACTACATGTGTAGTACAAGCAAAATTTTATGTGTATGCTACATATTTTATGCCCCTTATAGCCTAAGCCCAGTGCATAAATCTGCATGTATCTGTTTTATTTATGTAATTATTTTATTAGAATGATACATGATATGATAGTGTATAGAAAATAGATTATTGCAGGGTTACCTAGAAGAAGCGTGACACAATCACCTCTAATTAAATTTACGGTAATACACATTTTTATTGAAAAATCACACACTCATATGTCATTTAGGGTTCCGTAATTTTTAAGGAAAATACATTTATAAGATCACTCTGTTGTCCGACTGTCGAGACCCTTTATCTTACCTCAGCTTTAAAAGGGGGCAAAATTTGGTATTGAGGCCGCTAGTTCCAGTGAGGTATCAGATGAAAGAGCTCTTTCTAAGCAAAGCCTGAATTTCAGAAAAACTTGAGAACTCCAACTTTTGTACGGAACCCTCAGTGTCAATGAATTTTTGGTATTGTAACTGTCAGCGATAACCATGTACCGTATTTTGTCCGCTTCACTGTTTAAAGGAATGTCACTGTATTTTTGATTAATTTCTTGGCGAAATAATAACATAAATGTACACGTTTGAAGTGATTCACATTGAATACAAGTACTTTTTCGCTCCTGTCGCACAAAAAATCTTAATTTTTAAAAGTCAGTTTATAATCAAAATTAATTCAAATACTTCACTCCGAAACGAAATGGGTTTTAAAACATCTCATTTGGCCATTTGCATTTTTATTGCATTTAGAAATAATGCATCGAGAATAATTATATTTACTTTATACCGCGCCGCAAAATATTTATCTACAGTGAGGTCCCGGGAATCTTCATTTTCTTTTCTTATTTCAAAAACTAAGAAAGGAGAATCGATCATTTAAATCCTAGTAATACAATGTAAACCTACTTAAAAAAGTTTCAATTGATTAAAATTGAAAAAAGTCATTTTAAATGTTAAAGGTTTTAAAGTTGACGAGGGAGTGAGTGCTGCTTTTAAGTAAGTTTAAGACGCTGATATTAGTTAGAAAATTGTGGAAAAATATCCTTTATTAGGTTTTGACTTGGAGTAGCCGTGTTGGGATATTGAAAAAAATTAAGAATAATTTATAGTCAGTCGATCTTTGAAAGTTTCTTTCAATATAATGGCATTAGATCCCATTGCTTACATCTGCAGGGATCTGTTTTTTTTTACATGAAACTTATATTTAAGAATGATAAATGATAGTAGAATTACACTAGGGTTACCTAGAAGAATTCTGTTTCTGTTTTTGGAGAAAATTGCATTCGTAGGTTTTTTATGTGGATCCTACATCATTTAAAAGAAAATCGCATAAGGAATTGGAAAAACATTGGTTGTCAGCTCCCAGTCTGCCGCATGCCCAGGTTGCCTGGTTTAAACAGGTCACTTAATGTTAATAATTTGTACTCATGTGTTTTTTTAACGAATTAAACCTTTTTTTCTCAACTCTATAACACGTGGTTGCGTGGAAAATAACTGCCGTCAACAAAGGTTGCTGTCATTTGAAATATTTTATTTCATCATATTACGGTTCAGTTTGACTATGAGAATAGACGATGAAATGCGTGGTCTTATGTTTTAAAGTAAAATATTATATAATAGAAGGTCAATCTTAAAATCAATGTTTATTCTAACTGTTCATCTGTTAAATGATAATCAGCTTCACGTTGTATCCCGCACACTGCAGGGTAGGCAGAGGGAACGTAGTGAAAGACAATCCGTTCCCCACTTTCTGCCGAATTCCGGAGGCATTGCGTGTTAAGTGGCAGAACTCAACGCCGCACTTTGCCTCGACACCAGAGCGAAGAAATGGAAATATAAATTTAAGTAAATATTTCATCTCCTCGAGTGGGATCGAACCCACAACCAGTCGGTTTACAGTCACACTTTGTGCCGCTGCGCCACGACCGGCCTCTATAATTAATATGATTAAAACGATAATTTTAATCATATTAAGTACATACAGAAAACTATTTCTGAATCTATCATGGATTGATTAGAGATAGAGATTAGAGAACAGATTTAGTAAAAATCTGTTCTCTAAATACTAATTATTACTACTAAAATAAATGTTTACACACATCGATCTACTCTCTCTACCTCGGGATCTCGACTTATAATGCGAAACCGTATGTACGGTTAGCTCAACTTAAGTCAAGTATCTATGTAGGTACATATCTTAAGTTGAGCTTGCTAGAAACTCAACTTAAGTTCATTGTGTCATAATTCGAGGCAAGTGAAAAATTATTGCAAGATTTACGCGTTCCAAAATACAGTACAGTCATTTCCCTCCGAGCCACCTAATATTTACATTAAAGCTTGTGAAGTGTGTTTAGTCACGTATCTTCTCTGGCTCTGTTAACACCACCTGAGCTGCATTTTATAGCGGACAATAAAAAAAATTATTTCAAACGATATTGGATTACAAAACGCTTGGACATTCGCGCGCTTTCCCGCAAGTTCCCGCCAACGAATCTACTTTTGTAAATTCGAAGTAAGTGCCATAAACTAAAAATACAATATATTATTAAATTTCTGGTTCTATTAAATAAAAACAAAAATATTAAGTAAAATAGATTTTCTTACACAATAATAACAAGTGCTCTATCTAAGGATAACGTGGAAACGACAAGGCTCCACTACAAATAGTTGGTACTCATTCAAAACACCGATTCTTACGTAGAAAACATTAAATCGATCTTGGCAGAACAGCTGGATTTATAACGATTAAAGTAAATATAGTTTAGGTTCAAACTCTGTCGAGAATGTCAACATATTATGTAATCAGTAGTGAAACCCTGCTATTTTAGTGTTAGTCCGGAATTCGTTATTATAAAAGTACCTAACACTCGTGATTCCACATTCTACACGTAGGTTGAATTATTAATAATCTGTGGCCACGGGCTAGGTACAGTAAAATATTTTAAATGTAGCGTTTTTTTTTAAATATATTTTTATTAACAAAACTATACTTGATTAATCCGGTTAATATATTTTCAATTAAAACATGTAAAGATATAATTAAATAAACTTCCGCCTCCATTTGTACAGTGTTTAATGACAATGTTGATCGAAATTAAGATAGCATAGAGTTACGTATTTATATTCATGTGTTTTCAAATTCAAATTGATATACGTATGTCTAAATATAGTAAAAAAGTTGCAAAATTTTCTTGACTTAGATTTGAACTGATCGTTTTATGTAATTTCTTTTTGAATTTTTGTTAGTTACAATTCTGTGATGGATACTTGACTATTTTGGGATGGACACGGACCTCCCAGCCTCCACCCATTTCTACGCCCATGGGTAGTTGTAGTTCTCACATCGGATGTGGAGACGAGGTTTAATACTTAGTCATGGCTAGCAAGGCAGACAAAAGTAGATGGGTCTGCCAAAAATCCATAAGCTTCACGATAAATGGTCACTAAAAAGTAATGTATAAAACAAATCTTTCATGTCTCGTGAAGTCGTGATATATTGGTGATATCATAAAAATACTTTCGATATTATATACTCTTCTATTATTGTCTATTTTACTTTATTTGAATATATTATGTAAGTATAAATTGCTATACTAGATACCGTGACTCTTTACGCATATCAATTGTGAAAATTATAATACCAAAAGACATCGAATAGAATTCGAAATACTCTAGTAATCTATATAATGTAGTTTTATATAGAGACAGAGCGCAGGCCCCAGCCGTCCCGCAGAGGCACAAACGTCACGCGACAGGTCCACAATAGAAACGGAGTGTAAGACTCTATGTTCCAAGGTTCTTTCTGCCCACAAATATAAAAAACTTTCGTGAAAACAGGGAAAATTTAAAACAAATTTTTCATCTATTCTACATATTCTGTAGCCATTCGGTTTTTTGCATTAAAGAATGACAATTTAGAGTTTAAAAAAATATTTGTTGGTAGAAAATAGTATATACGGAATTAAGTTAATTTCTCAAAATGTAGACAAAAAATACGAATTTTCATATATTCATTTCATTTACAAAATTTTATTCAAAGTAGGTACGAAAGCTTATCATGGTGCTCGAAATCCCTTGAATATTATCCATAATTATTTGTAATAAGAATATATATATGTAGATGCATATCGACTTAGCGTTGTATATATACAAATATAATTATATTTCCAGGATATTCCCGGAGCAACATAATGTGCGATTTCAAAAATACTGATTTTGACTTTCTGCCGACACACATAAATGCGTACCTTATTACAGGCAAGACACAACACCATAACATAAATTTTTTAAACATTTTTAAAGTGTTAATCCACACTTAGGAAATATAAATACTTATTTAGAAAACCGACCAGGCGCTCTGACCACTGAGCCATACGTTCTCGCCAAGCTACGTTGAAATTCTTATACGCTTGTTGCAACTTATGTTGTTAGCTAAAAATTAAAAATCTCCCTACAGAGATGCTAACAACATGAGTTGTAACAAGCATATAAGAATTTCAACGTAGCTTGGCGAGAACGTATGGCTCAGTGGTCAGAGCGCATGGTCGGTTTCCAGGAGGCGCGGGTTCAGGTCCCGCTACGTTCAAATTTTTATACGTTTTCTAAATAAGTATTTATATTTCCTAAGTGTGGATTAACACTTTAAAAATGTTTAAAAATATTTAAAAAATAGTATTCTCTCTTGCCAAACGATAATTCTTAGTAATTATCTTTGGGTAGCGGAAATTTGTAAAAATCTCCCTACAGAGATGCTAACAACATAAGTTGTAACAAGCGTATAAGAATTTCAACGTAGCTTGGCGAGAATGTATGGCTTAGTGGTCAGAGCGCCTGGTCGGTTTCCAGGAGGCGCGGGTTCGAGTCCCGCTACGTTCAAATTTACCACCATAATATAAATTATTTAAAATCTATAGTTAATTGTATTACATTTTGTGATTAATCGAGTTTCGAAGTTGACGGAAAGATAAAAATAAATTTTGACAGATTCTCATTCCTCTCTACTATGCTATGAGGGAAATAGCACAAGGTTGGACAAGTCCAACTTAGAAATAATTCTATAATCGATAGGTTCACACATAAGCAAATCAAAAATTCAATGCAAATTAATTGAAATGAAACGAAGGATTAATAGTTTGCGTTGGGCCTAATCTTCTATTCTGTTAAGAAGTTAAAACGTTTAATTACTTTTACTTGACATTTTTTAATTAGAATTGACCACCCATCATCCATCAAAATCGGTCAACCCGAGTTTTATCTCTTCATCATCACATAGAACCAATATTTAAAACATACATAGACTGGTAAACACAATAGTCTCTCTTGCGTCGATCGTCGAGTAAAATATACATCTTTATTAATACAAATAGTTCAAAAATCTAAAGACACGCAGCACACTTGTTGTCTGGATCTAATCTTTCAAAACCAAACATTGTGCATGGAAATTTTGCATTTACACGCTTATTAATAGGACAAACTTAATGTAAATCATTAAAATGGTTTCTAATGTTATCCGCTTATTTATTATGGTACTTTATATGTAAGTAATAGGTGTGTTTGAAATATTGATATACTCGTATTTTGAATACAATGTTAATGATTTATTCACTTTAATTATTAATTATTATCAACGGGAATAATTACAATATATTTCTCTATTTATATAGAATCTAGGCGTAGTGAGATTTCGTCTGACCGTAAATGTGACGACGGTGGCTTCGATTTTCACTTACAGGAAGGTGTTATTTTTATTTCTCTGCTCTGGTAACTAGCTCTGGAGAAAGTACAGCGTTGAGATCCGTGAGTCAACCTTTAAAACTAGTATCTTAACTTCAGGTTCCGAGGGGAGTTTCTCCCTGCCTGCCTTGTATATACGCAGAACACAGCGTGAAGTAAAAAAATAAAATAAACATATATAAATAAACGTGTGTCACTTCACTATATCACTTATTACTTGTTATACTTAAATGTACGTTACGTAAATATGTACGGTTATTAAATAAAATTAAAAAGTTTCAATTTACATAATAATAAAATCAAATCCACTTATAATAGACGATTAGAATAAAGAATATTTAGAATTTGAACAGAGCATTTACACATTTTTCAGTGAGACCCTAAGTTGAAATATGTTAGCATAAAGAATTTCAAACTTTACTCAATATAAAAATTAATAATTTAATGTAACATAATTATAATTTTAATCTTAGATAAAATCAAATCAGCTTCACGCTGTATCCCGTACACACTGCTGTGTACGGGATAAGCAGAGGGAACTTAGTGTTAAGTTTTACTTTCCGCCGCGAAACAGAAATATAAATTTAAATAAATATTTTATTTCCTCGAGTAGGGATCGAACCCACCACCAGTTGTGTTTACAGTCACACTTTGTGCCCCCGCGCCATGACTGGTCTGTACAGTTAAAATAACACAGGAACTGTGTCGCTATCAAGAGTTTTCCGGGAATCATTTGTGTGTCCTCCTGTCCCATTTCCAGAGTTAATTTATTATTTAGCGGCTCGACACGAAAATGTAAATAACTATGAAAGTATCCACAATAAACTAACAATGTTAAGTATATTTATATAACACAATTAAACTTTTGATACTCTTATTACAAAAAAATAACCGTTTTACGTTTTCTCATATTACATAAAAAATATTTATTTAAGGTTTTACGGTTTAGCCCCTTAGTAGCTAGCTCTTCCAGAGTGAGGATCTAACCATATGGACCGTCTCAAGCAATAAGCAAGCAAGAGCCGGATGCAGGAGGCATCCGGATAAAAACAAGGACAGACAGACAGACAAAAATTATAAAATTGTTACTTTGTATTTCTTGTATCGTGTAAATAACCACATGCGCCTAAAGAAAGTTATTTTGAAATTATACTTTAATTTTATATATAAAACCTGCCAATTTTCTATAATTTTTTGTCACAAAATGCTTTACTGTATACGGCTTTATATACAGCGTCGCGATAATTTTTACAACTAATGAAATTGAATATTTTTATAGTACAATATACTTAGACGTATTTAAATATTTCCGCAGTGCTCGTGGTTAAACTAATTCTATTGTGTTCATTATTATTCTTATTTTGTTATTTAAGGCTGACCAAGTAATTAAAGAAATCTGAGCATTTAAGCAAAAAACAAACTCCTCCGCTTTAATTTATTAGTATAGAAATAAAGATATTGTTATAAATATATATATATTATAAATTCAAAAGTAACTCTGTCTGTTTGTGACGCAATCCGGCTAAATCGCCGTTCCGATTTCGATACTTGAGGACTAGGCATAGGTAACTTTTTTCTCATATACTTATATTGACATGCAATTTATTTTGCCATGTTAATAACAACCGTCGCTAAGCAACAAGGATTTTTGTTGGTTAAAGAAAAGGTCGCCCAAAATGAGCTTCCCGTACTATTACATGGCTGTCTCAATCTTATGAGACAAAAATATTGTCCTTTAAAAATTATATTAACAACTCCGTGATATGTTTATCCCTAAAGGTTGAATCACGGGAACCATTTTAACATATTTAATTTAATTTTTATGTGGTTATTTGATATTTATTATTAATTCAAATTTGGTTTTCCTTGCTTATTTGACAAGTTTAACATCTTGGTGTGATGTAAGTTTTGCCCCTGCGCGGTACCGCCCGCTACTTTTTATTTAATGGTATTTAACCGTATTTAGGAAACAATGGTTAGTTATTTCAGTTCGGTTATCTATACCGTTGTTATATATACACTTAATAAACCGACACTTTAATATTTGAGATTTTATTAGATATTTGTAAAAAATATTTTTAAGAAGATACAGTGTTCTCTCTTTTAGTAAATAATTTATTTAAATACTCCTTGTATTATGCTTTTTCTTCATTAAAACATTATTAATTGAATAGTATTCGGAAAAACTAAAAATTGACAATATACATTTCACCAAAATTTTCGAAATTTGAACTCATTACTACAGCATATAGTAGAGAGAAGTGTCTTAACACCAGATTCACTCTGCCTACCCTGCTGTGTCGGGATATACCGTGAAGCTGAAAAAAAAAGACTTTATCTTTCATTCTAAATGGGGACAGAATCCACAACTATCGCAAGTTTCTGTCCCACTTGACCACGATGGCCTAATAATAATTCATTTGCTAATAAAGCAATCCACGTCTTGATCACAAAGAACTTAAAATAGTAAGAGCAGTTCCACACGGCGGTCTATTAAATCCACAGCACTAAATAATACTGGACGACGTTTATTGGATTTGCGTTAAGTGCAGATCTGACTTCCTTAATGCGAAATGTTGTTCAGTTCAGTTACTAAATTCATAATAAATGTTATTAAATTCATAATAATAATATACAATGTTTATCAACATAATTAACATAAAAAAATGTCTATATATAAATCTAGATTATTCTCTCTATTTATTCTCTCCTGTGATTCCATGTGCGGAACGTTATGGTCATTTCCATACAATTACAAATAATAAAATGAAAATTCTATTTAGGTACTGCCGATTAGTATAAAAACAATAATTAACCTTTATTCTAACGTAAAATATATCCTGGTAACGTAAAATATATATAATGGCGTAGAGGCAAAAGCGTGTCTGTAGCGCGACGGTTTCGGGTTTCCTACTTTGGGGAATTAATTATTATTTTTTATTATTATATCCATTTCTTCGCTTTAGCACCAAGACAAAAGTGCGGTGTTAAGTTCCGCCACTCGACTCGCAATGCCTCTAATATACGGTGGACAGTGGGCAACGGAGCATCTTAAAACTAGGTTTCCTCTGCCTATCTGAATCTGAGAAAAATGTGATAATATTAATAATATTTATTAAACCAAGTGTCACAATAAGAAAGCATAAAAAACAAAATACAATAGCATTTAATACGTTGGCCTATTAAGAAGATCAGTCACCGCGTGTCACGTTGCTCGTGATACAAAAGTATAAATAGCCGCCCACCGTCCGTGTTATTAATTAATGATACGAAAATCTAAAAGGAACAAGATATTTTCATATCATATTAAAATGCGCGATGTCTACGTTTCTTTGGATACCAGCTGTTGGTTGATGTTTATAAAAATAACCATGGAATAGAGTCTATTGAGAGGTCGTCGTGGTGCAACGGCACGGATTCACCAGGGATGATTTTTGTTTTCGCGCTCTGGTAACGAGGCATTGAACTTTGGTACTCTACACGCAGTGTCTCGAATAAGAGCGAAGGGAAAACTAATACTATCTATAATAACTGCTGCTAATGGTAGAGCGTGGTACGTGAAGTGTTAAACAAATAAGGATAAAGCTTATCTTGCTAGCTATGCTTAATTTTGTATTTCTTATTTTTGTCTTAATGGCGAGAGATTTCTCTATGTGATGAGAATTACTCTGTTCTCAATTTTCCAAGAAAAGAAAACTGAAAGCAGTATTTTATGTAGCCAAACCAGGAAAACAAAATAGTTTTAAGTACAAATATAACGAAGAGTAACTAACCTAACCGTAACGTGTCTGCCTACCGTGCTTTGTGCAGGATACAGCGTGAAGCTGATTTGATTTGATTTTTACATTGTTATATGCGTGAAGCTAAAAAAAAATAGACAGGAGTAGATTTTAACTTGAGAGGCAAAAAAATTGTTTTCTGTCAAAATTTGTCATGAAGGGATACATTAGCACAAATAAAAATAAAAAAAACGAGATTGTCAGCATTAAGTTATTTACAGAAGAAAATATACACGTATTTTAAATTTGATAACAAATATATTCTCGTTATTTCTCATTCAGGTCACAAAATGGCGGATATCGATTAATCACTGCATAATGCGTTAAAATAACAGTTAATTAACTCTTAATACATTACAGAGACTGATGGATATATGAGATCTATATTATAAAAGTAATATAAAATCGTTTTTAAGCTCCATGAGACGTGCCAAGATTTTTGCATGCCTTAGCTGCCATCCACATACTACCCACCGCACTGATTGAATGGAGATAAATATATTCTTTTTGTTTGATATCTTTAGATTAATTAAAAGAATGCTGAGTAATTACACTTTATATCATAAGAAGGGCTAGTGAACTAAATCACGTTTGTTGTATGGAGAGGGAGCCCCCTTAAATATTTATTTGATTTTAGTATTTGATGTTATAGCGGCACCAGAAATACATAATCTGTCACTGTCTGTCAACTGTCTAACGATAATGGTTCGTGAGATACTGCCTGGTGACAATCGGACAGAAAGACAGACAGCCAAATCTTAGTAATACGGAGCCCTAAAAACACTATGGCGTTTAGCGCTTGTGTCGGGTCACTCCGCAAGAAAGTAGAACCAAAAAGAAATGTGGCCTACATTTCTTTTTGGTGAACTGAAGGTGCCGAACAAAAATTGGAGGTCTCGAGCTTTTTCCCGAAATTCAAGATTAGTTTAGATAACCCTTTCATCTCATACCTCACTTGAGCTAGCGGCTTTAATACCAAATTTGCCCCCTTTTTAAGACTATTATTTTTACGATTTAACCACAAATCTATAATTTCCAGATTTTTTCCTGAACTAGTACTACTTGTAAATGCTAGCTCCCAAAATGTCATAATATTAATCTAGGTAAAATGGATATAAGTAGAATAGTGTCGAAATACGCGTTTTTTCGATATAATCAGCCATATTTTTTTAAAGTAAATGTAGAAATACGATAGGGATTTATTTTTAGAGATTCAAGAAACCATAGACCTGAGTATATGGTTTGAATTTCACGTTGATATCTCCAAGCGTTCCTGAGGTAGCCTTTATCTTGACAAGCTGTCAGACAGACAGACGGACGGACAAACAACAAAGTCATCTTATAAGGGTGCCTTTTATGTTTAAAAGGCACGAAACCCTAAAAAGTATTTACACGTTTACGACGACTAGTGTAACATAAACATTTAAAATAGCATAGGAACTATTTAATTATTAAGAATTATATATAATGAGGCCAGTCATGGCGCAGGGGCACAAAGTGTGACTGTGAAAGCGAGTGGGTTCGATCCGTACCTCCTTCTGGCGAACCGAGGCGAATCGCGGCGTTGAGTCCCACAACTCAGCACGCAATGCCTCCAGAATTAGCGGAAAGTGGGGGACGGAGTGTTTTAAGCCTACCACCCTGCTGAAAGCAGTATACAGCGTGACCCAAATTTATTTAATTTGATGAATTATACATACACCTTCAAGTCCCCGTTAACAGAGATGCGGGCGAGAACTAGCTAGTACAGGTATATTACAAAAACTTGTACTGTAATTGTAATTGATCATTAGCCGTTAAAATATAGATATGTTCAAAATAAAAGACATGTTTCATTTGGCACGACGTTTAGTGCGACCTGATATATCTTATATTTATATATAGAGTCTTAATTTATATAGTAGATATACTTAATATTTTTTTTCTCGCTCTAGTATCGTGGAAAAGCTAGGTGTGTGTTAAGCTCACATATTCTAATATTATAAATATTAGAATAGAATATTATAAATATTAGAATAGATAAGATAAACATTACGATATATATTAATCGAGAAGGTATATAAAAATTGACTACGTGTAATCAAATCAATTTTTCAAGCTACCGTCGGGCACTGAGAACGTGTACTACGTCGACGAAGCCATAGGTAAAAGTTATAGTCTTACAAATATCTTATAATAAAATAGTATAAATTTATCAGCACGCGTCAGTCAGTCAGTCTAATTGCCTATGATGAAATATACGTCGAGCATTTGGCTGAAGCTTTTAGAGTGGTTTACATATTGGAACTTTGGTGCGAGTTGTTTGTCGTTTTTAGTATTATTGAAAAAGAATAATATGAATTATTTACTGACAATGCAAAGATTAAATAAATTCTCAAAAAGAAATAAAGATTTGATGTCACATGATGTCCTACCTGCGTGCCTGCGTTTATAATTTGTTCAAGCAACTTGTATGTGTCCTGTGTCATACAAAATGCTTACATTTTCCATTTCACCATGGGGACTAAGCCACAGATAAAAACTAGTCAATGTATAAACATTTTAAATAACTGGGCAAAGTACCTCCTACAATGGTGTACTATATATTATAGAAATCAGCTTCACGCTTCACACAGGCAGACGGAACCTAGCGTATTCTGAAAGCATTGCGTGTTGAATAGCATGACACAACGCCGCGCTTTGCCTCGACACCAGAGCGAAAAAATGGAAATATAAATTTAAGTAAATATTTCATCTTCTCGAGTGGGGATCGAACCCACAACCAGTCGGTTTTACAGTCGTACTTTGTGCCCCTGCGCCACAACTGGCCTCTATATGTAGAAATAACTATAATAATTACATTTGTATACAAATTTGGATCATACAGATTGGAAAAGGTTAAAATTGTAAGACATACATAGGTACCACTCTCTCCCTCCAACTTCGCAAAAACACGTACTTACTAGAGTTCTTAGATGGAATCGCAGATGTTCAATATTATAATTTATAGCTGTCTATCTGTTTGTGATTTGCAACATTCATTAAAATAGTTGAGTAATTAAAGTAGCATCGAGGATGTTTGGTTTTCCATTCAAGTAATAAACCGCGATAAATAAAATTTATATACATATACCAGGGATGATCCCCCGGTAAAGTAATGATAATTAGTAAAAATATTAAATGATTGTTCTACACAGCCTTCTAATAAACCTTTACCCTTAGAAAAAAAGATCTTGACCCTCAAGCGGCTTCGTGACCCGTCGCATTCTTTCTCATATTCAATTTGTCCCCATGAATCCTTATAACTTAGTGAGCTACATATCTACATATCTTAACCGACATGTTAGAGTATGTAGCTCTACTGACTGACGACGCTCTTCGATCTGTTATTTTATATACATATATATATATATATATATATATATATATATATATATATATATATATATATATATATATATATATATATATATCCGTTCCCCACTTTCTGCCGAATTCCGGAGGCATTGCGTGTTAAGTGGCAGAACTCAACGCCGCGCTTTGCGTCGACACCAGAGCGAAGAAATGGAAATATAAATTTAAGTAAATATTTCATCTCCTCGAGTGGGGATCGAACCCACAACCAGTCGGTTTACAGTCACACTTTGTGCCGCTGCGCCACGACCGGCCTCAAATATATATATATATATATATATATATATATATATATATATATATATATATATATATATATATATATATATATATTTGTATTTACATTTATTGGCTGCGAATATTGGCTTATTTAAGGTTTTTGTTTTACTGAAATAATGAATTCTTAAATGAGTAGAGGACATTTATTTTGTGTATTATTATTTTTTTGTTGTGTTGTGTTACCTTACCAGGCTCAAACAAAAAAATAATAATTTATAAACAGAACTGGTATTCCACAACTACCACCAAAATAAGCAATTTATTTTGTTGAAAATAAGGAATTTGTAGTCAGTAAAATATCTAAAACAATACAATGTTTATTATAAAATATATTTACATCTTATATTTGTATTTATTCTTGTATATTTGTATTCGTCAAATGAAACTTAATAAATATTTATACTTAAATATTTTTTAGAGAAAAAAGTTATGTCTTTATCCACTCTAAAGCAATTTTTCAAAGCTAACAATTTTTATATATTAGTTGTCCATTTTGTTTCCGTTTTTCCTACAAAAAAATAAGATCAAAGAGAAAATATACTCTTCTATAATATATAAAAAAATCATAAGTTGTAAATATATATCAGGACTTACATCACAAATTGCATTAATATCCGTTTCAGCAATAGTAAATATTTAGTCTACTAGATTTCAATTGAAGATATAATAATTATTATTCCAGTATTCGTAAATAGACCATGGATTATACAAATGTTAATTTGTTTATTTAATACACGATTATATCAATATCCTGTTAGTCGCATTAAATTTTATTGATCTATTGGTTCTACTATGTTGAATTAATAAATTATAGAGTCAAGTCAAATTATGTTTGACATGTTTCTTTGATGCTTGACATTCTGACGGTCCTTTGTATGTTGAGACACTCTAATACTATTATATGCTTTTGCTTCGCTTCGTTACCAGAGCGGCAGATGAAAATATCCCCCGAGTGAGATTGAATCGAAAACCGTCGCTTTGACAGTCGCATGCTTGTGCGCTGTACCACGATCAATTATTTATTTTGAATTTTGAGAAATAAATAAATTTGGAAATAAACACAAACTCTGTACATATTATATTATAAAAAATTTGTGCAATATTGTTATTAAAACATTTAAAGCAGTTTCACGCCAAGCTTCCCATGGCAAGTATCTCTAGATATGCAAGAAACGGAAAAGGAAATAAAAAAAATAACAAACATTTATTGCCATACATGTAAATCTATATATACAGTTAATAGTTAAAGTCTATATCATTATGATTTTCTACATAACTTTTACATCATATGAAACGCTGGTCTTGTAACTTGATTGTTGCTGTCCGAGACCGATTATTTCGAGACATCGAGGAGAGGCAATTCTGTACCGAACAAAAAAATGTTTGAGTAGTGTTTACGTACAAAAATGTAAATGTTATGATGAAAATTATACGTTCTTAAAATACTCGGCAGTATGTGTTCGAGAGGCGCTAAAATAGAGCTTTTGAAAATTTATGATTTTTGATTTTTAAATGTAATGAACGGGGATTCAAAAACTATTAGGATTAAATTTATATTTTTTGTAGCTGAAAAAAATCAGCTTTTCGCTGTATTCCACGCACAGCAGGGTAGGCAGAGGGAACCTAGTGTTAAGATACTCTGTTTCCCATTTTCTGACGAATTCTGGAGGCATTGCGTGTTGAGTGGCAGAGTTCAATTCCGCGTTTTGTCTCGACACCAGAGCGAAGGCATGGAAATATAAATTTACGTAAATATTTCATCTCGTCGAGTGGGGATCGAATCCACAACGACACGACTGGCCTCCATTTTTATAGGTGATTTTGTTTTATGCTTTTGTTGATGGATGGTAACTGATAAACAGAATTGTCGCTAGTAATATTTTGTCTGTACTATAAATATTAATAATACATATTTAGGTGGTAGGTACATGCAGCGATGTTTCGGGAAACATTTGATATATTGGTATGGATTAGGATTGTGATACACAGTAGTGAGCCAGCTTAGATTATTTCGCCTCCACGTTATTTCACTTCATATAACATTAATATATCGTAGATTAATTGGAATTAAGTATTATTAAAATTCTGTATGATTTTCACGCTATATTCAGCAAGCAACAGCAGTAGGGATAATCTACTATTAAGACACTCCATCCCCTATTTTCAGAACAATTTTCGAGAAATTGCGTGTTGAGTGTCGGAAATTAACACCACTTTTTGTACCAGCGCAAAAATAATTTATTCCTCTGCACAGAAATTGACTCCATAATTGTCACGCTTACAATCACAAATTATAGCATGCGCCTATATGATACTATATGTGGCGCACTATAAAAATATAGCAAATCAACAAACAGCTCTGCAAGTCTACATCATAATCATTGCCCGTTACTGTAAGCATAATATTTACTTTTATAGTTTGTATAGAGTTCGTTTTCTATTTCTATTTTCTATTTTCTCAACAAATATAACATAGTCCTAGCACCTGCACTGTAACCATCGTGTTTGTGTACTCCACACGTTCACACCACTTTGATCACCGTCAATCTGTTGATTATGCCGGTAATAATAATATTTACGTTTAACATGTGCCGAATATATTTCTTTCACCCTGCATTTAGTATAGTTATATGGGTTGGCCTATAAAATCTAGAGTTAGGACGATCCGTTTCCCATGTCAAGTCTGATTTTCGTGACATTGCGTGTTGAGTGGTGAAACTCAACACCGCGTTTTGTCTTGTTGCTAGAGTGCGGGAATCAAAATAATTTTTTCCTCTCAGTGGGAATTGAATCCACAACCATCGCGCTTACAGTTAAATGCTGTGGCGCTGCACCACCATGCCCATGAGGGCATAAAAACTATGAAGTCCTTATTGGAATTAAATAATATATATATTTTTTATATCCATCTAAAACCGTTATAGATAACTACACACATATGTAAAACTATTCTGTTACTCAGTAACTGACAGACAACGTACAGATAGTCTTACGTGTCTAAAAACGTTGTAACTTAGCATGTAAGTCCCTTGGTAAGTATAGGGAAGTGTTAGATAGTAGGAGAGGATTTCTAGTAATTCCTATGGGAACAGTAAAATAACGGGATTTTACGTTAACGCAAACGATATTGCTGAAGGGCACTGTTTTAAAACAAAATAATGTAGTATTCAGACACTACGTTCCCATTAAAACACTTCTTTTCCCCACTTCCCTGCCGAATTCTGGAATCATTGCGTGAAAAATGGCTAAACTCAACCCCGAGCTTTCGATTTCCCCAAGTGGGAAACGAACCCACCATCCCTGCGCGACGACCGGCCTCACATAATCTATAGGAAACAATTAATTATTATAAAACAAAACAGCAAACGATTCTCAGCGACCCCATAAACTGACTGTAACATCGAATTTCGAAGTGTTATATTTATAGCGAGAGTGTGAACACATCACATTTGTACGTATATTCGAGGCGGTTATTACATACAGTATAGACGTTAGCTTAGCGTAGCCCATAGCTTAGTGTAGTGTTGTGTTGTGTTACGCGGTAAGTCAACTTGACATTTAGTTTTTTTATTTTATTTAAGTAAAGGTGACTTTAGGGGTTAGGCTTTCTTGATTTGATGTGATGTGTAAATTAATTGGATTTTTTTTTATTTTTTGTTCAAATGTCTTTTCTTTTGGCTTGCATTTAATTTAATTAAATGTAAATAAAACAAATAAATAATGATTAAAAATTGTAAATTTGATTTGAAATTGCAGACGTTTTAAAATATTAGATTTTTTTTATATTTAAAATAATTTACAAATTCGTCATACTTTTCATAATATTGAAATAATACTCATAATTATATTATAATAAAAAAGTAAATAAATAGTTTTCTTTAAGATTACAATAGCATTTCTATTTTCTTGGTTGTAACACGATATCACTTACCGATTGTCTACTAAAATAGTTCAAAGACAAACAATATTCGTCAGTTTATGTATTCATTTATACACAAAAGTCTAGGTCATAAGTTTACTGTAAACTATATTAAATATAAATTTTATGATTCACTTTGTCGGTTTCAAATAATTATGATTTCATACATCGTAATATGAACACGTTACCAATTTTGTTCTTTTCGCGTTTAGACAAAGGTTGAGCTTTATTACAACGCAAAGATAACAAGCAAGATATACGTTTTAACGTTTTTGGCTTGATAACTTAATATTTTTTGTTTATTTCAATAAATAAAAAAATATCTTTAATTTGAAAAGTATATACATTTAATTTTTTTAGCTTCAGTAGGCAGAAGGAACCTTCCCAGGCTCACTGTTAAGACACTCATTTCTTATTAAGATACTTTCGTTTCCAATGTTCCGTCGATTTTTTGAGGCATTGCGTGTTGAGTGGCGGAACTCAACGACGCTTTGATACATTACACCAGAGCGAGGAAATAAAATATTTAAAATGTTCATTTACCCAAGTGGAAACTCGCCGTTGCGTTGCGTGAACCGTTGCGTTTACAGTCACACCACCGCATCGCATGGTAATAAATTTTTGGTTATCACATTCTAATAATTACAACGTACTTCGCGTCTTATTTATCTCGGAAGAAAAAAGCTCTGAGATGCATCAATATAAGTGATTGTAAAATCGAGTGCTGAGGATCACAAAATAATTTTTAAATTCTTTCATAATATTTCACAAATGCAAAAATATATGGAATACAAATGTATAAATATAAAAATATATATTGAAATATTCTTATAATATAAATGGTTATCATAAAATATAATCTTGAAAGTGAAGAATGAATTGTCTCACGGGTGGTAGACACTCGACAGAGAGTATGTCATACCTGTCAAGTGCTATTTCTAGTTCTGCGGTGCGCGCCCAGGAAAATTGTTAAATCTATTAAAGTAGTAATAAGTTAGTTACAAAACTAAGAATATTGTGTGTCTATGGTTAAATATATATTTATATAAAAAATAAGCCGTTGCGGCGCATCTTCACAGCGTCTGGCTGTAAAAAGATGGTTGTGGGTTCAAACCCAATAGGAGTGAGTTTTTGACGAATAAATCTTGATAATTTCCTCGCTCTGGTAACAGGACAAAGCGCGGCGTTAAGTTCTACTCCTCACCATGCAAGGTCTTAAAAAATATGCTGAACTTGGGGAAAGGAGGATCTTAGTACTAGATTTCTTTGCTATGCTGCTATTTGCAGGATACAGCGTCTTAGAAGGAGCATCGTTGTCATTGAACACTAGATACAAAACTTCACGTTAAAATTCTATATATTCGTATTTCTTATTTCTATATTGCGCTTCATTTCTATATATTCGTATTTTGACTGTAGGTTCGATTCCCACTCGTTGAAATGAAATATGTAACATTTCTATTTCTTTGCCGTGGTGTCGAGGTAAATCGGACGATGAGTTAAAAACAAAAACATCTATTATTACAATACTTAATTCGCGTGTTTTAGCTAAAGATTTTTCTTTTATTTTTCAAGCAATTTGACAATTTGTAAAAATGTTTTGTCAGCGTAATAACAAAGAAATTTTGTCACCGTTGTAGAGCTGTCACCGGCGTGCCTGTCGACGGGCGATTAATATCGGCATTTTACGGGTGTTTAGCAATGCAGTTATTAATTTAGAAATAATAATATTTAGAATAAAGCAACAGTTAAGATTTCATTTTATTTTATTTTTTTTTTATTTAAATTGAAAAACTTACAGTCAACCTGAGTAACTTTGACACTACGCTACTGTGTCTTAAAATTAAAAGCACATTCAAGAGCGTTTTTGTTTTTCTAGTGCTCTCATAATATTTTTCCCCCATATACATTCACATAAACTTTTTAAAATACATCAGTACAGAAGAAAATCAGAGTTTTGTATTCATTCAAATTTAACCTCATCATATGCGTAACTTAGACACACTTAGCACTATTCATAATAAGGTAATTATAATTATTCTTTTTAATAATCTAGGTAACTTTGGTTTATGTCTTTATGAAATAATGGTTGTAACTGATGTCTTATCATGATAACTGATGTCTCAAAAGAATGCATAATCAGCGCGAGAGCGTTTCGTATTTGTATACTATATATTTTTTTTCAGCATAAAAAATTAGAAAACAAGCCAAAATAAATTTAAAAAATGTAAGAACTTGAGCATTAATTGTCTATTATATTATTTTTTGGGATTTAACCACAAACAGAACTTACTACAGTACTACTTGTTAGTAATTCTAGGTTAACTAGTATCTTTTTAGTTTTGATTCCTTTTATAATATCGAAAAACGCGTGCGTAAACCACAAATATATAATTTTCTGATTTTTGCCTGCACTAATACTATTTGTAGATGCTAGCTGCCAAATTTCATATTTCTAGATCACTCGGAAGTACTCTATGAATTTTGATTTCCTTTATAGTGCCCAAATACGCTTTTACGTTTATACCCCAATACGTTTTTATACGCGAAATAAACGGCCATATCTTTTTTTTAAGAAAATATAGAAAAATGTTTTTTATCAGGAAATCATGGGACTGTAGATCTGAATATATGATTTAAATTTTAACCTGATATCTTAAAGCGTTTATGAGATAAAGAGTCTCGACAGACTGACAGACAGACAGATGGACGGACGGACGGACGGGCAGACAGGGAGATCTTATACGAGTTCCTTTTTTATTGAAAAGTACGGAATTCTTATTATCGAAACTAGTTCGAGGTATCAATGTTACCCGAAGAAGCAAAGTTACCCAGATTTACTGTGTACTAAAATTTTTTAGACAATTTTTTAGAACATTTTGGACTTTATTGTAGGAAGGATAAACAAAATTTAATTTCTAATCAAAAATACATTATTGTAAAACTACTTGCAGGACCGGTTCCGGACCGGAGCCTCTGCACCGGTTAAAAGGTTTCCTTATTCATGGTATAGTCAAATAGCCTCGAGGACTATTTTACGTAAGATAAAGCTTAAGAAGTGAAGAAGTGTAGAAGTTGAGGACAGTCTATTTCATTACTGTATCGTATCGTATATCGTATTTAACATATTCTACGTATGACGTGGGTGTCATGCAACATGCGAGCTAAAAAACGCAATGGAGTCGAGGACTTACAGACGAACGTAGAAATGTTTGTCGTATGTCATTGGACTCATAAATCTTTGAAATTTTGTGGATATTTTTATTTTAAAACGTATTTTTTTAAATATTTTGTAATAGATATTAATCGCTGTCGCAGCGGTGAGACGAAACACGGTGACAGATTTCAAATAGTTCTTTGTAATAGGGAATACTGGTTTGAAATTTATTTTTAGCACTGAGTTCTCTCTGCCTACTAAAAAGTGAAAAGCTGAAAATAATTTTTGCTTTCCTGATAAGGTAAAGCTCAAACGTTAGATTCGTTCTTAGAAAGTGGGGAATGTCTTAACACTAGGTACCCTCTGCCTACTCTGCTGTGTGCGGGATACAAGCTTGCGTTGCATCACGCTATTTTCCGCAGAGTTCAAACACAGGGAATAAAAAAAAGTTAACATCATCGAACACGGGACTACTGTATCAAATTGAAATGATGAAAGTTTCTTCTTGTCAACCCATAACTATTTCAAGTGTTGAGAAAAACTAAGCTAAATATTAAGTTATTTTTTTAACATGACCCACTGTACCCGCGGTGTCATATATAAATTAATATTATTATTTCCATTTAACCACGAGGACGATGCTGCAAAAGATAGTCGTACAAGATTATAAATATGAAAGTTTTTGTGGATGGACGTTTGTTCCACTTTCATGTTAAAAGTACTGGGGAATTTTGGATAAAATTTTACAGGAATATTGCTAATATATCAGAATAAAATATAGGCTATAAAAAAATAACCTAGTGTTAACACACTCCGTTTCCCACTTTCCGCCGAATTCTGGAGGCATTGCAATTTGCGTCGACGAAGAAGTGGATATAGAAATTTTAATAAATATTTCATTTCCTCGACACACAGTGTGACTGTAAACGCTACTGGTAATGTAAAGATTTAATAATTTGGCTATAAGGGGGCGAAGCCGCTAGTCATTCATAAATGTAAAAACAGCTTTATTTTAATGAGAATTCCTTACTACAAACAAGCGCAGATTTCGACACACGCTATAGTCTAGAAGCGGCGCGGCGCACTAATCAAATGACTGTGTATTAATAACGCGTGGAAACGTTTTGTGTTACTTTTGACGTTTATTTTATGCGTTAATACATTTCTTTTAGAATACGTGCTTAAAGAAACAATTAATAGGTGCTTATTTATGTGTCAAAATAAGTTATATAAAAAATAGTAGTTTCGAAAAGAAAAATCTGTTGTGGTGCTGATTTTATGTGAATAAAATACCTATTACTGATTTTTGAATCCGTGGCTAGTGGCTACCTCAGAACAGTCAGTAGTGTCAATCCAGAAATTTGAGTAACAAAAATAGTCCAGGAGATAAAATATAAAAAATATTTACACGAACGTATCGGTTCAAACCTAAAGTCCGGGCCCCCTCCAGAAAATGTCTCTAGATACGCCCATGAATAGTAATATTTTTATATGTCAATTGAGTCTATCCTCTTTTTCTTGCAATCGTATTTTCCCGCATCGTAAAATATTAAAATAATATTCCCTAGAGTGAAAATCCAGCCCACAACAGTTGCGTTTACAGGTAAAATATTTGCCTTTGTGCCTCTACCGCCTCTTGCTACGTCGAAACAAATATAATGACACTGTATAATATGAATGTAGATACATATGTATATTATAATTTCATATTATATAGTACTAGTCATATTTAATAATAAGCACTGATCATAGATCTGATATAAAAAATCAAACAAAATATACCCATCACAACCATTTTTCTCCTTGAAATCGTAGACGACCTTGCCCGAAGGCTAAAAGGACGACCTCGTTATCAATGGCTCAGAATCGAGGACGTGCAAAGCTCGTGACCTCAAAATTCTAAAGGAAGTTCAAGGATACACGTGTCCCCGTTACACATTTGAAGGCTGAATGTTTCGGATCGAGGCCTTTCCTTGAACTTAAGGAAGGTTAAGGAAACATATATTTTTTGGCTTAACGCTTTTTCCATCGCAGGTTGGACAAGGGACAGTTAGTGTTAGGACACTACATTCATCACTTTCCGCCATAAGTTTCAAACCACGCGGGTATACTAGAGCGAGGTGCGAGCGTGAGAATAAATAAAATTTAATCATTCCTCCAGTGTACGTATAGCCGTAGCGTTTACAATAAGACCAGAAACACTATATCTATAGATAAATTAAGAAATACTCATACATATATATTTTTTAATTGAATAGAAAATTATGTGTAAGTACTATTATGAGGCAAAGAACAAAAAACATTAAACATTTAATTACATGTCAATGTCTAATAATGTCAAATAGCACAGAGAATAAAACATTAGAGTGAGAAATGTACTGAATTCTAATCGAATTTTATGGGTACTGTGATACCCATAAAACGATTTTGTTGTGGCTTATGTTTATCATTTGGTATAGACGCGTATTTATTTAAATTATGGATATAAAGATCTTGTAACAAATTTATTATTGTTGTAGCTATATTTCACGTTAAATAGTCCGGAGCGGGGAAATTAAAATAATACGGAAGAAAATTGGCAAGACGTGAGAGTAAAATAAAGGAAATATCTTTCTTTCTGGAAAACATATAAAATGTTTTCTAGAAAGTACTTTCTCTCCCAAGGTTGTTATAACATTTTAATAACGTAAAATATATTTAAGGATTCATATATATAAAAAAAGAAAATTATAATTTGCGTGAGTTTATTTTTAAATTCATTATGTAGCTTACTTATTATTATTACTAGTGATCTACATTTATAAATATAACATTTCGTATCTTAATCGTTTTATATTTCTATACAGCATACGTGCATATTATAAAAAGTTGACACAATAAGTTAATTACCAGAGAGGCGGTGGTCAATCACAATCAATCACAGGCAGGCGCTGCGCCAACGCACCTGTTGCACTAGCCTAGTACATTTATACGGTTTTTCATAATATTATTTAATTTTGAGTTTATGTTTACGTAATTTTTGGTTTAGTTTCGTTTCTATTATTTGTTTTGGAAGAAGATGATAATGAGATAATGATGATAAAATTATAAGAAAGTTATATATCGTCGCAGGCGTACTGCAGAGGTACAAAATGTGACTGTAAAATCGACTGGTTGTGGGTTCGATCCCTGAACTCCCACTCGAAGTGATGAAATATTTATTTTTATTTATATTTCCAGAACTCGTCGGAAAGTGAGAAACAATTGTGTGTCTTAATACTAGGTTCTCTCTGCCTACTTTGATGTATGCGAGGTGTAGCGTGAAGACGATTTAATTTATTTTTTAAGTATATATAACCTTCTTTATGTTACTTCTGAGGGTGTAATGACGTTTAATGAACTATGTACCTATGTAAACAAGTATTAACCTATGGTGTGTGTGTGTTAGTTTTGTTTATTAAATATAAAGTATAATTTAGTAAAATAATATTTTCTCCGTCTTTAATTCTGTTAGTCACTTTCAGATCAATTTTCAGCACGCAAGAGACATTAAAGTAACTGTTAAAAAAACAGGAAAATTCAAGCTTCTTATTAACGCAAACATAAGATTTAGGACTTAACTTAACTTAGCATCACGCTTTATCCCTAACGGGGTAGTCAGAGAGAACGAAGCGCCAAACGCTACGGTCTCTACATACCTCTTTCGCCTCGTCCACTGTCATCAACGTCTTCATACATGCCCTCCGGGGGATCCTCATGCTTTTTACGTGACCTTCCTCCAGTATTATTGATACTGTGTTTTCGAAGGTCAACCGAGGTCTCCCCTACCTCTCTCACCACTCACTTTTCCATTATAAATCTTTTTTGCCGTTCTTTCCTCGCTCATTCGTTCGACGTGCCCAAACCATCTGAGCACGTTATTCCTCATTCTCACCGTGACATCCTCTCTGGTTCCTGCCATTCTGAATACCTCTTCATTCGATTCGATCAGCTAGGCTGACTCCGCATATCCTACGAAAAGATCGCATCTCCACAGCATTCATAACATTTAAGCATTGTTTTAATTGCATTTTGTATGAAATTCGCCGCACCGCGAACTTATAGAAATTTAGCATGAAAGGAGAATTTACAATACAATTTAGGAAATAAAATCTAAAAATCTTTATAGATATTTTTAAAAATATCAAGCCTAACACTCCTGCAGCCTTCACTCGCTACAACTCATTCCAGAGTTTCTAGGATAAGCAGTAAGGTTAAAGGGAAACGCAATGGGGCGTCAAATGTTAAAGTTATTATTATCAAATTGCCTGACATTTTTATTAGATTGTTCCAAGTATACATGATATTTGGCTAGGTCTTGACGTTCAGATAAATCGGTTGACACTGAAGAATATATTATAAAGGGAAACGTATGTTTCGACAGTTATCGCCAATTATTGTAAGTTTATTGATAATTAAAATACATTATTTGTGATTAATGATATTGGATCATTTTGCCGGTTTTGCTGAACACCAGGTGCAAGGTAATAAAGTAAACACGAAGTAATACTAGTTTAATTTATGAAGTATTAAATTCAGCATGAGATTGCTTGTGGCTACGTAGCAAAAGTATTTTTATTGAAGCTGGCATGGTGCAGAGGCACAAAGGTGTGATTGTATGCGACGGTTGAGGGTTCGATATTTTTTAACATTTCTTCGCTTTGGCATCAAGGCTAAAGCCCAGAGTTGAACTCCGCATACAATGAGTTGAAAAAATCGGCGGAAAGTGGGATAAGATGATCTTTTCTAATTTAAATGAGACATAGACAAATGGAACAGTCCAAGTTTCATCACGATTTCAGAAGTTTCCAAGTGGAAAATAATAATTTAATTGCATCAAAAAGCTCACATTAATCTCATTAACATTATTTTCAGTATTGGAATTTTTTGACTTCAATTAAATCATACAGAGATGACCTTAGTACATATTTCATTCATTCTCTAAGTTCTACTCATTTGACAAAAGTATTTTCTTAATAATAGACATTGATGAAATTTAAATAAGTGTAGACAGAGTCTAAAGCTCTTGACTATAGTTTAACGCATCCAATTTGCTTTTTTTCCTATTTTATGATTAGATTACGGTAAAACATTTCAATATTTATGTTACTTCATTTAAATTTTTTGAGTCTCAATAAGGACTCTATTATTGAGCCTTTGCTGTCTGTCACTAGTCTAGTGACAGACAGCGCATCTCATGAGTTGGACAGTTGAAAGTTTCACAGATGTGAAAGAAAGTGCTGGCAGTATGACGAGAAGAGTAGCGTTTGGTGCTCTGTTCTTTCTGGCTACCCGCTAGGGATATAGCACGAAGCTAAGATATAACAAGTAATGTTAAAAAACATAATAATATATATATTTAAGACGGGTCCCATTACAAAAGGCATAATTTCTTGCCGTTTTTGTAGGTGGTAATGGTACGGAATCCTCCGTCCTCGAGTCCAACTAGTATTTGGTCGGTTCATTTTATTTTCTATTCATATTCATCATGGCTCAAATTGAGTGTAAAAAAAAGAAAGAATGTTCGTTATGATATTTAAGGATATAAAAATCAGCTGCACGCTGTATTCCGCACACAGCAGGGTAGGCAGCGGGAACCTAGCGTTAAGACACTCTGTTCCCTACTTTCTGCCGAAGTCTGGAGGCATTGCGTGTTGAGTGGCAGAACTCAGCGCCGCGCTTAGCCTCGACACCAGTGCGAAAAAATGGAAATATAAATTTAAGTAAATATTTCATCTCCTCGAGTGGGGATCGACCCCACAACCAGTTGGTTTTGCAGTCACACTTCGTGCCGCTGCGCCACGACTGGGATATGATAGTAATTAAAAAATATAACAAAAAACATAATCATAGGAAACATAAAACATGACTGAGAGGAAACTGGTTTTGTAATAAATCTATAAAGTTGATATTTATTACTGACTAATAATTCTCCACAATAATTATAGCGTCATCTTTTATTTTGAAACATTGTCGAATATCATGAATTCTACAAGATAAAAACGGCGGCTAAGCGCTACGGTTGTGGGTTCGATATACACTCATTTCAATTCGGGAACGACAAAGTGTGACGTCGGGTTTTGTCATTCAAAACATAATGTTTGTAAATTAGATAATGCGTGGAGTACGGGATGCCTTAATACTAGATTCCTTAGACCTACTCTGCTGTCTGCGGGATACAACGTGAAGCAAAAAAAATATTTTATAAATAACTACTGTATGCATTGCTTTACGATGCCATTATATTTTATGATAATTTCGAGAAAACCATTTAGAAAATTAAGAGCAAGGCAAAATAAAACACACATTCCCAACATTTTTAGGCGCAACTTATTGTGACATTTTAAAAGTTGGCAATGTTAGCACATTCTATACGATCGTTTTGTTGACAAGCTAAGCTACTAAACAGTGTTAGTGCACCGATCATTAGAATCGATTTAAATATTTATTTCCTTTATTTCTTAGCTTCGCGTTGTATTACGCACGTAGCAGGGTATATATATAAGGAACTTTGGTACTTAGTGTTAAGACACTCCGTTCGAAATAAGGCATTTACGTTCACCACTTTCCGCGGAATTATCGAGGCACTGCGTGTTGAGGGTCTTTATCTTTTTAACGGAGCGAGGAAATTAAAATATTAAATAATTCATTCCGAGTTGGAATCGAAGTCACAACCGTCGTTAAGAGGCATATAATTGAGGTATATATATATATATATATATATATACTAGTAGAAAGTAAACGTTTGTAATCAAATATCCGTATTATGTGAAATTACTTAGAAATATAAATTTGCCACTGCGTAGACGCAGGCGAAATCTTTTATATTTTTACTCGGGTTTTACGCGTGTAAAGCTGCGTAGGCGCACATTTCTTTGCAAATCACATCCGTTTTCGATTTGGTGGTTAATCTCAGTCATAAATCTTTGTTACATGTGTAATCTTTTATGTCATTCCAGTTATTCTTACAAACATCATCATCATTATCATAAAAACTGTTAGTTATTTTTTATATTAGACTTAATAATGTACTTCGAACGGAGTGTCTTAATACTAGGTTCCATCTGCCTACCCTGCTGCGTTCAGGATACAGCGTGAAGCTGATTTAATAATATACTTAAATATAGTTTGTAATATACTTACTTACTTACTTAACTTCACGCTTTATCTTTAGCGGGGTAGTCACTACGGTCTCCATATACCTCTTTCGCCTCGTCCACTGTCATCAACCTCTTCATAAATGCCCTCCGCGGGGTCCTCAAACATTTTCTCGATTTTCCTCCAGTATCTTTGATACTGTGTTTTCGAAAGTCAACCGAAAGGAAACCCTACTTTTCTTACCTTTCTCGTGTCGTTTCAAATATACAAAAATAATAAAAATATATACTTATATTCAACAAATCGTTTCTAAGGAAAAGTAATAGGAATATCCTTACCTTATAAATCCAATACCGATTTACCGAAATTATATAGAGACATTAATTCATAATTTATAGTATATATTAAAAGAGAGAAGTAATTTTATAACAGAGTTTTTCGGAAAAAGAAAAAAGCTCTTTCAAAGCAAAGATAGCAGTAATAGCGCCATCTAGTAAAAAATATGAAACCTTAAAAAAATCGATATACAACGCCATCTGTTGCTCAATACAAGCAACGACCTAGACTTAAACCTACACTGAAAAAGAAAATCGCATCGTTATATTTCAGAGATATTTATGTTTGCGGCGAACAGTATGAACTTGGGGTGTCCCAAAATAGTACCACTTTGACATATGTACGGTGGGAACATGTAGCATTTTTTTATTTCAAATGTCGTCGTTTAGCGAATTTTATTACGCGAAATAGTATATAGTGCCACTGTAAATGGTTTTCAATATGGATTCTGGGTAAATATTTGTTAAAAATCCATCTATACTTAATGAAATATAATATATTTTTTATTGTTTTTGTTGATTATAACCTTTACATTTAGTGTTTTCGCTTATAATTTTTTAGTGGAACGTTACTATTATATTTATAATTTAAAGCCAGGCGATTAATTATTAAAAGTGCTTGTATTTATATGAAGGAATACAGTTCAGTTTATAGCTGCCACTTCTCATTAAGGATATGTATACATATTTAAATTCGGTATAAACATATTTATAAACTTGTTGATACAAGATTTATCAATAATACTGCGTAATAATAATCTATAAATTTACTTCGATATTTCTGTTTCTCTTAAAAAATCTCTTTATTTTTCGGCTTATTTTATTTTCGGCCAAATTCTGGATGCCTTGCGTATTGAATGTTTGAACTCGACACCGTGGTTTGTCTTGTTACCGTAAGATGAAAATAAAAATGATGAATGAAAATTTGCGGGAGGATTTCCACTAATATTGGCTGGATATCCTTCAACTGTATCGTTTACTGTAAGCCACCGTTACTGTTTGCCGCGACGACGATCACAAGCTTAATCATAAGTAAATAATTTTAACCATTTTTTTAATATGGGTATATGACATCGCGTCTTAAATATTTTGACAGTGAAGTTTAAGTTTAAGATTTAAATTTAGACAAAACATTGGACGTATAATATTATTCGATAAAATATCCTTGTTTTTTATGTCACTAAAATCATTACGCTCGTCACCCTTAATTTTCAGTCATAAAATGAAAAACCTCGTTCTTACCATTTCCAGCGACCTTCAGAGAAATCCTCTCGTAGTGTTCTTCTATACTTTCTAACCTATTCCTACCCTACCTACATGTCCAATTTTGTGAATACATTTGTTTCTTTCGTTTTCTGTTAGTCATTCAGTAACGTAAGATTTTTACAAATTTAAACATGTAAAATTTTTCTAATATATATTTTGTTCATTACAGAGGAAGCGGCAAGAGGCTGGGTGAAGGTGGCGATCCACGTTGGTACATTGACTCCGCCTACGCTTCGTCTCTAAAGGTTTCGCTGCGGCTTCCTACCAGGCAGTTCCTTGAAGGTAAGTCTGCTTAAAGCAAAAATTAAATGCAAAAGGTATTTATACTGTAAAATATACGTAACGAGATAAGATGTGTAAATGTAGATATTATTAACTAATGTAATATTTTCTAGAATATTTCATAAAAAATCTCTTCTTTTATCAGAAGTAACTTGGTGTAAGGAATATATTTTTAAAAATAATATATGTATAAATAGGCTCGTCTTAATTTATTACAATATGTGCTTTTTTAAAATATATTAATTAAATTCATATATTGACTATACAGTCGATAAGCTACATAGATTAATAAACTGCTCTTATTTGTCTATTGAAATAAATTAAATTGACTAACAAAAAACAATAAACAGGAGTATTTTCTGATCATTTATGTAAGCAGTAAACTAGCTTAGATTAAGATTGACTTTTACAGAATACTGTCAACCACGGCTACGTCTGAGTGATCTCACAAAATTCGTCATGGGTACGTCCAGTTTTACCCCAAAACGAGTTCCTTGAAATGCATTACCCTTAATTAAATTAGTTTTATACATGTGAATGTACCCTATAACATTTAATATCCAAAGAGCAAATAAAAACATTGTTAAATATGCCTACTCCATATTATAAGCATCATGTTAGAATTCCTTTGTATATTTAAAAACCTAATTATTATTGTTTTTACAATAAACGTACAGATAGAAATTGAAATGTATTTGAGTACAGCGCCATCTATTATGAGCTTTGAAACTTTTTAGTAAACGGTAGTGGTGCTGTAGAAATTTTACGTATTTATCATAGATGACGCTACTAAATTAACTTAGTGAAGTAAATGCTCTATTTAAAGCTTCGTAACGTTGCGTTAAATTTTCATGATCTTAATATAATATTATTATCAATATAAAGTTATTTGATATTTAGTATTAGTATTTACAATCAATACACGTAATTATTAAAACGTATAATATAATTTCGCCATTTTCTATGTATTTTCTAATAACCGCTAAATAATTATTAGTGGAGTACAATAATGTAAACAATATAAATAATATTCTAATAGCCAGTTTTAGTGACGTCAATAAATTTTTGGCATTAATATAAATACTTTTTCTTTCACTTAATGGACGTTTATGAGTGTGGACATTATAATTAGGGATTTGAACTTAAAAGCTCTGCACTAAGACTTAGTAAATCTAACATTTGGACATTGCTGTCAAGGCAAATTAATAATTTATATAGCATATTATAAATTCCAGTATTTATTGAGAAAAAATTAAAATAACTAGAAAATCTCTATCGAATAAGCTCGCATAGTTGTATGACGCATTCATATGTTTTATGTGGACAGGTGGTGGAATTTTATATAAGTAATTTATTAAATGTGATATTTTGAATATATATTTTTGTTACCCTTATAGCTTAGATTATCACGGAGACTATTTATACACCAAGGCTGTACGTATTTAAAGCATGTATAATAAGAATTAAATATAATTGCTTTTTTACGATTACTATTAAGTAAAAATATTATTTTAGTTCGTTGCTATGCTGGATATTTTATATAAGATATTTGTCTTTTTTATTTTATGGTATAGGAATTTAAGACAAGCTTACAGGTACAAGTAGGTACAAGGACAAGCGTAAAGGTACTACTTCACGCTTTATCCCTAGCGGGTTAGTCCACTGACATCAACCTCTTCATATCTCCCGGGGGACCTCATGCTTTTTACGTGATCTTCCTCCAGTATCTTCGATACTGTGTTTTAGAAGGTCAACCGAGGTCTCCGTACCTCTCTTACCACTCACTTTGCCATCATAAATCTTTTTTGCCATTCTTTCATCACTCATTCGTTTGACGTACCCAAACCAGCTGAGCTGAGCTCGTTCTTAAAGTGATATCCTCGTTAGTACCTGCCATTCTGTGTATCTCTTAATTGCGGATTCGATCAGCTAAGCTGACTCCGCATATCCTACGAAGAGGTCACATCTTCACGGCATTCATCTTTCTTTCATTCTTCTTCTGTAATACTCACGTTTCGCTGCCGTATAACACTGTGTGTAACCAAAACTGCATTGTGTACGCGCTGATGTTTCGCCGACTCAATAATGCAGCTAAGGCTCCGTTAACCTTGTTACTGGCAGCAATACGCCTATCCACATTCATCTCGTATTCATCTTCCATCTCTACTGAACATACTTCCCGAGTATACCACTTCATTCACTTGTTCTAATATCTTACCATTTACACCGATCTTGCATTCCGTCCTTTCTTAATTTCGTTCAAATTCTCCCTGCCAAAAGCATTTTTTTATTTAATATTTATTAAATATATGTTAATAAACTTAGTCAAAATAATTTCACGTTCTATCCCGCATATCAGGGCAACCAAGTGGCACATTGTTGTTCATTTTCTGCCCAATTGTG
Organism: Heliconius sara; assembly: GCA_917862395.2. Classification (NCBI taxonomy): domain Eukaryota; kingdom Metazoa; phylum Arthropoda; class Insecta; order Lepidoptera; family Nymphalidae; genus Heliconius; species Heliconius sara. Next base: position 18,871,778 of record OU860797.2, on the reverse strand, counting down.
TGGTCTGCGATTGTAGATTACCGCCTTCACAAAAGTGGCTGAAATACAAGAATATCATCCGATTGGTTCTTTTATACGGCAGCGGATGCTGGCCAGCACTGTCTCGGACACTTAGGATCTACGTTTTCATTCGTCTGGAATAGAAGATAGTCTGGAAGTCCCTGATACAGTGGATAAGTTTCAACAGCGTTAGCTGAAATAATATGTCCCTTCCGGACGTCCAATGGTTTAAAAAAAATAACGATTAAAAAAACTTTTAGTTTGGTAAGTGTGAGTAATAATTTAATAAATAATTGTATCATTAGTCATATGACATTGATGAAGCGCTCTTATTCCGTGGGCAAACGCCAAGTGTATGAATTCCATACACCGCGAATATTATGTAAATTTGAATGAACTGATAAAAGACGAATATATAATGTGGAAAACATGATACTAAATCGGTGTTAGATCAAACAAAAACTTGGAAAATGGCGATAGAATATATTTGCATATATTAAATAAGTTAAGTATATATTTATTTGTTATTTACATACTCACTACGGATAAGTTTTCATATAAAAAGATAATTAAATTCCCTATCAACTAAAAGAAAACGGAATCTTGTAGAGTAGCGCGACGTTGAGTTCCGCCATCCACCACCGAATATTTCAAAAAATTTTGCAGTACGTGGAAAGCGCCTTGACACTAAATTTCATCAGTGCTAACTTGTTATGCAGGAACTTATAATTATTTTTTTAACATTTTTCAAGTGTTATTCCACACTTAGGAAAGAAAAATACTTATTAAGAAAACCAATAAAACCAATTAGCTTCAATTGTTTGTATTCTTGTCTTAGCAATGATCGAACGAACCTAAACGACCGTAGCATGAAATATTTCTCAATTATCTTCTGTTGAAATAAAAATATTAAATAAAGATTAACGTCGAAAGAAATCTCTCACAATGATAAAAAAATCAACTAGCATGTAACATGGCCGACTTAGTCATTTATAACGCGTCATAAAGCTTCAATTCAAATCAAAAAAATTAAAAAAATATACATATTACATAGATATTAGTGCCAAATGGTGGTGGGCGACGGCTCCAGACGGGACCGGTTGACTCACGCGGTTATAATAAGAAAATACTTACATACTTTCTGTCTTCGTGTTCAACGTCATTTTAATTATATTTTAGATGTTCTAAGACGAAATTATAGTAATATATATATTGTTAGAAATCGGAAGCAGTTATAGTTTAAAAAAAAAACACGATAAAAACACACATCGCCCATTCTTCTGAACTATTTGGAAAGGGATACTACGTAATAGCAATAAGTGACATGTTTCACCTAATAACAATACTTCACACTAGTATTTTTATCACCTTTTTCATCTAAATCTATATATATATATATATATATTTATATATATATATATATATATATATATATATATATATATATATATATATATATATATATATATATATATATATATATATATATATATATATATATATATATATAATATTATACTAATACTACTGTACAACCGTACTGTACTATTGTACACATTATATATTAGTTATCGCTAGCACCATTGTTTGTGTGGACTAAATTTAAAGTTAATCGTCTTTGTCCTAACCTACCTACATGCCTAATTTAAACTTTCTAAGACCTGTAGTTTCGTCAGTGTCTTTCAGCTACTCAGTAAGTAAAGGCCCTCAGTGAAGAAAGATACTCAAATACAGGTAAAAAATAAGTAGACTACAATTTGGAGTAGGTATACAGTACATGATAAACGTCGTGGTTCAGTTGAAAATAATTTAACTGTTCACGGTGGTTGTGGGTATAAATCCTTGGTTAATTAAGGAATATATTATCTATAGTTGTAAAAAGCTAAAGATCTAGCTCAATGAGTATGTCCAGCTGTGAACGAAATCTATCTGTTGATAAAGAAGAATGAATGATTTTTCTTAGCTTCAATAATGTAGAGTTTTGTCCTCTCTGAAACGTGAAAATTAAAATAATTCAGTACCTCAAGTGGGAATCGAAGCCAACACGGCCTGACGGTGATGTTAACCCAATAGAAAGGATATATTGGAATGACAGAGATGCGTGAATATAAAAACAATATAGCTGACATTTTTATTACTGACAGAAACGAGTAAATAAACGATTTCTATTCTAAAATGTTTTACATTGTGTTTTTAAATGATGTATCTCTTACACGCTCACGGCGACGGCTCATTTAATACGCCACTTCCTTCGCCCGTAATTCTTGTAAATTTTGAAATATTGAGATTTTGTTAGAGCGTTTTGTTATAGAAATGCAAAAAAATGAGAAAAATAGTTCGTGTGGAACAATTTTTATTGTAGTGTTAAAATATTTTTTGAATTATATGTATACTTTGTTAACTGCCTAATTGACTATTATAGTGGTTAAGCCTATTATAGTGCAGTGACTGTAAATGTGTTGGTTGTGAGTTCAATCCCTACTAGGTGAAATAAACTACTTCAACTTCTTTTGACAAGACAACGCACGGCTTTGAGTTCCGCTTCTCAACACGTCTCTAATTCGATCGATAAGCGTAGAACGGAAAATATTGACACTTAGTTTTCTCTGCTTGAATTTAATTTGCGGAATAAAGCATTACGTTGAAAATAAACGATTTAAATCACTGCAAGTACTAGATTCTGCCTTCAGATTAGATTTTTTCTGTAGCGCAATTTGCAAATATTATAAAATACAAATTTAAAAATGTAATCCATTCTCAATATTACCATTAAGAAACTTAGTTGTTTCAAAGTAGAATCATTGGGATGGAAAGGATATTGAATTTGGCTTCATGTCACATAAAATAAATTTTCGGTGGCTATGCTATAGGTATGATTTAATAATTTTCGAAATTAACGAGAAAGACTATTTCAGAAATATATTTAAATCAAATTAATAAACTAGCTCAAGACAAACACTTGCAACAATACTTACTAAACACACGAAGCGAACTGCCAAGTTTCCCTTTAATATTTCACTACTATCATTATAATTAGACATAATAAATAATAGATGTACAAAGTTAGCCATTTAATTCGTCACAGACACTTAGCATTGATAATTCCAGAATGATGCCAAATCACAACCATGTGACCTTAGGCGGTATTGGGAGAGGCTGCTGTGTTTAAAATTTACTAAAACTTATTTGAAATTTATCGCTTTACTAGCTGTCACATGCGGCATCGCTTCCATAGTTAAACAGAAAGAAATATTAAATTTGTATGAAACATGATTCGTGTTAATAGCGGGAGGTAGTTCTGACTACAGCTGGTACCGCGGCTTACATTGAAAGGGTAACGTGATGGAAATTAATATTGACTTCCTCCATAAAAATTTTTATGTTTGGATAATCCGCTTATCGATTGATAATCCGTTTATAGAACCCAAAGCTTAAGGTTGATCTCCTAACCACTCTACCGCCGCCGCCGTTAACCTAACTTATCAAAAGGACAATAAAATACCTATATTTTGAGACCGATGCTCGCTCTCAGGTACACTGACCAAGCGCTCTGGTAGATCAGCGTCAGTGTGTCATTTAATATTCCATTGATCTCAATCACGCAAACAACATCTAAATTCATCTTCTATCCTATCCCTCCTCTTACATTTCACTTATATATTTGTAGCTTCGTCTCTTATCTCCCGCCACTCCAGATATGGCGTGGTCCCCAACGGCGCATTCGTGGTCATCTTAATACGCCAGCGGGGAAGCGGAATGTAACACTTCTTAAAATATTTTAATTGAAACCTTATACCTACTATAATATAATAATTTAGTATAATGTTAAAATCTTATATTCCTCATTTTCCGTCATATTTTCGAGACATTGCTTGTTCTGCGGCGAAACTTGGCGCTGCACTTTGTATACCAGTGAATATTATAAATCAAAAATATTGAGATTCTGATAAAAACCATAGAAAGATGTGACATTAAAATATTAAGATAGAATTTCCCTTTATTTCGGATACTTACGTAATTCACCGTTAGCTCTACAAGCGTGTCGTTTAGCAGATGTTATTTTACTTGTGCGAAAAATCATTGTATGAGTCACATAGCGCCATTTGAAATACGATATATGAAGGAATCATATGAATATAGGTTTGGCCTGTGACATTGTTTGCCTAGAAATAATAGTTTTTTTGGTCGTAATAGCATATAAAAGAGTAGACCTAGTTTTAAGACACTCTGTTTCTTACTTCCCTTTAAATTTTTGAGACATTCCGTATCAAATAGTAGAACTTAACGTAGCGTTTTGTCTTCTTATCAAAGCGAGCAAATGAAAATAATTTATTTGCCCAAGTTTACATTTAGTTCTTCTACAGAAATCTGGTGAAAAATTCACGGTAATAAAAAAATACAAATTTATATAATTTGAATCAAAAAAAAAATGTTAACTAGATTTTTTTAAAATGACAAGTAAATTGACATAATATTTAGAGGAAAAATAAGGCAATGAAATTATAATATACACTTTATATATGACACCCGGTTATAATATAAATAATAATGTTTACTTAGCGGAACGCACTTAAGAGCATTAGCGAAGACAATCGTATGAACAATGCTGGCGGTCCGCCAGACAACTGCCATACAATACTTAGGCTTAAGAAAACCAATCTGTTGATCCTTTTGAAGTTTCAAACTAAATGTAGGTAGGTAAATGAACTTATTGTGATTTTTTTGTCGATAGAATTGACCTCGTCGTGACGTAGTTGGGATTCCTACAATTTTTTCTAGCTATTAACTGTTAAACTTTTAATTTTTCGCATTTTATGTATATAAAATGATCGATTTTACCTGTGGTTTCGTCTACACATAGCACATTCTAATTGTACTTATGTTCTTGTACTTATGTAATAGGTTATATCAGAAGTTGTCTTAGTGGAAAAATAGAGGAGGAACTGATGTAATTAGCAGGACCAATCAGGTAAATTTTCGATTTTTTTTAAAGCTTAATCTTTTATTGTTCTTCCAATTTTTAACTAAATAAGATTGTTCGTTTTTGATACAGAAAAATCATACTCCATGTGTCTGAACTGAACAGAATGGGCCAGTTTATTCAATATGTAATTAGAATTTAACAGCAATCAATTCAAGCTTATATAAAATATCCAATAATATGTGTACAAAAGTACATACAAGCGGGCTATTTGCTCCAGTGTTGGATAACGCCCAAAACAGTCGAAATCAAGAGATCTCACGTAAACATCAATTAATAAACTCGATTATCTGCTATTTCAGGCGTTTCCCGCCAATTTACGATTAAATGTCAAACTGACGTAAGATTATTGCTCTGGATTCTGGGGTTTTTGGCCTCGCTATAAAATTAGGCAGAAGAATAATGGTATTGTTTAGCTGGTCATAAATGTAAACGTAGATTTTTGTCTACCTTTTATTTTTTTGAACAATTCCATACAAGTTGGGATAGATATAAAATATATTATTGTTTTTGAAATGAAAGGTGTCTTAAACCTAACCCTTGAGGCAGAAGCAAAAATAATATTTAAAATACAAAGTTTTGAGACATTTATTGACAGAAATGTGTTACAAATATATTATGTTGTAAATAAAATAGATTTTCCAAGGTCGTTTCTCCAGTATAAAATAGTCACAACCTATATCTACGCCAAAAGTGTCACGTGGACTGTCATTTGTCAATGCTACGTCCAATGTTTCCTACTGTGTGGAAATATGACTAGAACATAATATTCATATGAAAAACACTATAACAAAAGTATTAATATTTATTCATTATTTATTAAATATTATAGTTCGCTTAAAATCTGTATATGTAGAATTTCCAAATAGTTTCTAATTACTTCTAGTGAATTATTAGAAGTAGAGGATAATCTTGATAAGCATAATTTGACTTGTAGATGGTCTTGTTTTACTCTGACATCGTGAAACGTTGCGACATTACCGCAAGAAATTAAATTAAATTAAAAAGAACTAAATTAAACGTAACCTTGCTAAATATACTGTATGTTCATGAAAATATTATCCTAAAAATCTTATTGTAAACGAGGATTTTAACATCTCAGTTATACACTCTTAAAAGGAAATCTTAAAAACTAAAAAAAACCCTTAATACTTATTATAACCGTTTAAACTGATAAATACAGAAATATCTCGTCCAAATAACCTTTAAAGCTTGAAAAATCAGCTCCAATCAATCACAATCTAAACCTACCAAAAATGGAACGTCGAAACAGACATCACAAAGGAGCAAATGAATTGGACACGTCACTCAATAACGAAAATAACATGTTGAAATGTGGAAATTATAAGTTATAATAAAATATATAAATAAATACTTAGTAGAAGGGTATTACAAGAACGAGCGGTAGTCGCTGGTCGCGCGCACCACAGTGTGGTACCCTACAGTGAGTGAAAAAGTTTGTGTAAAACAGTTTGTGTAAATTTTAACGGTTGGTGTTATAAAATGGCGGGAGTACGATTCTATATATATTTTTATATAAATATTATATAATTAATTTCGATTCTTACACATCTTTACTCTGTACAATTCAAATTTCGCGCCTGGGCGTGGTGAGTGACGCGTGCTACACCGCTACGTTGCTACGTCGTAGAGTTAATATTTAAATTACTTGTAGTTTTTAACTTATTTTACTATTAATATATATATAGAATTAGATGATCATGATGATTCTAATAATTTTAATATATAAAAAGTGTCTAAAATTGATTAACAGTACAATTAGTTTACTTCAAACTTTAACGGTAACGTCTAAAACTGTAATTAAAATTTGAAAAAGATAAGGACGGAATCGAAGCGCAGTGAAAGCTGACTTCAATATAAGCCTACGCAAAGTGATTACATGTTTAAAAAAATATAAGACCAATAAAAATACTAGTCACTACACATGAAAAAATCTATATTTAAAAGCTATGACTCGAAAAAATCTTGTAAGAAATCTCTTAATAGACAATCTATTCATATATGCTGGAATGCATAATATTAATACAAATTATTTTTAGCAAGTCCAGTTTTATTCGTTGGTTATATTTATTACGTGATACAAGTGAGCCGAGATCGTTGTGAAAATCGCAGTTATTTCAGATGTTCGAGCCAAATTTCCATGCATAAGTGTAATATTCGTAGTGTAGGGTAGTACTCAAATTTTATATTATTTTATTATCATGAAAAAATGATAATATGTTAAAATGTAATGGATCCTGTTCATTTTGTAAGTTTCATAACTTAAAAATGATTAAGGGATTTCATTTAAGATGTATAAAAAAATCGTGAAAATCAAAGATGTAATGTACTTTATTTGCTATCGTTATTTTTTATTTACGTCTAATAATTGAATATTAATATTGATGAAAAATTGACAATTACAAAATATGTAGAGGCCAGCGTGACGAAGTACAGCATTTAACTATAGTCGTAAGGGTCGAGGATTTGACTTCCATTCGGAAAAATGGATTATTTTTGCCGCCCTGGTAACACAAATGACAACGCTACGATCTGTGCTAACTCTGTTACATGTAAAAAAAGATATAGAAGTAGGTACTTCATGCAGCTTGGGTTAGAGAAAAAAATGGAGACCCTCTGTTTGTTTTGAAATATCTTTATTTTCCATGATCATGAGGTAGATAAAACCAACTGATAAGTTACTAGGTCCAATCAAAATGGTGGTAATATTTCAGAAAGCAATAATAGAACTTATAAAAATGTTTGATTTCATTACATAAATGTATTCATTCATTCATGTTAATTAGCATTAACATGAAGTTTATTCGAAGCTTTGTAGATTATAGATAACTTTAAAGAGAAAGATGATTACAATACGTTTCAAATTTTTAAATAAAATAAAATATTGTATCTTCGTGATATCTTCTAAAAAATTTGTTCGACCAAATTTAGTGAAATAGGAAAGTGAGCCAACTAGTACAACATTCTACATTCGTACCACCCTCGTGGTTTACTGTCATACAATATTTAAGCGCGTTTATTATAAAAATTTTAAATATTTTAACTTCAGGCTTTTTTACATAATATGGAAGTAAGAATAAAAGTATGCAAAATCCACCATATCCACTGCCATCTAATTTTCAAGAAATCCCGTGTTTAGTAGCAGAATTCAGCGTCACACTTTGCGTACCAGACCGAGGAAAGATAATTTCCCCGAGAGGGAATTGAATCTACAACCTCCCCGTGAATGCTCATATTCAAACCTTAATAGAGTTCTAATATACACATGTCTTTCTAACAAAGTAGCTAAATTGTGTGAAAATATATAGAAAAGTATTTTTTTAATTCGCCAGTTCTAGCTCTGGCGGCAGCTGCTTTCGCTTTGAGCGGATATATAAATTTTGATGCGACATTCTTGGCCGCCACTCACTCCGGTCACGGCACAGTGCGGATGGACGACCCGATTATTTCTGTAATCGAATTATTTTCATATTTATGTAAACTTTTTTCTATACCACCACAATTACAGTGTACTGTAGCGTATTTGTAGATTAATGAATTTTATTTTTTTTCTTTTTTTTGTAAAGTAAGCAGACAGAATTTAGTGTCAAGAGCTTTCTCTATATTCTTGCCGGATTCGTGACATTGTTTATTGAATGCCGGAACTAAAGGGTTAGTCTTGCCATATCCAATAACATAGTTATGGGCATTAATACTTATAGACAAACTTTTGCGACTTATTATCAAGATAACTTAACGTACTTAAAAAATGATAAATTGGTCAACGTTTCAAAGAGTCAACACAAAATATAAAAAAAATGGCTACTTTAAAGACGAAGACAAAAAAATTGTAAGAAATCAACTGTTCCTGATGCAACTTCATTTATTGAAAACTTTTGAAATATAGAAATTTTATCTCTGTGACTTACTAGTGCAACCTCTTTAGTATGTTATTCATACAATGTGCGTTTGACGAAGTCCTCATTGGCACTTTTGGAACTCTATAATCAAAGTATTTGATTTTTTATTTTTTATAATAAAAGAACACAACCGAATAGATTAAATTGTATAATACAGACGATGCAAAAATTATATAGTTAATTTTTTTATTATGTTCCCAAAGAAAAAACACCAAGAATATTGCAAAAGTACTTTTTCATCAAATTCTTTGGTCAATTATAATATTATTAAAAATTATATAAATTTAATTATTTTTACTTGTTGAGGGTTGAAGACATTTAAATCACGATAACCAAGGTTGCTGTAACCGATCCAGTTGACGGGCACATTTATCATTACTGCAAGGAAATCTTAAATTAATGATTTAAACACTAGCACGCTTCAAGGAGTTTCGGGTAATTAGGTCGTGCAAAAGTAGGCAAGGGAAGGGAAGTGACTAGTTGACAGTATTGAAGGACCATATCCTTCCCAAGATACTTTTACTTATTGATTCTTATATTACCACTAGCTTTAACTCGCGGTTTAGTTTCTGTAGTTGAAGAGGTACTCTGACTTCAGATATAATGGATTACAATGAAATAATCAACGCAATGTCTTCTGTGTAAAATAGGTATAGGTGGCAATAAAAATTTTTACAAATAAAAAAAAAAACTAATTACAACCTATAAGTCCTTGAGATTAACGCGTTCCACCAAGCAAATTCATCTACTTTACATTTGCATTTTGAAAAAAAAAAATAGATTTATATAGATATTTTTAATCCATTATATCTTTACTCGTATTTGATGTTTCACCTATTACAGGAGTACTTTGTCCTGGATGGATGAGCCTAGCAAGTTAATAAGTAATTCACACATACATTAAAAATATATTATTATTTTTAACTTTAAGTCACCCACAGCTATCGACTTAAGACAAGCTTTGTCTTTATTACGTATCGAAAACATCTTTAAAAAATGTCTTTTAGATTGGTATAATATTACAGAACTGTTGTTGTTAAATGAGTAGAGTTTGTTTAAATGCATTTATATGAAGAATTACATTCTATTCTAAATTCATATTCTAGTCCATTTATCGAGGAAGACTGTGGGCTATATTATACTGTAACTGTAGTTGGACCTCAATTAGCTCGAGGTCTTAGGTATCCATAGGACCATGGTGGTGTAGATGCAGGTGAAAGCTAGTACAAAGTAAAGATGTTCGTTTCCTGAACAATAGTTTTATCTATCAAATACATTTCAAGATATATATACTTTCATGAATTTGTACTAAAACGTTGTAATTTGTACAAATTTTCATAATGCATACACTATTCATATCTTCATCTGTTCCAGTTACACATTTAAATGTTAGCCGCTTGCGCAAAATATTATGAAACTAATATACGACATGATATTATGTCCCCATTTCGTACACTTCGTCCTCTTGACATTCATTTTTTACATTTATTAGTTGAATTTATTTTGTATGTTCTTATTAATATGATAGTTTGTAATTTTGTTTAATAATTTTTAGAGATTTAAGTAGTTGCTTTGATCCTAATTTTCATCTTTTTACAATACCTATATTTTCGCTGGAAGATTTTGTGGCATATATCGTTATATACGGTCTTTGCAGATAGAACCTGGCGTTGAGGCGGAACTTAACGCCGCGATTTCATAGATTTTTGATCGATATTATATAATTAAATATTATTATTATTAATTATAATAAGATGTTCCAATTTCCGATATATATTTAGACAAGAAATACAAAATTTGAGCGGCACTCTGCCATATTTTGCGTCGTAAATCATGTGAACGTAAACAAAACCTTAATACGTTTGTTAGTGTAACTTAATCGGGATTATTGAAATCTGTTCATTCTTGGTATATGTTAAATAGTATCCACTTATCTATAAATAAATATCGAATGTTCATTTGTGATATTGAGGACCTTCCTAAGCATGACGGAAAAATATCAGCATAGTTGCACATTTGGCCGTACACAAGTTTTGGTACCGACGCTGTTATGCGGCAGTGAAACATGGATATTGCAGAAGAGGAATGAAAGCAAGATGTATGCCGTGGAGACGCTATCTCTTCGTAGGATATGCGAAGTCATCTTAGCTGATAGAATCAGCAGTGAAGAGATACACAGAATGGCAGGTACTAGCGAGGATGCCACGTTGAGAATGAAGAAGAACGTGCTTAGATGGTTTGGGCACGTCGAAAAAATGAGTGATGAAACAATGGCAAAAAAGATTTATGACGGCAAAGTGAGTGGTAAGCCAGGTAGGGGAGACCTCGAACTTGACATTCGAACATAGTATTAAAGATACTGGAGGCAGTCACGTAAAAAGCAAAAGGACCCCCGAAGGGCATGTATGATGAGATTGATGACAGCGGACGAGGCGAAACAGGTATGAGGAGAACGTAGTGTTTGGCTCTGCGTTCTTAACAATCTCAAATAAATATCAAAATTCTGAACACATATTTAGGGTGTAAACGGCGTAACGAAATTATACTATAGGTGAAGGACATAAATTCAAATTCCGATTCTTCGCGAGGCCAGTTCTTAATTTATAAAACATGTTTTCTATCACGTATTAGTACATATATTCGATGTAATAATAAAAGGGAAAAGCAATAAACAGAACATTAAGAAAAATAATGTACTTCAAAGTAAACATTGCATTCATCATTGGTTGAGTTGTTATGTTAACATCGCGAATGAAAGAAAAACTGTTTACATGTTATCAATTTGAAGATATATTTTTAAAAAGGGTAATAAAGAGTAAGTAAGAGAAGATATTCCTTAGTATTCTATGGATTCCGTACAAGTCCATCGCGTAGGTCGTTATAGGGTAAGGAGCTCAGAGCAGTGCCTGTACTTGTGACCCAGGTGTAGGCTTAATTCATAATTTGATTGATTTTAAAGTTATTTTTATATAATTATAATGAAAATAATGGCATTATCAGATTTATTTATTTTATTGAAATATATAGTATCACTTTCCTAAGGAAGGCGCGTTGATTTTGAAGGACGAGGTAATTCAGTGTAGAGGCGAAGGTTGTGGTTTTGATTATCACTTGGGGGGAATAACTAAATTTAAATTATTTTTTATTTCCCCACCTTAACGGACAAAGCGTTAACTATTCAATAGACAATGTCGAAAAAATACCGATACTGCTATTTTAAATATTATTATGATACGCGGGAAACAGCGTGATGCTGTCAGCGTGATGCTCTAGTCAGACAAAATGTAGCGTTCTGCCAATGTCACTGGCGAAATAATTAAAACGAATTAATATACCCCGAAAAAAATAGCATAGGCAACCTTTTTCTCAAAAAATAAAAGGTTTAACAAAAATACAACAAAATTAAGAAATAAAAGTTTCACAAGTTTCGATTTATCGCTGTCTTATGTATGGTTTATTTATATAATTTATAGGATCACATTTGTTTGTCCTATGATTTTACGAGTAGCTAATAGCAGGGCGGGGTTTTCCGTAAGATTTTTCAGTTTCAGTTGACACAGAAGTTTAATGTTTATGAACGTGAGAGATTTCATAAGATTTATTAAGATTGGATGTCATCGCGGCGCATTCGGGAAGTTATAGCTCCACTTGCGGGTTTCATGGTTCTGTTGTATTATAAATAATATTCATATCCATGGTCTGGTTATATAAAGTGCGGTGTAACTGCCTTATTTAATTGTTTAGATGGAAAATGTAGAAATATGATACCCTGAATTGAAGTTTTATATAAAACTTAAAGACTTTTTATGTAAAGACTAGCTGAGGTCATAAGCGTGCGATTGTAAACTGAATGAAATATTTTAGTATTTTCATTTCTACGCTCTGGTATCGAGATAGAGCGTAGCGTTGACTTTCGCAACTCAACACGCAATGTCTTCAGAATTCGGCGGGAGTTGTGGAATGGAAATGTCCTTATGTGAATGGAGTGTCGAAAATTGGATTCCCAGATTGCTTCACCCCTACATATGATAAAAAAGCTAAATAAAAGAAGACAAAAGATTTAAAATGTTCAAATCCTATTGTGGTAAAAATGAGGCCAGTCGCCGCGCACGGGCACAAAGTGCGACTGTAAATTGACTGGTTGTGGGTTCGATTCCCACTCGAGGAGATGAAATATTTACTTAAATTTATATTTCCATTTCTTCGCTCTGGTGTCGAGGCAAAGCGCGGCGTTGAGTTCTGCCTGCCGCAGAAAGTGGGGAACGGAGTGTCTTAACACTAGGTTCCCTCTGCTCCCCTGCTGTGTGCGGGATACTGCGTGAAGCTGAAGCTATTGTGGTAATAAACATTTTGAATGACATGATTCGAATTTGGTATTATGAAAATTGTAGGTTATCTCAAACATCGATATTAATTTAAGCAATCGATTACGTAATAGATTTTTTGGAGAAACGACTAGAAAATGTATTAGTATACATAGAAAAATGTAATCAATAGTAAAATGTTTAGAATGTTTATTTTCTCAATATGTGACGTTGACTGTGACAAATGGACGGACTAAGTGATATTTCACTAGAATTTCGTAAATTTATATATTGACTATGAAATTTATTTAGACACGTGTTGTCAAATATACGCGTTGTTTATTGTATGTTCTGTAGCTGGAATTGAATCTTAATAATTTCAATTTAAAAAGTTCAGGATGAAACTAGTTGTGACGCAGCGTACGAATCTAAGTGCGACAGGTTGTGGATTAGATTTAGAACGGGATAAATTAAATTCACAAAATTGTTTATTAAGAAAACGTATAAAAATTTGAACGTAGGTGTATATGAACCAGCGCCTCTTTGAAAACCGTCCAAGCGCTTACCTGACTAATTAAGCCATACGTTCTCATAGAGCTACGTCGAAATTCTTATACTCTTGTAACAACTTATTTTATGTTTCCAAAGAGGTTATACGTTTTTTTAATAAGTATTTTTCTTTAGAAAAATACTAATATAATAATAAGTATTTTTCTAAAGAAAAATACTTCTAAATAAAAATAATAAGTATTTTTCTAAAGAAAAATACTTATTACAAAAACGTACCTAGTAAACTAGGTGCGGAATAATACTTTAAAAATTATAAAAATAAATTGAGTTCAGTTCAGAATACGACCATTTATTTTTTCCGCAGAGTATGACACATAGGGTAGTTGAGGTAGAGATATCTCTAACTACAGCAAAGCCTTTATTATTTAGCCAAGGAAATTAAAATGGTTTATTCCCCGGATGATGATGAAACTCACAACTCTCTCTTTGCAGTCAGAACACACTGTACCACGTTGACTTTGATATTTCCTTTTATTTTTTTATCTCCACACTGTATCCCGCATATGATAGTCACTTGAGAGGAATCTAGTGTTATGACACTCCCTCCAAATTTTGAGACATTTCGTGTTGAGTGGCTGAACTCATCGCCGCGCTTTGCCTCGTTACTCGCCAGCGAGGAAACAAAATAGGAAATATTTCATTCCTCCGAGTGGGGAATTGAACATCTCTCTGAAACTAGTTATTGGTCGTTTTTTATACAGTTTTTGTGCAATCATGTAAAATTTCTAAGCCACTACAATCATAAAGCACGTATGTTTGTTTTTGATCGCACATTACAATGATTCTACTTGGCGGTCACTTCAAAAGAAGCAATATATATAACGGTTTCCATGACTTATTTTAATATGTAACACCAAATTTCCGACGTTCAAATGGCGTCTTCATCATTATTCCGTTTGTTCTTAATTCATTATTTATTGACATAGTCATATAATAATATTTCAATGAATGTAGAGCAAATGACAAGAACTCGTAAGTTGCAATTTAGAAATCTGAAATATACTCGTATGTATGCTTATAGTTTTTAGAATATTTTTAGGGTTCGTATCTCAAAAAGAAAAAACGGAACCCCTATATGAACGCTTTGTTGTCCATGTCCATGTCATTGTCAAGATCATTTATGTCAGGTTCGCGTTAAGGTATAAAGGTACTCGTAAAATTAATATCAAATATCTAAATTTTCGGTCAATTAGAACAGAGAAAAACAAAATCAGTTTCTAAGTCAACACATTCAAAAGATACGAGTGTGTACGCATCGTTTTTTTCTGCATTTTTTAAGAAATTCGTCGAACAACCTATAACCGAAAATTACTACTGACACCTCGAAGTGAGTTCCACTCGCACTTCACTGGTTTTTTTTTTTATTTTAGTTTTAATTTAGTTGTGCACAACGTCTGACTGTAACCGTGACTGTTTAAGTTTATTGTGGTATTAGCACCAAATATTAAATCATACATATATTTGCCTATCGAGATCTACGATCTTAGAATTAGATCAACTCTTGCTGTTACACATTCGAATCGTACCCACTACTTACGTCAGCTTAAAATATCTGCACATTAATACTGTTATTATGAGATCCATATACGAGTACCAGTATACGACATTGATTGACGCTGATTGTAATTATCAATTTGGATGGCTGCCTACAGCCTACAGCGGGACAGTCCTAAACTATCTTATTTTCATTGTATATTTACTAGTGTTCTTAGACTATTCGTCGTTACAAGATTTTTTAGGTTTCTATATTTGGTGTCTTTTTTTAATTGGAATGAGGATGTCTTGGCGCACGTGGCGGTTGTGGATTCGATTTTCAATCGAGCAAATATTTTTAATGCCTCGCTCTAGTAACAAGACAAAACACTAGATAAGTAACGAAGTGTCACAACACTAGGATAGGTATAAGGAACTTTACCTATTTAATATATGCGGATTACAGCGTCAAGTTAAAAAAAATGTAGTAACCGACCGAAGATTCGGTTTCGGTTTCGATTTTGGCCAGTTTCGGCCATCGTTTCGGTTTCGGCAAAAATACTGCCGAATCTTCGGCCAAAACGAAACTAAGTACTTGTTAGGCGTCACTCTGCTAATTATTGTGGTTCATGTCATCTATTAAGTCAGTTTGATAATTGCAAATTATACAAATAAAATTATTTATAACAAATGCATGGAAATCTTGCGTGGAAAGATTTTAATACTTGAGTATCTACGTCCCAAAAAATACTTAAAATTTCATTTGCTTATAGTAACTAAACCATCTTTTCATAGGATAATCTCTTTAGCTTTGGAGATGATAAGGATAAGAGCGTGGTTAGTTCTTCTCTTTTTTGAATAAAAGTTATTACATAACAGATATTAATTTTAAAAGCTATTTATTTGATACGCTACACGGTATAAATTCAAAACTTATATTATTAAAACAAAACTCGAATACTGACAAAAAGGAACGCATACCATTCAAAATAAAAATGTTGACTTCACATTTTAATAAGAAACCAACAACAACAACTTACAATATAGGGTAAAAATAGTTGGTAATGACCACCTCTATCGACTGTTTCAGTTAGCCTTTAATTATACTGTGTATTAAAAAGTTTTGGTTTAGGCCGAATCTGAGAACAAAGTCCAGGGTTCGGTTTTGGTTTCGGCTGAAAACTTTGTTTCGGTCGGATACTAAAATATTATCAAAAGTATGTATAACAACCAGAACGAAAACTACTCACTTAGCGTGACTACACAATACCTTGTGTCAGAGATACCAAGGATTTTATTATTTACATAAGCTAGATAAAACCACTTTTGTGCCTGGTTGGTTCATTTTTACGTGCGATATATTTAAAAATATAGAGTTACAGAGAAAGCACCGTATATATCAAGTTATTCATATTTAATAATAATAACAGTAAAGTGACAATAGAATAGTTTATTATCTGTTTCAAAGTTAAACACATGAAAAATAGTGTTGTTCCGTTAAATTATTATACAATTCATTAATTATCGACTAATACAGTTTCCTAGGCACGCTGACACACGCCGGCCGTCAAACTGTCAACGAGCGGAAACGGCGCCATTACCTACATACGAGTATACATAAATACGGTACATACAAAATATCGGCGTATTTACATTTCTTGTAATAAAGAACAGTTTATATGAAGTTTGTAGGAAGTTTTCATTTATAAAAATATATTCTTGAACACACTAAGGTTACAAATATATAATTCACAAGAACTTAAAAAGAATATAAAACGTGAATATCTATTATCAATAAAAGTAATTTCTTAATATTAAGCAATTCAAAAGAAAGGATATCGTGTGGTGTAAAAACTACCGATATCTTCCATCTTTTTACTGAGACGTTTCGTTTTCTAAAATCAGTTACACGCTGTGCTTCACTGCAGGGTGGGCAGAAGGAACGTAGTGAAAGACACTCCGTTCCCCATTTTCTGCCGAATTCCGAAGGCATTGCGTGTTAAGTGGCAGAACTCCGCGCTTTGCCTCGACACCAGGGCGAAGAAATGGAAATATAAATTTAAGTAAATATTTAATCTCCTCGAGTGGGGATCGAACCCACAACTAGTCCGTTTACAGTCACACTTTTGTGCCGCTGTGCCACGACCGGCCTCACTCGTTTTCTAACTTTCTTCAATTATAAAGTTTTAATGATGCATAAATATAAATGTATAGATTATATGTGCTCCACCATATTTTCATATTTTCACAACAAAATCTTATCTTTTCGTTACTGAGTGACTGACATACAGACAATGCACAGTCGGATTTAAAAGAACATTGAAATTTAATATTTAGGTTCCATAAAAAGAGTACATCGGGAAAGAGTATATAGAAACATGTCGAGTTTATGCTCATTACATTCATTGTATTAATGTTTTGTGAAAAAAGCGTGTTTTGAGATTTTTTAATTATTATTTTTTTTAAGGCCCATATTGATAATAAAAGCAATATCTCGTTAACAAAAATATCCCGGATCATTTGGCGTCATGTAATGGTATCTTAATTTAAATCTGAAGGCACGGCCACTGAGCTGCCAACTATTTTTATGATTTTTAATGACAAAACTATCTCATAAACAGAACATTTTATATATTTTATATATTCAGCCACGATTATGTTTATATCCAGCGACATGGTCCCGAGACGTAATAACGACGTCACTAGTAATAGCGCTCATAATTTAGATGGCGTAACTTATGGATTCAGAAGTATGTGGTGATATTCTGTTGAAATATTCAAATTTATGGCATACTTAGTTGAATATAAGAATTCGATTCTTCTTGTAAATTAAAATTTAGCTGGCTTAATAGTTAGGTTTGAATCTAATTTTATTTTATATTGTGCAATTCATAATAATAATTGTAAAAAAGCATAATATTTTACATGCTGATTAGAGAGAAGAATATTTTAAATTTTTATTCTATCTGTAAATCTACCACCAGATCCAATAAATTAAAAACCTAAAGACTTAGTGGCTGACTTTCAACTACGCAAAAAATAATATAGTGATAACATTACTATTAAAGATATTTTAAGATATCTTAAGCGTCGTCACTCACCAAACCCAACGTATAAGCAATATTAAATTTCACAAAAAATCTATTAACTACAGTACAGCTAACATAACAAACAAAACATGCCCAATATATAATCACACTCCACACTGTATAATACAATACAAAGTTTACTATTTGAAGAGTTGGGCGGAGGTATAGCTTTGCTAAATGGCTTTTATGTCTGGACTCTGGAACTCTATCGTTGGTGGCAACGAGAAGGAAGTTAACTGGAACGATATCTCCGTATTCTATTTTGATAACAAAAAGAAATATTTCTCAGTGTCAGAAATTGATAAAGAGGACGAGCCTATAGTGTTTTCTGAAGCTCATAAGATAACGTTCAACAAAACTGGTCTTGGACTATCCTATACACCGCTTAATTTCATCACGATTTATCACATAGATACGAGAAAAGGTTGGTTTTTAAGATGTTAGAGAAAAACAGAAACCTAATTGGTTTATGTTAATAGATTATATTTCATAATTTCCCTTCAAGATATATTTCAGGGAATAATTTAATTTCAGGAGACATTTTAAGTAATTAAGAATAGTTCCTTAATAATATTATAGTAATTGACGAATCAATTTTAACAACCCCATGTTTGAGCATCCAATGATAGCCATTATATTAATGATCTTGTTTTTTGCCTTTTTCCCTATATTAATAATTTTGTATTATATTTCTATGCGTATTACAATCCAAATATGTTATTTTCCAGCGGAAGTAAAGATGCCAAGCGGTCACGTTGATCAACCCGTGATAGAGGACAACCGGGATGGTACAGTCAGCATTAAGTACGATCCTCGGGAGGAAGGTGTTCACGAACTCTATGTGAAATATAATGGGGAACATGTACAAGGTAATTTAATTAATAATATAGTTGATCTTCATATAAGTTTACATTTTCACTAAGATATAAATAAACTATGATTTTATTTAATTTTATATCTCGTCGCCCACAATTGTGGAGGCGATTCCCACACAAAAATTCTAATTCTAAATATAAGAATTATATATTATTAGAGGAATGCAAAAGCAGAATTTTGCAACATTAAATATTTTCAACGTATTATTCTATATTTAATAAACAGAAATGTATTTTTAAAAACATGTAAAATTTAAACTCTTGGAAACCATCTTAGTAGTCAAAGTCGTGGAAGATTTCCAAGAGACACGAGTTAAAATCTCGCTAAGTTAAAAAAAATATACATTTTTTTACTCTTAAAAATATCAAGATTTATTCTTATTCCTGATCCAGGATCTCCTTACAAATTCCATGTGGACTCCATCTCTTCGGGCTACGTGACGGCGTACGGCCCTGGTCTTCTCAACGGTGTGAGCGGGGAGCCCAGCCAGTTCACTATCAGCACTAAGGGTGCCGGTGCTGGTGGGTTATCCATGGCTGTGGAAGGTCCTAGTAAAGCTGAGGTGATTTTCTTCATGTACTGTTATAATATTAGTATGAACCAAATCTTGTGGTGTGGTTGGAATGTGCCTGGCACATGACGATGGTTATGAATTGAAATCACGTTAATGAAAGTTTTTATTTGGGTAGATGTTGTGTAAGTATATGCACTATGTAGTTTTTAAATAAACAACGTTTGTTTTCCAATCCTTTTACTTAAAGGACGAACAACAATGAATTAAACTTATTTTTTTGTAACATATCACAATTATTAGTGAAGTATTAATGAAAATTGGAATTAAATTTGTACGATTATATTGATTTAAATTATTTTCATTTTTTCGCTGTGGTAGACTTAACGTGGTGTTGAGTTACGCCACTTAACATGGAATATATAGAACATTTAACGGAAAGTGGAGAACATAGTTTCTTAACACTGGGCTACCTCTGTCTACCTGTTCTACGGGGAAAAGACAAATATATATATATATATATATATATATATATATATATATATATATATATATATATATATATATATTTGTAAAAACAATAATTTCAGATAACCTGCCACGACAATAAAGACGGCACCGTCGCAGTGTCGTACCTCCCCACAGCTCCCGGAGAGTACAAAATCTCCGTTAGGTTCGGAGATAAGCACATTAAGGGATCGCCTTTCCTTGCTAAGGTTAGTAAAATAAAAGATAAATTAAAATCGAATGTCAACATTTAATAATAACTTTATTATGCAACTAATATATTGGAGTACTTTTAGTTTAATATTTTTACGATAAGCATTTAAATCCTCACCTCTTCTGCCTTCTGGCAAGTTTTCAAGATATGCTGGTTAAAATGTGGATACGTTAAAAAAAATATATTATAAATTTTCTATAAAAAGCATTTTCCTTTCCCTAGTGTGAAATAACAGTTCAAAAATAAACTTTTTGCTTGATGCTATAGGACTTTAGAGTAGCCTATATTTACATATGCTTATGAGCTCAAATTTCTTATTGTTAATATTATAATATTTAAATGTATACTTTTGTTTCAGGTTACAGGTGAAGGTCGTAAGAGAAACCAGATCTCTGTTGGTAGTTGTAGCGAAGTCACTCTACCAGGCAAAGTTAATGACAATGACATCAGAAGCCTCAACGCTTCTATTCAGGTAGTTATGTACCATAATTTATATATTAGGCTAATCGTGACGCCATGGTACAAGCGTGCGACAGTTAACACGGCAGATTGTAGGTTCGATTCCCACGCAAGAAAATAAAATATTTAATGTTTTTATTTCGCTCGCTCTGGCAATGAGAACAAGTGCGGCGTTGAGTTCCGCTACTCTCCACGCAATGCTCCAGAATTCAGTAGAAAGTGGGTATCGACAGTGTCGTAATAGGACCGTCCCTATACTCCGTAGTGTATGAAAATTAGGTTTCCAGATTTCCTCTGCCTACTTTGTTATGTGTGGGATATAGAGCAATTCTAAAAAATACACATACTTAGTTCTTGCTCAACAGGTTAGTTAGGGTGCCCTCTGTATAGTAAATTTTAAAATATTTATGTTTTATTTGTTATTTGAACTTAATTATATTCATTATGTACTTTTGGTTTCAGGCGCCTTCTGGTCTCGAAGAACCTTGCTTCTTAAAACGCCTGCCCTCTGGTAACATTGGTATCAGTTTCACTCCGCGTGAAGCTGGACAACACATCGTGTCCGTTAAGAAGATGGGTGTGCATATTCAGAACTCTCCATTTAACATCACCGTCCAAGAACAGGAAGTTGGAGACGCTAAGAAAGTTAAGGTATGAAATATTTATATTATTAGGGTTTCGTATTTCACAAATAAATCAAAACCCATTCCATGTCTGGCTCTCCGTGTGTCCCCAGGCTGTATAATATGAACCGTGATAGTTCAATAGATGATATTTTCACAGATAATGTAATTTCCACAGATAATGTATTTTTAATGTAACACAAATATTAAAATAAGTATGTAAGGGGGCTATCCGAAACAACGAACTAAAATATTTAAAAAAAAAATAAGTAATTTTAGTATTTAACATAAGGAGGCTTCCCAAAAATCATATTTGTGGTACACCAAATATGATTTCTTGTATTATATATAATACGGTACAGAACTCTTCGTGCGCGAGTTCGACTTCCACTTGGCTGGTTTATTAATTAAATAATAACATATACCTGTAACTTTGTTCTGAAATTTTCTATTCAACTGATTGCAGTGAAAATTATTAATGTTCTAAAATTCAATAGAATTTTAAGCCACAACGTTCGCTGTTTATTTTCACTATATAATAATATAGTGACAATAATAAGCGAACGTTGTGGCTTCTTTACCCTTTGGCGAATATATGGCAAATTAGGGTTCTACTTAGTTTTGCCATAAATATTGATACAAAGAAAAAGATGATTTTGTATTGTACGCAACATTTATTACTATTAAAGTTTAATACGTTAATATAAAACTATTTAAAATATATAAAGCTTATTGGTTGGCTGCAATACAGGCCTTTAAACGTTTACTTTCTAAAACATATCATACAACATAATCCAGTGGATTAGCATCAGGACTAGATGACGGCAAGTCTTCAGCCCTAGTGAAGTCCGAAACGTTCGTTACTAACCATGATCAGAATCGAGCTTTATTATCCGACGTTAAGTATTGCTGAAAAGCTTCAAAAATATTGCCGAATCGCTCTTTCATAACTAGCACTCCATCAAATCGTCACTGAAGTGAGATAATGCCCACGCTGTATTCTGTTGACTAATTGGAAACCTTCTTTAGAGCTTTTTTCATAATACAGTAACTTTATTTGCTAAAATATTGCTCAATTAAAAAAAATTCTCATCCGTAAACTAAATTTATTTGTGACCTCCCTTTGAGTACCGCTTAAGTAGTTGTTATAAGTAAAACTTTATTTTTTCTTATATATATTATCAGCTAAAAAGTGACCAGTGTATCCAGTGTGTCAGTGTGTATGGGTTTATTTATTACTTTCAATTTCCTCGGTTTCGTAACTGGGAAGTGCCTCCAAAATTCGCCGGAAAGTGAAGAATGGAGTGACTTAACACTAGGTTCCCACTGTCGACCGGGCTATATGAAGCGTGAAGTTGAAAAAAAAACTAAAGTGAAGATGTAAATTTTTAGGTTTCCGGGACCGCCTTGAAAGAGGGCAAGACTCATGGCGAAAACACTTTCAGCGTGGACACAAGAAACGCTGGTTATGGTGGTCTTTCTCTTTCTATTGAAGGTAAATTTTATAATGATGTATTTTATATAAAAATACTTTATTATATATTTAATGTATGATTGCGCACAAATTATAGTGTTGAATGCTTTGTGTTAAAAATAAAATGTTAAATGGGGGTAAAAAAAATACCTCTTCTATTACCTGCATCAGTTTGGCTATGTATATGCCAGTCATCATATTTCTGCTTCATTTTAATTTTTTTGCTCTTTATAATTTATTAGGAAACAATTCATTATACCATGTGAGTCGAGCAGAGGGAACCCAGTGTTAAGAAACTGCATTCTCCACTTTATGCCGTATTTTCGAGACATTGTGCTAAGCGCTGCTTAACGCCGTGCTTTATTCATATAAAGCGAAAATTGGGCCTAAAGTTGGAAATGCAGTATCTTAATTTTATGTTCCTTTCGCTTGCCTGCTTTATGCGGGATACAGCATGAAGCTAAAATAATATAAAAAATCTATATCCGAAAGCTATAAAAATATACTAAATTAACAAACAGGTCCAAGCAAAGCTGAGATTCAGTGTGCGGACAGCAAAGATGGCGTACTAGCCATCAGCTACAAACCGACAGAACCAGGTTACTACATTGTCAACCTGAAGTTCGCTGATCACCACGTTGAAGGATCTCCTTTCACTGTCAAGGTATATTCTCTAAAATTAGTTTATAACCTGTTAAAAACGTAGTGCTTGAACTAACAATATAGGTCATTATGACTCCACAGCGTCCGACTAAAACACTTTGAGTTCGATTCCTATACGGAGTAATGAATTCTTTTACTTTAATTATATACCTCTTGTAAGAAGACCAGACGCAGCGTTAAGTTATGTCACCCTGCAATGATGTGTCCGGATGCATAGAGAGAGCAAGGGATGCTTCTTGAATATAGTGATAATTTTGATTTTTCAGCTACATGGTGAAACTGAAACAAGGCAAAATGAAAAAAAGTTTAAATATAAATTAAATAAATTTAAATACTTGAGGCCAGTCGTGGCGCAGAGGCACAACTTGTGATTCCAAAATCCACTGGTTGTGGGTTCGATCCCCACCCGAGGATATGAAATATTTATTTAAACGTATGTTTTCGTTTCTTCGCTCTGGAGTCGAGGCAAAACGTGGCGTTGAGTTCCGCCACTCAACACGCTATGTCTCCAGATTTCGGTGGAGAATGGAGAATGGAGTGTCTTAACACTAGGTTCCCTCTGCCTACCCTGCTGTGTGTAAGAAACAGCGTGGAGATGTTTTTTGATTTTAAATAATTGAAGGGCCAGTTAAGGATCTATTTTACAACCATTGTGTACAGTCAGATGGTTAAATTATTTTCTTATAAAGAATATATTAATATGTTTAATATTCTTGCATATCTTGTATTACGTAGGTTACCGGTGAAGGCAGCAATCGCCAGCGCGAGAAGATCCAGAGGCAGCGCGACCCCGCGCCTCTCACTGAAGTTGGCACCAACTGCAAACTTACTTTCAAAATGCCTGGTATGCACGTTTTTTTTGTTTCACGCTGTATCCCGCATATAACAGAGTAGGCAGAAAGAATCCAATGATAAGACACACCTTCCCTGTATCCGCAAAATTTTTGAGACATTCTGTTTTGTTTGGTGCTACTCAACGTCGAAGAGAAAATTGAACCCACATCGTGTTGACAGTTAGTCAGTTCAATAATAATTTTGATAAAAATGTATAATATTTTTTCTAAAATGTTATGGTTAATAACATAACTTTTATATAATACTTTTAAAACTTAACTATAAAAATGAATTAGTCTGCGGCAAAAAATATTTAAATGTTTATTAGAGATGTGCTTGTTTGTACACGGGTTGTTAGTTCTATTTCTGCTCAGGTGGCCTGTAAGAAAAATTTGCGTTCCTTCCCCACACTCGATTGAAACACTAGCTTATACTCGCGGCTTCATCTGCGAGGTCAAATTGAAATTTCTAACAACTGTTGTATGAACCATGTTATGTTCTAAACACGTGCGATGCACAAGAAAACGATTAACGTATAGTAACTTAATATAACACAAGCCTTCCTTGATAAATTGACTTTCTTACATGTCAATATTATTTCAGTCCAGTCGTGGCGCAGGGGCACAAAGTGTGACTGTAAAATCGACTGGTTGTGGGTTCGATCCCCACTCGAGGAAATAAAATATTTTTTTACATTTATATTTTCATTTCTTCGCTCTGGTGTCAAGTCAAAGCGCGGCGTTGAGTCCCGCCACTCAACATGCAATGCTACCAGAACTCGGCGGAAAGTAGGGATCGGGATGTTTTAAGACTAGGTTCCTTCTGCCTATTCTGCTGTGTGCGGGATATAGTGTGAAGCTGATTTAATTTAATTTAAATTTTAATTAAAAATTATTTTAATTTGAACCAGTATTTCTTGAGATTACAGCGTTCAACCAAACATATTACATTAACAAGTATAAAAAGGCTAATAATATTGGTATTTTAAAAAGATCATGTTAGGTATATGAATGTAACATAGTACGTAAATTATTTACATCATCGTGGCACAGTTAGAAGGTTTTGGGTTAGTAAGTGGGCCAAATCGAACCCAAGAATACTTGGGTTCGATTCAACGCACTTACTATGAACTGTGTAGTTTTCATACTCCTTACAATGAATGTTTTCTATTTGAAATATACATTTTATTGCTTGTAGGATTTGAACCAACAATCTTAACCCTTTGCGACTGAGGTGGATTAATTTTTACAATTATACTGACGCAATAGTCCACGACATACCTTTTTTAACACCAACCCTTTTTTTTATATTGAATTTATATTAAGCAGAGAAAACTATTTGTATTTTCAAAATGAAACAGTGTTTATTGACTTTACATTAATTATTCTCTCACTCTAACACAAAGTTTATTTAGTCTGCCATGCTTAGCATTTTTTAAAAGGTGAGCTATCCATGAGTTTTACGGCTGCGACAACAAAGCAGAGCATTTCTTGTCCACCTTGTTCACTCTACTTTCTGTGTAATTATAGTCTGCCATTATGACGAGGTTTCCTGTATCATTTTCCGGATATGATGAGAAGGAAAGTCTTTATAAGGTTTTGCCTATTTTGTACAAGCAAAAATACAAATTTTCTATATTCAGTGGCAATAAACCGAATTTTATATTTCGCGGTGTCTATGGGTCTACCGCCCCAGCACCAGTCGCAGAGGGTTATAAATATTTAACATTTTTGCTGCATAATATGAGTTAAATCAAATAAATCAGCTTCACGCTGTATCCTGCACAGAGCAGGGTAGGCCTAGAGAGGGAACCTAGTGTTAAAACACTCCGTTCCCCACTTTCTGCCGAATTCTGGAGGCATTGGGTGTTGAGTGGCAGAAGTCAACGCCGCGCTTAGCCTCGGCTCCAGAGCGAAGAAATGGAAATATAAAATTTAAGTAAATATTTCATCTCCTCGAGTGGGAATCGAACCCACAACCAGTCGATTTTGCAGTCACACCTCGTGCCGCTGCGCCACGACTGGCCTCTAAATCAAATAATATTCACTAAATAGATATTAATCTACGTAGCTTAGCAAAAAACTTTTTGTTATAAATAAGAAATCTAAATGTGTAGCAATTATATATATGTATTTAAGTTCTTCTACTATTTAAATTCGAGACACTTAGGAGTATAACCATTAAATTGTTTTTGAATAATAAGGAAACATTATCAAATATTATTCCCTCACTTATATACATTTATTACAATCAGATAAATCATATAAAGTAACAATTTAGCACAGACTACCTACTCATACTTTTTTATTTGTTACCGAGAATTAAAAATACATATAATTAATATCGTAGCGAGTCGATAACCAACTTGTTGAATTAACAAAATGTATAAAAGTATTTATATAGATACGAGTATACTAAGAAGAATGAAGAACGAGATGAAGAAAGGACGGAATGCAAGATCAGTGTAAATGATAAGATATTAGAACAGGTGAATGAAGTGGTATATTTGGGAAGTATGTTCAGTAGAGATGGAAGATACGAGATGGATGTGGAAAGGCGTATTGCTGCCGGTAACAAGGTTAACGGAGCCTTGGCTGCATTGATGAGACGGCGAAACGTCAGCACAGCTGCGCGTTTGGCCGTACACAATGCAGTTTTGGTACCGACCCTGTTATACGGCAGCGAAACGTGGGTATTACAGAAGAAGAATGAAAGAAAGATGAATGCTGTGGAGATGCGATCTCTTCGAAGGATATGCGGAGTCAGCCTAGCTGATCGAATCCGCAATGAAGAGGTACACAGAATGGCAGGTACCAGCGAGGATGTCACGGTGAGAATGAAGAAGAACGTGCTCAGCTGGTTTGGGCACGTCGAACGAATGAGCGAGGAAAGAATGGCAAAAAAGATTTATGATGGAAAAGTGAGTGGTAAGAGAGGTAGGGGGAGACCTCGGTTGACCTTCGAAAACACAGTATCAAAGATACTGGAGGAAGGTCACGTAAAAAGCATGAGGATCCCCCGGAGGGCATGTATGAAGAGGTTGATGACAGTGGACGAGGCGAAAGAGGTATGTAGAGATCGTAGCGTTTGGCGCTCCGTTTCTCTCTGACTACCCCGCTAGGGATAAAGCGTGAAGTTAAGTTAAGTTAAGTTAAGTTAAGTATACTAAGGAAAACGTACAGCAACATACGTTCTAGCAGTACACGCGACGATTGTGGATTTGATTCTTATTTGGGGAAATGAAATAATTTCACAATACAATGGTTTGTTTTCCACTATAAAATAGAGAGAATAAAATATTTAATATTTTCATTTCCTCACACCGCGCTCTGGCAAAGAGACCAAAGCGCGGTGTTGAATTTCGCCGGCAAGAGTTCGGTAAAAGTGGAGAACGGAGTGTCTTCACACGGAACTGCTATATATGAAAAGGATGAAGTTCCAAAATACAAAATATATATTCAAAACAAATTATTTTATTATAAACTTATATAATATATTTTTTAAATATATTATGCTTTATAATTTTTTAAAGATATCACGTATTATTTAATAGGTCAATATACATATTTAGCTCCTAACTAACCCCACTGACGTAGTTTCGTTTTTTTCATCGTCCTGTATTTTTTATTGAACGAGGGGATGGAAATTATAATTCTATTTTAAATATATGAATGTGGAGCATTTTTTCTACTTATCCTTATATAAGTAGGTGATATAAATTATTAAATAGCGAATAATATCCAGTGTTTTACGTAAAGTTTAACATTTATATAATATAACATGAATTCTGATAACAAAGCAAACATAGCCATTTTCGTTATGCCATTACGTCGCTTTTTTTTACTAAAATTCTTTTTTTTTTCAACTACACACTGCATGCTGTTGAGCATGAGCGAGGCAATGAAAATAATTCAGTATCTTGAGTAGGAATTGAACCCACAGCCGTCACGATATGGAATGGAAAAGAAAGTGGTAAAATGACATGGCATTCCATCATCGATATTTAAAAATTGGACGGAGAGTGGAAAATGTTGTATTTTACTTTATGGTCCCTAAAAATGCTATTGAAAAGTAAGCAAAAACTAAAAAAGATATATATTTTAGGTATTACTTCATTTGATCTGGCTGCAACCGTCACCAGTCCTGGCGGAGTATCTGAAGATGCAGAGATCCAAGAGGTGGAAGATGGTCTTTACTCTGTCCACTTCGTTCCTAAAGAGTTGGGTGTCCACACCGTGTCTGTCAAATATAGGGAAATCCACATTCCTGGTAAGTTAAGATTTTGTCCTGAAAATCAGTGGTAACTTATATTTAAATAATGATACTTTAAATGAAAATAGTTTCTCATTTACTAATGATATTTTTATTTTTTGTTTTTTTTTTTACTAAGACTAATGTGAAGCAGACTACTACCATTGTTATAAGAAATAAATATAATAAAGTAGGGTTTAATCATTACAACAAAATCTAATATAGTTTATCTCACAATACAATTTTCTTCCCAGGATCACCCTTCCAGTTCACGGTGGGACCTCTCCGCGACTCCGGTGCTCATTTAGTAAAAGCCGGTGGTGCAGGCCTCGAGAGGGGTGAGGCAGGTCGTTCCAACGAGTTCAATGTGTGGACCAGGGAGGCGGGGGCTGGTCAGCTAGCTATATCTCTTGAGGGCCCGAGCAAAGCTGAGATAGACTTTAAGGATAGAAGGGATGGTTCCTGCGATGTCTCGTATAAGGTCGATGAGCCAGGTAAGTTTCGAATTCAATTAATGTGGATTTTTATATTAGTTCTACTTTTGATGTGGTTTCTTCTAATATTTTGATTATCTTCATTAATTTTTTTTTCTTTATTATTTATATCCCAAGATTTTTTAAATTCATAAAAAAACCAGTCAAAATCTTGTTCAGTTGTTATTTTTATTAAGTACGACTTTGAAATGTCGCTGAATGTTTTTGTTGAATTGTTTAGCTTCATGTTGCATCCTACTTATGGCAGTGGGCAGAGAGAAAATAGTGTTAAGACACACCGTTACCAACTTACCTTCGATTTTTCGAACTTTGCGTTTACAAACCCCAAACCAAAACTTTCGCGTTTTCATACACACGCTGGGCCACTGCGCCACGAACGACTCAAAGTTTTAATGAATATATTCTTTTGCTTTGCACAAGGCTTGATTTTAAGGTTACCTTAAGGCATAGAGGAAAACGCTATACGGAGGACGCTGTTGGAATATTCTTTGCTGTGTGTTGTAAACGTCTGATTCAGGCAGGCATTCTAAATATTATATGCAAAGCGCACTAACTTAGTGATGATTTTCAGATTTCTTTTAATGGATGTTTACTATCTTTGAGAATAATTATGGATGTCAATAATTATATATTTTATATATTAACATTAATTATTATAATCGAATTTATTGTCATAAATAATAATTATGACGATGTATTCTTCATTATAAACTTTTTATCATCAAAAGAATTGATAAGCCTTATGATAATTGCTGAGAAATTTCAAAAATTCAAAATATATTAAGCCGATATGATCTCCACGCGCATATATTCAAGTATTGTATACTGTTATAATTCATTTGGAGACATATTATCGTTGTATCGGCGTCCGCCCCGCGGAGCCCCGGCGTAGTGTACGACGCAAAAAAACACAATATAAACACTGAAATGCACTTCATAAATAAATCACTTGGCTTGTGCCTTATAAGTTATACGATTGTGAGCCACGCCCATACACCGGCCAACCAATGGAGGCCCGCTTGACCGGAGCTACGGCGAAACTTACCGCGAACCATTTTGACAGATCGATTTTTTAAAGTTTTTTTTAAATATTTTATTTTGTCTTTTCTTTCATTATTTTTGCCTTGTCTTATTTCATCTGGAAATGTTTTGTTTTTTTTTGTTAAGCGATAATAGCTGTCGCGTTTTCGGCCGGTGATTACTCGAATTTACGATGTACGTTTTTGCTAATCCTCGTCATAAGTCTTCGAGGCTGAGGATTTCGTGGAGAAATTTTATGAAGTCATTGTTTGTATTTGTACATAATTGGTTCAATTTAGCGCTCCATATCTGATATTTAAGTCGACGGCGTATGTATTTTAACGATTAATCAATTTTAAGTGTAATATTGAGTTCTGGTCTCTTCTTTGATCATGGCGGTCCGAAAGTGCCAGTCGAGCAGTAATCACTTCGCGAATATCATGTGGAGAGGGTCGATACGATGTCCTTGTGTAACGTGGGTTAAGTAGAAAAAAGTTAATTTATTAATAAATGATAAAGGAGTTCACCCCTTTCTTGACTTAGAGTTTTTAACTTTCTATATGCTTAAAAATAAATAATAGTATAATCTAGACTAAAATGTAAAGTAGACTTTAGAAGTTATCACGTTCTTAAATGCAAATAGACAACAAATAATCGAGCTCACAACCATTCCATCCATTTTAAATAGCAATTTATTATTTATTTTAATTAAGTTAGGTATACCCAAATTACATTATAGAGAGAAAATTTTGCTATAGTTTACTACAGGACAAAATTTATAGTAAAATAAAACTAAAACGTTGCTTATATTTACTTATATAAAATACAGCTCTATCCCGCATAATTAAGTACTTAGAAATATTTTTATGTGTGTGTCAGAATACTCTTGACCCGAATGTGGATCGAGCCTACAGTCATTGTGTTTACAGTGCGTGTTCCACTGCACCACGACGACCCTATATACTGTTATATTGTTAAATAGTTATTTTAAATGCAATCTGTAACAATAACGGCGTCAGCTGCAAGTAATCACTGTTTAAATCGCGACGGAACAGTATTAGGTTTGCTAATTTCATAATTTGCATATTACCTACAACACATTAAGACCTGAACTGTATTTAACATACACATTAACGACTTTTTGAGTCAATAGTCTTCTACTTATAATAATTAACAGCTTTTAACATGTTTAGTTTACTTTGTGTTTTGTGTAATTTTTTAATGGTTTGGCCAGTCGTGGCGCAGGTAAAAGCGTGCGAGTGTAAATGCAACAGATCGTGGGTTTCGATTTGATTTCAATTTCGATAATATATATAAAAAATTTAATATTTTAATTTTCTCACTCTGGTAATTGGGCAAAGGCTCGTTGAAGGTATACCGCTCATAGCAGGGTTGGCAGAGGACATCTGGAAACCTAGTAGTAGTTAAAACACTCCGTTTCCCTTAGGATACCTAAGCTCTCCCGCTTGGAGTTTTAATTAGAAAAAGAATTTAAAATCGTCGAACGGACATAAAATCTGCTACCGACTCGGAAGGCAGTTCTTATAAGAAAAGCCGAGAAAAAACTCAATAGTTCCTCTTTTTAATATAAACAATCAACTTTCTCATTCCACTGATAGCGGTAATGAACCCGGAACCAAAATTTTATTGTTTACTTCAATATTTTATTGTATAGTTAAATATTTTTTACAAAAGTTGTCATTTTCTTCATATAATAAGCTTATCCCATTATACCGATCAATATTATCAATAATAATTGTGCTCTTTCAATATAATTGGGATAAAATTCCTTCGGTCCGTCACCTGAAACATCCTGTATATAATAGTCATTTGAGTATTTGTTTTTTTTTTTCGCAATATTTACCAATAATAGAGGTGTTTTATAAAAGTCATCATGGCGCAGCGTCATAGCGTCCGATTGTTTAAAGTAAGGGTTGTAGGTTCGATTCTCAGTCGAACGGATGAATTATTTACTTGCTCACACTCTGGTAAAACAGGAAAGCGTGGCGTTGAATTAACAGCTATATTAAGGTGAAATGATATACTAAGTATAGCGGTTCAAGAAATAACTTAGTATTTCTTGAACCACTATACTATTAGTATAGATTTTTATGTTTTTAACTAAAGTATTTATTTTTGTAATAATTTATGTTAGATTGATGTTAGTGTATTCGTAATTATTACAATTTTAATCAATTCCACGTGTTTTGACAATTTGACAATGTTTATAAAACTATGATGACCGAAAATTCGAAATGAATATGTACAAAGTTTATAGATAGTGAAGATACCTACTTTGTACTTTTTTAGCATGAGGATATAGTTAATTTTTTCTTCAAATAGACAAGTATTTACAGAGTAAATATATACAATCATGTAGTACAACAACCAATACAAAATTCATACATCTTTACGTTGCACTCATATATTATACGATCGCGTATAATACGTACTTATAAAACATATAAACAAACAAAATAAAAAAACCCACCCAAATATTTAAAAAATATTAACCATTATAAACAAACAAAACAAAAAAATTGCTCAAAACAAAATTCTAAACGTCCCGACATTCCATCATAGCGCGTTGTCTCGAATTATACTCTTTTTTCACATATATCTGACCGGCGGTCAATTAAAATGACTTTTAAACACCAGTGGCAAGGAATTCAGCTTCAGGACTAAATTTGTCCAGCCCATTGTGTCCAGCCCATTGTGTTTGAATGATGAAAAAAAATGGTCGCATCCGACAAAGAAGCGGTCCCTTTTTGTCTTTGGATACTTCATAAGTGTATCGTAATTAGAAATTTCTTAACTGTTTCGAGTAATGACTTAAGTTGTGATGATTTTGTTTGTAATCGGTGATGAGTTTTTGGTTCAAAAATCGATCTTTTTGTAATTCGACGTCAATATGACGTATTTTCAGTTTTTGAATATTATGTGAAATGCAAATAGTTAGTTAGTTTATAGTTTTTAAATATCAACTTAACGCTGTATCCCGCACACAGCAGGATAAGCAGAGGGGACCTAGTGTTGAGACACTCCGTTCCCCACTTTTCGCCGAATTCTGGAGTCATAGTGTACTGAGTTACAGAATTCAACGCCGCGCTTTGGCCTTTACACCAAAGTGAAGAAAAATAAAAATCTAAATGAATATTTCATTTCCGCGAGTGGGGAGCGAACCCACAACCAGACGGGCTAACAGTTACACTTTTGCCCCCTTGCACCACGACTTGTCTCAAGTTAATAATAGTTTGTAAATAGTCTCTCCAGTATCTATACACTGATTTATTTATTGTCTAAAGAAGCTGTACTAACTGTATTTACATCATTGTTACACCTAATAGCGCGATAAGCGATATAATAAGCGATATGAATATTTTTGGCTCAGTTCGTGTTTATACATATAAAGCAATTCATAACATTTAAAATTTTATTTCTATTACTATAGAGAAAATGTAAAATTTTCGATACAGAGAATATCCTAATAATAATCCTTATTCTTCACATTATTTTACTGCTAAATTAAATGGCGCCACGAAAGTTTTTGTTAAAGAATTGTGACTAAATATAATAATTGTTTATTTGAGATGTACCCTTTATAAATTTTTACGTATTAGATTGTCTCATTTCCCACGTTAGGCCCATTTTTAGAGTCATTGCTTGTTGAGTGGCGGAGCTCAACGCCATGCTTTGCTTTGTTACCTGAGTAAATGAAAATAATTAATTCCCTCGAGTGCAATCGAAGCTACAATCGCAGTGTCAACATTCAGACTCTGTGCCGCTAAACATCAAATGCTTAATTCTATACTAAAAACGCGCAAAAAAAAATTATAGAACCTTTCCGAAACGCTCCTCAAAAATATATATAGGTCAAAATACTTTTACCAAACAAACAAACCAAAAAAACAACTAAACTTTCTTTAAAATTTCTATGAATAAGATAAAAAAGTAAGTATTCGGGCGGCGCGGGCGCATGCCGTCAAAGCGGCGGCTTCATCTTACCCATTCATTTATACAGACCATTCTGAGGGCAAATTCCTTTTAAATCAATGCTTGCCGATTTGTATCGCTGATTTTATAATCTGTTTTATATATTTTATAATTAAAATTATTTATTATATTTTTGTGTAAATATTATAAAACTCCCTATATATTATATTGTATTAATGCTTACATTAAGATAATAAATATTTATATAAGAATTGTTATAACACTTAAATTTTATCCATTTCAGTTTTAATGTGGCTTGTCACCTTGAAACGTACATTACATTTAATTTCAAAAACTAATTTTAATTATAATCTATTATTACCGACCTTTAAACTATAACAGATACACACTTCCTCTCTTAATACGGCTATTATAATTTGTGAGTTCCTTTATTTGAAATTAAATATGTTGTCTATTTATATTTATCTATTTTAGTTAAATTAATGATATTCTCGGTTTATAATTTTATGTGTACATTAAAAATCTTCCCTATAAAAAAATATGTTATGATGAAATAAAGTGCGGCGAAGATTTCAATACAAAAAAAGGCTGAAAGTCGTGAATTTTCTTAATGTTACGGAAAGCTATATTTTTACTGGCTTTTTGGTTTTTTTAGGTTAATTTTTTTTGTATCTGTTATGTTGAGAGTGCAATCCGGTTTTCTCAACTCCGGTATACTGGTTAAAAATATATTAAGGCCATCTTGCAATGCCAGTGTCGCAGTGGCAGCGTCTGATTGTGATATCAATCAATCGATTCTGGGGTCAATTCCAATGCGGGGAAATGAGTAGTTCCATCTCCCGCTCCGGTAGAACGAATTTTGAAAGTCAACTTCCAACTTTCAAGGAGGTGAAGTAGGATGTGACTTAACGCTTTACGCCTTTTCTTGCATAGCAGAGTATGCAAGAACATAGTGTTAAGATTCTCCGTTCCTTACTTGCCCCTGAATTTTTGAGACTTTTTGACTTGTTCAACTACGATGTGAAGTGAAGAGTAGAGTTAAAAAATACTCTTCCTATATGTAGTTATAATAGTATTTCATATTTCTAACTTATAAATTGTACATCTGCCCAAAAACATAGTGTTTTTACTAATATAATTGGAGACAGGCGGAAGCGACCCGGACATCGAACCTGTAACCTGTCAATACCTCCGCTTTGCATGAGGTCTACATCATTATTTGACGATTTGATTGGTCAGTTCCACTGTTTCCGTTAACTGTAGATTAAAGAAACTGTCGCTATAGATTGAATCGAATATAATCTTATGTTAAGTATGCATTCCAAGTAATTTTGACTTAGATGAAGATTTTTGTGTTACAAAGGAGAATTTATTATTTTCATTTCCTGTCTCTGATAAGTAAAATGCGGCATTGAGTTCCGCCATTTACGTTGCAATATTTTGAAAATTGAATTAAAAACTTTGTATTTTACTATTTAGGATTCTCAGGACCTCTTAAGGTTGCTTTGCAAAAAAATACGTGAAAAAGCCCTTTTTATATATTTTTTAATCTTTAAACCATGTGATTGACATTGATAAAGGCGTCTTAAGTGGTATTCTGGATATAAGCTTGTTAAATTTTGATTGAAACTAATTCTGTTTTATTGGATATTTCAATATATATCAATAAAATAAAGTAAAAAAGTATTTATATATAACTATGAATGCATTTTTTTAAATAAGTTTAATCTCTATTATTATATCAAATAATAATATTTTGTAAATAATTATTTTGTTTTTATTTGGGCTCACGCTGTATCCCACATATCTAGCAGTAGTGCAACCTGTAACTTAGTGTTAAATTATTTTCAAGACATTGTCTTGTTATATTAGAGCGGAGAAAAGAAAACATTCTCCTGAGAGGGCATCGAATCCGAAAAATGTTTACACTCACACACAGTTCAGTGGCACGCTGCGCCAAGACGGCATCAATCATATATTTTTTTCCAAAAGCACATAAATCCAAACAACAGTAGCACCGACCTCGTACACTGCCAATACAATAAATTAAAACAAAAAACGGATACAAACAAAAAAAATCTCTAAGATTTTTTGTGTCCAATCACCGAAAAACATGGCAAAAAAATGCAAAGACCCCATGCAAATAAACCTGTAACAATATGCCCACCACGAAGGTGCACGTCGACGTAAAAAAACCAACAACGGGGAAAAATTTAAATTTTCTCAACTCTTGTTTTATATAAGAAATATTGTATCGTTAGTCTGGTAAAGATTGAGTGACGTCCACAAAAAACTATCGCATGCAATTCAAATTGTGTTTTTGTCCACATTTTTTTTAAAGAAATTCGACGGTTTTTTAGATTTAAGTATGTTACTTTTTTTTTCATTTGTCGGAAGTACGGTTTTGGATGTAGGTACCTACAGTGCAGTAAAAAGTGTAGTCCTTATCAATAATATATACTTAATTAGAAAACGTATAAAAATTTGAACGTAGCGGGACTCGAACCCGCGCCTCCTGGAAACCTATATAATAACATATGTTTGTCTAATACTACAGGTGTCCTGCGACTTGAAAAGAATTTTAAGTATTACTTATAATAAATTTTGAGGTATGATGGCGCACGGGCATATACGTACAAATGTAAACGCGACAGGCTATGGCTATTTAATATTTTTATTTTTTCGCCGTGGTAACGAGGCAAAGCGCCTTGAGTTCCATGACTCAAAACGGAATGACTCCTCTCACTCCGGTTTTCGGCAAAAAGTGAAGAATATAACATTTAATGGGAATGGAGAGTCTTAACTTTCTTCTGTATCCCGCACATAGTAGAGTAGGTAGAAATAACCTGAGAACCTAGTGTTAAGAAACTTTCCATTGAAATCGAGAGCCGTTGAATGGTGAAACACAACGCCGCGCTTTGCTTCGTTACCAGAGCGAAGAAATGAAAATATTCATTGAAATAGTCAGTCCTCCTTTTGCGAATTAGACTCACAACCTTTGCACAGTTCTGGCCCTGCTCCGCGAATACCACATAATACCATATTACATCCCATAATACAACTGAAAAAAAAAAAATATTTAAATTACTCACTTCAACTATCTTCTTATCACCAGGTGAATACCGTATCGGCCTCAAGTTCAACGAGCAACACATACCAGATTCACCCTTCAAGGTGTACATATCCCCAGCAGTGGGCGACGCGCACTTGTTAGAAGTCGCTCAGTTCCCGGACTCCGCCCAAGTGGACAAGCCCACGCAGTTCTATATTAGGCTTAACGGCGCTAAGGGCAGTTTGGATGGCAGGGTGAGTTTTTATTAGCGCCTCTTTACCTTGGTAGGCCTCTGTCTACTAATTCTTTCAAAATTTTTGTATTTTAGAGAAATATTGTAAAGATGAAGGAGGATCCTAGAATTGCTGTTTTGTTGTGTTTGTTTATCTTCACTAATTGAAAATAATATAGTCAAATAATTTCTAGAATATCGAACCTGGAACTATAGTGTAAAAATTATATATAAAATAAAAAATATATTGGTTTAATGTTGTACATCTATGTATAATTAATTATTGATTTCTTGCTGGCTCTTCTTACCAGAGCTGCCTCCCGAGCCGGTATTACCTGTGGTCATTCGGCGATACATAAGTGTTTTGCAAAGTTCCATTTGCATAAAGAATAATTGGAATTAAATAATTATGTAGGTACACTGCTGTGCGATTTCCATTTGGATTTTCTGTTATTTTAATTGTAAAATATACTATTCAATTACTTACAAACTTCTGAAGAGTTCCACTATTCAGGCTTCATCTTCAAATTAATTTATGATGATACCATATAGGTTTATCACTTAAGTTACCTTTAACTGTTTAGTTTCATTTTTAGACACGCGTTACAAGCTAGACAAATAAAAAAAAATGTTGTCACTCGTTTGATATATCAGTTTAATATTTGTACAAGTAACTGCTACCACCTGGGAACCTAGTGTTAAGACACTCTATTCGCAATAACTCTAAACAAATACACTTTTCGCCGAATTCTGGAGGCAATATGTGTTAAGTGGCGGTGCTTAACGCCGCTATTGACCTCAACTGTCAGATAACTACATATATAGCCAATGCAAACAAAAATATATTACACTCTGTAAATCAAAATAAACTATAAGCTTATAGAAAATCAGTATGTATTTCGCGAATGCCCATCGCCCAGTACAGACAGTACTCGTATGTTAGGCAATAAGCAAGGGTCACTTTGATTTATCGTGAGAACGCGATACCCGTCGGGGCCGTCATATTATTAAAGATTTATGATCGATGGACGCTACTGTTGAAATAGTATTGAACTATTGTATTCTTTTGGTGAAACTTATGTTAATAATGTAAACGCTGTGGGACATCGTCGCACTGTGGATGCGATGGTTGTAGGTTTGATTTCCACTCGAAAGATTGAATTATTTTCTTCAACACATGTCTAATAATTGGAATCTTTTAAGGACTATTTTAATGTATATTCAACTTTTAATTAATGTCTCTGAGAATTTTAAAATTTATTCCTCTTTTAAATTTAACGTATTTGCACTTCTTGAAATGTTATATAACATACAAACAAAATTTGTAAAATATACTATTTTCGTATACCTTGTTTTTTACGTATAGGCCACATAGCTTAATGTTAAGACATTAGAGTCCCTACGCACCGCCCAATTTTTGAGATTTTATGTAGAGCGAGGAAACGAAAATAGCTCATTCCTTCGAGTGAGAATCGAACCCACAACCGTAACATACAATTCATAATCGTCCTCAAAAACATAATAATGAACAGACCTACAACTTCCATGAATTTAACAATAAAGAGCCGATAATACGAACACATTGCGATTTGCTATTTTCATAGAAAAAAATGTAATAAAACGGAGCTGACCGCACGTGACCGCCTCACGCATAAATCATATTGCTTAATATTTTATGGCCGGACGATGGATAGTAGGTTCACTTTGCGATGCGTTATAAAAATTAATACGGTAACACTTGTACCTATTGTAGTGGAATAAATCTCTGTCTTGTTTTGGTTATTGTTGTATTCATTGTCGGAGGTATATTTTATAAGGTTCCATCATTTATTAGAGGCCAGTCGTTCGAGGAAATGAAAGGTTCCTATCTATTTAATCCGTACTTAGCGGTGAAGGCAGAAGGAACCTGGGAACGTAGTGTTAAGACATTCCGTTCCCATTAAACTTTCCCGATGCCCACTTTCTACAGAATTCTGGAGATATTGCGAGTTCAGTGGCGAAACGACACGGTTTACCTCGTCACCAGCCAGAATGAGAAAATGAAAATATTAAATTCATATTTCATTTCCTTGAGTGGGAATCGAACCCAACCAACCGATGCTCGAAAAGATAAGGCGAATAGTAAGGACCCTGTATCTTAAATGATTCCACAATAGATAGATTAGCTGTACGTGTAATAGCGTGAAACAT
This sequence comes from Heliconius sara, assembly GCA_917862395.2. NCBI lineage: Eukaryota > Metazoa > Arthropoda > Insecta > Lepidoptera > Nymphalidae > Heliconius > Heliconius sara. Next base: position 18,832,087 of record OU860797.2, on the reverse strand, counting down.
TTATTTTGTTCATAGACAAGGATATTTTCATTTACTTTCTGAATAATAAATTGCATTTTGGTTGCAGATAATTTCACCATCCGGCAAGACCGACGACTGCTTCATTCAGAACATCGACGGGGACCAGTACAGCATCAGGTTCATGCCACGAGAGAACGGCGTTCACAACATTAATGTTAAATTTAACGGTGTTCATATTCCTGCTTCACCGCTGAGAATTAAGGTAATTAAAAAATATAAAAATTAAATAAATAAATCAGCTTCACGCTGTATCCCGCACACTGCAGGGTAGGCAGAGGGAACGTAGTGAAAGACACTCCGTTCCCCACTTTTTGCCGAATTCCGGAGGCATTGCGTGTTAAGTGGCAGAACTCAACGCCGCGCTTTGCCTCGACACCAGAGCGAAGAAATGGAAATATAAATTTAAGTAAATATTTCATCTCCTCGAGTGGGGATCGAACCCACAACCAGTCGGTTTACAGTCACACTTTGTGCCGCTGCGCCACGACCGGCCTCTACCAGCATAAAAAATATACATATATAAAAATAAAATACGAATTGATTTATTTGCTTGGTGATCGTACTCATGTCTGTATCGGAGGTGGCTTCGTGAAGGTACTACTGACTTTTTTAAGTAAGTTGACAATTTTAAAATTTGAATATGGTTAAACTTAATTTTGGCTGGACTTAATATAATTTGTTTATCACATAGGTTGGTAAAGATGACGCCGACCCAGCTGCTGTTCACGCTCATGGACCAGGCCTTGGTAGCGTCAAGACCGGTAAGAGAATATAAACTAAATGACAATAATTTAGTTTTTTTTCTTTTCACGTATTTAAATTGCACTATTTAAAACATTAAAAGAGATTCAAACATATGACGAAAGCACAAATAAACCGTCTAAGGTAACATCTAGGCTGTTATAATTCAAAATCTCTAGGTTGCCTAAAATTCCATTCGGTACCTCACATGCAATAAACTTTTATTCCTTTTTTTAAAGTTCATGTTATATCCTGCATTAAACGGAGAATAAAGAGACTGCTAAGACATTCCATTCTTCACTTTCGGTTAAATTTTTGAAACAGTGTAAGATAACTAACTGAAGCCAACCCGCAGTTAGTTTTATTACCAGAACAGAAGAAATAAAAATAATTGTTCCCCTGATGGGGAATCGAACCCATAATCAAAACTCTGCACCTTATACTTAAACATAAAAGACAAGTCAATAAATATATAACAAATATATAAGATTAGTTACAAAATATAATCCTACTATAATGTTTTTCCTAACCAGGTGCCAAAACAGATCTTATCATCGACACCTGCAACGCCGGCGCGGGTATCCTCGCAGTCACCATGGACGGTCCTTCCAGGGTCGCTATGGACTGTACTGAAGTTGAAGAAGGTTATAAAGTAAGGAAACCTATCCTTGTATTACTACTACTAATATAAAGTAGATGAAATTGTTTGGGTAAACTCCCTAATATCAGGAACTACTACTTCGAATTGAAAAATTTGTGTTGGGGCCCCGACTAATGGGCTTACCCAGTTGTCGGGGCTGGCTATACTGGTGCCGGTCAAAGTTACCTCGGATACTTACAAAGTATAATTAATTATACACAACAAATACACAATTCTTAATAATTTCCGAAGTTGTGTATTGGGTGAAAATGATGATAAAGTAAATATCATCATTCAGTCGGGTGGAGATCGAATCTACAAACAGTCCTATTAAGACACGTAATCTTCGAAGATGTTGATTGTCCTTTATTTTTTAAAAGCTGTAGCAAAGATTTATTATTTATTAACTAATATTATTCATTTATTAACTTTACTTAAAAATTATCCATATAGGAATAGCGGGGACCGGGTGGTCCTTGATCACCCCGGAATATTCTTGTCCTTTCCTCAATAATTTCATTAATAATAATAATTAATAACCTTGCACACCAATAGGCCAGGACAAAAACTCCAATCCCCTATGGAAAATATCCTTAGATACGCCCAAGCTAGCATATAGTATTTAGAATTATATTATTATGATTATTACATAGGTTCGCTACACACCTCTTGCTCCTGGCTTCTACTACATGAGTGTGAAGTACAACGGGCATCATATTGTCGGTTCTCCATTCAAGATTGAAGCTGCTGGTAATTTCTTCTTATAATTTTAGTGATCAAAATGGACTTATCTATTTATATTTATACATAATATAACATTTTGTGTTATTGCCAGAGTGGGAAAATAAAAAAAATAAATTACCTCAAGTAGGAATTTAACCTAGTCGCCTTGTTGCAGGGCGACGACGGCATTACATTATTTATTGTATTCAATAAGCCCTAAAAACTCTATTGAGAATACTAGAACAGTAAAAATTATAGCATCAATTTTACCAAAATAATATTTTTAGGTGAGAACCTGGCAGAAATAGGAGCTCAGGAAACATCGTCGGTGACCGTCGAAACTGTGCAAAAGGTGGCGAAGGGGGCACAAAAGCAGGGTCCCATCCTACCGCACTTCAAGTCGGATGCCACTAAAGTGACCAGCAAGGGCATGGGATTGAAGAAGGCGTACCTGAACAAGCACAATCAGTTTACCGTGCACGCTGGTGACGCAGGTATGTAGATTTTTTTTCAGCTTTACTCTTTTTCCGTATAAGGAGGGAGAACCTAAAGTGAAAACACTTAAATTTTAATAATTCAACATCACATAATGTCTATTAGGGCGGAAATAAGTCAAATTCAAAATCAGCTTACTAAAATTATTTCCTCAGACCTGAGAAGAACCGACGCAAGAAACTCAGCGGGCCTTTTTTAACAAATCAATTAATTACAATAATTAATAGTGACAATGATACCTTTGAGACATACTGGAACGAGCATTTCATTCCAAAGGCGTGTTGTTTCATGAAATGACAATAATTGATTCCTCCGAATAGGCATCGAACCCACTGTCCTAAAGTTAACAGACGTAGGTAGTCTCATTGTGCTACAAAGGATCCTAGGAACTAGGATGTCAAACAATAAATGATTTATAAAGGAAACGTATAAAACAATTTGAACGGGATTTTTGTCATTTTTTATATTTAATATTTAATAAATTTATATATACGTTTTCTTGATAAGATTTTTTAAATTAAATAAAAGGATTCTAAATGTTTAATAATACTTTAAACATGTAAAAAATATACGAATTATTCGAAATGTTGCGTGCGTGAAAGAAGGGACAAAATTGTCAGAACAAAACAAGGAATTTAATTTTCCGCAAGTGAGAATCGAACTCATAGTAGCTATTTCCTTAAATTCAGGTGCTGTTTCACTGCGGTATGCCACGATGGGTTCTATGTTTATATATGTTTTGGTATATCTGGCGTTTTTAGATATTGTATACAGAATAGAACTATGTAAGTTACTGAATGACCGTGTGAATCATTTAGAAAATGATTTTGGCACGTAGGTAGATTAATAAGTGTAGGGCAGCAGTACTAATAAGAGAGGTATTTCTTGAATACAAACAAAGCCGCGAGCGACGACTACTACTTGATATTAGGCATTATATATAATGTTTTGGATAATATATTATGTATCGTGTAATTTTCCTGGTATACTTCATCTAATACTTTATTATATAAGCTGAAATATTAACATTATACTTGTTACCAAGAAGTCGTCATCATTTTCTTGCATTATATACAGAGACACATTAAAAGAGAAAGATATGCATAATTATCTTGTTCGACGACTTCGCCGTAGTGCAGTTAGAATCCGCCTGATACATAACCTACGACAGTTGTCTTCTTAACCTTCAATTGGGGGGTTGTCTTTGTTGTGAATTTGTTATGTATTGAATTGCAGTATGATATTGTTAGTTGGAGGAGTTGGAGATGGAGAACCTGGGACGTTCCTCACTTTCCGCCGAATTCTTGTCTCCGCATTGGGTGTAAAGGGATGGAGTTTAAAGCTACGCGGGAATATAATAAATATTTCATTTCGGACCCACAACCTGTCACATTTAGAGTCGCACGCTTATGCCTCTGCGCCACGACTGGTCTCAATCACTGATAATATTTCTAGGCGTAATTACTTACATACAAAAGAAACAACTAGATCAATTTGATTTGATTTTATAATATGAACTAAGCAAAAATATTATTATCATTGAATACTTTCCAAATTGCATCTTATTCTTTATTTTCACAGGCAACAACATCCTGTACGTCGGCATCTACGGACCTAAGGGGCCTTGTGACGAAGTTCAGCTAAAACACAAAGGCAAAAATAACTATGAATGCTGGTACGTGGTTCGGGACAGGGGAGAGTACATCGTCATCGTGAAGTGGGGAGACGACCACATCCCCGGATCCCCATACAAAGTTGAAGTCTAAAACTATTGAGTAATCGGCGTATTTATTTCTGAAATAGTATCTAACACAAAATTTGTGTGTACTTTATTTTTTTTATTTATTCTGTAATTTAGACATCTATTTTATTTTAATTTTTTTACCTCTTGGATTTGGATTTCGATTATCTGTTTCGAAATTGATCTCTTGTATATCTAATTTTTTATCACCTTTGTTTCATAAATGTGTTGTTTTTCCATATTGTGGCGTTTCTCATTTTTTTATAGCATTTCGGAATTCCTTTTTTTTTTAAATATAATATTTTCTAGTCATTTTTTTGGAATTTTATATGATTCTCGTTTAGTATTTAGGGCGACTAAATGACAATACATATAAAGTATTACATTCAAAATATTCCCTTTTATTGTTAAGTGTAGGATAAGATGTAATTTATGTACCAAAAGATTTATTCGAATTTTTAAATATTTTTTAGATCTAGACCTCTAGATTTTGTATCTTTTCTACGTATTTTATATATAAAAAGACGTATCAAGAGATACGCATTCGCATAATATCTTTGGATGAAGGCGAATAATTTACTCTAGATTTTTTTACCGTTAATACTACTAACTTCTACCCTCAAAATCTACGTCTGTTATTCGCCTTATGCTTAACATAAATTACATCTTCTATTGTTTTTAAGTATTATATAATCTGCTTTCTAATTTGAATGGTTTGTGTATGAATTCTACCTACGTAGGTATAATTGACCCATTTATTGTAAATACCTATTTTAAGTACCTATTCAATAATATATTTGCGACTGTTTACTAAATAAAAACGAGGAAAGTTTATATATGTTTTTCATTTATAATCAATAAGCTTTTGCTCTTGGAAATTACTAGAAGTTGTGTCATGACACATAGGATATGTTTTAAGTATCCTACAGCCCTATAATAAATAAACAAACGACCAAATACAAAAATATATTCATTTGTGTGTTCGATCCCACTCAGGGAAATGAAATATTTAACGACTTTGAACCAGTAGATATAGAGATTTAACCTTATAATATTTGTATTCCTTTAGATGTGTCTCTGGTTTGCTGATTTGTTCTTGACCTGGTTAACTTATAAAGATAACCTAAGTAAGGATATTGGGGATAGGGTAGATATAAATAAAAATGAAATAATTCTTGGCATAGTTGTAATTATTTTTATTCAATTTTAAGTAACAAAAAAGATTCCGACCACTTTCATCTAAAATCTTAAACGGGAACGCTAGACAAAGCGAAACTATCATAAAACGAAATTACTTACAAAAATATGTATTTAATCATAATAATAAGTTTACACTTAACTAAAAAAAATCATTACAATATCACATTTCTACTTAAAATAGAGAGATATCGCGATCTTTTTCCCTTAAAACCGAAGTTCAAAAAAAATTTTGGATAAATCCTTGGCTCCTCACCTATCTATCTACATACATAGCTAACAACCATTCGGAAGAAACAATATTGCCGTTATAAAAACGATATTTATATAAGAACTTAAAATCAGCATTTGGCTAACTTTGTGACGAATGGACAAACGGCGCCGGCGTCCCCAAGGGAGGCCACAATTAACCACAACCTATCGTAACCTAATATAAAGATCAATAGTAAATCAATTTAGATGAAAGATTTTCGAAAAATACACCTTCCCCCTACGCTCTATCACATTTTCAACGCTGAATTTCGAATTAAACAAATCAACAATATTCGTATACATCAAATTATTCTAACGCGACTGAGATTATTAAACAATTGATTTATATGCAAAATTATATTATATTGTGTGGAAAGTATATATTTGTTTCAAGTTTCAATAATAGCAATTACATTGCTTCCTATGGACGCTAAAGTGATGTGAAATCAATTGTCTAATCACCGCTATCTATAAAAATTAATAACGAGTGTCAACTGTTAAGTACAATCAAACTTAATCTGTCTATCACCAAAAAAAAACATATTTGACTGACACTTAATGAAGTGATAAGTGGCACTGAAATATTTTACATTTGTGATGTTTTCATTAGCAAATTTTCCTTACGTCTAATATAATTGAGCATAAGCATTTTAGACACAAAAGAACAAAAAAAAATATTCTCAATAAATTTCAATTTTTTTCAAAAATGTGTAATTATTTACAAAATATTTACAAAAGTGCGATTTTGTCGATATCGACCGATGAAAAAAAGCAATTTTGGCCATCTCTCGATATTTCATACACATACATAAAGTATTGTACAAATGCAATTAGAAAATGTATTCAGCCTTCAAGATAGAAGTTTTATATTTCAATTAATACGCTCTAAATAAAAATTTATTCTATTCTACATAATATTACATAATGACCATTTGGCGTAGCGGCCACTGTAACTGCATTGATGGTCGCAGACTCAACATCCATTCGCATCAAATATATACGTCAAATCTGGAGACATAGTGGTCAAATCTCATATTTTGTATTAAAAGTTGCAGGTGAACATTTTAATCATCTATGTAATACAAATCGAAAAATCATAATTCTAAATAAAATATAGGCATGACACAAAATATAGAGAAATACAATCACAACCTCAAGATTTCTGTAAAGAAATCATCTTCACTAACTTCTATTATAAGTCATTATCAATCCCATATTAACAAAGGTACAAATCCGAAGGAAGACCACATTTTCTAAGACAAAAATTAGAATAACTAATGATCGTAGTAAGAAATAATGAAAAATAAAGCTAAGAATTTATTCGACCTAAGTAGGAACTGAGTGCAATTGTGATGGTTAAGAGATCTGATATTTATAAACATAAAATGCAACAGAAATAGATGCAGACGGTAATTTAAACTGGGACTTTATATTTTATCGATATTGTAACTTCACTATTGTTGAGGAACTCTGTTTTTCATTAAATATCAATCAACATGCATTATATTTAGAATAGCATACTCCTGGTTTAAAACAAAACACTGTATATCTACTTTTGCTGGTACAATATTGCATATTTATAATAAAAAGTGTCTTTAAAAATTATATCTATTTAAATTTAAAATAATATTTTTTAACATTCAGTACTTTTATAATTACAAGTTAAAATGTGATTATATTCACAGTATATTCGAAACTTGAAGAGTGGAGTATTATGCTCGTAAAGCCCTTTCTATTATGCATTTTATATATTTTCTTATAATTTTAAAAGTGACTCGTTATTGCTTTAGTATTTATTTTAAAGATTAGTTTTTTTTAAAGATACAAGTAGAATTGCGTTGTAAATTACTATTATAATATTTGGGTGATCCCTATTAGATCAATATTACTAATTTACAATTAAATAAGAATACTAAATAATTTCTATAACCAGATAGTGACAGTATCTGTACTTTAAAGAAAACTAATCGATAATTGATAAATTCAAGACTCCCATAAAATTCGAAATCACAATTCATACCCAATATATTTGTTACAACTACTCGCTGATTCAAAATATTATACACAATATCGATATAAGTCTAAAAACATGAACTTCGCACCACTAGTGAACAAACAAACAAATTTCGTATTTCATACATACCACTGTGTTGTAGAGCGAGATTCTAAACATTTTAATAATTTTTCGTTTAAGGACTAATAATACCATCATAAGTTCTAAAGTAAGTGCACCTATAGGAAACGGCAAGAGGGTTACTGCTTGTCTTTGTGGGCTAGAGAGTGGGGTAGAATGTGCTCGGCGGGCAGTAGGGCCGACGGCTGATGGGCGTAATTCCGAATTTGGTGAAGAGATATCAGTTGGTTGGGGAATGAATTTGGCTGTTGCTTCCCTTGCTGGAAGTGTAACGGGTCATATAAGTACGGTCTCGTTGGAAGTGCACTATGGTGCGATAGTCCGTTAAGATGGGGAGCCATTGAATTGATTGGAGTGAAGGCGGAGTTCGCAGCTGAAGACACTGGGGGTTGGATGCGATCTTCTTGACTCTCGTGTTGAGCGAACAAAGCTCTTTGTTGCTGGAGCTGCTGTTCGTGATGATCATCACTTTCTCGCTGTTGATGATAGCCTCCTTCATCAGACATGTGAGCCGCTGAATCCGGGCTTACTTTTGGCCAGTATGGATGATCAGCAAACGGAGCGGCTGTAGGTGCCGCCGCCGCTAGGGATCTATTGAGCCCGCTCAGTCCCAATGCAGATATTGGCGGTCGCTTATCAGCCCTCTCAGCGTGTTTATTCATATGCTTACTTAAGTACGTCTCTTGAGTGTAGCTTTTGCCACAGTATTGGCAAATGTGTGTCTTCAGATGTTTAGATTCTTTGTGTTTCGGAATGTGTTCAAGAAGGTCCTTCTCGTGCGTAAAACATTTGTAACATGAATTACATTTGAATGGCTTGTCAGTTTGGTGACAGCGACTATGACTTTGTAGGTTTGATAATTGAGAAAAGGCTTTGGTGCAACCAATTTGAGTGCAGCGATAGGGCTTGTCACCAGTGTGGGTGCGGATGTGCTGCTGCAGATGAGATAATTGGGTAAACTTGCGCTGGCAGATTTCACAGCGGTAAGGTTTGATGCCCAGATGGATGCGCGAATGTTGCGCCAAGTATGAAGAATTGGCGAAAGCTTTCGGGCACTGAGTGCATCGGTACGGCTTAGCTTCACGTAGATGAATCTGTGTGTGTAGCTGCAGGTCTGCCTTGGAACCAAACACCTGAAAATAAGAAAAATAAATAAGTTAGTAAATTGATTAATTATAGTTGCTAGGTGACGATTCGGGGAACCAATTAAATAAAAATTCAAGGACAATTTATTTTATTTATTTTATAACATTAACATACATATATTCATTATCAAACGCGTCAGAAAGTGAATTTTGCCCTTGAACGTCATCCGCAGGTAGCCGGAACAAATTGTGCTTAGTTTAAGCGAAACAAAGTATTTTTTGTTTACACAAGAAGCTAACGCGGTAATAAAGACAGGATGCCACCTTCACGGAGTTTTTCACGCGCTCTGAGTACCTTACTTCCTAACAGTTTATCTTCTGGACAATCCGACTAATTATATCAAAATTATATTAAACTTCAAAATAATTTAAGATGCAGTCATTAAAATATACATTAACGGCTCATTACCATATTTAAAGGTAAATATGAGAACGTAAATTACACATAAGCTATAATTAAATAGAATTATATTTTGTTTATAACCAATGCTGGTAATACTTATCAAGTAACGACTTTGTTTATTTTAGAATGATGATGCTAAATTGTCTGTAAGCACCTATCTAGGCACAACGCGTGCCAAGTACCAACATAATAGAACGGCGGCACTCTTCGCACATTCAAAAGGCTGTTTCGGTACCGCATAGATATTCATTGTGATATTCCAAATTAGTTTCTGAGCTGAAACTGGCATGTCATCTTACCGACACGTTTTATTCACTGTCCAACAATGAAACCGAGGGCCACGTTCCTCCGGGCACCAGAATCTATAGACGAAACACGACTCAATTTTAACTCTTCTATCAAATTTTTTAGGCATAATCAATGCGATATTGATCTTGACTTGAGGCAAATAGAGCTCAAATTACGTCATCAGCCAATGATTTATATTGTTGAAAACCGCTTAATAATGAATCAAATTTAAAGCCTCCATGATGGCGAAATCCGTTCAAACGACATTGGTCTTTGATCCTGTGTCGATAGAGATGACTGTCGTGGTCCACTGCGCGCTGTGGCCTCAACTGCGACGTTTACCAGCGTTATAGGAATCGGTAGCACGTTGCATGACTTGTAAGAATACGCAAACACGAACGCGATTGGTCACAGCCCGAACATAATTAAAGTTTGGAGCACTACTTAATGGCATGAGGCTGGAAATTCGAGGTGGTGGCTGACTTTTAATAGGACTTCGTGAAGGATTGATTCACCGGTGAGGAATCTGTGTTAAATTGATGTATTGTTGGGGCTCCTTCCGCTCGTCTAAAATAGCTGAAGCTACTTAAATTTCTCATTCACAAGTAATGATTTCGTTATATTACTTCACCGAGTAAAGATGTTCTAAATTATTATCAGCAAAAAATGTTTGTACAACAAAAAAGCGCGCGAGCAAATCGTGCAATTTGTATAACTAATGGCATTAATGATTTATAGACACATCCGAGCACTTAATTGAAATTGAAAAAACACATGAAAAAGTATCCAAAAAACCGAGAAGAAACAAAAACTGTGTTGAACAAAACAAAGTGTCAAATTAGAGTGTGCTTCTTATTTAAAAATAAATCAACATAGCGAAGAGGGACTATTTATAAATATTAGCAAAAAATATTTACTCTTTTTAAACTATATTTCGCATAGGTACAGTAGGGTAGGCAGAGAGAACCTAGTATTAAACCGCTCCAAATTTATAAAAGGGCGCACTTTTGCACCGATAACTTCACCGTGTATCACGCACATAGAAGAGTAGGAAGAGAGAACCTGGAAACCTAGTATTAAGACACTCCTTTCCCTACTGCTGAATTCTAGAGGAATTGCGTGTTGAGTGTCGACGCTCAACGTTGCGCTTTGCCTTGTTTCCAGAGCGAGGAAAATGAAAATACATATATCGTTTCATTAAGCGGGATTAAAGCCCAAAATCTTGACGCTTTTCCATTCTACGAAGATGGCTATTATTATACTAATTTTATAATTCTAATCAAATAAAAGAAAACACCATAATTGCTTAATATTTATTATTTATTTCAAACTGAAACACATTTAAATAAAACAATAATATATATTACAATGTTATCTACACCATACAATCACTCCAAGGGTAAGCGGTAAGCACACCATGACGCAGTAATCTGGGATGATGTAAAGTTTTGATTTGGAGGAGAGATAGCTCCCCCCAAGAAGGAGGGTCAACGGATTACTGTGCTTATTAAGGGCCGGTCATTCATTATGACATATTTTAGAGTGACCCCTCTCTTTCTGCTTGGGAAAAATTTCAACTCCTCGGTATATGTGACAAGTTTATCTCTAGGTTTTGTTTTGACGTTTTATAGAAATTCATGGGTTATTTTATAACTAAATGATTGCTTTGTGTTTGTTTTAATTTCATTCTGTTACTTACTTTAGTTTAGTTACTATACGTTCTCTTTTGTTCCAAGTTGATTCCCATTACAATTTCTAGCAATAATCTTTGGGTAGCGGAAATTTGTAAAAATCCTTATATATATCCTTTCCAGAGGGAAAGTAGTGAAAGACACTCCATTCCCCACTTTCTGCCGAATTCCGGAGGCATTGCATGTTAAGTGGCAGAACTCAACGCCGCGCTTTGAGACACAGATTACAGAGACGCTAATAACATAAATAAGTTGTTACAAGCGTATGAGAAATTCGCTGTACCTACATAGCTTGATAAGAAAGTACCGCGTTGAGTTCCGCCATCCTTTACTCTCGTGCTCTTTACTATTTAATTTTTAAAAGATATTTAAAAATATTACGACAACTAACAAAAAAGCTTTAGCACATTTATTTTTTAGCTATCACAAATTATTAATCGTGTCCATACATTGTCGGTCTGAGGGTTGCTGAGGGATTCCCTCTAACAAGGCTACGTTTTTTGTCAGTTCTAATCTCGAAGAAGCATTGCAACTTTTTAGTATGAAATATCGCAAGCTTACTTTGTTTATTTATATCACAAAAACAATGTTTTCATATAATTTTAAGTACTTTAACCTTCGCCCCTTATTAGTGTTTGTAACAGATGAATAATATAATAGATTAAAAAATTCGAAAACTCAGCATGAGCTTTCACTTTGTGAAGTATTTATGTAACATAATACCGCGGCGTTGAGTTGCGTAATGTTATACATAATATCTCTAAATAGTGAAAAAGTTATAAAACAAAATATATTAGAAGGTCTTCTGCCTATCATCAGTAAGTAGATAATTGTATCATTAACTCTCATTCCCAACTAAATTTGAATTTAAATAAGATATTGAAAATTTAAACGGTACTTAATTAGACATATAGGCAGCTTAACATGTATGAATATTTTTGTACTATCGCCCTATTTATCGTGAACGAGTTCGTTGTGTTAATGTTTAATTAAAAGATAGAAGAACTTCATTAGAATAGTAAAGGTAAATAGTCATTTTCAAATAACTAAAACAAATTAAATAGGTATTAAATAGGTGATTGCAAGAACATGATTTCGTATTACCTATCAGAGATGTTCTTAAGAACATAATATGTTCTATGAGGGTTGAATAATAAATCATTTTGTTTGGGTTCCATCGAAATGACTATGATGATGAAAAATAGTCTATAGCCTTCCACGCTAGATAGACAGACTATCCAACACAAGAATATTTTTTCAATTGAAATTAGTAATTCCTGAGATTTTTATTATATATAATATAATAAAATAAAATAGATAAATAGATTTTAAAAGTTACACACTTAAAAGATTCGACAAAATTTTATTTTATAAAAGATACACCTGTTACTTGGCAGTAATCTTTTAACAAAGGGTAGTTTTCACCCTTAACCCTTTAAGAGCTTAGCAAATTTCATTGTCAATCACATGTCTCACAACTCTTTGGCCACCTAATTTTTTTATTGAATAAAAAAACAAAACAATTTCAAACTCCAAATTTATACAAAATTTGTGTTAGCTTTAGATAATATGTTAAACAAAATTTTCCAACACCTCATTTTCGGTTTATCCCGCACATACCAGAGTAGGCAGAGGGAATGTCAGAACTTAGAGTTAAATCACTCCGTTTCCCACTTTCCATCGAATTCTGGAGGCTGTGTGTGTTGAGTGGCGGAACTCAACGCCACGCTTTTACCAGAGCAGAAAAAAAGAAAAAAAAATATAATTGCTTCATTATACGTTTTATATATATAGTAACTATTATCGAATAACCAGTACATAATATCCTAGCGTGATGGGGCCAGGTGTATAGTGTTCTCGGCGACTAATTATTTCCACAATTGACACCCCAGTCGGTGTACGTATGACAACTTAACCGTTGTTCATTTTAAAATGTTACTTGAACTGGTTGGTATAAAATTGCTTGCAAGTTTAAAAAACTTTTATTTTAAACTTGATTTTAAGTTCAGTTCTGGCGCAGAGTACCAGGCGAGTGACTGTACGCGATATTGGTTGTGGGTTCGATTTTCACTCGAGAAAATTAAGTATTTAATAATTTCATTTCTTTGTTAGTTAGTGTTAGTTTTGCCATTCAATACTACCAGAATACATCAGCATCATCAGCAGGCATCAGTGACTTAACTCTTAGTTCCCTCTACCAACCGATATAGAGCGTGACGCTCATAATTTTTTCGGGTTGATGAAGTTTTATCTAATTAAATGAGTGTAGTGGAGTGGAGCTCCTTCTGTATATTCCGCAAAATTTTTTTAATACATTAAAAAAATAATTCCTCCGCACTTACTTAATGTGGCGTAAATTTTGTATAAACAAAATAAAAGATTTAAATATTTCTAATATTTATGGCAAAATAAACGAATTTCTTGAGCATTCTGCGGAAATATCACAACCGCCACGGGTGTTAGTTACCAACGGTTGACGTCGAGGTGAATTATAATTTACAGCAAATTTCCACGCCCAAATCCATGACACCTTGAATGCTAATATTAAATGGTTTTTTTAAACGGGAGCACGATTTCAAAGTTTTTTATACAACTATGGGTGACAAAAGCGGAAAAAAACGGTTACAATTGATTGAATTGCGTTTTAAAGCCTAAGCGATTTGTCCAGAGAGGTTATATTCGTTCGTGTAATGATGAAATTTCGTATCGTCCGATTTGGGTCTTGGTCTTTGCTTCTTTACGCCAACGCGTTGAAAATCGTTTCGACAATAAGTTTTTCTAAAGCACGTGCTGGTTGCCCGCTGAGCAAGAAAATTTTATATTTGCGCGGCTGTTGGTAGGCGAGACGCCCGAGATGGCTGACTTAACAGATTTTAATGAAACTTTTAGCTTATCTTGAAATTTACAGTGCATTGATAGTTGTATTTATGAATGGATTTATGTAGTATTTGGCATTTTTTATATTTTTTATGCTTTAAGGCTTACTTTGTTGCGTAAGATGAAAGAACTTGACTTAAACGTAACTTGACTTTAACGTTGACTTTATAAAAGACAATTAACAAGTTAATATTAATAATCTAACTATGACCACATAATACAATATAATAAAAAAAACTTTTAGAGACTATAAAGACATAAAATTGGACTGTCTTATGTGCCGTTTTAGAAAAAATAAGAGGTAAAATAGAGGGAAAAATGCAGTGTTAATATAAATAACTGAGAACCCGCGGCAATGACCGCGTGGTCAAATGGGAACGACTGCTCGCGTATTTAGCAGGAACAGTGGGCTACATCGAAATGACTAACTGGTAACGAGCATTTTAACTGTCCTGTTAAATAAGGAAAATACGTGAAAATAATAATACGTTAAAAATAAACACGTAAAGTCAACAAAAAGTTTGTCGATTAAGTCAACAATTTATTCCTATTTCTAGTTCTACAACCATCTAAAGCACGTAAAGTATTTTTTTTTTGTTATATTTATTGTGATTTAGGAAATAACATTAAAACTAGTTACAATGTCAAATAAGTTAATTTAATGTCAATCAGAGCAAACACTTGTGGAGCGCTGTGGAAGTATTTGGAAATTATCATTGTGGTGGTCGTGGGTTCGTTTATTTCTTAATGCTTTTTACTGCAATACATTTTCAGTTTAAAGGACAAAGGTTCAGTAAAGTACTATTCACCGAAACTCAGAGAGAGAATGAAAACAATGCTAAAGTGAGAAAATTAAATGAATTTATTTTCCCGATACACTACTATTGTGTTTAGTTACACTTACTAATACGTTACGGGAACTTAAGATACAAATCTTAATATTAAATATAAAATTTGTTAGGTAAGTCATTAAAAATTTGACGGAAATTGGAACTGAGTGTCTTAATACCAATATTTCAGGTTCCCTCTGCATACCTTGATACGCAAGATACAGTGTGGAACTAAAAAAGTCATTGTAGTCTAATTTATAATAGATAGACATTAAAAATAATTCGTATTTGTTTTACATTACTAAATGAACGCGTGAAATGGGTCCATGATTAATAATATTATAATTCATTTACTATCTATCCACTGATGGTTGGCTACCAACCGTCAGTGGATAGGTATTAAAGATCAAATCGGCTTTATGAATCGTTCGTACGGACGATTGACTTAGTATCCACATATTATAGGACTTTATTTTATTTTTGCTGGCTATCATCTATTGAAATATCATTTTGGTGTCCAGTTTTCTTCCTTTTCTGTCGAATAAAAATGTAAATATTTTAAATTTAAATCCCTAAATATTATCTAACCGCCCCCGAGACGTTAATAGGTTATAATAACAAAAAACAAATAGAATATATGGATAGGTATGGGCATGTCATTTTTTTGTATACTGGCATAGAGATTTTCAATTAAATTATTTAAATTTATTAAATTATTAAAATATGAAATATCAATTTGTTTTATTAGTAAACATCAACTTTTCACCAATTTCAATAAAAGAAAAACGAAAATGTTTCTAATCCATACGTTTTTAATACGATTCGAACTGAAAATCACATATTAATCAGCTAACCGCGACACGACGTCGTCCAAAAGGTTGAAACCAAAAAAAAGAACACATAAAACGTATGGAATGGTCAGCTGGCGTCGTATAATTATCAAAGATATCTTATTATTATTCATTATGACGATCATTTTAAACAAATATATATGGTAATTAGAATCTCATGGTACGTGTGAGATTGATTTATGTCTTCATATTTGTCCTTCTGTAGGTATTTTTACGTAACTAAGTAGCTTATGTGTAGATATGTTAAAAGATAAGAAAATACTGTATTTTTTTTAATGAAAAATCCAATTATAAATAAAGATATTTAACTTCTGTGATAGTTCGTTTCGTTAGCTAACATTATAGATATGTTATAAAATTTTTTTACATTTTTAAGCGGGATTTTAACCCGTGCCGGCTGGTTTTCTAAGAGGCGTAAGTTCAAATCCCGCTACGGTAATTTTTTTATGCATTCTAAAGAGTATGTTATAGGATGTTAGGTTCTTCTATGTATAAGATTAAGTCGTCGTGGCGCAGCTCTGTACTCTGACTGTAAACTCGACGGTGAGGTTCGACATCTTCTCGGAAGAATGAATTATATTAATAACAACGCGCGGATTTGAGTTCCGCCAGTCAACGTGCAAAGTCTGGAAATTGAATTGAATATTTATCTGTCGGGAATAGAATCCACGCCATTGATCATAACATTAAAATATAATATTTTTACTAAGACAGTAAAAAATTTCATCATTATAATAAACGAATAAAAATTATGAATATTACACAAAAAAAGACCAGTTAGATCGATTCGTTTGGTTTAGTAACTCGATTTCTTGCTATTTACCTAAATTATTCGCTTTTTTATAAGTTGTGTCAATCTTTCACGCATCGTCGCGTTTGACATTGGCTTTTTTGTTACTAAAAGAGGTCGCGAAAATATATTTTTCTATGATATAATAAAATTATTTGGGATAATTCTACGTTTATCTCGACCAATGGACTAGATAATTGAAGGTTATCATAATTATATATAAAATATATAACACGTTTTGTCCGACTGTTCATTGATCATTGTGATTCATAGATGAATTTTCAATTGATAGAATTAAAATAAATTTCTCTTTAGGAGTCAACTTTTTTTTCTATGAAATGCAAAATGAAGTAAGAAAACAACATGTTATAAAATTACTAATAAAACCACTATGTTCAAATCGAATGCGCTACCTTCATGATAACTGCCTATGGACTGAACCACACCATCTGGCCATCAAAAACTGTAGAAAACCATTACAAACACCATACAATATAAGATCAAGCCCATCGTTAGTCCGGTTCCAGGACCCATTAAGATTTCCGCCCGTCGCCGTGAGATGCGCGGGAGCACTACAACTTATTTTAATAAGACTATAAGTATTCTACACTACGTTGTAGTAATTTAGACTTTATATTTTCAAAATAGAGTTGAAAATTCAATGTTTTTAAGAACACTGGGCCCAAAATTGATCTGCGCCTGCATTATTACAATGTTGATTTAATGCACTCCTCTTTATAGTTCAATCTCCTTTGGTGTTAAAGATAATTGTGGTTTGAATGAAAGGCGGAGGTCGACAAACAATTTTCGATCTTACTCCATTAATTTTAAACGTAAAGTTGATTGTTTTCGCTGGAAATTGCCCGTCGTACTCATTTTTATAGTGGTTTTGTATAATGGTATTGATTTACAAGTACAGCATCTTTAGTTATTGTTATATTTTGTTTACTAAGTATTATTTTCTTTACTTTATTCTATGTAGATGTGTTAAAGTGAAGAACTGAGTGTCTTAACACTAGGTTTACTTTATTATGTAATAAAAACATGCATAGAATATTCCAAATAAATTGCGATAAATTTTTGGTATTTCATATTGCATTTTTTATGAATATTAAAAGTAAAAAATGGAGAGAAAATAGAACCCTAGTGTAACACTCCGTTCTCCAGCAGGAGAATGAGGCTGAAGACTTATTATTCTACAAATTGCAGTTTGAGTAGTCCCCGAATGGGAATCGAACACACAATCATCATGCTTTCAGACAGACGCTGTCCCACCGCGCTGTGACAAGTATTTATGTACATATATATACATCGGTGTGCCATGGATAACACCAAGTTCACTGTAATGGTACTACTGGATTTCAGCAGTGCCTTTAACTCTGTTGATTTTGATATACTTCTTGCTACGCTCCGTGCAGTTAATATACCGTCCTCTGTTATCTCTTGGTTTCACTCATATCTTACTGGTCGCCGGCAATGTGTAATAGCCAATGATACCACTTCAACTTGGCTAGATCTCACTGCTGGTGTTCCTCAAGGCGGCGTTCTTTCTCCACTTCTATTTTCTGTGTTCATTAATAATATCTCAAAAGTTATTTCTTCTCCCTACCATCTGTATGCAGATGATTTGCAGTTATATCAACATGGCTATTTTAACGAACTGCCCGAGATAATTGGTTTTTTGAACGACAACCTAACGGCTATCCAAAGATGGAGTGATTCTTTCGGTCTCGCGGTAAATCCAAAAAAATCACAAGCAATTATTATTAGCAGTAGTCGACTTAAAAGCAAAATCAATTGGGATTTGTTGCCTAATATTATGTACTCTGGGGTTACAATTCCATATTATGATAAAGTAAAGAATTTGGGCTTAACTATCGTCAACAACATGACTTGGACATCTCATATTAATGAAATAAGTAAACGCATGCATTTCTCTTATCATTCTCTTAGGCGTCTCCAATACTTCCTTCCTCATAAGACCAAAATTATGCTAGCGCAATGTCTTCTCCTGCCAATTCTTGATTATGCCGACGTCTGCTATTTGGATGTGACTGAGGAGCTACTTAGCAAGTTAGAGCGTTTGCAAAATCTTGCAATTCGCTTTATTTACGGTTTACGTAAGTACGATCGCGTCTCTCAGTTTCGTGCTCAGCTTAAGTGGCTCCCTATCCGACTTCGCCGTGATATGCATATCCTATCTTTCCTGTTTAAGATACTCAACTATCAAAATTTTCCTTCCTATCTGCGTTCCCGATTTAAAATCCTTCCTAGTCCCACTCGCTCAAGGAGATCATGTGTCATTCAGATGCTTGACATTCCCAAAACTAACACGAAATTTATGCAAAAGTCGTTCTCCGTACATGCTGCATTACTTTGGAACAAGCTTCCTAAGTCTATCCAAGAAAGCCCATCTATAATGTCCTTTAAAACATCGTTAAAAAAGCATTTTATCAAAGAGTTAACAGACAATACTTATCATTGAAGATTGAAGAAAAAAAGAACTTCATAATTATATTAGTATTAATGTATTGTATGTATAATATATATGTATGTATGTATGTATATATGTAATCATGTATTTATGTATGTGGGTATGTATGTATATGAAGGTATATATTTTTTTTTCTAATATATCATATTTATGTTAAAAAAAATCTTTTCAAATATTGCACAATTTTGTCATCCCGCTATATGTTTCTTTCACCCACTTCCACAGGTTGACTGGAAGAAATCTCTTTTAGAGATAAGTCCACCTTTGTTAACCTCATTTCTGTAACTTTATTCTATTTGTTTGTTTTATTTATAGTGCAATAAAGAATATATATATAAATATAATACGTTTTTTTGTTCCTTATAAATTAAAATTTCAAGAAGATAACTGACGATTAGTACGATTTCCAGATGCAATTAAATGTAATTCTCGAAGACGTGATGAAGTTCCACAAAAGTTTATCGACCGTGTGCGTATGTTATATACATTATGTATATACTATTATATTTATATATATTTATTAATCTATGTACTTCTTATAGGATCTATAATATAAGGAGAAAAAAAAAACTGAATAGTAACATGATATACTATAAAGAAACATGATAAACATATAAGTGATATAATTTTAAAGATATATAACGACGGAAACGGTTTCCAACTAAAATTGAAAGCGTGTATATTTAGCTATTAGTACTAACATAAGTATACAAAAAAAAATCTATAGCTTGTATACTTTACGTTTAAGATATTCGTAAAGCATGTTGGGGAAATGGAAACTATTGTAAAACACTATGTTCTCAACTTGTTGTGTCGAGTGATGGAACTCAACGCCGCGTGTTGTCTACTGTGAGAGTGAGAAAACGAAATTAATTTAAATTTCATCGTTCCCACGAGTGGAGATCGAAACATGCGCCACAACGACGCCTACTAGAGAAGGATATTTATCGATTTATAATTAATCGAGTAATATTTAATTTACAGACATTCACGTCAAATGAAATCGTAAACCTATTAAACAAATTATACTGTTTTTGCAAAGAGCGAGTACGTGAGGTAATGTCGCAGGTGAACTTATAAAATGCTTTTTATGTAAAAGCTCAAAGAATATTAAACTTTAAAGAATTCTTCATTTAAATAATTCGTTCGATATTTATTAAATTTATGTATTAATTACCTTTTTTTGTAATTATTTTTTCAAATAATTAGTTTATAAAGGTAAAAAATAAATGTCAATTAAATAAAAACATTGATTTGTCTTAATTGTTATAGATGGCGCTGTTTTTCTTGCTTTTGCTAAGTTTATTGGGCCCAATACCGCCCACCATGTGTCATTCATTACATTTATAGTTTCCTAGGTTAGGTAGATTGTCTTAGCTTCACGCTGTATCCCACATGTATCATCATCATGTATCATATCATCAGAGTGGGAATCGATTTAAAATAAAAAAAATAACTTTTAACTATAAAAAAAATAACTAAAGAGCAACGTTAAAAAAATATATCAAATTGAATCAAATTGATATGAGCATTTCACCCCTTAATCGGGTATTGGGTCAGTGAGGGTCGGATGACCGTTACGTTAGCATTGTTATGTAAATATAATATAAATGAAAGTGATAGGGATGCTGTTCTATCGAAAGCATTTTTAAATTTATTTTTTGTACTATACATGTGGGTATATGAGATTTGAATAATTGCCGCACCTAAAAATATATGTAATGTGGTAGAATTAATATAAGTCTAAGGATTTACTGTTAGTTGAGGACGTGATGGTACAGTGGAACAGCGACTAATCTTAAACGTGGTTGTTGTGGATTCTATTACTATGAAGATGATTCTAATCAATTTTATCATTCCACTTCTTTAGGAAGCAATTTATTTTAATGACTTCTCTCACAATCTCTATGAACTTTAAGGTGCCTTAACGCGAACTAACTGACTATGCGGGGAAAAGTATGGAACCCACTTCCTAACACTATAATGGCTGACAATCCGTCTCTTAATACTTTTAAAATCAGATTAAAACAATATTTTCTTAACTTAATCGTTTTGTCAATTTCTTCATTATTTTCATTTTT
The DNA here is from genome assembly GCA_917862395.2 of Heliconius sara. NCBI lineage: Eukaryota > Metazoa > Arthropoda > Insecta > Lepidoptera > Nymphalidae > Heliconius > Heliconius sara. The sequence goes on along the minus strand of OU860797.2, from coordinate 18,810,693 downwards.
CTTTCTCTCAATTCTCTCTCTCTCAATTCTCTTTCTCAATTCCTTCATATATATATTCGTTTTACAATATATATATATATATAGATATATATATATATATATATATATATATATATATATATATATATATATATATATATATATATATATATATATATATATATATATATATATATATATATATATATATATATATATTCTTCATAGTATATATTTATGTATGTGTAATATTAAGTATATTTGTATGTAGGTTTATTATTATTACCGTAATATTTAAATACCGCACCCAAATCGTTTCTCTTAACATCTCCTACATTCAAGGGTTTCTGGAGAGATCTCTATTAGAGATAAGTTATCCATTGTACACATTTCTGTTGTTTCTGTTTCTGTTTGTATATGTTTTCTGTATTTACGTTCTTGTGTACATAAATAAATGAAAAAAAAAGTTTGACGTTGAAAAAATACTATTATAAATACTGTACTATAGTAAGAAATCCATAATTCAAAGATTCTTTATGCTAATCTCATCAATCGATCATGTAAGTAAATAATAAATATTAGTCGCTAAATATTCAAAAGGCACAATGAATTCATCTTGCCCTATTGTAAGGACACCCTAAGACTAAACCTGGTCAAAGAATGGACACTGGTACAATAAGATGAATTTCCCATAAAACACCCCACAGATGCATATTTGAAAGGAAATATTGCAAAGCTAATAAACTAAAACCTATAAATTGCATCAAAATCGATGCAGGAAATGACAATGACGAAGAATCCTCGATTGCGTAAACTGTGTTCCCACGAGGATATGCCAACAATTTTCAAGATTCTTTTACACTTAAGTATACATTTTTAAGGGTGATTTTTGTTTAGCTGTGATATCTTGAGGCATATGGGCCGTCACCTGCAGGGTCGTGGGACAGGTCGTCAGCATCCCTCTTATGTTACATCCTGTTCAAATTATACATATTTGCGCAAATGCTTGAACTTGGTCATATGGTCAGTGGACCACCAAAGATGGTCAATTATATGGGAGAATGGGCAATGTTCATGCGTTAATATAGCACATTAAGAGCATATGTTACAGGAATACGGCTTCATATTGACATATTTAGTTTTATTTTGAACTGATTTTTTATTTTTACGTGTTAAGATACTCCGTTCTACAAATACCAGACAGTGAGTATGAAAATTTGGTGATGGAGCTCAACGTCACCTGGTTACCAATTAGGTTAAAGAAATTAATATATTTTAAATGAATAACAATTCCCCATTTCCAACTGACAGACAGATTAGACTTATAGTTTTTGTGTCTATTAGATTGTAGTTTTGTGTCGATAAACAGAAATAAATAACATTAGATAAGTATTTAATTGGCGTTATTGTAGACAATCTAATTAGATATGTCTATTTAGTTCCTAGATAAAATTGTTTTGGTAACTATTTCCCTTTTATTATTACTTTGAACATAAAAATTGCAAATTTAATAATGTGCAAAAAAATGTGTTCACAATAGTTATTTTTTAATAAAAAACTTAAAGTAGCCCACGTAACTCACGTTCACATAAACTATATATGAACTAGACACAATTTTTTTTATTCCAACCACTAGCTCTTGAGGTCAGCGCGTTGAATCAAACAAATCCTTCAGCTTTGTAATATTAATTATAGATATATTAGTATATAACAGTTGTGAAGTCCTTCCAAGTTACGTGTACGTCAGGTACAAATTATAGTCGGCCATAATAAATTAGTTAGAATCGCCAGATATCTTAGGACGACCAAGCTTATCTATGCTAATGGGCTAGTGGAGGGTTCATAATTTATCCTTCCTAGTGAATATTACACTTAAATTGTATATCAAAATTGCTTATATTCTATTTTCTACCTTATGTTGTTACTTGCTTGTTGCATTTAAAGTTTGTAATAATGAAACTATTTGGGCAATAAAATTGTAAAAATGAAAAGGTTTTGTTTTATTTTTTTTATTTATAATCCAATGATTAATTGTGAATGTGTGTGAATGAATAAGATTGTGTGTTGAAAATTATTCATTTAAAAAAAATATTTAAAAATGAATCCTTTTTAAACTTAAAATTATTTATAGCACACACAAATTATCTTGATACATTTAAATTTCTCAAAATAGTTTAAGCTAAAATCAAAGTTTAGATGGGGGTTACTTGTACCCTTGAGTGATGACTAGTGGTTTCAAACACGGTTAAAATTCGACCTGCACTTGCTAGGGTTAAATTAATTGTACAAGGGGTTACTGAGAACTATAAATTATAATAAAGGGTTGATAACTATTTGGATCGATATGACCATTGCAAAACGAATATATTAGGAGATATGAAATGACAAAAACAGTTAAATCTAATTTAAAATTTAATGTAATATTCAATGTTCTTTGTTGCGATTTTTGCTTAACTCATAAATGTTATATGTTAATTTGTATTGTTATTACTTTATTTCACGGTTCTAATTATTTAACCATATTATTATCTTTTAAATATATTCGTGTTACACGAGTGAAACGGAAATTAAAATAATGAGACAAAAAAATATACGGTTTACAAACACTTTACTAGCGTTAATATTAATAACTTAATATTTAGTAATATAAAATGACAGAAATACAATAATATTTTTTTCTAGTAGTAAGAAATTACAGATAAAAAAATATTTGTCCTAATAGTGTAAAGACCGTCGAAGCTGTGATTGCTATGTTTACGTATCAATGTATGCATAGAAAATATATTTTACATTGACGTGAGAATGTTGTGGACGCTCTAGCGGCTGTACGGGCTGCCTAATTTTTACTTGGCATTGAGCTGGTCCAAGGTCACGCTAAATACGCCTGATGACGTCAGAGCGTGCGTCTGCGCAGACCGAAACTATGAAGTGGGTGTGCCTTTTATTTGTTACTTTCACGCGGAAATTACTTCATTTCTTACACAATACGTTTCTATTTCTAGCTAACATAGTATAATTGAAGACAAAGTGGCGATGATACAGATGCCGAACTAGCCGTTAAATGTTTTTGTTTTTCTATATATTGCCTTAGTTTTGATAATATTAAGTACGAATACCAGTTACCTTGATTATATGTATATTTAAAAACATAATATCGGGAGATTACATTATAGCATGCAAATTCGAATGACGAAAACTTTATTTTTAATCTACTTATGTTAAGCAACCTGAACTTGGTTTAAATTGATATAGACATATGTTCAGTCCCTTGTACAGGAATGTATAGAACAATGCAAGAGGCTAACCACAGAACTGTAACGTAATATTTTAACATATGACATTTTCGTTGACAAGTAATTTCTACGAAGACTTCCCATGATTTGGTAAAAGCTATTAATTATTTTTTCTTTATTCTTATTTATATTTATCTCAATTTATTAACCGATAAATAAACTTCTAAAGACAGAGATTATGAATTATCTCTACAATATACACCAAAAATGTTATTCTACTGCTGCGACAATCTCTTTGATATACTCTTAGGCTTTTTTATAAATTATTAAAAAAACATTTTTTAAATATGTACATAAAATGGAATAAAAATTATTTCAAAGATACAAACAAAAATACTTTAATTTAAGTCATGTTTGAAGGAAGTAATATTCTTGGACATGTGCTTATTACCTGTATCTTAACGACTCAAGATCGCTGTGGGAATAGAATGACCATAAATAAGATATCATTGGGATATTTTTTACCTAACGTTAATATGACGTATCTTGCATAGGCTATTATAGCATGTGTAAAATACAAAATTGTTTACAAAGTATATTATAAATATACTCTAATAGTAAACAGTTGTCTACATTTTGAGAATCATAGTTAAGAACTATGAAAACTACATCTGTATAATTTAAAATAATATAATTTATGCATAATGCCAAAGCAAATATTTCTAAAATTATAAAAGAATTCATAGTCATAAAATTATAGAATTTCTGATTATTGTCCGAAGTAAATCATCAAAAATTATGAACAACAGATTCAAAGAACGCCGGGTTGGCCCCAGGCAGAGCCGTCAAAATAATTATATCATACAAGAGATAAAGATAGTCGAATCGCGTGACGGGGCCATGATTAGTGTAATTTTGTTAGAATCCAAAAAGGTTATTATTTTACTCGTTATTTACCATTTAAAAGGTATATAACCTTGAGTGTGTACGTCTACGTGTTATATACACTATTTATAAAGAAAAGCAGCACAATAATCAAATAATATTTAACATATATTATGTGTATAAAAATAATTGAAAATTAAATATTTTTGTATTATTTCAATTTTATGTACACAAAAATGAGCAACTCATAAGTCAAGAGATCACTAATAGCTGAAGGCAACAAATTATTTTGAAGTTATACGAGATAGCGGTTGCGCTTACTTTATTAACATTGACACTGAGTTCAATATTAGGTGTTCAAATAAAAATCAGCTGCAAACGTAATATTGTTATAGACGAAAATAAACGAATGTATATCCGTAGTTACGATGACGCAACGACTAACCCGCCCGTAATGGTCGATGTCAATCAAAATTATATTGTAAATTTGTTGATATGCCTTCGTGCAACTAATATGCTATATAATTATAAACTCTAAGCACCATACATTAAAAGTTTATGTGAAACATTTTTAAAACGTCTTAGGGTTAATTTTATTGCGTTACACACAATTTGTATCAAGACTTGTCAGATTCACTACAAATTTATATTTCGTTGCTATTTAAAATTTGAATTCTAAGAAATTATTAGCTTCGCTGATTTATTTTAACAAAAATATATTTTGTAGATAAAAAAAATGTTTAAATTTATAAACTAAACGCAGTAAAAAATATGTCAAGTAGGTAGGTAGGTATCTACATCCTAGCATTCGTAATAATTTAAAAGTGTCATAAAATTCAATTAAATATAAAATTTTATATTTCATAATTGAAGTCAATGAACTTTAAGAAAAAAAGTTGTTTGTTAATTAGATAAAAATAACAGATACATAATATGTATGCAAAAAATATTTAAATGACAAGTCTGGTGCAGGCTTTACTGACATTGACCGTTCCGAGGCGGTCATAGATAAAATGTCTAACTTGAATCAAGTTTTGTAGCGACGACTTTTAAATTATGCTGATCATAACTTTTATCTTTTTTACATTATTTTATTGTACATTAATAAACAATTAAATCAGAGTAAATCTGTTCAATATTTTACATATTAACAACTAAGATAATGTAAAAACAATAAAATTGATCATAGAAACAATATAGATTAAAAATTACATAACTTCACGTCATTGCAAAATTTATATATATTTTTTAAACATACTGAACACGCGCCAATTTCGTCATCCCAATGTTCCAATTTTTAAAAGTGCCATAAACTAGCCAAAGAAAACATTCGTCATGCCGCGACATTGACAATGGTTTGAATTTGGAATGTGGCCTTGAAACGAATTCGGTTTCTCGACGGACGCCGAATTGCGCGGGAAACAGATCAGGTTTTTTTATAATCGATATATTAGACGTGCAGAATCGATACATTCGGATTGAGTTGAATATAAAATTGTATATTTATACTGCTACCATAGACAAGTTGTAGTATTATGCACATCTTTGAATATTAAAAAAAAATGCTTAGTCACATGTTTAAATTTTTCAAAATTTAAACAAAAACTTGATTAAGGTCTGAAATATTTTTAAACATAAAATTCACAATTACTATATTTAACAATATTATATATATTGCATTAGATTTTTCAAATTTTAAATACTTGTAAAGTCGATCACCAATTGTAATTTGGCCTTTGCTTAAAAAGATTTGTGCATTAAAAAAATATGCGTATTAACTTAACTGTCAACGTATTTAAATATAACCTTAGAATAAGTGAAAAAGGATTTAAATTTGTGTTAATATAATACAAAGGCTGAAGGTTATTCCTGGTAATTGAAATTCTGATGGGAACTGTTGGGTCATACAACACATATTTTCATATCAATACTATTTTGACTTTTCGTTACTTTATTATTTTATTATTCGCACATGTGTCCTGCATATTGCATATGAGACGGCCATCAATATGAATTCCAGAGACTTCTCAGGCAGCCTTGTCTATTGCTGAAATGTTTTTTTAAGCCTAAACATTTCTACAAGTGGAAATCGAACCTTTTACAATCGCCTGTATAGTTCAGGCGCTCAACATAGACGTTACTCTGGTGAATTTATCTAAAATATCAAAACATGACCTTCAGTTAAGAAATAAACTACAAAATGTATAAAATATTAAAATCTGGTAATATCCGATTTCGATTTATATCGACACTCAACAACTATTTATTTGTTTTAAATTGCTTACAATGAAAGAACGTTTTCTATAAAATTTTATATATTGACTCACCTTCACACTTCGGGCCTTGTTGTTGAAAAGAAATTAACAAAAATGTATTTGATATTATTAAAAAAAGATGAAAACAAAAATTTTTTGCTGTTCTATTTTCGTCTTTAAAAGCTTATTTATTTTTTACTTTTATATTTTTTGTTAATATTACTTTAGATATGATAATAATATCTACATTTCATCTTATCAAACAATTTTAATTAAAAAAATGTCGCCGTGTAATGGTACTAATTCCACAAAATACATACCTACCTATTTTCAAAAAAAACTTTATCACGTATAGTGTAGCCTAATGATAAAAGAAAAGAACACGAGGGTGTGCGACAGACAGGAGAGTCTTAGTAACCATTCCATCCATTTTGTCCTTTGAGTATGGAACCCTAAAAATGATACAAAATCCTACTATTGTGTCAAAATATTATTCGAATTGCGAATAAATCGCCGATGTTATGAGAATAACATTGAATATCGTGTAATGTAGTGATTTTTAAGTGTTCAATAGTTTACATAACGTCTGGGGGGCTTATCAGGGGCCTTGTAACGCTTCGTCTCTACCGGGTCAGCGAGCTTATCTTATTATATTTTATTTGGTGTGTACGAAATCTTGGAAACACGAAATTTATAAGGGTTATTATTTGAAAAGTAGGATAATTGGTCTATTACAACATTTTTTATATTGTACGAGTATAGACGACTTATCGTAAAAGCCTGTCTTGTGTCTGTTTGAATCGTTGTCTGTATAAATCTCAGTGGAAGGACTATTAATTTATATTACTAATGTAATAAAGTTTTACTTTACCTAATGGTATAACGGCAGAAGAATAAAAAGTCTGACAAGATTTTATAAAAAATACTTAGCATCTTAATGGAATCTTAACCCCTTTTATATATATTTAGCTTTACGCTATATACAGCAGTGTAACCTCGTATTGAAACCGTTCTTCGCGCAAAATTTTTAAAAAAGTTGTGTGTTGAGTGGCGGAATTCAATTAGATTTTGCATTGTTACCAAAGCCAGAAAATAAAAATAATAATTCCAACAGAAATGTAAAATTTCGTTTACATACCACCATGAATGTTTGTCATTGTCAAGTGCATCTTATAAGAAAATCACAAAGAAACTATCATATGAAAAAAAATCATATAATATAACATTTTCTTTGATATGAAAAATAAAACTTAATGTTAAAACTATACATATTACTCTCTTCCTTAACACGTAATTAAATAATAATCGTTTCATTTATAGTATCCACCTCGAACAATTCCTAAGAATTAACAAAAGATCCCGCTGATAACTTTGCAACAAGTATGAAATAAAATCCTTCATTAAAATTAGCATAACATCTCACATATAATTTGAAATTGCCGAAATTAAAACTAGATAATAATCACACCGGAAGGCCGCGTTGAAGTCAAGTAGCTACGTACGATGCTAGCATCCGTGGAGAGTTCCGTGTGTATATATAATTGTATATATAAAATAATATACAAATACAAAAAACTGTGGCACAGTGCGTAAGTATTTGTATGTAAACGTAATGATTGTAAGTTCGATTCTGAGTCGGGTTAAGAAATTATTGTCTTCGACACGTAAAACCTGAAATTTAGCAGAAAAACTCAACTGAGTGTCTTGTGACACAAGGTTCTGGTTCTCTCTGCCTTTATTACTATATGAGAATTAAAGAGTGAAGATGATGGAAATGATATTAAAGAATATAATATATACTTAAAGCTAAGCTTGTTGTAAAGAGCTTTTAACTTACGCTAGTTCTTCTTCATGAGTAATATTTTAAGATAACTTAAACGTTTTATCTATTGAATAAGACCGTACTTATTGTCCTTTACAACCTCTAATCGACCTGAGTACGCCTGACCTTGTACGCTCAAGGCACATCCGGACTCATCAACCGTAATGGAAGGCTTTCGTTCACAAAAACTACGAATCTACCACCTAGTACTGTGATATAAGAGCGATATTCATTTGTGATACTACTGTAGGGAATTTCTATGATAGTCAAAAAAGATCAAAAGTTATAGTTAGAAATAGTTGAAGCTAAACAGCTTAGTAGATTCTATCATATTAGATAAAACTCATGTAATTAGAAATTTTGGTCAGATTGTATTCTTATATGATTTGGATAAGGCAGATCCAAGTAATATTCTACAACAATTTCGGACATTAATATTTCTTTAAACAAAAGTGGCAAAAACGATTGCCAAGTAAATAATATTTAGCTAACGAGTAGTCCACTCGAAAATTCAAATGTGTTTGATAATATTCAAGTGCTCTTTGAGACGAGGAAGAAAATATAATGAATAATAAATAAATATCTAGTCGAAAGCTCTTGTAGTCGTGAACCGACAAGTGTTCAACAAGGAAACGTACTTAGTTTAGACATTAGGAAATTAGCAACCAAAAATAGAAGATCGTCTTAAGATTAATGGTCTATAGTACGCGGAACAAGCTTGCATCGTGATTCTTCATATCTATTATATTATAATAACGAACATTGTGTTAAACCGAATATTACTAATGGTGACGTCAACACACGAAAACTTCCGAAGACTTCAAGGATAGAACATAATGAGAAATATAATTTATTAATTACATGTTGCCAACAAAAAATAGCTAACCTTCTCTTCCTGGATGCTGTGGCCGCCGTTTTCTGAGAGAGGCGTTGAGGGCGCGCTGTATCCCTTGCCGTCGTCGTGAGGTGTCATCTGTCGCTGCACATCATTCTCTTGGTCATTATGGACCCTGATCTCGTGAAGACCACTCTTAAATTCAGAAAGTCTAAGTACGGACGGCTTTATTTCCGGTATGTCGTCAGGGTGCTCGTACCTCCTCAAGTCTGTCAGATTAGCTGCCAAGTGTCTGTGAGGGTCGAGAGGTGGAGCGACTCCTATAGATCTTAAATGTTCTATACTTCTATGGATATGTGAGTAATTATCTACTGGTATCTCTGCCATTAAAGGCGAGTTATGGTAATCTAAGCCACCACCGTCTGGCCGGTAATCGATTGTCCTTCCTTCCATCATCTTGCTGGTTTTATTTAATATATCCTATCTAAGTTTCAAAATAATCGTAATATAATTTTTCTAAAGTGTATTTGGCACTATCATATAAAAATATACCGCTGTCTAAAAATTTCCTTGGTATCTTTTGCTGTTTGTGTCATGGAATATTTCGAGATCCTTCGTTCGCTCTATCTGCGAAAGAAATCAGAAATCAGAAATCAGTGTGTCAACTTCGAACAAATATATAACATGAGATGTCTCCGAAATGCTGTCCGAATAGTGAAGTGTAATTAAATCGTACTATTGCGCCGGAAAGTCCTAATACATGGCTGTTTATTTTGAGTAGTTGTTAAGCAACTTGGGACACTTGTGTACTTCTATTTAAAACTAGATTCAAAGAGTTAAAAAAACATTATCTTTTTTTCAAGCAGGTGACGAGTGAGCAGTCGCGTAGGTTGTGTCAATGATCTAGCCCCTAGCCCACATGCCGCAACGAATAAGGCTTCTGTAATCACACGGTTTGTACAACCATGCTTACAATGTATGGATATTAATCATGATTTGTTCCGAGGTTTTGTTTCTTTTTGGTTTTTCTTACTTTTTTTAATAGATCTATTAATCTTATCTATATATCTATTAATCTTTTTTATAATGTTTTACTAAATGAAAGTCTACAGCATATTATTTCATATACACTTAATTTTACTATGAGCAACCTTTTAAACAAGCAAGTAAAGACAGTATTCATACATAATATATATCAAAAGATAAGTACTTATAATTTGTTACGTAACTGCTACACATTCGTTCCCGAGTGTACCTGTGGAGCTGGCCATACACAGCTGTCAAAGATAATAATTGCGCGTACAGAATACTAGACCAACTCACTTTGCTGTTATGTATATACAATTTACGGGACCTTGATCCTTATTGCTTCGAAAACAAGGACCATATAACAAAAATGTATGTCTACTAGTTGCATATATTAATTTGCCAAGGCTTAGCACTTGGGGCCCACAGTCGATCAAGTTCAAGATTTTTAATCATTACTCGCTCGGAAATAGGGAAACGGTTTGAGGTATTTGTTTTAAGATTTGTAGTTCACAGTAGAGAAATATCAGTGTTTGGACACTCCGTTCTCCACTCGCTTTAATGACAGTATTAGTGATGATCCAGCAAGCAATTAGTGATTAAGTTTACTTTATTGAACTATTGATGTTTTTACAATATCTTTTATTTCATTTGGCTTGACGCTGAATTATTTCGTCAATGAAACTGTATAAAGAGATCGCTCGGTTGATTTTTAATTTTGTTTCTTTGGCAATATTTGTGATAGGAAGCACAGATTTTAAATTATTATTTTTGTATTGGCTAACAGTTTTGTGGCAACTGAAGCGATTAATGGAAGGTTGTTTAACGTTTGTATTTTTTTGGGTGCAAATTAAGTTTTTCGCAGATATTTCTTTTGAGTACTATAGATAATTAATTGTTAATGTTGCTCCACCTGTCCTTTAAACTTATTGATTTCGAACAATTTTTATTTAACTATTTTTTTATTTGTCTTACTTAGATACGGTTTACAAATTTTTTGTAGAAAATCTTACAATTTTAAAACAAAAGTTCAAGCGTTTGACCTAAATTTCAATTCGAGTAAGTATTATTTAAAGTATTTATCTTATGTTTTTATTAAGATAACCATGGAAATAGTGATAACACGCTAAATTTATTATAGAATGTATTTTTTTAGATTTCGGACAGCATTTCGTAATTATTTAGATATTTTTATATTTAAAAAAAAAACTAAAATAAAAACTAGAATTAAATCAATTGTACAAAGCCGAAAAGAAATTAGTGATCAGTTACTCCATTTTACATTCATCTGGGATTCGAACCCATATCCATCGCGTTCGCTCCGGTAAACTTCACAGCGACACAATAGTTTCAAGTTCATAATTAATGATAAATAAAATATTTTTAAACAATAGAATAAGTCACTTGAAGTACACTGTCGCATATAATACATACGAAATATTTCCGTATACATTAGTTCGGGCGAAATTCAAGGTCGTGTTTGAAAGACGGCGGCTGCTCGTCCTAATGTTTTAGCCATCTCATCTCAGTCGGGGAATTACGTAAATTTTCCCTCTGAGGGGACTCTGTCACCCCTACTCAGTTCTTGTTCTCTTTTTCAGTTCTCTTTTTACCCCTACTAGGCTCTTGTTTTCACATTAATAAAAAAAATAGTACTCACCTCTCACTATTCTTTAAATCTTCAATTCACCGATATCACCATAATAAATCACAGTTAGTTCTTATTTTTAATGTCACTTAAAAAATATCACATAATCAAGGTAACACTAGCGTCACAACACGTCCAAAAGGCGGCAGTCCCAGGTATTTGGTCCGTAATATGTCAAAAAGTTCACGTGTCCCCGGCAAATAAACATTTAAAAAAATGTGGTGGTAAAAAAGACCGCCGAGCCGTACTCTTGACCCTGAGTTAGAGTTGTGAATGCGGAGCGTCGTTACTAGGATCTGTATTGCCGGTTTTTTTTTATTTTTACATTTATATATAATCTATGTATTTTCGTGTTCTATATTTTGGTGCGTTTGTGGATATTTCACACGTGAGCGTGCCGTCCTTATCGCTCGCTTGCGCTTGCACCGGTTGCGAGCTTCCCAAGCCGGCTTCTGCTAAGGCAACGACGGCCACTCTCAGTGACTACAAAAATGCAATATAAAACGCCCGTTCGCCCGCCTTTAGACCGACGCGGCAAAAACGAGACTGAATTTCAGATCTATAGTAGAAAAAGTGAACTACACCAAGCGAGGGGTACACTAACACATAAAATGAAAAAAATCACACGGACGCCAACATTGACAGCGGAGCTTAAAAAATTGGAGTGGGGCGTGTGGCGTCCCGCTCGTTTGTATAGCGCCGTCCCGCTCGAGCGGCGTGAGGCGCACGCACACATACGTAGAGCGGTTAAGCGAAAAAAATGTGTACACATTTTTTTATTATTCACGATTTTTATGTGTGTAAGTGGGCTCCGTGCGAGCGGGAGGGCGATCGGCGGCCACCTATGCCCGTCGTAGGTGCGAGCGAGACAGAGCGCGTCGCCACGTGCTCGTCCCTCGGTATTAAATAATAATTAAAATGGCTACAAGACCGGCGATACGAGATATTCGGTAGACGATTTTTTGGCCGAGCTTTTGCCTTTTTGTGGAGCTTTTTGCTAAATATGAGGGAAGAAAGTAAAATTTAATAAAGAAAGTCTATATGAAAAAAAAATACGTGTTGATTGACATATAATTTTAAGTGTAATGCGCGCAGATTGTCGCGCCGGGGAAAAAAAACCAAGGACGCGGCGCGAAAAAGAACTTATTGATTAAAACAGGGCTGTCATTGACCAGACGTAAATGAGGGTGGTTAATAGTATGCAACGATAGATCCGACATCGCCTTTGTACCTTCCGTGTTATAAAGTCCAAAATAAATTCATTTAAAAAACCAACAGATTTTTTTTTATTTTTGAGTGTGAACTTTAAAGTTTTTGATACGCTGCACGTAAATCAAAAATTGGAAATACACCATTTTTGGTTTATAATTCAGTTTAAAATTAAAGATAATTAATAAACATTTTTTTTTATTTTATTAAGACACGTCAGTTTCCCAATTTCCGCATAATTCTAGACGCATTGTGCGTTGAGTGGTGGAACTCAACGCCGCTCTTTACTCAGTTACCAGAGCGAAATGAAATATTAAATATTTCTTTTCGTCGAGTGGAAATTTAATGCTTAAAATATAGAAAGCTTAGAAAATAGAAAACTCAATCAAGACAATATTTTTAATTTTCTACTTCAAAAGCCATTATGTCTCGAATAGTGGAGCTCAACGTCGCATTTTGCCTCTGACTGCGGATCGAATTCACAACCTGATGGCCTCATATTAATAAATATAAAGTCTAAAGTTGTAGACGTTGATAAAGTTGGAATTTGAAAAAATATAAATCTATATGAATTAGATGCATTCTTTTCTAAGTATGTTAACAAATTATATCTTGTATATTTTGTTCTTAAATATAAATAAATTGTCTTTCAACCTACGACCACCGCTCTCGCAGGACTGTGGCTGTTGCTCAACAAGGATATTTATTGCATTTTTTTTTGCGGCAACCATTAAAACAAACAAAGTTCCTTTGAAATCCAAAAAATAGCTTCTTTATGTATTTTGTTTTTTACCTTTAAGACAATACTAGAACAAAATAACAATACAAATAAATAAATGTTCATAAAATTTTTATTACAGTTCACACTATTATACGTAAAAGCGAAAGCTTAAAGCTTGCGATCTATATACTTGTAGGTAACGGCTGTAAAACTCAATTATCCTTTTGTCACTTAAATTGGATGGTGCCGGCCAAATATTGAAAATATACCATAGTTTTAATACACTGGGAGGTATTTGTAGCTCCAGATGGTGCAGTTGTAGTGAGATTTTTGATTTTTGTAAGTTGCGGGCTCGATTTTTGCTTCAGGCAATGTTTTTAGATTGCAAGGTGCCTTGGTAAAGTGAAAGAAAATGTGAAGTTGTAACCACGTGGCAACAAGTATTGTCTTTAAAATGGAAGTGAGTTGAGAATGTGAGTGGAGTGTCTCGACAATAGTTTCCGCTACTTGTGGAAAATTTAAAAACAGAAAAATATTGTAAATACATAATAATAGTTTATTTTCTCACTATATACGTAAATATTTATCTCACGTGGAGTTACAGTCCGTAATCATCGCATTCAAAGATTTTCTAAATTCACCACGACACTGGCCGTCGTTATTCGATGCTAGAGTTGTATAATCTAGTATAAACTAGGGTATAAAATAATAAAAAGTTTCGTCTAAGCTTATTACTTTAACTTGTAACGATATTTTAACATATTTAGGCACAGAAAAAAGTTTATGCATAAAGCTTAACATGTCTTTACATTTCTTGCATCAACTGTATGGTGGTTGTGAGTTCGGTTCCTGCTCGGCGTATTTTATTATTATCATTTTCTCGCTCTGGTAATAAGGTAAAGCGCAGGTTGAGTTCAGCCACTTAATATGGAATGTCTCGAAAGTTGAACGGGAACGGTGTATTTCAACACAAAGATCTACTTGTCAACCCTATTATATAAAGAGTGCAGTGTAAAGCTATACAACAATTAATATATGTATATTATATACTATATGTATATTTGTTTAAGTTATAATTACATTTTAATGTACTGAATAAAAATATTTATATATGATGATTATGAAAATATTTCGTAATTCTTCTATTTAATTAATGATATCTAGAGATAGTTAATCTTTTAAATATATATATATATATATATATATATATATATATATATATATATATATATATATATATATATATATATATATATATATATATATATATATGTTTTATCGATACTTAGTATTTTGGAAGCTCCAATGAAATAATAAAAAGAAGAAGCACACAACTCTACAAACACTTTATTTCTATGTCAAATACACAATACATTTACAACAACATGTGATATTTACTTTAAGTGTACATTTTGTTTTTTTTTTTCTTAAAATAAAAAGTGAATTGTTTTTAGCAAAAACATTTTTTTTTCTATTATACTAACTAATGTTACGTCACAATCGTAAACAGTATAAAAAAACCATTTCAAAGGGTTGTTACATTTAAAATTTCAATTTCATATGTCCTTGAAGTTTTTTGTTATTTTTACCACCTATTCATATTTTCTGTTGTCGCTCGGAAGGGTTCTTTTACAATAGAATGAATAGATTTTTTTATATAAATATACTTCTTATATATAAACATCACCTGTTTTTTTCATCGGAAGTCGGATGCTGATAAGATGCGGTATTCAATATATATCTTAATCAGGTGTAAGCAACAAGTGTTTAATGGACTGGTATTCAAATAGTATGCTTATCGTACTGTTCATTATAAAACATCTTTTTGGTGAGATTTTAATTCGTTTCCTTAGTAAACGCTTCCGTTTTACTATTTTAAATTATGTTATCCGCATTGTTAGATCGTGTCTATTATAATTTATTTTTATGGGAAAATATGTGATTATACCTAAAGGAGGCTATCGTGCCAATGCGTTATCGAATTTGGGTGGAAAGTGGAGGCCGGAGAGTTATAAAACTAGCTTCTCTCAGCCTAAGAAGCATAAAAAGGATTGAAGAACAAGGACATTGCTAAATATCATACATTCTTAAAATAGATTCGTTTTTATTGAACATTACCTCCAGTTATAATTCGAGAACGGTCACTCTATATCAAATTAAACTCTCTGCTCTCTCTGTATTACGCAAAAAAATGTATTAGAAGTAAAAAATATATTAATGTATAAAGTTAACTGTGTAAAAACTATAATCTAAATCTAGTTTATTAAACAACCAAAGATAATTATCTATTTCCTATATAATTCAACATGAATACATTTTGGGTGTCCGCCATTTTGATTTACACGATATTAGTTCACCCGTAATTACTGTGATGGAACAAAGAGATTGGTACATCCAAGACGTCCATTGCTGACTTTAGTCAAAAGAATAAGTAAATATAAAACTAAAACAGCAATAGATAGTGAGGGAGGCGATATAATCTAAAAAGTTGGTGATGTAATAGGCTTTCGAGGTAATAAGATAAGCGTGCAAGTGCTCGATCATCCATCACGCGAATGCTACGAACCGGATTGCTTGAAACGAGATTCCAACCGAAATATGACTTTGAAGTCATCTAAAGTGATAAACAAGTGGATAAAGCTACTGTAGAATATATTATGGTACCGAGGATTATTTGGTATTTGGTTCAATTAGGTGGTTCTATTCAATTTAGGGATGAAAATATTTCTATAGCTTCACGCAATATTCCGCACAATAGAGTAGATAGATAATGCGTAGTGACAATCATTTGTTCTCCACTTTCCACCTAATTTCAAGATATTGGAAATTGAGTGGTATTGTTCATCACCGTAGCTTGTTAAAACAGCGGAGAAATGAAAATAATTAACTCTCCGGTTCGGGGAATAAACCCTCAATCATAGCGTTATAGGAAGAATGCAAGAACTGAGTAATTTAATCGTTTGCCTACGCCGCATGATACAGGAGATGAGGCAATACAATAAACTATCGAAAATTGTAAGAAGCCGAAAGCCTTAATTTTTGTTGCGCAATTTAAGTGATACAAAAAAGAAAACTTTCTCTTTCAAACTTTTTGTACAATGTAAGAAGTTATTGCTACCGTAAAAAAGGTACCCAAATGATTTTTTTACCCACTATTTTTGGCACCAAATGAAAGGATTCAAAGATCGGATATTACAAAACAAACTTAAGAATTGGTTCCAAAAAACAAAGGCACGCATCTGTGGCTTGGTTTTTATGTTGATATAATGTTTATTATAATCAAATAAGTTCCTCTTCCTGCCGGATCCTGGGCGTCTCGTTTTTTTAATCCTATAAAAACCTTCATATTGGGAGTATTTTCCTATTTCATACCTTAACCTGTGGTATTAGAAATACTTAATAGGTGCTTCGCTTTCGATTGAGGGGTCTTCAGACGCAATGTGTTCTATAGCTTTTAAACCAAAGTTTGGTTGCTAATGGATCATTTTATGCAGATGTCGTTTTTATTAATTCACTAATTTGGGGAACGTCTTTATTTCTTTATTTATGTGTTTTTTTATTTACCACTATAGATACTAGTTAGGAAAAAGATTATTTTGAAATATTTTTCAGTGATATTTATTTTAGGTAATAATAAAATAAGTACAAAAGTTTAAAAAGCGTGCTTTATACGTACATAGTACGAAGTATATACAATAGTACAAACTATAAAGATGCTTCGTTGACAATATGCATAATACATATATAGTACGACATGAGAATAAATAAGACTAAACCACTAATATTTGACATAAATTTAAATAAAGTCTGTCTTAAATAAATATATCTGAGCAAAAATCTTGAAGTGGTCATATTGAATTAACTGTCTCAAAGTAATTTTCGAAATCTACAGACAAATCTAAAAACGGCATCCGTCGACCATCCATCGCGCAGCTTGACGCCGACACCAGCTTTTGTATCTAAGAAACGACCCTTGTTTTTTTCATCATCCCTTAAATGTTCGAATTTCTTTACCTGCATATCCATCAAATATGTTTGACATATTAGCCTAATATTTATTTAAACTAAAATCATCTTTCATTGTTTCTAATAAAGCACAATTTACATTGTAATTTATGTCGTATATAACATTTTGTATTAGATTAATGTATGCAACATCTTGAATACCATCCCCTAGAGCTTAATGGCTTATTTCTCGTTAATTGTAAAGAAATTTGTCACCACTTTCATTGACACTAAGATCATTTTTAAATACAACTTTTATACTTACTACTTTCTTGGATCATTCGATTTGGGCTAATAGAATTTTGCTTTGGCGCATATGAAAATGTGCGTTTCCCGTAGTTTCGAAATTTATTAGCATCAGTGACTGTGCATGGTGCAAGGTTTTAGTGATTTTAAGCTGAAAGGGTCCAGTGGACAAACAGATGCCCATTCGTCAGTATTATTTATGGTCTTCTTAAACATTTTTATTATTATCTATGAATTTGAGATTGCAATTAGATGCTTGGAAGATGACGTCATATTTTTTTTCTTGAAAATTAATTATATTTTTATATTTGATTCCTTTTAGAGCTAGAAAGAGAGAACTGAATATTAAAAAAAAAACGGTCCTTCGCCCCAATTCAGGACACAGCGATTTAGTTGAGTGGCATAAGATAAGACTTGCTATCGTGGCAATTGTGGTGGCCACAAATTTTTACGTACCAAAATAATGATTTATCTTGCAAGATAATTATTGTCCACCCCTTAAGCCCCCTTAATCTTAAATTGTGATTCGAATATAATTAAGATTATAATTATAAATGTAGGCTATATTCAATAACAGGGCATTCATAATATCTAATGAAACTGATTCATCAGCACTACAATTCTATACGTCATTATTCTTGTCGTTTTATATGAAACTACTACAGAATTTGCTCTATTCACATATGCAGCACCTGAGCTATCACAAAGCACACATCCCCTTTTTACTTCTAAAAAAGAAGTTTTTAACAAAAAAAGTCTCCCACGACGTGCAATGCCGTTTTTTTCCTGCGTTTTTTTTTATTTTATGGCCTCTGATTAAATATTGTTAATCTATTGTGATTTTGAGATTTATTTCTTAGGATTAATTCATTGTTACCAATATATTTGTCGCTTTATTTTGGGTCAGTGTGGACATCTTTTTTTTTTGTCATAGAAATGTGGATAGATACTTGTAACTATATAATTTTAATTAGGCTCGTTTATTGCATACTTTTCTATAATAATACTTGTAAATTCTGAAAGCAAGTTAAAATATATAAATAAACAAAAGAAAATGGTGTAGTTACCTAGTTGTTCAGTTGTTGTATAACAGATAAATGCAATGTCAAATTGTACCAAATTATAGATCGTATGTAACGCGGTTCATGATTTGGAGTCGTTGTGAATGGTATATATAAAAACATATGTTATAGTTATGTCATAAGAATGTTGGAATATTTTATTTTCTTTTTTCGCGGGAATAAGTTCGTGTTGATATCGCCCTTCCACCCAATATAGGAAAGAGTGAAGCTAAAAAAAAATAAAAACGTAGTAACATAGCACTATTATTTTTACTTATACATGTCTTTTACCGATCTCCGTCTCAATTCAACATATTTTAAATTATTCGTTAACTAGCATTATATTTTTAATTTGAAATTTAGTTAAATTAATTTAAATATTGTTGTGAATTTTTAATCTTTTGTTTTTGATATGACAACAAGTTTAATTTTAGATGAGTCTACTATCCTATCTAGTTTTTTTTCTAACTAAATCACCGGCCAATCATGTGCTACCAAATAAGGAGAGTTAGAAGTCATCACAAATCATTCTACCTATATCATATAACTAGTGTATAGAGCACATTACGAACGAGTTTTTATAATGAAAGTCACGGCCGTTGCCTAATACTACCTACTGTATAATACATTATATTTAAACGTTAACAAGATATAAACTTCTCATATTATATACCCTAAAAATCATATCGAATCATATTGAAATATAGATTAATAAATTCGGGAAATATTTACAAAATCAATAAATAATCTTTGAAGATATATATTTTTTAGCTCCACACTGTATGTTTCCTTTAAGACACTTTGGTTCTCCATTTTCAAAATCTGCAAGCTAAAGTGACAATGGACAGGCCATATTGTAGGGACAACGACAATCGATGGGGTAGAAAGGTCTTCGGATGATGGTCCAGTGGACTGATAAATGGTGATCTTGAAGTAGACAGCGGAAAGTCACGTGATATAAGAGACGCAGGACCAGACGGAGACGCGAACAGTGGGGGAGACCAGTCCAGCACTATACTTTAAAAGTCTGATGTATGGACTAGGTATATAATTTGGATATGAATAATTAACGAATTAAAATAATCTCTAAGCAAGTACATTACGTAAAAATATCTAGTGTTATTGTGATTAACTTCCTGTATGTATATATTTTTGTATGTATTATAAAAATGTATGACACTCAGAATATAGTTAATGTAAATTATTTTAATCTAATCTTGTTTAAATACTAGAAGTCTTTTACTTTATTTTAATATAAAAAACAAATATTTTATAAATAATAGTAATAATTTAACTATTATAAAATTGCCTTGTCATTGCTTACAACTTTGTGTACTCTTTACAACATACTGTATTTTCTCGTTCTCGTAATAATTTTGAAAGTCCTTTCTTAGGCCCGTATTTATAAACCTCTCTCAGCTCGATCTTAAGATGCATTTTCATTCTTATATTATGACTTGTAAATGTAAAAGGCATCTCAAGATCAATCTCAAAGTTTAGCGGCTTGTAATATGGGCTTTAGTCTTCTCTAACCTAACCTAACCTACCACATTTTAACTTTTTAAAGGAAATGTCAGTTACTCAGTAACGAAAAAAATTTTATATATAACTCGGAACGCCACTAACTAAGAACGGAACAGAACAAAGTTATAGATATTATAGATATTATAGAAGTGGATTTTACGTGTGTAGAGGATTTTTTTTTAATTTTTCAGTGTTGACTTTTGTTATTAAAATTTCTGGTGGATATTATATTGTTATGGGAGGGAATGGATTCTTGTAAAAAACCATAAGTGAAAAAAGTCTATATTTCCATAACAAAACTGATCAATGTTCAAATTGATAAAGCTTCTGTGGAATGCAATACCTGTACACCTATGTCTACATGCGGATTTCAAATCTGTAATTAGACGTTTGAAAATCGTTGATTAATATTATCGTTGATTAATATATAGTTTTTGTTAAATTTTGTTTTGGTAAAATATTTTAAATTAAATGCTTGCCATAGATGAGGGATCAAAGCCCTTTAAATGGAAGGTTTTTAATTATAACATGTATGTATATATTTTTATAAATAAAAGCGTTTGGTGACGTCATTCTACACGCAATATCTCAAAATAAGAAGATATTATAAAACAAAATCATCAATCAGCAGGTTTTTCCCCAAAATGTACCTAAAATAAGACGTATTTATTTAACTCTTTGAATATTATTTATATTCAAAGAGTTTAATATATAACACTACACGTTACGAACGCTATTAACGTTTAATTTCGGTACCAACTATCAAGTACATACAATTTATCAAGTAAATCAATGATCAAGCTCGTTTGAAGGTCATCAAGATACATTAGATATAACTCTGGTTTTAAAATTCATAATAATTTTCGTTGCTTATTTAACATGTAAGTACTCATACATACTCGTATATACATATTTAATTGGACATATCTTAATAGAAACCTGAAGTTTATTAAAAATTGTATTCATTTATGCACACTGACAATTTTCTGGTATGGTTAAGCAAAGTGAAGCAGACAAGGCTCGGTGTTTAGTTCCACTAACTAATACGCAGTTTCTCGAAATCGAACTGACTCTGCATATCCAGCGAGATGAACCCTATGTGCTAGATTTCCTATGCCTTGTAAAAAATCACCGAAAAAATATTTGATAATGACTTATAATTTAAAATAATTAATTATATATAGTAATAAATTTTATTAAGCACAAAAAATCCAATGACACACAATTAAAAATATTACAACCGGTTAAAATATATGTGGAAAAAATTGTAAACAACGCGTTTTTTTGAGCACCTTACGTGAAAAAGCAAGTGAAGTTACAGTAAAAAATCTAGCAAAAAGACCCCCTCTATATTGAAATAGTGTATTTTTTTCCATCAAAATATAAAATATGTTAGAATCTGCGCGAGAGCACAACGTCAGGTAGATTTCTCGTTCGCAGGTAGAAAAAATCTTTTGTTAAGTATTTGAAAAAAAAGGTTCTTTTATGCGACCCACCCTCTGTGTACGCCTACGATTTTATATTTATCTATAGGAGGAAAAAATAATTACGATACTAAGTTTGATTTTAATAAAAGTTGTGGTTTTAATAGGTGATTTCTGAGAATATCTAGAAAATATTTTGAATTTACATATCTTTTTGATTCTAAATACACATTTAATGAATACCTAGAAAATAATTGGCAGGATAGGACTTACCTAGAGGTTTATTGTCCTAGAATATTTACTAAAATAATATACACTGGGAAAATAATATACGCTACTCTTTCTATCCTGCTGTATCTATATTGGATACAGCGTGAGACTGTTTTTTTTTTTTCAAATAATATTATATAGAAAATATTTTCACTCTACGTAAAATTCCCTTATCAATCAGCATTTTTTTGTATTTATTTCTACAGGATTACTTCAATATGGTTAAAATTTAAAGCAAAATTTTAACATTTTTTTTAATAGTATAAATGACAATATACAGTAATTTAACACCTTTTTCCAACATCTATTACATAATAATAAAGAAAAAATATAATGAAAAAAGTATCAAGACTACTTTAATCCCTAAACATGCGGGGGTGAGAATTCTATGCAACATTGAAACCGCATGCGTACGCGCATTAACGCACACTACTACAGACACATACACACATTCACAATAACACACATACATAGAGATTTATAGTTCCTGAGACTTGCGAGATTCTGTAATTGCATGGCGATACGGTTTTCAAATTTAAAGTTAGTTTTAAATTTCATCTTGTATTTGAACTAGTTGAGGCGTTTGTGGCACAGTTGTGAAGTATATACCTGATATATGAACCGCATGGGTTGATTGAAGGTTCAATTGCTCATTCAGAGATGACTACATTCAAAATATGTCTATATTGTAATTATTAGAACAGAACATCTAAAATTTAAGTATGTATTATACAGGTAAATCGTCATTTCGATTGACTCTTTCTATTATTGAATACCACATTAAACTCTGTCATTTAGTTTGAAAATTCTGTGCTTACATTGATAGGTCTTTGTTTGATTCTATATAGATTAGTGCCAGAGGAACAAAATTTTTTATCATATCGATATAACTAATTTTGTGTTTAGTTTTCAATTGTAGGTTTGCCTTTCACATAGGGCATATTTATATTTATTTATATTATAGTTTCCTAGATAAATAAAAAAATGATCTAAATTAAAAATATATTATCCGCTGAATTGTTGAGATATTGCGTGTTAAGTCGTGGAACTCTACGTTGCGCTTTGCCTGGTTACCGGAGCGAAGAAACGAAAATACTGAATACTTTTTTCATCCAAGTGAGAATTGAACACACAGTCGTCGCGTTGAATGCAGTAAAAATTAACATTTCATGAATATGTGACTCGATGTCAACTAAGCCCAATCAAGGTTTTCTTCAGGGTCCAGCCTCTCTTGTGTCAGTGGACTCTAATATAACTTTTTTTATATAATAGTAAATAGTAAGAGAAAAATGAAAAGGCCCTCGATTGACCTTCGAGAACACAGTATCGACACTATTGTACGAATATGCATAAGGACATGGATGAAGAAGTTGATGATAGTGGAAGAGGAGAAAAAATTATGCAGTGACCGTCGTGTTTGGTTACACCGCTAGGGATAAAGCTAAAAAAAATATTTTATGAACAAGTAAAATTCCATAATCTCTACATAACTCATTAATTTAATCAGTCGTATATAAAACAATTGGTAAATTCAAATAATCACCACGACCTAACTCAACACCACACGCGTGCCTCAGTATGTATTAATAAAAACACAACAGATACAAAAACAAATTTAAAATTCAAACACGTGCTGAGAAAAAGCCGAGGAGGTTACACTCAACCAGCTCGGATTGTATTTGCAAAAAGTTATTGTTGCCTTTTTGTGGCTCTTTTTGCTCCCGTTTTTGAGAAAAAGAACGGATGAATCCGTTTTACTACAGAACCCGTTAGACTTTTTGCCCTTTGATTCCGATGCGATACTTTATTGTTAGTTTTTGTTTGGTCCATTCCGTTGCATAACCGGGGTCGGTCGGTCAATTTGAAGAAATCAGACTGAGGTCAGCATTGCGTAACTTAACCTTACTTCCTTAGATATTGGTTGATAATTTTCTTAATAAAGTTCAAATGAAACTGATTTTTCTCCGGATTAATCGCGTATATAAAATTTTTAAATCAATTTCTTAAAATCTGATACTTTACAGTCGTTTGTGGGCAGTATCTAAAATTGACTCAGTCATGGTTGTCAATATATGTATGTCTAGCTTTTGTTACTATTAAAATTTTAAACTTAATAGTTTAAATTTTAACCTTGAACCATTACAAAATTTTAAACGATTAAGTCACTAACTAGATGACTGTCACTTCAAGACAAGTGTTGAAAGAAAAAAATCAGAATATTCATATCTATTATATGCATGTAATATCAACATTGTTTTTATGTGATACAGTAAAATATTTTCTATTTTTTTATATTATTAGAGTCCGCCCTGGCAAGAAACAGAATCGAAGGTCTGGATAAGTTTCTCTGTCTGCCCTACTATATACGAAATAAAATGCGAAGTTGAAAATAAGAAAATAATAAAAAATACTTATTCTTGGCAAAGTGCTCGTACCTCTTAAATTGCTGATACTATTATTTGCTGATATTATATTCATGAAACATGAAAACCACCGTGATGATCATAACAAATAGTACACGGAATCAGATAGACAGACGAACAGACCGATAGGTCAAACTCATATCATAACTCTTTTTGGGTCGGGGGTTAAAATAACGTTTATAAAACGAAAAAACTAGTAACATTCAATTATCAATCACTTCGTCACGTCAGGACGCGAAGCACGGGACAAAGCTTAATATGTTATAATATGCTTTAAAATATATTTTAATAATTCATTTGGTAGTAAATAAAAAAAATTGGAAAAAAATTTAAATAGAAATTTTATTTTTTTGAACTTGGAGTAAAACTGTGAATATGCAGTTCAAAAGTTCAAATTAAAGATTAAAAATAGATTGATAAAGCATGAATTTGAATTGTGAAAATGGGAGTTTGACGTGTAAAAGCATGAATTTGATGAACCATACAATTACAAACGCTTTATATATAAATAAATGTTCATATTAAAAAAAAAACGACAAGCAAAACCACAGTGTAGCCATTAATTAGTCGTGTCAATTTAAAATTAATTTGATTAGTCAATACCGGTTGTTATATTATTAAAACACGTCCGCGTGTGGGGTCGATAAAAAAGTCACTAGCAAATATGTTATTGGTACATCGACATTTGTTTTTTATTGAATATTGGTAGGTAATCCATAGTAGGGTCCAATCCTCACTCGAGGAGATTAATCATTATTTCTTATTCTTACATAGTAAAGAGGATGTCATGGCGCAGGGGCAAAAGTGTGTGATACTTGAGGACTGAAATGTTTAATATTTTAACTTCCTCGGTCTTGCAACGGCGAAGCGTTCGCAACAAACAATATTTCAAGAATTCGGCGGAAAGTATGGAACGATATCTTAATGGGAAGCAGAGTGCCTTAACACTAGTTTCCCTCTGTTTACCCTCTTAGTTATTTACTACTACTTACTACAGAGAGATTAAATTAACATAATTCATTCTCCCGATCGATTCCCACAATTCAAATCCAAAACCGTCGCTTACAGTCACACACTGTCCCACTGCGCCACGACGCTCTCTAACTATCTTTATGTGAATTTCGGGCAGATGGTCCGTCATGTTGCTAAGAATTGCGGATGCAATGCAACAGGTGTAGAGTGTCGGGATTTTTTAAAGGATTTTTTCTGTGATACGTTATTCCACAACGAAGACTTTAAGATGTCGTTACAAAGATCAAGGTATGATAAAAGATGAACTTGAAAATACTTGTTATGTGTAGGCGCATATAATACGAGAGAATTAGTGGTGCGTCACGTTTTAGTGTCATTTCTAAGTTATTTAAGCAGATTGACAAAATTTGAAGCCATTTCCATAGCATATCCATGTAAATCGTCCTATCTAAACTCTGACGTGTCACGAGTGTGGTTGGGTGGCTATTGGGTGGCTACTAATTACAAAATGAACAAAGTATTTATAAAGCTTTATTTTTTTGCCTCACGCTGTATACCGCTCACAGCAGGGTAGATAGGCAGTAGGGAAACTTGAGTTAGGATACTCCGTTCTCTACTTTCGAGGGTGGAACTTAACGTCGCAATTTCCTTCGTTAACAGAGTAAGAAAAAAAAATATTTCATTCCCTTGAGTGGGAATTGAACACACATCGAGTCACGACAACCTCAAAATATTTACAATTAAAATATGTATATTTATATAATATAAATTTATGTAAATAAAAATCAATAAATTTTAA
The DNA here is from genome assembly GCA_917862395.2 of Heliconius sara. Taxonomy (NCBI): domain Eukaryota; kingdom Metazoa; phylum Arthropoda; class Insecta; order Lepidoptera; family Nymphalidae; genus Heliconius; species Heliconius sara. Next base: position 18,784,356 of record OU860797.2, on the reverse strand, counting down.
TCCGTTAAATAATTTATCCATATAATTGATTTTGATGATATATTTAATAAATTAATTATTGCAAAATGATTATTGATTTTGCAAGTTTTTAAGTAGTAGATGCAATATCAATATGTGCATAATTTCTAAATCATTCACATATTCTTATATTAATTTAAAATATTATAAAGTAAATACTTAGCTAGCGTCTAACTTACTTGAGGCCATCGTGGCGCGGGGCACAAGCGACTGTTAACGTTGTTGGTTCAACTCGCACTCTGGTCACAGGCAAAGCGCGATGTTTAGTTCCGCCAATTACGCATATCCCGCACACAGCAGGGTATTAATTCACGCTATATCCCGCACACAGCAGGGTAGGCAGAGGGAACCTAGTGTTAAGACACTCCGTTCCCCACTTTCTGCCAAATTCTGGAGGCATTGCGTGTTGAGTGGCAGAACTCAACGTCGCGCTTAGCCTCGACACCAGAGCGAAGAAATGGAAATATAAATTTAAGTAAATATTTCATCTCCTCGAGTGGGGATCGAACCCACAACCAGTCGGTTTTACAGTCACATTTCGTGCCGCTGTGCCACGACTGGCGACTGGTTTTAAATAGATAAAATAAATAAAATAAATCAGCTTCACGCTGTATCCCGCACACAACAGGGTAGGCAGAGGGAACCTTGTGTTAAGACACTCCGTTCCCCACTTTCTGCCGAATTCTGGAGGCATTGCGTGTTGAGTGGCAGAACTCAACGCCGCGCTTAACCTCGACACCAGAGCGAAGAAATGGAAATATAAATTTAAGTAAATATTTCATCTCCTCGAGTGGGGATCGAACCCACAACCAGTCGGTTTTGCAGTCACACTTCGTGCCGCTGCGCCACGACCGGCCTCTAAATAGATCACCATCCAAATTTGTCTAGACATCTTATTAATAGATTTTTATCAATTCTTTATATATTTTTTTATTATATAAACAATATAAACAGAAGCAAAGGACCCGTAGCAAATTATTAGGCGAACTGGCTCGGCGTGACAAAGCGCACATCTGTGTAGCACTTGTTCATAGATGCCCAGACACTAGATCAATATCTAAGTATGGACGTCAGATCGTTGTTAATATGTATAGAATTTTGTTAATATATATAATATATTTTTTGTATTTGGCGGTGAAAATAATTTTATTTTTTTGTAGCTTTTGTAGTGTTTTTAGGTATTTTTTTATTTGACATTATTCAAAACACGCATCACGCATGATACACGCATATTTTTGTAAAGTTAACACGAAGTATTTATATATAAAAGAAGCTGTATGGTTAGTGGAGATTAAAATTAAAAGACTTTTTTACCGATATTTACATCGAGAACGTATCCACATATTGATAATATAGAAAAATGTGTTATTTGTAAATCAACGCAACGAATTGACAGCGAAGGACAAAATTTCATTTTTATACGAAAGTTAAAAAGGAAATTTTAAAAAATGTCCCAAATTACTTTGCTTCAGCTTTAGTAATTGTTGATTCTGAGTTGATATGGAGGTCGTTAGTGCGGGGGAATGGAATATTTGGTTTTATTTGTATTTTTTTTTAATTGATTTTCACCACTCAACATGCAATACCTCGAAAAGAATAGACTGGACAACGGAAGTTTTAATGAGAACAAAATTTTATCCTGTGTAGCAGGAAATGCAATGCAAAGAGAATCTAGCGTTAAGATATGGCGTTCTTTATTTGTCGCTAGCAATTGAGACATTAAGTTTTGGAACTCAACGCTACATTATGTCTTATCAATGATATATGTAAATAGCTTTATTGCTTCAAATTGGTCGAGCAGACAATCATAGTATTCCCCGCCTGATGCCGTCTTATATCAAATCAGGTTAGGTTTGAGAAAATGTTAGCATTAGCTATATGCTGTACCGATTAATATATATATATATATATATATATATATATATATATATATATATATATATATATAGCCCATTAGGACTTACTCATCATATAATATAATCATTATTGATATATGCTTATATGGCTACTTACAAAGTTTTTAATTATTTAAAAATGAATAATTATTTATTCCCATACGTATTTAGTTAGCAAGATTTATCTTCTAAAATGATTAACGGAACGTGTTTTAAAAAGGTCATTCTAGATATACAATTTTGTTAGTTAATTGTTATCTTAATTTTCTTCCTAGAATTTAATATATTACATAGTATACAATATAATTATGATATAAAATGGTAAATCATTTATTTTTAAATACATTATCAAAATGTTTTAAGAGGTTAAGTATATATTTGAATAAACTACGAGGTTACAAGTTTCTAATGCCCTAATTGTCCTTCTAATGATCTAAACAACATTCGAAATACTATTCGAAATACTAGTGTCCCCACTATATAAGGCACTGTCTTTCCAGTGGCGGGAAATGGATATGATACAGTCCTTCGAATACTTACTAACACCAACCAACTACCCACAACCAACGCTGAATCAGTCAGACTCGCTCCTGAGCCAGGATGGCTCCAAGAGTGGCCAGGAGGTTATAAGTTATTTAGATAATTCTATTATTTTCTTGAAGATTACGTTGTACTTGTATTCATATCTGTGCAATATTAGAGTAAGGCCTACTTACAAAAATGTATAACTTCTGTAAAATTAAACGGAGAGATCAATCCTATGAAATTCTACGAATTCTCCGTTATTTTTTGTTAAAATCGGAGAAGTTGCTAGACGATTAATTTTACAGTACGACCTATATACCGCGGCCGCCTTGAAATTAGGCTTTATTTTGCACATTGTATTCTCTGAAAAAAAATAATCAAAATTAAATCGATTCTAACAGCAAGCTATGGCTAACCTCAAGTCCGCCATTACTTGCTAACCATAGTGTAAATATAAACATTTCATCGAGTGGGATTTGAATCCATAACTGTTACTTGGAAACTGTTATATATAAATTATTAGTATTGTCCGACCGACTGAGTAAATTGAGTAGTTAGACTGTATCTTAAATTATTTTGCAATTATAAATATAAAAGAAGGTTAAACCAATGCAAATGAATGTATTTATACATATATGTATGTATGCATTGTATGTTGTATGTATGTATTGTATATCAGTTATATGAATACAAAATTTGAGCTTGAATTTAAATTCAATTGTTTTTAACATTTTTGAATATATAAAAAATATCATTAATATTAATATTAGCTTGAGAATTTTTCGTTAAGTTGAATAATGTATTTGTTAAGTTGTACTAAATTTGTATTAAATATTATATACCCAAAAGCTTATATATGTATGTAGAGTGTAATTATACTCTACATTCATACAAACATAAGTACCCATATGCATATAGAGATACTCAAAAGTTCCCACCGTAGTAGAACTCCAATATAAATCTAGCTATTATATACCTACTATTAGTATTAACGTAAATTGCTATTTAATTATTGGTCGTGTCAGTACGAAAGAGCAAACCAAATGCGTCTTCTTGAATACTAAATTATACTACTAAATATATCGTGTTAGCACCGAACTATGTATGATTAGATGAATTATATATTCTAATTATTATGTAGCTTTTAGCTTTTCTCGATGGATAAATGGATTATCTAACATAAAAAAATTAATTTAAAATATTGTTTGGACCAGTACTTTCTGAAATTGGCACAATATTATAAATGAATTATAATTATGTATTTATTTGGAGAAAAAATGAGAGCAGAGGAACAAAAAAGAGGGAAATATCACTATATTTTACTTAAAACAACTCGCATGAACCTGTAGTGTAAATTAAAAGTGATGATGACAGATAGTTGACGTCGGAGTATTATTTAGTGTTTACAGGCACAGCTCCGAGAGGTCAGATCTGCGCTTATCCAAAAACCTGTTAATAGGGGGACCATGGTGTCTGTAGCATTGTGGATCTTACTATTATTTATATTAAATAAAAAAAATCAGCTTTACGCTGTATCCCACACACATCCGGGTAGGCAGAGGGAACCTAGTGTTAAGACACTTCGTTGCCCCACTCTCCACCGAATTATTGGAGGCATTCAACGCCGCGTTTTTCCTCGACATCAGAGTGAAGAAATGTTAATATAAATTAAGTATTATTTGATTGGATTATTATATTTTTCACTTTTATCCTTCTTTTATTGAATTTTTTTTAGCTTGGGGAAACATGAATTATTATAAAATTTTACATGTGTATATGTTTTTGAGTATGAGGCCGTTTGTGGAATTTGAATCCAATACTATGTTATATACGTACATTCTAACTTTGCAATAGTGTTATTATTATACATATATAAACAATTTTACAATGTTAAGATGCCGCCGTCATGCGGCTGAACACCGTAACTTTCCTTTATCTTATATTAAATGAAACTAATTTAACCGGATTAATCGCGTATATTTAAGTTTTTTTACATTTTGGAAACCCGACGTTTTGAACACTTTACAGTAGTCCGTGGTCACGGGTAGAATGAGGTGGCATTCGTCTGTCAGTTGATATAATTATCATATCAAACTACCGCCAGCGATTTCTTAATTGCCTCGCGTACTGCCCTGGATTCCTGCAGAATGAGCTGATAGTATCTTGCCCTCTGGTATGGTGGGTTTGAGACTTCAATGATTTTATGAGTGGGTCCCAGGTGGTAGAAAGTTTCCAGCCATCCTCTCTATTGAAATTAGGATGTTTTTGTATTTCAATAGCCTCACGGATCATCCGAGGAATCAATCTGTTTTCCTTAGCGAGGATTTGAGGATTATCAAACCTAATGTAGTGGCTGGGTTTATCCGCAGTATGCTCACACACAGCTGACTTCGATACATGCCCATTCTTGATATCTGAGATGTGTTCCTTCACCCTAACACCGATGCTTCTCTTTGTTTGACCAATGTATGATAAGCCACAATCACAGTCTAGTTTGTATACACCTGCACTCTGTAAAGGATAATTATATCAACTGACAGACAAATGCCACCTCAGTCTACCCGTGACCACGGACTACTGTAAAGTGTTCAAAACGTCGGGTTTCCAAAATGTAAAAAAACTTAAATATACGCGATTAATCCGGTTAAATTAGTTTCATTTAATATGTGTTATAATCGTGAAAATCAAAGAACTTATTTCCTTTATCTTGCCATTTACACAATATTTCGAAATTTGGGCGAAGTGGGGAACGGTGTGCGATATGCGGGTAAACTCATGAAAACTATTTTGCAATGCTAAGTACACGTGCTCATATGACCTGCGAGCAGAAGCTGTAAGGTCGTAATCAAACTTGTAACCTTCCTCATAGGTTTTTTTAGTCATTAGCTACTTATGAAATTCAAAAAAATATATAAATAATAATTTTATTATAATAAGTAAATACGTACATAAACGTTAAATATGCTATAAGGTCATATAAATTATTTTTAATATTTTCTATACTTTTTTCTACATATTTCTAATAACCTTGGTATTATACCTACCAATAAATTACTTTATTATTCACTTTGCGCAATTATTTAATCGATATTGAGAGTAGTGTAAATAACGCCGCTTTTTATATGTTCAGATCATTGAACAGTTCTGAACATTATGAATATAAATTCAATGAATATTAAAAAAAAAAAATTAAGCGTTATTCCACACTTAGGAAAGAAAAATATTTATTATTCTAAATAAGTATTCAATTATTACCCACAACTATCTATCATCACAAGCTAATTCCTAAGGAAATAGTAATTTCTGATTTTTGAATAATTATATTTTTAGTTATTACGCTTTTGTTATTTATTTATTTCAATTTCAACATTTTTCCCGGATAGCAGGGTATGAAGAAAGAAACTAGGGTGAAGACACTCCATTTTCTCCACTTCACTTTTTTATTAATTCGAAATATTGTGTTGAGTAGCGTGACTCAACGTCGTGCTTTATCAAACTAGAGCTATCTCGTAACGAAATAAATCATATATAATCAATCCTGACAATCCTAATCAAACTCACAACCATCACGTCACTCACATACTGTTCCATTGCGTTACAACGGCCGCTATTTTTATTATTTTTATCTTTTTTTTTTTTTAATTATCAGAGACCAGTCTCAAATAATTACCGAGCGTGGCCACACCAAGACGCATATTACGACTAATGCCTACACGTCAATCACTTTGATTGAACCGACAAAAACATTGATTCATATTCACATCGCTCTAGCAATATACTTATTAATGTGTTAGAAACATTTTATAACTTGGTGTTGGATATCTAATTTTATTATTCCATATTTATAAAATTTGTTCCTATCGATGATGCTCTATGTTGTTTTTTTTGCTTTGTTTTGCTCTATTTTTTTATTTTCACGCTGTATCCCGCATATAGCAGAGCAAAAGTAACATGGAATCCTAATGTCAAAACACCCCTTTATCCACTTATCGTCTCATTAAAAGAACGAGGAAATTGTAAATATTAAATAAGTATTTCAGTCCCGAGCGGGAATCAAACCCACAACCTTCGCGGTCACAGTCGTAGCTCGAACTACGATGGCTTCAAAAAATATGTAAGAGTTTAAATTATAGTTTTTAAGCTATAGTTTCACCAATTTAGTAACTCACGTTGCTTAACCATAAGAACAGCGCGAGGTTACGTCAGTACTGCAAAGTCAAGGTTGTAACGAACATTAGTTAAATTTTATGATAATTTGTAGTTAATCTTTTTTTTTTTCTCTCAAATATATTTATTTTTGTTATAGCTATAATAAATCATATAACATTTTAAATCACGTTTTTGAATTCTTATGCTATGGCGCCAAATTTATGATCATTGTGTATTAATTAAATTGTTATTTCTAGGGTTCTGCACACAAAGAGTAAAACAGGACCTTAAACTTCACGCTGTATCCCGCACACAGAAGGGTAGGCAGAGGAAACCTATTGTTAAGACACTCTGTTCAGTGAGTGTGAGTGGCAGAAATCAACGCCGCGCTGTGCCTCGACACCAGAGCGAAGAAATTAAAATATGCATTTAAGTTAATATTTCATCTTCTCGAGTGGGGATCGAACACATAACCAGTCGGTTTTACAGTCACACTTTGTATCCCTGCGCCTCGACTGGTAAAACAGGACCTAGTTACTAACATTTCACTCTCTGTCTGTCTGTCTGTCTTTTTGTCACCAGGCTTTATCTTATGAACCGTCATAGTCATTTCTGTTGCCGCTATAGCAACAAACACTAAAGAAAAGAATAAAATATACATTTAAGGACTCCGCATTTGCTCCATTTTTTTATATAATGGCACGGAGTTTTTTGTGAGCGATTTCTACACGAACTTAGTAATAAATGTTTCTATAGTGTAGTAATAAGCAATTGTGAAATTTTAAAAAATGTTTCAATCATATATCAACTTTTTTTTGTATCAAAAATGAAACTTAATACAATCAAAGCCAAATCCAATCAAAATCGATATTAAATTACGAATTATACAGCAAAAAAATTAGCGAAAAGAAATAATTTTTAATAATATCTTAATTTGAATACTCAAACGGTCTCGTGACAGATCACCGATAGCTAAAACATTCATAATAGCCTTATTACAATAATAATGTTATAGAACGTTGTAAAAAATGTAAACAAACTATAAAACTAAAAAGGGACAAATTGTTTGCATATAAATAGACATAGACGCCAATACCTACTTACTGCTTAAACTTCTGATTCATAATTTGGCCTAAAATTACAATTTAGATCGTTTAGGAATATATAAAAAAAACTGTTCGTATGTCTACATCTATATTTTAGTTTCACACTATATGCTGTGCTAATAAAAAGGTAGAAGGGACCTGGAAAACTAGTGTTAATATACTCCGCTTTCATTAAAACCCTTCCGTTTCAAATTTTCAGCCAAACTCTTTAGACATTGATTCTTTAGGCTTGTGAAGTGGGTGAAGTCAATATCGCACTTTGCCGCGTTATCAGAGCGAGGTAATGAAAATATTAAATATTTCATTTCCTCGAGTGGGAATCGAATCCACAACGTATCATGTTTACAGTCGCCGGGCTCGCTTGCGTCTCTGCTCCACTCTTAATGAAATATTCAAATATATATTCAGTAAAAAATACCCGTTTAAGCAAGTAACGCCGCAGTCACACCCTAGTCTACATACAAAGGACGAATAGAGACATAGTGACCCAGTATTGAACAATAAAAAACGTGATAAAAACGTATTTTTTGTATAATAAATAAAAAGAGCATGGCGCTAAGAAGCTTTCCGTTCGACACAATTGTTTTTACGACCGTGATACATAATGAAATGATGATTTTTTTTTAAGTTTTGTTTTTTCTTAAAGAACAAAAAACTAGAATTGACTAATCGGGTAGTTTGATTGAAATATCATTCAAGTTTTAATATATTGCTTTGTTTTATTTTTTAAAATTATTATATAGTCTATGGCTATGATGAGTTTACTTTGGCGTTTGACTATTTTTTCTAGGTAAGTCATTTTCGAAACATTGCGGTGGTGTTCGTGAAGTAAAAGTAAAATATCGTTAATTATAAAGTTATTGTACACAGATTCTAAGCATCTCGATGGAGCATTTATAAGCAGTTTTGTTTTATTTCCGCAAAACAAGATTGGCAGTGAAACCTAGTGTCCAGACACTTTGTCCACCCCTCTCTGCCTGAATTTGAGAGATTATGTTAATCACTTCAATCACTAACCTTTATATTCTCAAGTTCTATTAAATTAAGAAGAAGAATAAATTCAAATTTAAATAAACGCATATAGCATACAGATTACATTAAACCTAGGTACATACAACATACATAGACTTGCACACATAAATATTACTTTTCAATGTAAAAAATAAAAATAAATACGTTATTAATAATTAAAAAAAAACAATTTGTCTATGGTTTCTATTGGCATAATCGCAATAAATCAATATAGAATGAATATTAATTGAAACAGAAAATATATCTTGGAACGAGTTATGTATTAGCTTTAATTATAATTTGCATTTTAACCACACAATAACCGGTATTTTTTTTTGTAATAATTTTGATTATCAAAATCTTTTCGTAGCTCGAGTACCTACGGTGTACGTAATATCTTTGACCTTGGAACTTGGCTCTAGTATTTCTGACGGTGTAATATAATAACTTGGCACTTATAGATAAGTGGTTATAAGTGTTTGTAACGATTTTAAAGTTTTGTTCTACATTTAGTAAAGATAATTTTTTTTAGTAAACATATCAATAGTTGGATTTGAACTCTTTTGGAAATCATACAAGAGGCGTGAGCTTAAATCTCGCCACGTTCAGATTTGTATACAATTTAATAAACTTTATGTTAATTGATTCATTTTAATATTAAAAAATAAGAGTTCGATAACATTCGATTCCCGCCCTAGGGAATGGCGGGAACCTTCTTTTACCTTCTCTGGTAGGAAAAGACACGGATTCGACTACCGCAACTCAACACTCATTGTCTTATCATTTAGACTGAAAACAGAGAAAGTAGAGTAAAGAGTCTTGTTATTAAGTTCAGTCTATCTTTCAAAAAAAATGTGAACTTGGCTTTGAAAATTTTACTTGGCTTATTTAGTTGAAAAATTAGGCGAAAAGACAAAACTAAATGTCAGATATATAAGACGTGTGAATATAAAAAAAACTAAATTAAAAACAATTTTGCTATCCAATTACATTTTCTTGGAATACTAGCGTGTGAAGTTTTACAAAATATTAAGCGAATAAGTCAAATTGATGCTGTCTCGCCGAATTAAAATAAGCGGTGGATGTGGGTACAGTTTCCCTTTGGGGATATTTTATAAATTATAAAAATGTCAGCCGATTGAACTATACTAAATAAAATGCATGTGTTATACATACAAACTATATATTTTTATGTTTTTATTTTTATTAGCTTCACGCTCTATCCTGCATATAGCAGGGTAGGCAGAGGATACCTGAGTGAGCTGAAAACATTTCATTTCAAGTAATAAACGTATACGAGTATAAGATGATTTACGTCAGTCATATTAGAAGCGACTGTATAATTATTAAAATTAGTGATATCTTTAATCAAATTGGTATATTTTTGTGGTACGCCCTTCACGGTGTATGATCAGATGTTAATCGCAATTAAAACTGGTAACTTGTCAACTTGTTTTAAGTAATATTAAATTATTGAGGGAGCCGTTTTGGCAAAGATGGTGTTCCTAGGTTCAATTTTATAGTTTCTAAGATATACAGAACTAACTTTGCATATGTAGAGTTAAGCTTAAAAAGAAGAAGGCTCACATTTTAATGTGCATTTTATTATAGTTTTAATTCGAACCCACACTCATCGAAGTCATGTTCATAATATTACAATGCGTCATTAAATATTAATTACAATCAGCTTAGCTAGTGAAAAATAGTAAATAAAGTAAAAAATTGATAAATTTTATAATACGAAAACACTTTACTAGAGATGTTAGTGTATAACAATCGTGGGATAAACAAAGCGAAGAAAACGACTGAACCAACAAAATAAACGCGGAAAGACTTATCCGGAAAAACCTTACTTGGTAACTGCCGAATAGTACCCGCAATAGTAACGTTCAACAACGATCTAAGAAGTCCTATAATTGAATAAGCAATTTCAGACTTTATCGACGAGATTTATAGTTGATTTTTGCTCATAATGGCTATCAAATAAGGCATTACAGATTGTTGTGATGTAATATGTCCGCCACAAGGTCAGAATAGACCGAAAATCAGGTTTCGTGTCCCCCCTGCGCGCGCGCAGTGACGGGGGGCGTCGTGTACGTATCTGCGGCTTGGGTATCACTAATATTGAATGGTTATTATTTCAAAGTAAGTTTATGCTCTTACTAAGAACTTATGAATATAGTGATAACACTCTCTAATCAAATAAATCAAGATTCAACATAAATCAAGACGATTCAAAATATACCATTTGAATTTAGCTTTGCTTACTGTATCTGTCTGTATTAATAACCTCTGCGTAACTTACGTAGAAAGCTTCCTAACGGTACAAGAGAAAAAAATATTTGTAAACCAAAAACCCCGACTGCATGAAACTAAAAGAAAATAAACAAGTCCAATAGTTTATTAGGATTAACAGTCGGGACCTCTTTAAATTATGCAGGGTTCCTGGTAAGGATTTTATTGATTGAAAAATTATTTATAGGTCAAAAAAAAAATTTACGTCACCTATCTAAGAACACTTGGGCTGCTAATACGAATCTAACGATATCTCAAATATGTAAATCAGTTATTTAATCAGTCATACAAGATACGCGCGAAAAACATAACCCTCCCTTAGCAGTCGGGAATAAAAACATGTATTTTCTTCATTTTTATGAGAGATATTTTAACGCTCTATAAAAAACATGGCTTCATATAAAAATTAAAGATTTACTGGAATTTTTTATATAGTGTAAATTATATTAATTAAATAAAAGCTAGGAATAAAAACGATTGGAAAAATATATTTGAAATAATTTCTGAGTTACTACTACTCTTTGTGCTTGTACCGATTATTAAAAACGCAAAATAAAAATTTAAATGTCTGTCCCGTTAAAACGCACATGTAATCTATTCGGAATTCGTCAAAATACTCCAACGACTACCACATGGCCCGCGATCCATTCTTCATACGTGTATACGTGTGTGTGTACGCGTACGTAGTGTGCAAGTTGCGCCCGCGCATGAGGGTAATACATGATGGAATAATGTATTATTATGGTTGTTTTTTTATTTACAGAAATATATAGATATCTATGTCTCAGGCGTATAGTATTGACGATAGTAGGGAAAAGGAATATGGAGATTAATATATTTTTTATTGCATAAATAAATAAACTGCAAATATATTTGTATATGTCAGCGGATTACAAGAATTAATGAAGCAATAAAAACTATGTAAAGTAATAATAATGATGAATATTTCGAATATAAGATAACACATACCGGTTTTTTGCATTTAATTTAGTACGAGTGAGAGCAATATGTAAAATGAATTTTTAAAAATTATAAAGTAAATTTAATTTCTTGGAATACTGACGTCAATGGTATTATTTTCTAATTCACATAACTATTTTAAATTAATATAATAAAAAATTGTCAATAGTTACCAAGAGCTAATGCTTTTACATCTAACGCCATCTATCGAAGATCTATGGAACTAAATTGTCGTTTTTACCTTTGATTCAATAGATGTCAGTACTCAAAATAAATATTCATGAATAGAAATGTGCGTCAATGAAACTTATTTATTTTCGGCTACTTACTTTTTATTCTATAACGATGATAAGGGATTTTTTGTACATACCTGCAAATAGAAAAAATATTTCGTTATTTTTAAATGACACCATAAAATATACAAAAGAACCATGCATTTTTATAATCAAATGTTTAATTTGCTTATATAAATGGTGAATTCCTATATAATTCGCACAGTCTTGTTAAATGCAAAAATTTAAAGATTCTGTCTCATCTTAGACGTGAGAAATCAGCGTTACCTATTGGACAACAAAATAAATTTGAATAAATGTATTTAGATATAAAAAAATACATAACGTATATATATGACAAGACTAATATAAAATTAAAATATCGAATTTGATTATGATTTAAATTTACATGTTTTCTGTTAAAATTTTTATTTATGTTTGGTGTATGACAATATAATTAATCAAATTAATGGTCATTTAACTCACTATTTGGCTCTAAATACTTTACGATTTTATATTACTTATAATACTTTACGGTTTTATGTCATAAATATAAAAAATGGCAGTACAGTATAAATATAAAATTAAAATGATTATGAAAATAAGATAATAAGATTTTTTTTTTCTTACTACTAAATCAACATAAAATTAATTACATAAGAAAATTACGAAGTCCATGTCTGTAAACAAAAAATGTATGAAAAGTAGCATACACAAAAAATCGAATAGAAAAAAATTAACGGATTTTCGATCTCACCCCAGAACACAATATTCCCATAAGTGAAGACACAGCGGCATTTGCATACGTTGCATCATTAATTTTCGTATTCTACTTTTTCTCATCTTACCTACCCCACAAAACTTGAGTAGATTTACTACAATACGATGCCATTAAAATAAAAGATTAAGTAGTATCCGTCATTTGCATACTGATCTTAGACTGTGAGAAAGGAATACGACAAGGGTAGTGTATTGGGCCTGTACTTCTCATTATATATGCAAGTGACTAGACAATGCAAAATTGTTTTTATATTTATCATTCACCGATAGAAGCGGTTTTTTCATTATTTGTTTTTTACTTTAACTTCGCACGGTGATTTGCATAGCCTGTTTCGGTCACCCCAGTAATTTTGCATACTCTTTTGCATATAAAAGTCTAATACTGTCTCTTTGAGTATGTGTGTTTATTTTAAGCTTTATTTTAAGGATAGTGAAATTTTTAATTTGATTCATAAGTTTTGGGGGGTCAGGTTTTTTTATTTGCCTTTGTGTCTATTGTGAGTGTCATTAGTGATGCTTTTGCGATCGTGTGAGACGGTTCAAGCGAATCTTTACGTGAATAATTAAAGACTTGAACAAGAAATTGGTCCCCACAAACAATTTCTATTGTATCTCTAATTGAATTCCGGTTCTGATGCTCGTCATCGCTGATTATTCTTTGTTTGATGAATATTTAGGATATTTTTTCCGCTCCCGGAAGCATTATTTTTTATCGCGGAACAAAACATCTGCTTTGTTGTAATTAAAAAAATCGTGAGAACTGTAGGGATGTCCGCTTGCAATAATTAGATCCATGGTTGCCTAAGATGCATGTTATGAATTAGAGTGTTGTTTAGAAATAATAAATGTCATTCCATTTTATTAGAAAATAGTGGTATTTTGAGGTTATGTAACGGAAAAAAATGTCATTAACTGTAAGCTTATTAAAGTCAAAAGCGCATCAAGACACAAAATATAAATTTATATAGTAATCTGCTATTAATATGTCTTCTAAAGTAAGGAAACATTAACGGGCAGGTGATTCGATCACGCACTTTTATTTAATGCTTATAATTAGCATTTACGCATAAAATAAATATGTGTTCAAGTGTGTTTCTAGAATATTATATATTTTTCAACAGGCGATTTGAATTTATGTACACATAATTGAAAATATAAAATTAATGACTAGAACTAATTTCGATAAAATGTAAATTTATTGCTCAATCGAATCCACAAATGTATGTAATTTCCACAAGTAATACATAAATATATCATATATATGTTATATGTGTGATTGCACAAATCATAATTGCCTTTAAGTTGAAATGATTGATTCTACAATTGCCTCTATAAAGTAGAAGTACCCCTTCGATAAAATATTATATTTCATCAATAGATACAGCAATGATAAAATGTATACAACAAATATTTCTTATTTTTATATAAATAAGGGCTATAGTAACAAAATATCTGACATTGTTGCCTTTCGTACATCACATAAAGGGTTTAGTAATATCATAAAGCTATTGACGATTGTATTGATGACAAAGATTGACACCGGCGCGTGCGACCAATCTTTGAACCGACGATTTTCTATGAAATTGGATATTTTTTGCGTCTCAGTAAAAACTGCTGCGATTGTTATTTGCGGTCGCGTTGGCCAACCGATGGAATCAGTGTAGCGCGTTTACATTTCCCTTATCTGTACTTCTGTTTAACAGTATGGAAATATTGATTTTATAAATTTCTTTAGTATTAGTGTTATTACTGTCACTGTTAACTTCACTCTTATACAAGTAATGTAGTGATGATTTACAGTGCTTTTAGGGACATTAATCGCTTACCGAACGAATAAATTTCATTTCCTCGATCTAGTAACAAGATAAAACACAGTGTTGAGTTTTGCGAGTTAATATACGGTGTCACGAAAATTGGACAAAGAATGAGAAACAGAGAATCTTAACTCTATATTACCACTACTACTTCCAACCTCATGCTTCATCCCTAGCGGGGTAGTTAGAGAGAACGGAGCGCTAAAAACTTCGGCCTAAATTCTAGATTCGATCCTAAAAAATCCCTTATCGTGAAGCTAAAAAACACTTAGCATTGTGCATTTTGCATTACGAGTTAAACTTAGTGTCGGAGAGACCTGACAATAAGTTGCTTAAAACTATATTCTCTCTATCAGTACATTTAATTTATACCTTGAATATTAAAATTATTTGTGATATTTTACAAAATGACTTAGCTTCAATAAAAAAATAAAATTAAGTACGAAATTACATCATGTACTTATTTAAGTTATAGGTTTTAATCCACCTGTTTTTCTTATTTTGAAAAATATTCTCGTATTCTGAATGTCCATTCCCCTAGTATCGTCCAACTTTCACGACATTGCGTGTTGAGTGGCGAAACTCTACTTTATCTTGTCACCAGAGCAAGAAAATGAAAATAACGCATTATCCTGTCGCCTTTACAGTCAGAAGCTATGCCGCTGCTCTATGACCTCGTTATTATTATAGTAGATAGAATCGATCAGTAAAAAAGTTGAAGTATTTACTAATTTGCAAATTTAACTACTACAACAGCTGTCAACCAAAATCGGCTTTGCACCGATAACAACCCTTCGATTACTCTCAATAGGTCTCCAAGACCCTACCAATATCTATTATAAGATTATTGGGTATTGATCTATTGTGGAGGGCGCGAAAGGGTTTAAGTACTTCTTGTTGCGATTTAAATCTTTTTATCTTTTCTTCTCTTTGTCATTGGATGGTATGTTTGGATTATTGATTCTTTTGGTGTGTGGTTTCAGTCTGTTAATAATGGCGTTTATCTTTTTTTATGAGTGTAAGATGATAAAATATAAAAAAGTGTTTATTTTTGAACATTTTAAAAATATTTTTAAACAAAAATGGATAAATATTTTATATAACGTATAAAATTTTTAACATAGCGTGACTCGAACGCGCACGTCGCGGACGATTCTTAAGAAGCGCGGGTTTGTTTCATGCTGAGCTACGTTACAAATGTATATACATTTTCTAAAATATAAAAAAGTTACTTTTTCTGCAGTGCAGTTAAAAATATGCATTCAATAAAAATGCAGTACATAACTAGACGAATATTTCACAGTATCTTTACCGTAACCAGACACTACGAGAGTGTAATGACAGAACACTTGGCTTGCTATCATTTATTAATTACTAAGACTTTTAAAAACATAAAATTTTTAGCATAGAATTTATTAAAATTACTAATTAGTACTGGCTGGTAAAAGAATATATATATTTATGTCCATTTTGTCAAAAATCTGTAGTTTTTTTGCAAAATAAAAATATAATTATATCTAAAAAAAGATATTATTTTCATCTATATAAATACTAATTACATTTCAAAATGTTCTCTATATTATACTTCCTCAACTTAATTCTAAATTTCTATCAAAAGATACACTCGATCATTTCTATCCAAAACGTTACCGTTTCTGATTCCCACGTCGAGAAGACTAAATGTTTCTTCATGCAAATTTTGTATCTAATCCTAGGAACCTATCTGCATTAGTAAATTTTTAGCAATGACAAATTACTTTAAGTACGTCACCTCATCCTTTGAGATATTTCTCACATACATTGATCGCTTGTGGCTAATGTTTTATTCAATAATTGACAAGCATTACGATTATTATGCAAAATAACGCATTATGATTTAGCATGTTGACATAATACCATCAATCTGTTGTTTGATTTATACGGTGTAGGGGTGTTTGGTGTTTGGTTGTCGATATCGATAAAAATATGTTGGAAAAATTAGTGTTTTTTTGTATAGGATTGTTCCTTTTTGTACTGATTTTTATATTGAGTCAAATACAAAGCTTCACTTTATATTTCATCAAGCTTCGAAATATAAATATAATTATATAAATATATAGTATAATCTTTAGTAATGTTTTCATTTCAGAATCATCGCATTTAAAATTAATATGAATTAATTTTAACTGTAGCTAATTTTATCTACATAATTTGAAAATGGTATTTATTAGTAAGGTATAGTTAAATTGGTCACGCTATTTTAATTATTGAATAATCAATTCAAATCAACCATTTAAAGATATTCTATGAATATAAATCAATTGGCACGTTCAATATGACAATATCAAAGAATTGAACTAAACTGATGAATATGAATAATTAATTTAAATTAGAAATTACAATGATCTGTTTTTATATAAAGTGATAATTAACAGTTCTTTGCTTACTTACTTCAATTAAGCTTAATTAAGTACTACTTAAATGTTATACAAATATACAATTACAAGAATATTGATACGAATAATAAAAATAATTTAAATACAGATAATAGATACAGAAAAACATCGATATTACCAACCATACCCACATATCGATATTTTTATCCCAACACTGATTTACTTATATAATAATGATGGATTATCCAAGCTTTTCAATGCGTTCGCACCGCTACGCCTATTATGCAGATGCATTCTTATAGACACGGTGTCGAACCTGCACCCCTTTTTGTACATGCTTCGAATGCAATTTGGGATATTAAAGTGGAATATCTGGATAGAATATCTTAAGGATTTTCTTTAAGAATAAGATTAGATGTAGTGAGTTTGTTATATTTAATTATTTTGTGGGAATATAATTTTTGAGTTATATTTTATAACAAATCATTAACTTTTGGTTTGCATAAAGTGTTAAAGAAATCACAGTCTTTTTAGTTTTAAGCTATATCTCGCATATATCAGGGTAGGTAGATGGAACTTAATCTTAGGCCATTTTGTTCCTCACTCTCTTGAGATTAAACTAAAACACACATTTTCTCTTTTTCATAGAACAAAAGAAAATATAGTATGGTTAATAGTTAAGAACATAAAATAGGCACAATCCTAAAATATCATTTAATTATTTAAATGAAACAATATGTAAAGTATCACTACCTACCTTTAAATATCTAAGAGCTTTCTTAGCGACCGCAAGCTTCTTGCGGGATCTTTGTCGTTTGTGAAATCAAGAAAATTATACGTAAAATTTATGTTTAAAATAAGCTCGTAGTCTAAAGTTAAATGCTATTTACATTTGATTTGTTTTTGAGTTTTATATTTGGATAAGTGCTTTAGTAAGCCTTAAAATTATGAATATTATAACTATTGTGGCGCAAGGGCTCAAGCGAGTGGCGGTTGTGGGGTTGATACCCACTCGTTTAAATTTCGAGATATTGTGTTCGGTAGTGGAACATAACGCAACTTATTGCTATTAAGGCGATAGGGAAGGAAAAATTTGATCAATCTTCCGAGTGGAGACTCAACCAACAAACCATAATTTTTACTTTACAGTGAGACGCTATACCACCACTACGCCACGACGACATCTGTATGTATAAAATATATTTAATAAGGCTTCATTTAATTAGAATTATATCATCAATACTTCATTTAATTAGAATTATAAATTTTATTATAATGTTTATATAGTAGGTATTTAACGAATGTCGCGGTACTAATTCCAACTTATATTGTATTTTTGTAAAAATAACTTTATTTATTTACGTGTGTGTGTGTACATATGTGTTATATTTGAATATAATATTTAAATTTAACAGCTGTTTAATCACAGTAGTACCGTTGACTCTATTTACTCTGTCTTTAAATGTAAACATTTGCTCAAAATTATGTCTTTAAAACTAAAAAAAGAATATTTTCTGTAATATCACTTACGTAACTGTGTAATAAAATCTAAGAATCTAAATGACATACATTCCTAATTGTTGTGACATCATGACACTTGACAATTATTTGTAGATTAGATGACAGTATAATACTATGGAGCCAGAGAGCTGGTCTGATGAAGGAATTGGAAAATGGCTAATGGAACCTTGGACTGCCTACTGGTAGTTTCGGTTTTTTTTTTATTAATTATTTATCACACGTAACTTCTACTATTCAGGACCTGGCTCCGTCATCAGACTTTTTCGATATTAACATATTCTTTCATTATCACCAAAGCTATATATATATCTATCAAATTACATGATAAGAAGTAGGTCAAATTAAGTCTTTCTTAGATTTTATTATATAGTAACGTAATAAAAAAATATATAAATGGTAAAAAATCTTGCTCCCATACAACCAACGCCGACATCAAACACTGGTATATATAACGAAGGTACCTATAACTTATTATTATAACGTTTAAATATATTTCACGGTATTAATATAGCTTTGTCCCTATTCTTAGATGACATGCGACCCAAGATGCGGTTGTGGTTGCTGAGGACCACGCGAGGGAGTAAGCTCTTTAACTAAGTATATATTATTAAAACATTAGAATCTACTGTGGCGCAATGGGACAGCGATTGACTGTGAACGCAATGGTTGTGGGTTCCATTCCCACTCAGGAGAATGATTTATTGTCATTTCCTAGCTCTGGTAACTGGACAAAGTGATGTTGAATACAATCACACAATATATCGAAAATTAGGCAATAAGTATCATAATACTAGATTTCCACTGCTATTCCATTCCATTTTCATTTGATGAAATGATTTCAATTGTTTTCAATTCTAATCTTATTGGGATGAAACGCAGCGTTGAGTTAGGCGTATTTACGGTTGATTATACAGGCGATAAAAACTAAAAAATATACAATTAATTTTAATTTCAACATCAAATTCTTTTGAAAGAAAATATGTTAATCATTTTCAATACTCTAAACATATAATAGCACATTAGAGATTTAAAAAAAATGGCTTCCAAGAGGAGAAAGACCTATTAGTCTTGCTACGTAAGAATTCAGACACGTTTTTAAGTTTTTTTTATCTTCATCACCAGCAAATAAGATTGGGTTCCTGTTGTTAAGGAAATTAAGCATATTTTTTAAAGGTGCATTTTAAAAATCTATCTAGATAGTGTCATTGAAACGACGAATGTTATTTGATATAGATATTTCACAGAAACGGTCCCGTTTTTTACTCATTTTATGCTTTAACAATAGAAAAGTGATTTTGACTATAAGTGAATAAAATCAAAAAAAGATGTCGCCCGAAATTATTTGCAGAGGCAAAGATTGGAGTCACGACTCTAAATTTAGAATTTGATTTTTTGACACCGTCATCGTGCATTTGGTACGTGTCTAATGCGGTCGATATGGATTCAAATCTAGTTTAGGTAGATAATTGGGGCAGGCAGAAGGAAGTTACAATTAAGACACTGTTCCACAAGCACCGCCAAATTTTCGAGACATTGTGCGTTGAATGGCACTAAGCGATGTCTTGCTGGAACTTCACGCTGGGAACCTGAGAACCTAATGTTAGGGCTGTTTCCATTAAGATTATTATTATTAATAATATTTTTTATAGAATGTGGCTTTGCATAGTGTTTAAACAGTCTTAATTCATATAAAAAAAATAAAAAAATCATATCCTTCAACAAAAAATGTAACTAAAGTATTAATTTATGAATTGTCTTCTGGGTAGGTCTACTAAAATATTTTTAAGTATTATTTTTATTATAATACAAGTTGGCTCCACGCTGTTTTAAGACACTTGCATTACCCCTCACGTGTTGAGTGGCGGATTGACTCTGTCAGAGCGAGAAAATGAAAATATTAAATACTTCAACCGAGTGGGAATCAAACCAATTACCGTCTCGATCTTACTCAACTATCCTTCCTCGTAAAACAGAATTCCTATAAATGTTCTACTTATAAAAAGCTTTCTAATAAAAAAAACACATAATTTTCTTTTAATAACCTTAACATTTAACACCATACTAAAACACCATGAAAGGGCCACGCATTATAAATTATATGTTATAATTATAAGAGCGTGTCAAATTATCTTTTATATCTAAAATTGCCTGTAAGGAGACAATTACTCGTTTCCGCTATCAATCTTCATATGTATGAACTTATACACATGACTACAGGTATTCTGAAAGATAAGGCTTCTGACAAAATAGCGCTTAAACGGTTTTCTTTATTTTTATTTTTGTATTACGGTAGGCGGTCGTTGGTTCGATTCCCACTCGGAAGAACGAGTAATTTTTACAAGCGCGGCGTTGAGGTCCGCCACTCATACTTGACACGGAATATCTTCAAAATCGATTGAAGCTATAAAACGAATCTAAATTATGCTTAACATTATATGTACATAACAGTAATATTTCTGGTTCCTTTGTTGTTGTTGTTGTTGTTTTTAGTGTACTTTTTTATGTATATTACGGGCTCCAGCTAATGTGGCGTCGTTTATCAATGATAAGTCAACTGTTTAACGGTCGTTATTGCAGATTAAATATGAAAATTGTAAATTGCATGTCTAACGCTTGCTTGAGTTTTGTGGCTACGAAACATTTATGAATATATACTTATGTATGTAGTGAAGAAAAATTACTTTTAATCTATTTATATGATATTTTTTATTAGTTTTTGCCGAATTTTCGAGATGTTCCGCGTGTGCATTGTGTGCAGAGCGAGAAAAGGAAAATACCTCAATCCCTCGAGCGTGAATCGAACCCACTACCGTCGCGTTTACAATGAAATTCTGGGCTGTTGCATCGACGGTTTTATATAGAGATTTAACATTACGTAAGCTTGTGATTGTACTTAATGTGTTCTACTTCAAATTTAGCGTGAAGAGAATGATAATAATTTATTGCATAATTGATTGATGATTAAGTACAGATTTTAATAAAATTTAACAAATAATTTGGTAGTTTGTCAAGTTATTACCAAATTAAATCAGCGTGAGGCTGATTTATTTAGCCTCAAAGAGCATAATGATTTGTCACCAAATTTGTTTTAAAAAAATATAGAGAAAACATTCAATTTTTTTCAAACAACTTCTAATTTTTTCGCTGTGACAGAGGGATCCCAGTGTAAAGACACTCCGTAACCCACAATAAAATTTCCGAATGATTTCTTCAAATAACGTTTCAATTTTAATGGCTCAACGTTGATAATCGCAGACGGTACCCGTGACAAGTTTTAATTGCGCTTGCATTCACCTGCCGACGTGCAACGTGCGTTCCTTACTATATACATTTACCCAGCTTATTATAGGACCTATAGGATATATCTATGTGCGGAGGTATTTTTTTTTGCTTTTGCTGTATACCAAACATAGCGGTAGAGAGAACCTAGGAACTTAGTGTTAAGACACTCCTTTCTCATGAAGACACGTCTGCTCCCCACTTTCCGCCGAATTCTGATAGTATTGCGTTTAGAGTGGTGAGTTTTAACGCTTTGCTTTGTTACCAAAGCGAAGAAATAAAAATATTATTAGGAGATATACATATAATTACAAATCTTAATCACAAAAATTAATCATTTTTAATTTTTTACTTTGCGTTACCACTGATCCACTGCACGACCGCGTTATCTTCAGAAATATAAGGAAAAATCTCTACAGACAAATGAGAGATACCCATGGGTCGCAAATGGTGCGCAATAAAAAATGTCGTTTAGGCACCTCACCACCGGAACTCGACGCGATTTTCATTTCGTGATAAATAGATGCCTGTAAGTGCTTCTGCTGTACTCAGCCGAACTATTCTTCTCTGTTATTGAAAAAAATACTTTGAACCAACTGACTACAGTCTAAATTTCTTTGAAAAACTCAGCCAGTAACTTTGGGAGATTCGTAAAAAAGAATCACTGAAACATACCAAAATTGACCTTTCATACAATTAGGTAAGGTTTATTTTTGTATGGCGGAATTGTATGTTATATTTGACATGTCTGGTCTGGTTGACAAAATGATAGAAATTTGTATGATCGCTTGCGTAGTGTTGGAGCTTATTGCCGCCTCTTAATTCCGCAGTCCTTGACGCTCTTTTGATGGTGGTCATTTGAAATATGCTGTACAGTACAAGGTGTTTGTAATGGGAGACGGTTTGTTTAAATATTTTCTCTTGAATATAAAGCTAGTGAAGCACTACTCTTATAATATAAATATTTCTTTACACTAGTACTAGTCGCCCATCGTCGTCGTCTTTCATCGCCTGCGTGTGTATTAATTTATCTGCTTGAACTTTATGACGGAAAATTATTTATAATGTCATATTCCATTTTTCCGCTTTCTGTAAAAGTTTAGATAAATTCTCATTTTATGCTTCCCTGCACTCCCAACGATGGATAATTTTAGATTTCTGGAGTAGTACGAGACATCAAGTTTTCTCAGACGATTCAAGTTACATATATGCAGGACTTTAGACAGTGGATCTTGAATACTTCCAGGACGATATAATTAACTAAGTTGAACTCTATATTTTTTTTATAGTCAAAATTTTTTTATCATTGTTATAACTGGAAAAGAAAGACAATCATTTTTCTATGATGTCTACATGTATTTTGTTTGTACAATTAAAAAGTCTTTTTTAATGTTATATAGTAGTCATATGCCACTAGTTTACCCACTCATTGTGAACATAAGCTGTAGCTTTGAAAAAGCACAGGGATATTTTTAAATGTCGAAATGAAACGCCGCGCTGGCTTAGAAATTACTAATTAAAATGGAAAATGATAATAGGTTAAAAACATAGATCTAATCAAGAATAATTGGATTCTAAATATTATAAAACCAATGAAATATCATATAACTTTAATAATAATTTAAGATAAACAACTATAATTTATATAATTTAAACTAATTCATATAATTTTATTTGTAATTATAAACCAAAGCTTTTGTTAAATTCGTCAACGCTGGCGTCGGCGGCGATTTCAAACGAGAGTTGTGTGACATACATATATAGAGAACATTTTTGTTAATGAAACATTTAGTAATATTGTTTAACTTCTTGTAATTTTATTTAAAATATGATGATTTCGCAATTTTTGCGTCACAAATACCATATATTCCTGGTTTTACTATATAAGCTTTTTGGATTATGCATCAAACACATTCTCTTGAAGTACCAATGCACATGGGCGCCGTAGCTGTGGTCTCTAAGCTTGAATTATTTTATAAATCAGTAAAAACTGATTTTAAAACCCATAGTGTATTTTTAACGACACATAATATACGCGTCTTTAGAAACCATAATTTTAAAAAATGCGTTCCACTGATATGTCTAGATTAATAAAATAAAGATTCTTTTATGTTTAAAATTTTAGAAATACTATTTCTTAAATGTCTTTTTGATTTTCATTGTAAAAAAAATTCGCATTTCCAAATAATTGAAACGAAAACAAAAAAGCTACACACAACTGGTATCAAAAAGTCTTTAGGAATCTCGAAATTTACACAATCGCAATAAGTATTAGGAGATCCCGCTTTTTGTCAGTCCGTCTGTCCTCGCGGTCATCCTGCATTTTTGCGATGACATTCTTTGCCTCGTTTTGATGAAACTTCACATCAAGTTAATGATTATTTATTTTGTACTTTAAATTCTTTAGTTTTAAGATTACTTTTTAAATAGCAGATATTTTATTTTATTATATTAAAACATCGTATGATTTCAAATGGTAGATCGGAAAAAGGTTTGTAGTTTTATTAGCTCCTTCTGGCAGATGAAGCGCGGCGTTGAGTTCCATCTCTTAATAAACTATATCTATTTCGAAAATGAAGTTGAAAATGAGGACTGGAAATAATCTCAAAATTGCCTCTGCCAACTCTGCTATGTGAGGAAATGAATGAAGTTACAAAAAAGTATAAGAAAGGAATATATCGATTTTTAGTGCAGTAGTCAATTATACAGAGGTAGATCCTAATATGGTGAATGAATCACGCACCATACGCGAATGCTCCGTACGAGGATATATTTTGATCCGATCGCGGCTTCGCCCGCGAAACTAACTAAGCATTCGTATTTTATAAAAGGGTTTTATTAAAGATTATATAAAAGCGGCTGCACTCGCTTTAACTTTTTTTATATTATAGCCAAAGAATAATATATACCTATACAAAGTACAAAGTTTCAAGATAATGGGTTGAGTAATTTTGGCGTAAGACGTAACAAACTTACATTCACATTTATAATATTAGTATGATACTATGATTTTCATTTCCATAACTTTATAAAACAAAAAGCGGCGCTTAAATCCATTAACCAATATGAAATAGACCATAATGAAACAAATAATAGCTACTGAAAATAAAGTGATTAATATTTTTTATGAAAATCCTTACAGCAAGGTAGGTTATACAGTTTATATTAGGCACTACCAAAAATGTTTTTTTTTAATAAAACAATATAAGGTTAAAAATAATATTTTCTTATAATTGGTATTGATTACAAGTAATAAAAACATATAAGAACAATAATGTAATTAATATATATGATAAGGAAACTAGATACAATAATAAAGTCAAAAAGGGTACGGACCAAGTATCTGTCTAGCTGAACTAAATTTAAAAAAAACTACCAAAAATATAACTATTAAATAATAAATTAAATGAATAAAATGTTATTATAATTCAATTCTATTTATTCAATTTTTATTTACTATTTATGAAAATGCTAATTTAATTTGCATTTCATTAATAGTAATGCAAATTATATTAGCTATTACTTTTAAATTGAGAGACCTTCCTTGTAATTTAAACTGATTTATAGGTATAACTACCTATTTTATTGATTTATAGATGTCTTAAGTGATAAAAAGGCAAATTAAAAAAAAGCCCGGTCGTGGTGCAGCGGCACGAAATGTGACTGTGAAACCGACTGGTTGTGGGTTCGATCCTCACTCGAGGAGATGAAATATTTACTTAAATTTATATTTTCATTTCTTCGCTCTGGTGTCGAGGCAAAGGGCAGCGTTGAGTTCCGCCACTCAACACGCCATGCCTCCAAAATTCTGCAGAAAGTGGGGTTAACATGTGCCCTATGTATGGCGGCTGTTTCAGTTTTTTTCAGGTTTTGAATTAGTTATCCAAAACTTGAAAAAAACTGAAAGTCGTGAGAATTTTATTAATGTTTTTAGTTACAAGCTTACGTTTTATGCAACGAAAACCATATTGATTTTATAGTTTAAATATTAATTCATAATTAAGAGAGCATTACTATAATTTAGTTATAGTTTTGCGACTTAGTAAGTGGATTGTGATGAGCAAAAACTCTATACAGTATTAATTGCAATTTCTGTATGTAGCGTCAGCATGTAAATTATGAGGATATATTGAATTTCTGATGCAGTTTAATATTGATACTAAAATATGTAAAAAATTTGCTGTATTTCGCTGTTTCTCATTTTCTATCGAATTTTCGAAACATTGTATGTTGAATGGCGGAACTCCAGGACGCGTTTTGCTTAAACAAGGAAATTGAAATAACGCAATCCTTAATTGGAAATCAAACCCACAACTTTCGCATGTACAGACAAGCACTGTGCCGTTGTGCCACGACGGGGACTAAGTTTAGAAAATCATTGTTATATTGTACTATAGTGTTTTTAATAATAAACACCAATTAAAAAATCATGCAGATCGCTGAGTTAAGAGAAACTAATATAAATATATAATGAGTTTCTAAATAAATTGAAGAAACTTAGGATATTGTTAGCTTTACACTTACTCTTATCTTAAGTTCTTATTAAAAAAAATAAGATGTAATTTTTTTTGCAGGGTCACTTTTATTCTGCATAGCAGCGTAAATAGAGAAAACCCAGTATTAAGATATTTTGCGTTTTTCAAGACGTTGCCATGTTCAGGTACGTATCTCAACGCCGCAAAATTAAATACAATAGTCGCGTTCAAATTACACAATAGTAAACATAAAAAAAAAAAGATTAGTCTTATAATAATTCTATGCTGACGCTACAGCGTTTGACGAATTGAATTTTGATGAGTGACTGCCGGCTCATTATCATTTTGCGTTGGAACTGCGCCATCTTTGCCAGTGGTTTTTTTTACATCACATAAGCTTGGGCTGCAAATATATAAAATATTTCGTAAATAATAAAAACTTACGCTCGGTATACGATAGATAAAGATAAATAATGCAATTATTTGATGACGTTAAACGGAATAGTTGTTTGTGGCTTCGATTACTAATCAGAAGCTAATACAAAGCATGGTGTTAATTTACACCTCTCAAGGTGTTCATATCCAGTTATTATTCATGTTCGTTACATATTTCAATTCGATTTATAGACCTTGCGTGTAGTATAGCGGAGCTTATCGCCGCACTTTCTGTCTTATCAGTTTTTTTATAAACTTTACAAGTATTATAATCCTTTTTTTTTAGCTTCACTTTGTATCCCGTATTTAGCACCGTAGGCCGATTTCTCAAGGTATTGCGTCTTGAGTGGCGGAACTTATCACCAAAAATAAAAATATTAATAAGCAATAATTCAGTCTCCAAGTGGCAATCGAATCCACAACCGTCGCTTTTACAGTCCCGCGCTTGTGCTTATGCATACATAATATACTATATAAACATAAATATTTAATGATAAATATATTATTCATGCTGCATGTGATTTTATTACTAATTAATTCTTTATTCACGACACCAAGACGTGTCGTTTGATATATTATGACAGAGAAAGTGATATATTATGACAGAGAAGATTTTGTATAAATGCAATAGAAATGAACAGATTGAAATTACTGTTTTTTTTTAAATTTTTTAATCCATTGAAGCGTCTCACTCTAAGCACGAAAGGGTGTTACAGGTTGTCACTCTCATTTCAATATTTAAATTATTTTTAGATGAAGATAATTAAACCCATTAAACGGCATCGGCGACGTTAAGTTTCGCCACTCGACATTGTTTATTATTAGCCATATAAAATTAAAAATAATATACTATTATACTTTTTGTGCTTTTGCTACAAAATGACAAATACATATACAGAAAACATTAAAGAGCCACTAAATACGAAAACGCCTGTCTTTGCATATTCTGTCGAGAGTCGAGACACTCTGTCGTCTACTCCACGGCATTGGCGTTATTCAGTGTGGAAAAACCAGAGAAAGAAAAATAATACATTACCCCGAGTGGGTTTCGAACTCACGCAAGTTTACAGTCAGTACCTACACGATGAGTCACAATTTTCCTTATAAATTCAGAAAAGCTATGTAGCCTATGCCTTATATCAAAATTTCATGATAACGCGACCTACAGCCGACGTTATTGTTTGTTCGGAATGACACAAGTACAGCCATAGCGTGCGCTGCTGTCTACGCTCAAGTACTAGGATATTATGATATTTTATGACGAGGCCTACTGTTTTATTAGCGCTTGAAATTCATTTGTCCTTTGATTGTTAGTAAAAATTAATTAAAAAAATGTTTCACGCTCTATCCCGCATATGTGAGAGTAGGCAGGAGGAACCTCGTGTTAAGATATTCCGTTCCCTACGCGCAACCCAGTTTTTGGGATCGATCGATCGATCGATCGAGAAATCGGATCACAAGTAAGGCTTAAATAAAAATATATCGGTATTTATATTGACTTTTGTGTCAATATATTTGTAAATTATTTAAATTTGTAAAGTATTTAAAAGTGATTTTCCCATAGAGCCACCAGTAGTACCAGTTACTATTTAGGTACTTTTTATCTTAATAAAGACATTTAAAAGTATATTTTTCAAGAATGTACCAAAAGTTGAACCAGCGCCTCTAAGACTATTTTCAAGAGTTTCAGATTCAAATCCTGCTGATTTTAAATACCTTTTCAGACATTGCGGTAAGTATTTTTTCATTTCATTGTTAAGTAATATTCTAATACAAATATTGAAAAATCGTATTTTTTTTATTATTACCTATATATAACATATAACATTTACACAATAATTAAATTCGCATGTCATAGGTTAATTTATTTTTTGTAATTTTTAGTTGTGTCTATTTATATTTTTTATATAAAAAAAGACTTCTTTATACCATAGATCCAATTTTATGTTTAGTTTTTTCTTTTAGCCTCATAGTGTATGCTGCATATAGCAGTACAGGGAACATCCATTCCCCATATAGACATTCAATTTCCCCGTTTTCTACTTGAATTTTTGGAAATGTGTATTTTCATTGCTTTCTCCCAGTGGAAATGGAACCCACAACTGTCGCGTCTACTCGTTCTATCACTGCGCCAAGATTTCTCAAATCTATATAAATCATCGTATTCTTCTATTTTATAATAATTACATATAAATCGTACCTGCGGACACATCTTGCAATGATACTTCCTTGCGTGCGCGTGTAGAGGCTGCAGCTTCGTGGGGCCTTTACCCAACGGCTGAGGTACTACCAGAAGTCCACTGTTGGTGCCGCCCACAGGTGATGATGATGATGAACCTGGAGATATAAGAATAGGAAATTGCTATTATATGTCTATATGTTTCAAAGTCTATATGTTGATATTCTAAAGTTTACAGAAAATGCTGTTTTTTATTTTGTAATTAGATTTTGTCTTTTTTGTTAAGTTATATATTGAGCATACTTTAACAATTAAGTTGTCATTGCAGAGTATTTTAAATTTATATTAGCAATAATATTTATAGAAATATTATTAATAAAAGAATTCTTTTATACTATACAACGTCTGTCGTAGTGTAGGGGCAACTAGCGACTGACAAGGCGACAGGTTGTGGCTTCGATTCCCATTCGAGGGAAAGAAATATTTAATATTTTCATTTCCACGCTCTGGTAACGAGGCAAAAATTCTCCAAAGTTCGGCAGAAAGTACTAGTTTCTCTCCCGTAACACTAGTTTCTCTCCTATCTACTTATCCTGTTATGAGTAGGATATGGATTGTTTGTTAGCTTTTACATATATACGTCTTTAATACCAAGAACTGACATAAACAAATATATAAAGCTTGGCTTGATTTTATTCTAGTAATGCTATGATGATGATATTAGATACAAATCTCAAACGGAAGGAATCAAATCTCAAACGAAAGGAATAGAAAAACAATATGAGATCAGGGATTGTTGCCGGCTCTTCTCAGCAGAAGTGCTTTATGTTTATTCGCCGATTCAAAATTCGTTGCAAAAATCTAAATGTTACATCTTAATAAAACAAAACAATCTAAATGTTGTTAAAATAAATAAATTAAACAACTTCACACCGTATCTCGCATACGGCAGAGTAGGCAGAGGGAGCCTAGTGCTAAGACACTTCGTTTCCGAATTCTGGAAACACTTTCCGCCGAATTTTTTGAGGCATTGCGTGCCGAGTGGCGGAACTTAACGCCAGGCTTTTGCCTTGTTGCCAGAGCGAAGAAATGAAAATATTAATAAATAATAATTCATTCCCTCGAGTGGGGGAATCGAACCCACAACCGTCGCGTATTAGTCGCCACCTCGTGCCACTTCGCCGCGACGGTTTCCTATATGTTGTTTATTTTGGTTTGGCTTATAACATACTAACCCGACCGACCTGGCCCGAGACCCGCGCCGTACAGCATCTGACTCATAGACTGGTGGTGGCCAATTCTGTCATCAGCTTTTTGGTGACCGGCCACCGTGCCGTCACCTGTGCTCATTTTTGCCTGAAACAGAGAAATATATAATGTTAGGTATATATATTTCAAAATGATCGTAATATTTTTTGATTATTGATAAATTTACACATGAGACTAATGGCACAATTGACTCTATTGGAAAAAAAAGTCCTTATTTTCATTTCCTTGCTCTGGTACAAGAAGCGCGGCGTTGAGTTCCGCCACTTAACACGCAATGTTTCGAAAATTCGGGAGATTAAGGGGATCGGAGTGGCACTAGGTTCACTCTCCCTACCCTGTTATAGGAGAAATAGCGTGAAGTTTAATTTTATTTTATTCTAAACATTCAACTAGATAAACTTGAGTAATATAGAATCAAATTACCATAGTAGATAAGGTGTACGTATACTTGTGGTAATAAATGAAAACTTGTTGAGATTTCTTATATTTACAAGATAAAGTTCGAAAAGTATTTGAACTAATAATAAAAATACATATCTAAGAGTATGTACATATTAATTTCTTTTAATGTCAGCGTTACTTATACATATATAGATACAAAAAAGAATTTAAAATATCCATGTCATAAGTTGTAAAATGAAAGCCGTACTGAAGCAGTGTGTACGAGGAATATTCAGCTCTTAAAAAGATGGTTGTGAGTTTGATTCAAGCAAAAAAAACTCCATGTTTTTTTTTTATATTTTTGTTTAGTCTGTCTTCAATAGACTACGAAATAGATAAAATTATCATTTCAGTTCGCTTTTCCTACCTCTTTAAATAACGTATACGTATTTTTCTCAGTGGCTTCGACCGCGCTTAATAGACATAGCACTAAAGCTTAAGCGCCCGAAGTAACAGACTATTAACAGACTACCGTAGTGGGTTAGATCAAAATAATTAATTAATAAATATACTAATATCACATAATATAAGGAATTAATTAATTTAAACTAATAGTTCTTTAGATTAGTGCGCTTAAACAAATATATTTTTAACTATATTATATTAGTATTAAATTATAAATACAATTGTACATACTGTGAAATCAAATCATCTCAAGTTAACCCCCAAATTATAATGGTCATCTATAAATAACCCCCAGACACCGCCCCGCAGCGGTCACTTTGTCAAACACTACACGCGCCTGACTAACAAATAGACAGTGGTCAGATAAATCATAGTAACTAAGAGCTAGGTGACTCCGCCGTTTTTGCTTAATTTTACTTAAATATATTATTTTAGTATCGATTAGTTGATTTATTGTAGGAATATTAGGATTTATATGTACTTTGTAAATGAAATTAGCTTCACGCTATATCTCGCACACAGCAGAGTAGGCAGAGGCACTACTTTCTCCACTTTCCGCTGAATTTTAGTAAGTTAAGTGGCGGAAAGAATAAAAAATATCTCAATTAACATTTAAATTATCAACAATTAAATTATCAAAATATAAATTCGAATTTAAAGCCACACAAAAAAGTTCGGAATACTCAATGTCTTAATTATGCTTAGATGCTCTTAAGCATGTATACCTATTAATATTAAATATCTGAAGAATTTGTTTTGTTGAATGCGAATTCAGATGATCTCATGAACTACATTTCGATTAAAAAATATTTTCGCGGTGAAATTCTTACTTTCCATCAGGGCTATATATAATGATAGATAGCTATAGGTAATGATGGCTATAGGTAATTATGTTTTAAAAAAAGTCGTAGATAAAATAAAGTTAGAATTAAACTATGCTATAGAAGAAAAAAACCTTGTTAAAATATATTAATATATGTACGTACATAATAATATCGATACATTTTAGGTTCTAGGCAAAAAAATTAAAAAAAAAATCCAAATCTTTCAAACTTTATTTAGTATCGATTTTTATTGTAATTAAATATCAATAAATATGTAGATTACGATTATATTAATATCAAATTAATGAATTGCCTTCCGGTTAAAACGAGTCTAATTTCACGTTATTGGGGTCTGGGTTCGAATCCCACGGCGGGACTTTTGATATTACGTATGCATATTCATTTGATAAATATTTTCTTTATTCTGATTTTAGATAAAGACTTGATATTGGGTTTACCATACATCATATTTTTTTGGTACGGTGTAGTAATATAAAAAACAGGTTCTTTTTTCTATATTTTTTAAATAGTATAGTATTTCCCCTTGTTTGTTCTCAAAAGCAAAATATTATTATCTAAAATCTAATGTAACCTAATAAAATTAAATAATACTTTAAAATAGGCACTCTAAAGATTATTTAAAAAAAACTTTACCTATATTAACTTTACCTACACTTAATATAGTGTATACTACCTATTTTTAACTTTATTAATCCTTAATCATGATCTTTAAAAGTAAGTATGAAAATAAGTAAAAAAAACTACAAATAACACAAATAAAACTACAAAAAAAAAGTAAGTATAAAAAGAGAGTTTAGTAGTGTTTAGTAAAGAGCAATTACAAAAAGAACACCTAATTCTATCCTATAAGTAAAAAAAAACTATAGTCATAACTCGCAAAATTTGTACTTATTTAAACCACGTGGGTTCAGTGCTGTGTTATATCAAGTCAAGTTATATCAAGATATTTGTGGACACGAATCAATTACAACTTTATTAATCGGTAATCAGGATCGACTTACCCACCAAATTCAAAGGATTCCATAATTAACAGTGTCCAGGCCAAATCGAGTGTTGCTAATAATACCTATATTAGGACGGTCCCTATAAATCATCAACTTTGGTCACCTTACAAGCGTTACGTACTTTGCTCTGCGTGTCTAATTTCGTTATATCTAGCTAGTATCTAGAATATTTTGGCGGCGGCAGGATTTCCTAGAAAACACGTTTCACTAAATGTCAAGTGTAATTGACATTTCAATTGAACGCCAATTAAGAGAATTGGAGTTGAATTTTACACCCTTTTTATATTTTTTGATGTATAATTATTGTAATTAAATTTTATTGATAGTGTAAATTAATAATTTTTGAATATTTCTATTAGTACAGTTTTATGTTTTATACTGTATTATTAATGTACGAAAATATTAAGGTATGCAGAGGGAACCAAATGTTAAGTCACCGTTTCCCACTTTTCGAGACATTGCGTGTTACGTAGCGGAACTTATCTCCGCGTTTGGGATCACAAAGCACACACAAAGAGAACACAGTGATGAATATAAAATTTCTCAAATGACATGTATTGTATATTTAAAACAAATTGGCTAAATAGGTTTATGATGCCGTAAAAGTTCGAACAATATTAAGTTGGCGCCGATAGAGATATAAAAATAATATAATGAAAAATATATTTTATATACCTATTTTAATAAACGAATGGTTGTTTCCCCTCCTAGACGTGCACTCTTTGTTTTTTTTTATTTTGCTTTGTATCACACTGTATCCCGCATGTAGGCACAGGGAACCTAATAGTAAAACACTCCGTTCTTCACTTTCCGCTTAAGTGTTAAAATATTATGTGCGTTCAGTTGCAGAAATGTAAGTATAAATAACTTATTACCCCAATTCAAATACTAACACAAAACCATCGCCTTACGATAGAGGCCTCTTCTTTAAACAATCTGTTTACTTCTTCTTAGTTCGTTATATAAAAAAGAAATATTTAACCTAGTGCTAATAAATTTTATAACAAGAGTTTTAACTACATTAGTGAATGTAAGTCTATAAAATTATTAAATTTGGAAAACAAAATTTGGAGTCTCGCTTTTTGAATATCAAGTAAAGGAAATGAAATTATATTTAAAATATGAACGTTAAAGTTTTCATTAATGAATAAGCAATGTTTATAATCGCGAAACTTAACGCCGCTGTGCTTAAATTAAGTTAACTCACTATTGTAACGTCTTTAGTCAGAATCTCTTTATATCATTTTAATATCACATAATTCTATTTCAAATTGTTATGTTTTTACACAACGCTGGACTTTGCCTTGTTACTAGAGCGCGAATATGAAAATAAAAAAAAACTTTTGATTAAGAATCGAACTCAGAACTGTCGCGTTTACACTCAGGCTAACATTACATATAAACAAAAGTAAATTTCAATAATATCTTTCTAATGCAAACTGGGCAAACCAACAATAAATCACAAACTATTTCGGCCCGGGACCCATCGTTGCAAATTAATTTGAAGATAACGCCCCGCACAGGATACACACACTCCACGCTGGTAGCATTTAATTTAAGTGATCACATCCGCAGTTTAGGGATGCTTAGGTACTACATGTAGTCATTACTTCGAATCGATTTTTGGAGTATAAAGTGTTTTTGAAGAATAATAGCTAAATTATATATTTTTTTTATGTAGGTTCGTTTTAATATTAGTAAATGTTGTATAGCTTTTAATACAATTTTAATCAACATAGGGAATTGTTTTTAACACAAACAGGCAGGAGGAGGGCACTTTGGAACCTAGTGTTAAAGAAATAAGACACTATGTTCCCATTAAAACACTCCTGTTCTCCATTTTCCGCTGAATTGGAATATTTGGGGACATTGCGTGTTTAGAGGTGGAACTCAACGCTATGCTTTGCCTTGGTACCAGAACGAGGAATTGAGTATATGAAATATTTGAAAGTGGGGATCGAACCCACAATCTGTCGCGTTTCGAGTCGTACGTTTTTGCCTCTACGATATGACTAGTCTTATAAGAAACAAATAAATTGAATCCAATCAGCTTTACGCTGTATCCCGCATGCATTAGGGTAGGCAGAGGGAACCTAGTGTTAAGAAACTGCATTTTCCAATTTTTCGAGATATTGCGTGTTGAGTAGCGGAACTCAACGCCGGGCGTTTACCTTGGAGTCAGAACTAAGCAATAAAAAAATTGAAAAACTAATAATCTTCATAGAGTCTTAAGTTAAATCAATCTATTTTGGATATATACAGTATATCGAGCCATATATTTTTAAAAATTATAATTCGATATACTGGAAAAATTAATTAGGATGATTTAAAATAATCATTTTTTATTGTAGTTCTTTACAAATGTCCCTAATATCTATAATTATAAAAGACACTGACTTTTAAGCTTAAAAAAACTTTGTAAGTACAATAATATTAATAAAAACTCTTTATTTCACACCAAAATAATAATACAAATATACTATTTACAGGCTTATAGAATGATAAAATGTGAAAAGGCGGCATTATCACTAAAAGTGATCTCTTCCAGGCAACCGAATTGTAGGAATAGATCAAGAGGAACGGGCGTAGTGCGGTGGAAAAATTATTGTGACGCGTACAGAAATATATATAATTATACACATATATATAAATATATATATTAAATATAGAATATAAACATATGAAAAAAATAAATAAATAATAAAAATACATATGAACTTATAATATTTATAATATTTTTTATATATTTCCAAATCTAAAATTATAACCCTGAAATGTAATTTATAAAATTTCAACTAAAAATACATCATACATCGCAATCTCCACAGTCCAAGTAAAAATAGTTTAGAACATCGTAAAAGGAAGAAATACCTAGCTTCGATGCTGGCTAGAAATTCTTTAGAGCAGCGCCATCTATCGCGTTTAATAGCAAATTTTGACGTAAACTACCCTCTGTAACAAACAGCGCTGTTTTTCCGACCCACATTTGGGGTTTTAGTGTTATATAAAGTTTTGAGTTTTATGTAATGGTTGATGAGATTTATATTTTATTGCTGAACTGTAGTAAACGTTCGGTTTCTTTGTCCTCTACTTTTTTGATTTAATAGCTTAAGTTTGTTTGTTGTTATTATTTTTTATATTCGTGGTAGAGTTCGATGATAAATCTTTATTTGTAAATATTATTTTATTTACACATATTAAAATAGACATACTTGTAATTTTAAAAATAGTGAAAGTTTTGGAACATTATGGTTTCAAAAATTTTGCGTTCCTTAGCCTAATGGCGTATGCAGAACCGTCAGTTTCATTATAAGTGCTTGTCCATCGATCTGACTCTGGAGCATCCACTTTTCATTATATGAAAATTTAAAAGAGATATTTATATGTAATCGTCATAGTAATAAATATATTTTTTTGTCTTGCGAGCAATATTCACTTTAAAATACTACAAAACTTATGTCACATTTTTTGTAAGAGCATTTTTTTACATTTATATACATAACGATAATGATAACTACTCGAGAATGTCGACTTGAGATGATTCTATTGAGTAAGTACATACAATGTCACATAGCCCTGGTAGGCAGATCTAGTGTTAAGATAATCCATATTACATTAGGAATTTAGTAATGAAAGTGAACATAATTTAAATATAATCTGTATCCTGAGTGGCGATCGAACTCACTCTCGAAATAAATAACTCAATCTAAAAGCTAAATCGCTTAGACTACTTTTGCTATAACTTACAGTAACAATTATAATTACATACAAAAAAACATCAGCGTAAAGTTTAAAAGGGCGTATCTCTGGATGGGACAGTTGCAAATGAATGTTCTTTGTCATTTCAACCCCGCTATTAGACCCCGGGGAAGAGCGTATGATAGATATGTTGAATTTAGAGGGAACACTGTACTTGATACGAGGCCAAGACAAAATTTAAGTTTTTTTAGCTTCACGCTGTAACCCGAGTAGGCAGAGGGAATCTGGTCACTTAGTGTTAAGACATTACAATTCATTCTAATTAAGATAACAAAATATTAAATGTGCTTACATACGCACGCTTGTGTCCCTGTGCCTCGATTGGTCTTAAATTTACGTTAGATTGCTTCTGAAGATAAGCAAAAGGTACATAGACATAAGTTACTTTGTTTTTGATTTTTTTTATGGGGAACAGGGAATCGAACCGATAACTGGTCACGGTATTAGATAATATTTTAACTATAAATTAGTTAATTAAGGGATGAAAATGAAGTTAATTAAGGATGAATGAATTTGGACTAAAAACGTACCAAAGTATATATAAAGTAAATAACAAATACTTATATCTCAACTAAATTCTATACTACATAAAAAGTGCTTAAATAAATACAACAACCATACATTAGTTGAGGCCGTAAACGCGATGTTTATGGGTTCGATTCCAATTCAACGGAATTACATATTCTCATTTCCTCGGTCTAAAAAAAAAAAATAAGCTGCGGCCTTGGATTACGCCTTTGAATGTATGGTTACACATAACGTGTTAATAAACGTGTTTGGTGGATACTTGACAACGGAGTGTCACAACTCTTCATCCTTCTGCCTACCGTGCAATATGCGGGATAAAGTGTGAAGCTAAAAATAATCTTACAAAGAAGCATGAAAATAAATAAAAAAAGCGATACAAATATAACTAATATAAGAAAGTGATTTAATTATTCTCTATTTTTCTATAAAGGTAGCGTGAAAGGGAAAAAAAATAAAATAGCTAACTCTATAGTCCACGCTACTCTCACCTCGTAGCCCTGTTTGATAGTCATCGCGCCCCGTGGCCGTGACCACGCGGCGTAATCCAGACTCTCTTTTTGTTGGCAATGCTGTCGGACAAATATATTTATATGTTATAATTAGGAAATATATGTGGAAAATTATATTTATAAATATTTTATAACTATAATATAAAAAACGTTCATACGGTTTTTCATTCATTTATTAAAAAATATATAGATTTTTGTACGAAAATTTATAAGTGTCAGTGTAAAATTATGTGTAATTATCATTTTTATACAATTATATATCTTTCGTTACTAACGAAGTTACTAACAAACACTACACCTGAAATTCGGTATGTAGGTTCCGTGCGGAATATATATTTCTAAATTTCTGTAGGAACGGGAAAAAAATGGATTTTTAATTTAACATCCAAAAGTCCACACAGTTGCGGAAGATAATTCGTTTTGTAACAACGCTTTGAGTAATGTAGTTATTTTAAGGAGTGAACCTGGTATAAACCTGGTATAACTGTATTTAAAAACGCTTGTTTACCGATCACCGCAATAGGCAAACCTATTTTGAGTAAAATGATTCCGTTTTCTGTAATTAGCTTAGAAAAAAAAACTTTCGTTCTTAGATTAGGCAGAGAAATCTAACGTTTGGAACATTTGGTTGATGCTCACTTTTATTATTGTCTTGTCATAATTATACGATTAATAAAATATATCCTACTGTTAGCTCGCCGAATAAATGCCAAAGAATAATTTATAGCACACTTTCTATAATCATACCGGCGGCAACGTCACTTGTCATGCCAATCATACTTTTATGTGGGTAGTCGGTAAATAAGCTAATAATATAAAATAAAGTACTCTAATGAACATATAATAAACAAATAAGTAATAAACAATTATCACTACTATCTCTGTGGCCCGCGACTTTGTCGATTCTGTCAGTATGAATAGAAAGTACTTAGGAATCGGAATCAGTAACTTAAATTTTATATGTTAACGAACCTCATCTTTCAAGAATAGGTCCTCGTGAGTTCGATTCCAACTTAGGGAATGAAATTTCTGTAATATTTTATTTCCTCGATCTGGTAACGAGGCAAAGCGCGACTTTAAATTCTACCATTCTACTTGCAATGCTCCAAAAATTTGGCAGAAAGTGTAGTAGGGAAGTGTTTTAACACGGGTACCCCAGGTTTCTACCCTCATCTTTTATAATATAAAATTGACAATATTTCTTCATCATTTTTTTTCTAATTCTATATTCTATTCAATTCTATATCTCTATGTACCATATAAAATATTTTACATCCATGACCCGGCTAACATATAAAATGTTAGTCCTAAACTAGCTCCATCCCCCTCTAGCCGTGTATGTGTGAGGGGGTGAGGTGATCACGTGACGTAGTTCAAGACGTTCGTATGTGAGGAATAGCTCCTTTTAAAAGTATAGAGTCGAGCAAGTTTTTTTATGATTTTTATAGAAACGAATATGAATTTAAAGATAAATTGATTGTATTGCATAATTTTGAAAAAATAAGTTAGGCATTATTTTTTTAATCTTATTAAAATTTACTTTTAAAATAAATACAACATTTTTCAATAATATATACGCCTTTCTTTACAGAAAGCTTTTAGTTCTTTTTATCCATTTATTTAAACCATAATAAACTACTATTTAACAATTTAAGATGTAAGCTACAACATATATCCTAATATATGAAACAAACAATAAACTTCCTAATAAACTAATAATACATAATAAAAAATCTAATCATAACAATAACTCCATCCCACTGCTGTTCCCAAGAAAAACCCGCGACACAAGTATTTTTCTTAACTCACACACACACATTGCCTCTATGTTTGCGTAAATGCACACACATACATATACACATACGACACACATGTGTAAGTGAATGTGTGCGTGGGGTAGTAAAATATTATGCTGCCGAGTCTAGAAATAACATTGTATAGATAATCAATAACAGAACATTTTTATGTCGATTCTGTATACAGGGTGATGTGGATTGAGGCAGGTTAAGTTTTCAAGGTAACTTGATACCTTTTCAAAGAAATTTGGGTAAATATTACCGTTTTGGGGTTTTGTCAGTAATTTTGAGGCGATAAGTTCTTGATTTTCGGACTTAAGTTGAATAAGATTTCATGCACTTTGCTAGCAATATAAGTCATTTGTTAATTTTGATAGAAACTTGAGTCCAATTAGGAGCATAAGTGATTTTATAAATTAATAATATATTTTTATAATATAACATGAGAACGTCATGGTGCCTTGGCATCTGACTGTAAGCGCAATGATTGTGGGCTAGATTTCCATTTGCGGAAACGAATTCTTTTAATATTCTTGCTTTGGTGAATATATGAACTTACTTACTTACTTAGCTTCACGCTTTCTCCCTAGCGGGGTAGACAGAGAGAACAGAGCGCCAAACGCTACGGTAAATATGAAGTTGACCGTTAAGTTCCGCCACTTAATTAACTATATCTGAATATTAAATGGGGCGTTGGGAACCGACTAAAGAAGGTTCTTGCTGCTGATGATTAGTAATCTTGCATTCCGTCCATTCTTCATTTCTTTCAAATACCAGAATTTTTTTGTCTTATTCACATTCAGGCTTGGACCATTATTTTCACATCCTTCTTTCGGAGTGGCCACTAAAACTCGAACTCGCATTCTGATGATCACCTACTTTCAATCCCTTGTCATTTTGTTTCACTCCTTGGAGATAGCTATCCAAGTACAAATTGAACTACAAAGCTGAAGCTTGGTGCAGCCTTGCTTAACACCCGATTGGATGTCAAGCCAAGGCGATACACCAGCTCTTACTCGCACGCAGGCTGAGTGATCTCTGTAAAGAGATTTTACAGCCTGCAGCAAGGGTACGTTCACGTTGTACCGGGGTCGCATCTCACATAATTTCGCTCTCACAAGTCAATCAAACGCTCACTCAATGTCGCATAAAACGCCATAAGCGCCATGTCCTTACCTACATAATTTCTACACAAACAATAGAATATTACTTGTTTAAGTAAACGTTTCGCGAAATAGAAAAGCTAAGCGACGATTAACAGAACTGGGGGTAGCGTCTCAATTTGCGGTGTTCATTCATTTGTCAAAGTTGCAGTCGAACTGTGAACGTATGAACGTCTCGGAATAATAAAGTCATTTTTCCTGTATTCGTATACAAGGATTATCTTGTGGATTTTTCTCTGTTTTCTTTTTAATTTTCTTTTTTATGGAATAGTTATTGTTTCTTTGTTTTTAATCAACTTCACGTTGTATCCCGCAAACAGCAGGGTAAGCAGAGGTCCCCACAAAGTGTCTTAACACAACGTTCCCTCCGCCGCATTTTCCGCCGAATTACATAAAAAAAATATTACATTGCTTCGAGTGGGGATCGAGTCCACAACCAGTCAAATATCATATTTGTTTTAAGCTTTACTTAATTTCAAGTAAAAAAAAATTATGACAGTCGAATGATTCATATAATAATGTATTTGGTCCATTGTCGATTTACTCGCATGGATCCAAATCGTTAATGTTTGGAAATAAATGTTTGTTGAATTGAGCGATAGGGCGGATATTCAGATATAATAGAAAAGAGTGTCTTAATCCTACGTCTCCTCTGCCTACTCTAACACGCAGAAAAAATAGTGAAGCTTTTTTTCTAAAAACTTTTTGAGTTAAGGTGAACAATCCGGCAATAATTTACTTTATTCCCGGTTTGTGGTATACTATATATAAATTGCATACTTCGTACTTGATGGCAAAACATAATATTTTTATTTTAGAGCGAAATGGACACGTCTTATAAATAAAATCAACTTCACGCTGTATCCCGCACACAGAAGGGTAGGTAGAGGGTACTTGTGTTAAGACACTCTGTTCCCCATTTTCTGCCGAATTCTGGAGGTATTGTGTGTTGAGTGGCAGAACTCAACGCCGCGTCTAGCCTCGACACCAGAGCGAAGAAATGGAAATATAAATTTAAGTAAATATTTCATCTTCTCGAGCGGTGATCGAACCCACAACCAGTTGGTTTTACAGTCACACTTCGTGCCGCTGCGCCACGACTTTTGTTTTACAAACGTAGCAACTCCACAACGATGTAGTCATTCGAACGAAATGTTGAAAATGTATTTAAGGCATTGTAAATATTAACTTAGTTTTTATTGTATTAAAAAGTATTATAAGCAATTACTTAATAAGGTTTATTGTAATTCGCAATCTTAATTATAAGTTGGCCTCGGATAGAATCTAGTGTTAAGACGCTCTCTTCCCGTTAATACACTTCCGCTATTTGATTGGAATTGAATTATTATATAAATTGAATTTATTAGGTAAATAGAATTACATAATAAATTAAACATATAAAGTTTAAATTTTGTGATGATTATAGTTAACATTATTACAATTTTTTTATGACAAACTGGACATGACTGTACTTAGTCAAGTCCAAATTTCAGTAAAAAAACAACTTATAATAAAAAAGTTATAATAAAAAACAGGCAGAAATAGAGATAAGAGAGTAAATGTATAGTATTTTCATAGAAGTTATCAATAATTAGTTAGTAGTTAAATTAAAAAACCGCCCTTCGCTTGAACACATCCGTCACCGTCGTACACAGTGACGCCTTCCCTAAATATTAGGGTAGTTTGTAATGTCAGTATTTCTTCTATCATGACAGTATTTCTTCGTTATAGTCTTGAAATTTCTAATCTTGAAATAATTTAACCAGCTCATCAAGACGCAGTGAGATTATATTTGACGGTAGCATCGATGGTTTACAATTCTATTTCCACATAAGATTATAAAAATAATCTTAATCAGCTCCATACTGTTCCCGCGGGTACGGGACAGGGTAAGCAGAGGAATCTTTTGTAAAGAAATCAAAACGTATGAAGACACTTCTGCCCAATTTTCAAGACATTGTTGAGTAGCGGAATTCCACACGCAGTTTGTCTACCGGAGACCAGATTAACTAAAGCGATGAAATGAAAACGATTCATTTCCTCAACTGGGAATTAAACCCACAAGCGTCACGTTGTGTGTGACTGT
This sequence comes from Heliconius sara, assembly GCA_917862395.2. Classification (NCBI taxonomy): domain Eukaryota; kingdom Metazoa; phylum Arthropoda; class Insecta; order Lepidoptera; family Nymphalidae; genus Heliconius; species Heliconius sara. Next base: position 18,741,462 of record OU860797.2, on the reverse strand, counting down.
TTCTCACGCTTTTGACGGCATCAAAAATTAAGTTTTTGTGAGTGTAGTAAGACAAAGAGAAGTTGAAGATAGTTCAGAACGGATTGTTTTAACACTGCTGGTTCTTCGGTTATCGCGAAGGTCTGAATTATGTGGGAGACCACATAATTCAGACCTTCGCGATAACCGAAGAAGTGCACAAAAAATGCATAAATATTATATTCAAATTAAAATTAGACAGAGACCCTTTATATTATACAATTTAAGTTTGCCTCTAAGAAGAATTTCAAATATAAACTACCCTGTTTAATCAGAAATAACCAAGTTTTCTTGGTCTTGATGTCAAAATAGTGATAATATTTTATCTGATGAATTAAAATAATTCGACCTATATATTAACTGTAGAATCCTTCCTCTAATTTACTTAATATTATAAAAGTAAAAATTTGTAAAATTGTTCCACGTTCACACAAAAGGATATTACTACTAAACTACTACTATATCAAACACAATATTCAAAATATAATTATCATAATAACACATAAACTATAATTTGTATAAGGATTTTGGGTTTCGCTTAAATTTATTATAATAATAATTAAAATTGATAGCGCAGATGGTTCCATATAAAAGATCTACATAAAAAACATATAAAACAAAAAACAACAAAACACCATACAATATTTTATATATTCTCAACAAACTGTCAGTAAAACTAAATGACCTGTTTCCCGCAAAGTTCCCGTCCCGTCAAAATCGTCCCCGCAATCACATAAACGTCTCGCCACCGATAGCGATCGTGCCGGTGACAGTGACGGATAACGTGGCGATAATGACACCGGATTATCCGGGGATAAGCCAGTGGACGGTGGAAATGTAGGAGAGACGAGTATAGTGTGGGTTCTGAGTTCGAGTCCAAAAGTTGATAATATTTTAAATTAACTAGTCCGTAGTTGGTCATAGCTTTGTTAGCCTGAAAAAAATCCTGGTCGTCGCGTCTTTTTTTGACGAGTCAAACACGCAGAAGGACCAGTACATTTTTAACATTTACATAGACGCCTCTATAATCTAAGTAAGGTGAGGGTTAATTAAGAAGTTAACCTTCTGAATTTTATGCTTCTCATTCAAAAAACGGATTTTTATTATAGCATAGCGATAAAAAGGTTTACATAAACACGCAATACTGTAAGCTGTGCGTGATTTGTCGCTTTATAAGTAATAATTCCCTAAAAATAGAAATGGAACCCACGACCGCCCCGTTTATATAGACTGCGCCACAAATATTGAATTGAACACTGTCCCCCCACTTTCCACCGAATTTCAAAGGCATTCATTATAATATTTTAAAGAGTAATAGTCAAACATTCGTTCTCTCAAAAAGAAATCGAACTCACATCCATCGCACATTATAGCTACACATCCACTTTACCATTACTTTCTAATACAATAAAAAGGTTAATTAAGTAAGAGAAACACATACAATTTTCCGTTCAATAAATATTTTTCCCCCAAATTACCTGATTCTATCAACAAGGCACGACGCAGGAGCAAATTAGCGTGATGAGTTGCCGATGTTCAAGATGGATGGGTGGGAGGCGACCGCACTGTGCCGAATGGCGTTCATCTTAATATATCGCAGTTTCACGTCACGCTTTGTCCCGCAAAGCAAGTTATTCTGAGGGAACCAGTGTTAAGACACTGTTTACTTTTCGGCATATTTTAGACATTGTGTATTGAGTGGCAAATCTCAACGCTGCGCTTTACCTACCTGCCTTGAGCAAAAACAAAAATAAATTACGTATAATAATTCCCCCAAGTGCGGATTGAACCCATAATCCTACGTTTGGAGACGGATTGGAAGTTGCAAAACGAATAATTTACAATCATGCCGAACATTCTGTTCAAACTAAGCCTAAATTTTTATACGCTTGCTACAACTTATTTATGTAAATAGCATCACTGTACGGTTTTTTTACATATAGGTAAAGATTATTTTTAAGAATTATAATGTGGGAAGAAGGAATATTCTTGTCTATGTTCTTTCCTGATACCTTTCAAATTTTGAAACAAAAAATAAACAATTAGGTGTTACGTGTTCGTCCATTAATATATATTTTAATTAATAACGAAATATAAAGATGTGCGTCATTAAAAAATACATCTTAATTAATATATGAAAAAAACAACCTCAAGTATTTAATAACCAAGTAAACTCTATCTAATCTCTTTAATATTTTTTAGCTTCACGCCGTATCCCACAAATATCAAAAAAACAACGTAGTGTAGAGACATATCATTCTCCACTTTTCTTTATTTTTTTATATAGCGAAACTTAATTCTGTGTCATCATACCAAGTTAGAATCGAATCCACAACTATCGCGTTCAAACTGCGATGACGACGGAGTGCTTAATCACTAAATTCTCATTAGCCATGAAAGTGTGAGCAGTCTCCCAGAATTATCGGATTACCGTAAGCCGTTGACTGTTCGAGGACCTCCTTACAGAATACTAACAAAGGTCTAAACAATCTTCTTATAAAAGATGTTCCCATAAAAAGTTACAACAAATAGAAAAAATGTAGCGGTTAGCTCCTTTAAGGTGCGTGAATTGAATGGTCTTATGGTTTTATAATGCAACTAGGTAGTTTTGAACTTTTAATTATTTTTATTGCTTATTTAATTAAGATACTGCCGTTTCTCGCAAATAGCAGGCAGAGAAATTAATATTAAATCGGTCCACTCTCCGCTTCTCTTTGAGTTCAGACATTGCGTATAGAGTAGTGAAACTCAACATGTTATCTCATTTTTAATTCAGTAGTTGAAATATTTTTTTACATAAAAAAATCTTATTAAAAAATATTTTTTCTTACTAATACATAATTTAATTAATTTTATTTTACACTCAAAAGAATGAAATATTATCATTTCCTCATTACAAGACAGAGTGCGACGTAGAGTTCTTCTACCACTTCACATGCAAAGTCTTGAAAAATAGGTAAAAAATCGTAAATGAACTGTCCTAAAACTATATTCCTCCCGTCTTTTTTACCAAAAAATGCTTTAAATCAAGTATCAATTCATACTGAGCCAAGCAACTATTTAACCCAAGTCACCCCTTTGCAAATAGCGCCTAAGGAAATGAGTTATGTTGCCAATAATAGGTAACGTATTATACTGAGATCATAATATTGTATCGTCACGTTATTTATGGGGCCAATTCTTATCAATTTTTTTATATGACACTCTATAGAACGATATAGAAATCGATGTCATCGTTTATAATTTACTTGTCAACTTATATTGTTTGGAAATTTTAAAATATTGGTATTGTTTATTTTGTTATAGGTGAAGAGTGCACTTATACTGGATCTCTTTCGCGTGTTTTTCATACAACGTGATATTGACGAAGTAAATGGTGCTCCATTGGCACGCTAGAAACGCCACAAATGATAAATGAAGAACTGAAATGAAATAACTATCTATCCATGATTTATTATTCTACAATTAATAAGCAGCAAACAAATTCCAATTTTAAAAAGACATCACAGCACAGAGGAACAGTGACTGTAAAGGGTGTAGTTGTAGAATCGATTCTTTATCGGACGGTAAGGAATTAATTATTTTCCTATTCTTGCTCTGGTAACAAGACAAAGAATCCTGACATTGACATTGAATCCTGTCATTGACAAATAATATTTCGGAAATAGAGTATATAGTAGAGAACGAAGTGTCTTAACACTAGGATCCGCAATCTAACAATACCTAGACTTTCTTAGGAATTAAATATCTAGATAAATTATCTCTAGTTATAAGCCTAGTTTAAGTGACGGATAAAAAAAGTACGCACCACGTGTCTGTAGTGTTTTATATATAAAATTATTTATAAAAAAACACCCTTTGTACCTACCCTGCGGTATATATGTGGATATGCTAAAATAGTGCTTCCTAGAAAAATAGTTGATCAATACACAAAAGTAAGTAAGAACACACTAAACCTTCAGTCAACTTGGTTTTTACTGTTCTTATGAAGTTAGTCTTCTGGGTGTTGTCGAATGAAAGTTGTCAACAATACGTATGTCGATACGAAAGCCATCGTAAATACGACGTTGTATTGTTTTAGGAAATTGTTATCAGAGTTAAGTAAAATAATTGCTCCCTTGAGATAGAGAAAAACTGTTGTTACTTGATAAAAATAATTTTAAACAAATATGTACAAGTTTTAAGCTAGTGGGATTTGAACTCGCTACTAAGTTATCCAAGAGCTCAAATCCATGTTAAATTTTTTACACATAAAAAAATGCTTTCTTAAGTGTGGCACAACGTTTAAAATAATTATTAATAACAAATAAATATTATAATTATGATAATCACACGATTGCTTCAAGTTAAATGGAATTTCTTATAATATTCTGTGTAAAATATAAAGTATAATATCTCATTCCTGTCAACAGTGACCTCAAATCTGACGTTAGGTTTGATACTGAATGATAAAAACTATTAGTGCTATTAATGAAAAATAGAGATAATATTCTATACAAAAACACAAAACAGTTTCCCACATAGCGGAGTAAACACAAGTATAACTTGATGATGAGACACTGTTCCCCAATTTTTAAGACATTGTGTGTGAGTGGCGGATTTCATAGCATTATTTTTTAAATGTAATCGTACCCCCGAGAGGGCATCCAATCCACAACCATCATGTTCTCAGTCAAACGTGAGCTACAACTTTGTCAATATCCAATATGACCTTAATATCTCAAGTCAAGTCTCAATTTTTCAACCCTATATAAGAGTATCCCGGGAATTATTTGATTTGATGTCACCATGCGTAAAGTGCGATCATCAAGATTATTCTTCCTGCATACTTGCAAGCTTTGGAATGATATTCTTCCTGAGATATTTCCTGGGCATTATGATTTGGGTGCTTTCAAGCGTCGTGCGTACAGGCACTTTCACCTTCTAGGCCGACAACGCATCTGCAATCCGCTCAGGTTGCAGATGGCCATGGTCAGTTCCTCTAATCACCAAGTATGCCTTCGGCTGATTTACATATAAAAGGGCCAAGTTTTCGTAATAAAAAAGAAGAGAATTTCCACTTAATGCGCTTACTCTCCGCTACACGCGTAAGTGCATATACAATTTGCAAAACACAATACAAATTATACATACACTTCAACATTAGACCTACCATTAGACACTTAATTACGTAAAGAAACAATAGAATAGTACCTACATACAAGTATATCGCTTACAAACATTATTAGTAGGGTGTTCACGATTAATCCGCTAAATTAGACTTGTCCCGGCAAAAATCGATTAGGGGCCGAAACTCGCAATTCGCAAGACTCCGTCTCGGCAAAGATAAACATGCCAGACTTTTTTTTGCTACAGAGACATTAACCAAGGATGCGTTTAGGGTGACCATATTGGACGTTATGTGTGGACAATAATGAAAACAATAATGCAGCCATCGTGGCGCGACATGTGACTGTAAAAGTGATGGTTGTGGGGGAACAAAATATTTAATATTTTCATTTCCTCGCTCTCTTTCAAGAAGATTTTGGCGATTTGTAAAGCACAGCGTAAAGCTTCAATTTGTCACTATTAATATATTTTTTAATTCAGGTTAACTTCACATAGATTAAACTTCACATATAAAGTTAGTATAATTTTTATCGATGCCACGGCTACCGTACTAGAGGATTTGAGTGAAAGACATACAAAGTGCAGTAATAAAAGAGTATGTAGAGTGGCGATTCGTGTTATGTTGGTTTGTTTAGTTTGTTTTTTTACTGCTATATAGGATGATAGTGGAGGTGTTAGACCGAACCTTTGCACAATAAATTATAAAAATTGTTGTATGTACCACATATTTAAATAAACAATTTATATATTGTGTATATAAGAAAATATTTATTTATATATTTTTGCGTAAAAATGTTTTTATTATTTAATAGTATTTTTTTTTCGAGTATAAGTAATGGAACATTTTTAATAATTTTTCTTTAAAATTTATTCGCTTTCTTAAATTTTAATCAAGGTTTCATAAAATTTATAAAAACACAGTATAATTCACAAATTAAATTACACAATTCAATTCTAAGCACTGTAATATCTTATTATGCTCAGTATTATTATCATGCTATAATAATTATGATAAAAAGAATAAATGTACATTTACAGCAACTTAAGTAGTATAATTATTTAACACTATAAATGATAATCAGTTTAAGAAACATTCTTAAGGTATAATTCATAAATCAATTTCAATATTTTACTCTGATAGTGTTGTTTGAGTAATTGGCACAAATCAAAACTTGTTATAGTTGACAAATTGTATATTCATTGACTGATTTTGAATAATTTATTATCTTAGAATAGACTGAGAGAGGTTAGTGATAAATAAACAAATTAATATTTTTTTGCAATTTGCTTTACCGGAATAACAATTGTAAATATTGTCTATCAATATAGATCTATATTTAGGCATTTATTAAACTCTTCTGTTACCTACTAACTTGAAGACGACACACGAAACTACTGGACGGAGAAAATTGAAATTTGGTACATATCCTTATGTGGAATATATAGCAGCAGAGTATTTCTATAAATTCTTTAAGAAAAATCTTTCATTCCATTTTAATGTCCAAAAAATATTAAATCAAACCTATTTGTCATATAATTTTATTTTATTAAAATTCATCTGCAAAATTGTTTTATTGAAACAAAAATTACATACAATTTTCTATTAATCATTTACATCTAAACTATACCAATAAACTAATATTATTATAAACTTTGATACTATCTCTATATCTAAAACAAAAACCAATTAATATCTATCACAAATTTCGTATACACAAACATTTTCTTCACCAACGTCACCCTACACGATGTCATTAGACCTTGCGAGGGGGCGTCATTACGACGATGAGTAGCCCAACCATTAATCTTCGGACCGGTCTCTCGGCTGTCAAAATTGTGGCCACCGTACATAGATATGTGCTATTGTTCCTCTTGTTTCTGAATTGAATATTATTAATATAATGATTATATCAGATTATAGGACTGCTATACGTTCCAATGAGTTTAGGTGGTGGTGCCAAGTTTGGTATTGTGGGTATTGAACCAATTTTGCTAAGGGTCAATGTTCAATTTATGCTATAATATTAAGCGTAATGAGTTCGATTTTTAGTTTAAAAAATGCTGTATTTGTAATAATTATGTAAGTCCCTTTGATCTGATAGCCTTGTCTGTTTTAAGAATTAATAATAAAGGAAACTAAGAGTTATTTCTATCACTAAGTAATTTATACTGGATCTCTTTGTAATTTACTCTGGATAAATACGGTATTTTTTCATGTTATTTTTTCGTTTGTGTACAATAAAGTGTATTATATTCTATATATTTTGTCCCTACTAGGTGTAGAGATGATCAGTGATAATTAGAAGATTAAATAATTGTCTTTATTAAAATTTTTATTCTCCCACATGACTTAGGCTGGCTGGTAGAGAAAGCTTTTTAGAGTTAATTCCACCTAATGAGCATTTTTTTTAAATAAAAAATTTAATTACAAAAATGACAATTAATCAAATTTGTAATAATTAATTTAATAGCTCTAACAGGAATCCAACTCCGACTAAAGCAATTGAAGATACTTTTATAATTCTATGCACAAAAGGGCACAAACACATTGTGTTAATTTGTAATTACTATACCTTTTTTCTCTTCAGATTTTGGACGTATGTACGAAATTTGTGAATAAAATTTACCCTACATAACGTAGCTTCAGACAACAATCTCATTTTAGATGCAACGAAAATGTTCTTATGCTAAAGTGAATGAAAAACACGTCTCGCAGCAACTATATAGCTATATTATAAAGCTTAAATTTTTTTGGTTCTTACAATATTTGGAAAGTAGTGGAAAAAACGTGGATTAAAGTTCATATATTTGGACTTAAGTTAATTATTTACAAGAATAGGTATACCAATTTTGATTAAATTAATTTAAGGAATAATTTTTAATCTCGATTGTTGTCATGATTAATGACAATTCATATTAAAAAAGAAACTTATTGCACAAAAATATACACAAATTCGAGGAACCTAATAGTAAATATAAAATAAATCAAAATCAAATAACCGCCATACATTATAGAACTGACAGATAACCTAATAATTACTTTTGAACCGTTAAATCAAAGAATACAGTAGCTCAAAAAGGATAAAACGCTCGCAGCAACATTTGTGCAGGGGGGCGTTATACCCAAGTAATCGTTATACGGACGGACAAAAAATAATTAATATCTAATATATAATGAAACCAACTGTAAAATCCTCTAAGGAAACGAGGAAAGCATTATATCCCTACAGATAAGGGACAAAGTCAGCAAAGGGTCAAACAAAAGGTTAAATAGACTATATTAATGATAGCAATGCGTCTTATTCAAATATTCGAATGTGCATAATCGATTTTGACGTACAGTAATTAAGATGTTACAGATCTATCACTCGGTTAGGTTCCTCATTGTACGTTTTTAAATCGATTTTCATCGGTACAACGATTTGTAATGTGCGCGTATGAATAGTTTTATTCAGTGACGGTTTGATTGGTAAAAATTAAAAGGAATGATTTCGATTTTTTTGACAGATTAAATATGCTTAACATTGATTTGCAAAAAAAAAATATCTTTATTTTTCAATTTGTCATGTAACGTGAGAACTTAGATTTGAGTTTTTTATTAGAACTGATATCAAAAATAATTACAGAATTCATAATGTAATATTATTCCTTTAAGGCAATTTTTTGTCCATCCAAAGATGACTTCACCCCACTGGTACAGTAGTCTCATAACTTTACTTGTTTTATTTTATTATTGTGAAGCAGTCATCAAAATATCGTTAGCAGGGTCCAGAACAATATATATATTGGCAATTTTTTTGTCGTAACTCAAAAAAGTTGATTTTTGCCGACGCCTGTACAATATTTATTGTATTTTGATATATCAATGTGGTATTGTAGATAGTTGTCGGGGTTTTTTTTATACTTTTGTACTGTGAATTATTCACCTATTGTTAAGAGAAATGTATAAAAAAGAATTAAGATTGTCGTTTTTTGTGATGTAATTTTAAGGGTATATCTCAATTTCTTTTATGTACGTATAGGTTTTATATAAAAAAAATTGACACCTTGTTTAACTGTAGTTAACTGTTTGTTAATTTATTACAGTTCAAAGATTTCAATCTTATAGCGATTGTATTTTTTTAGGACTAGTATAGTGATACTCTATGTTCGCTTAGAATAGAAATACCTGTTGTAAAACAAAATATTTTTTAACACCAAGTTTATTTCACCTTTAGGAAAGAAAAATACTTTTTTAGGAAATGTATATCGTGCGGGTTCAAATCCCAAAAAATACTTAATACGGTTTCCAAAAAGATATAACAAAAATATTATAACGCATTTCTCTGAATTAACTTTAGCGTTATGTATTTTTTATATGAAAATCTAAATGCATATTTAGACATTTGTACATCTTAATATGATTTGGCACCTGTTCTTTGATCTGACGTATATCTTATGAAGATAAAATTTACACAGCGTTGATCAAAGTAACATTAAAAACTTTCAATCTTGCCTAAAAGAAGACCGTCATGGCTCAGGATATTGACTAGTCCGCAAATCTTCGTAGGTAAGAGAGAGTTTTGATATCTTTTATGAGTAGAATGTTTCAATTTGCTCATATTGTTATATTATTTCTAAACATGTTTCTTGAGTGAGGAATATCATTTTAAAATGTTGAAAATACAGTGATGTAATATAGTTTATATATATAGTTTACATCCAACCTCGAAAAATGAAATATCCAATACAAATATATATTTTTTATTCTAACCAATAGTTCCTGAGATAAGCGCGTTCAACCAAATAAACTCTTCAGCTTTATAATATTCGTACAGATATAAACCAAACTGAATATTTTGCGTAATAAAAACATATAAACATATAAAAATACATATTACTCCAAGCGATCCATTACCTCGCCCTAGTCCCAGCGACGTACCAAGACAAAGTAATTAATAAAGATTTGTCACAGAAGATGGTCCACAAAAAAAAATCGCAGTTCCATATTTTTTCTCACGATATTTGCATTTTGATCATTAGAAAAATAGACAAAATCTGTTTAGCGATTCTGATCGCATCATTACCTGTACATTATTATTTTATAAGGACTTTAATGTATAGAGTAAAATCTTGGCAGAATTTTTAAGCTTGTTACAATAGTTGACGCCCGCGGCGCTTGTATGCAAATTTTTTTTACAATCCCATTTTGAATCATTTGAAAATAACCCCTATTTACTAGAAGATAGAGTTGATAATATATTAAAATATTTTCTATCTAATCTACCCCTATTCGTACGCGTAAAATTCAACGTTAGTATCACATGTTAAGGGAAGTAATACATTGATAAAAAACTGTTTCCATTTTGATTAATCATTGCCAATATTTCTAGAGTTAGTTTCGGGAGCGTTTAATATTGTTCTCATGTACACATTTTGCATAACACAAGATTGAAGTAGAAGATGAGTTTCTTTGGATTTTTTTTTAATAATGGAAAGATTATGCTAATGGCACAATTAATTTGATAAGTGTGATATGAATTCGTAAAATGAATCGGAAATAAATAGTTTTTTTTTGGAGGGCAAAGGGAACATACTGTTGAGACGAATCCGTTCCCTACTTTCTACTCAATTAATACCAGAAATTGCGTGTTGAGTGGAATTTAGAATATAAAATAAAGTTAGAAATTTCTCCGGAATTCGGCAGAAAGTGGGGAACGGAGTGTCTTTCACTACGTTCCCTCTGCCTACCCTGCAGTATGCGGGATACAGCGTGAAGCTGTTAGAAATTTTATACATACATCGATAAAACTGTACAAACGATTAGGTATTATAAGTATTTTTTTTTCTTATAGGTACACTATCTACGTATAAAATTTATTAATAAACGAATATGAAAAAATGATAATGATAGTTTTTTTTTAATTATCCCGCATATCCATAGTTCGATGATGAGGGATTCAATTTTCACTAAGGAGATTATAATTATATTTAACATACATGACAGACTCAACTTCATTAATACATAGCGCGGCATTAGGTTCCGCGGAATTTGAGAATGAGGTGGAAAAAAGTAAAAGCGGACTGACATACAATCCGATTTTTTCTACGGGAGATATAAAAATAATTTACTTAAATTCATTAAAAATATCATCGGTCTAAGTTTTAATCATTATTTAGTTTAGTTGTTAGAGCATTTTCATTTGGATACACTCGAGCACACGCGTCGCCGTATATCTGTAGAAAGTGAACATATCTTCACGCTATGATAAGACAGGTGTTATCAGTTTGCATTATTTTTTATTTATCAAAGAGAAAATATTTCGTTTTAAATAATTTATATTGTTTTTAGCATCACTTTGTTGTCCGTCCGTCTGTTAAGACTCTTTCTCAGGGACCGTGGAGGTATAAACCTGAAATATATATACCAAATACTCAAGTTTACTATATACTCAATTCTACTACTGCCTTAGTATATATTAATATGCATAAATTTATCTTTTATTGTGTTTTAGAGTCACGCTGTGTCCATGCAGCATGTATCCTTGAGTGTTAAGACACTCCGTTCCTCATTTTCCGCCGAATTCAGGAGGCATTGAAAGAATCTAGTGTCAGGATATTCCATTTTTACTTTACCCCCGATTTGACTAGCAGAATGATCTCGCACCAAAGCGGGGAAATTAAAATAATTTAAATTCATACATTTCTTCAAATAAAAATAGTACCTACTACTAGAGTCAAGGACAGTATCATTTTAAATATATAAGAAAGTAAATTTAAAATATTATATTTTAAGTCTTTTTAAAGTGAATTTCAATACAAGTCACGTAAGAAACATAAATAGCTGAGGAGCTTCTGTCTCAACGCGAGAATGCATTTAACGGCTGTATTTGTTGTTTTAACAGTATAATTGCGATAATTTGTATTAATTGTTGAAAATTATATTAATAAATTTTAAATAGACTTCGTGCCGCACCTGAAACTCGTTGGCTGTAGGATAGCGAGTTCGATTCCCACGTGTGCCAATTTGTATATTTGAAATATTTTTGTGTGTGTAAATTTGATTATTGTTTGAATAGCGGTGTTAAGTTTCGCAACTTACGTACTTTATTTACTTATATTTTTATATATTTTTTTAAGATAGTGGACCACGAATAAATGTTTAACTAGGTCTCCTTTCCTTAGACGTTTTCAATGAAGATAAATACGTTTTTAGGTATTAAAGGGATAACCATTATTTTTACTTATAATACAAAATTACCATAAGAAGACTCGTTATGAAAGAATAAATAAAATAATAACTACACTCATCGATTTCATTGTTTGAGATCGTCGTGGCGTAGCGGCACAGCATCTGACTCTAAGCGCGACGGTTCGATTCAGGTTCGATTTCAAGAAAAGTGCCACATTGTGTTGACTATTGATTGTTGATTTTTGGTATTGGGCGGAAATGCAAAAGAAAATCTTGTGAATTTTACATTTTATACTCTATTTATCGTCTAATTTCGTCTTTTGTCTAATCAGATTTAGTCGTATAATCATACGTGATTGCGTGTGTTAAATCTATCTTAGCATTTGTACTAACACCCTTTATTAATAGAATAATAACCTAACGACTATACCCTGATCAATTTAAATGCGTAGGTACATGTTTTCCGATCTCGTTTTGTTTTAGCTTTACGCTGTCTCCCGCACATAGCAATGTAGGCAAGGGGAACCTGAAAAACTAATGTTAAGACACTTCCGTTCTGTGTTCTGTGCCTCGCGAGACGCTGTGCCTCGTTACCTGAGCGAGAAAATGAAAATTTGAATTTTTTGAACTCGAGGAGTTGCAATATGGAGCCATATTGCAACTCCTCGAGTTCAAACTCTTTGTCAAAACTGCCTATGCTCTTCCTTTAGGAAAAATATTAATTTCTTGCAATATTTAATAACTGTAGGTCCACGAGAAGTACTCTATAGGTTTTGCTTACGGAGCGAGCTTCATAAAAAATAGCGTAAAATTTGCTCTCATTTTTGATTACATTAACTTAGAAGTTTAATCTATGATTACAGATTGACACATCCACACGATAAATGGTCTTAGCGGTGGGACAGACGGACTAGAAAGTGATTCTATAATTAGCTTTGTACCTTTTTAGGTATTAAGCCCTATAAATAAATTGGAATACTTTAAAAAATTTGGTAGATAGATATATTAATCATCAAAAATGGCAATCATCAATTGGTAAAAAATCTCATTTTAACCTATACTTTTTTATCTTTACGCTGTAACCTCCATTTAGCAGAGTAGGCAGAGGGAACCTAGTGTTACGACACTTTGTTTCCCTTTCCGCCAAATTGTCGAAGCATTGCATGACGAGCCTATACTAATTAACTAATAACTCACATCAACACCACCATTGTTCCACGGCGGCAGCGCGTAGTGGGAGGGGTCGTGGTGACCCCCACCCATGTGCTCTGCCATCACCGACATCCAGTGGACTAGGCCTTGCGCCCCGCCGCCGCCTGAGGTACCTGCACGATTAAATATATATCAGAAATCAATTATAGTACTAAGCCACCAACACGTCTAAACTTATTGGTGTCCTGGAGTCCCGCTACGTTCAAATTTTTATATGTTTTCTAAATAAGTATTTTTCTTTCCTAAGTATGGATTAACACTTTAAAAATGTAAAAAATATACAAAATCTTGACATAAATCGTAGTCTATTTGGCATTATGAAGCTCCATTACTGTAAAGTTTCACTTGAATCTGATCGTTTCCTTTTGCGTGAAGTAGAAACAAACATCACATTTACAGATAGATAAATAAGATAAATACGATTGTATAAAATTTTTATAGTAAGCCGTAGTGCCAATTGGAATGAAAGGTGAATGTTCGATTCCTACTCGGGCCAATATCGTTATTTTACTTTATTTCATCTAGGCGTAATGTTAAAAAAATGTCACGTTTCCGATTTTACCGTAATATACCACATTAATAAATTTAACATAACTTTAATATAATTATTTTTTCGAGTAAGAATCTAATCCACAACTTTCACGTGTATAAGGGAACACAACACTATTAAGAGAAGATAGAGACAAATCATCTAAATTCTTGTAGAAAAATCTTATAAGAAAAGAAATATTATATGAGAACTGTCCCTATATTATATGTGAAGCAACTTATTTTTTGTTATATATATTTTTCTTAAGTGGGAGTTCAAGTTAAACTCTTTGAACTTATTATCGCGTTTTAGACACTGCATTTGAGAATTCAGTTGCGTCACACACGAAAAGCTTTCAGAATGCTTCGGCGGAAAATGGGGATCGAAATATCTTTACACAAAACTCCCTTTGGTTACCCTGCTATATGCGAGATGCAGCGTGTGGCTGATGATTATTATTCTTTCGATTTAATCAGAATCCACTCCACTCAGGGCAATGAATTGTTTTCATTTCCCCGCTCTGGTAACAAGACAAAACGCGGCGTTAAGTTCCGCCTCCCAAACGCAATGTCTTGAAAATTTATTGGAAAGTGGAATACGAAGTATATTAGCACTAGTTTCGCTGTGATTACCTACGATAGTTGAAAAGACTTGAAAAGTTCAAAAGAAGTCTATCGCCTGAAGCCGTCGTAATATAAAACTCATTAGAAAAGTATAATATACTGAGATTTTATGAACTTAGTTTACATATATTTGAAGTTAAAAATGTATCATGTGAAAAATTAGCATTTTTAATAAAACAGTAGCAAAAACAAAAAAACAATGGGTTACGGTCGTGGCGCAAGGGTCAGCTACACCCTGTATCCTGCATATAGCAAATTAGGCAGAGGGAGCCTAGATACTTAATTAGAAAACGTATAAAAATTTGAAATGTAGCGGGACTCGAACCCGCGCCTCCTGGAAACCGACTTGGTCGGTATTTATCTTTCCTAAGTGTGGATTAACACTTTAAAAATGTTTAAAAAGAGGGAGCCTAGGTTAAAACACTCTGCTCTCCACTTTACGCCGACTTCTAGAGACATTTCAAAATATCTGACCATTAGTAAGTTTTAAAATATTAAATTAATAAAAACCAGAATGAAGAATATCTGACACTTGCTTTGGTGATTAAACTTTGGCATTAATTTAGTGGTGAATGTAATGTCTTCTCCGAAGGAAGGAAGGAAGGTAGGAATCTTCCATTTATATACTCTATTTACTTTATTTTAAGCTTAAAATTAAATCTAAATGAGCTAATGGCCATGCTTCTCTTACCAGTAGGCACGGCGGCGGGCTGCGCGGCCGCCTGCTCCTGCCCTCCTCCGCCGCTCACCCCCCCGCCACTCCACACAAACGCTGACGACGCTCCTGCCTTCTGGAACAAGATATTGTGTTAGAAATTTGAAGATCTGGAAAAGGAAATGACTTAACACATGATTGATAGGTGATAGCAAAATGAGTTTTAAAAATTTTAAAATTGATCATATTCTAATATTTTATTAGAATATTTCTATTAAAGGAATTCATATAAGATTTTTTCCGCTTCATGCTCGCCGCACATAACAAGACATAATATAGAGATTGCTTAAATAAAAATAATCGAAGTAGCTTTCCTGAATTAAAGAGCAGATGATCTCCTTTGTCACTTTCTGTAAGGATTCTAATTGGAAATTGAATCAGAAAATACTATATTCTTTATTAGAACTTATTATATACTTTATGTTAGTGTACATTTTTTTTTGCAAAAATATAAAAAAATATACTATGATAATTTTTAAGCCTTTTAAACTAAGATTAACTTAGCTTCACGCTGCTTGTAGCGGGGTAACCAGAGAGAACGGAGCGCCAAAGGCTACGGTCTCTAAATACCTCTTTTTCGCCTCGTCGACTGTCATCAACCTCTTCATAATTGCCCTTCGATGGCTCTCATGCTTTTTAAGTGAACTTCCTCCAGTATCATTGATACTGTGTTTTCGAAGGTCAACCGAAGTCTACCCTACCTCTTTTACCGCTCACTTTTCCATCATAAATCTTTTTGGCCAATCCTTCATCACTCATTCGACGTGCCCAAACTAACTGAGCACGTTCTTCTTCATCCTCACTTGTACCTGCCATACTGTGTATCTCTTCATTGCGGATTCGATCAGCTAAGCTGCCTCTGCATACCCTACGAAGAAATCGCATCCCAACAACACTCATCTTTTTGCATTCTTCTTCTGTAATACCCATGTTTCGCTGCCGTATTACAGCGTCGTTACTAATACTTCATTGTGTACCGGTACAAATCCGTACAAGCTGTGCTATCTGCAGCTTCGCTGGCAGCTATACTCCTTTGCACATCCATCGCTGCTAAACATGCTTCCCAAATATTTCCTAGTCCTAGTTCCTAGTTAAGCCTTTATGTTTAAACATAAATTTCTTGTAAGGCAAAAGAAAACTGCTGATAATTCATCCTCTTATGTACTTTATCTGATATGATGATTATTGTCACAACTCAATGCTGTCTTTGTTTACAAGTTGTTTTACGCTGTATCCCTATCAGTAACAAGTAGGCGGAGACAACGAAAGTGTCAGATACTACGGCTTAGAAATATCAAAGATTTTAACACTCTTAAAAACTACATTCATCCAGATATATAGCTTTCTACGTCACAATGACGCAGTTAGCAAATAATCTTGACAGTAGACGAAAAGCTCGTTTTGCTACCTATCAAATCATTTTTTTCCACTATTTACTTAGAAATTACTTAATCGTTAATAATAACATTATAAAGCGGCAGAGTTTATCTGAGGACCGTTGTGGCGCAAGGGCACAAGCGTGCTACTGTAAGCATCAAGTTGATTTCCAGTTTACTTCGCTACGTGCGGGATACAGCGTGACTCCACAAAAAAGAATTTATTTGGTGCAGCGCGCTGGTCTATGCAACTACTAGACCGAATTGAAAACCTGGTTTTCTAGTGATTTGAGTGAGTTTGAGTGTTTAAGCTAATTCCATTCGATGGCACGAATGAAGCTGTAGGTTAAATCTAGTATCTAATTAATTCGCATCATAGATAGACTACAGACGAAGCAGTGTAATTAGTTTACACTATGAGTAATGTGCAGTAGGAATAAAGTTACACAATATCTGAGTAAAATCACTAGATAAATTATACATCGATCAGTAGAATATTCATATTATATTGTTATTAAAAGATATGAAATGGTTAATTATAAAATATTTTAATTTACCGAGATTATATTTGGGTATGTGGTTTTAAGGTTAACGAAGTTGTTGACATTAATGTTTACAATATAATTATAATAACAATGTGTACCTAGTGGCAAAACTTAAGGTAACGAACCTATGATAAAGAAAAAGGAGAGCACCGGACTCTCCCTTTAAGATCTTTGGTTACTCCTCTAAATGCGAGCTCAAACTGACTACCTATGGATACCTCCATAGGCGTCACAAAAATATAATTTGGTTTGATGATCTATTTAGGCTCCAACGTATCTATGTATATATATGTATATATATATATGTATATATATATATATATATATATATATATATATATATATATATATATATATATATATATATATATATATATATATATATATATATATATATATATATATATATATATACTGTCCGCACTCCGCACGGTTATAGAACAGTACTGGTTTCATCAAAGTCAGTTCATCAGTCAATAGTTTTTGAGACGTTGGTACTAAATACCCACATATTTCTGATAGGGACGTGTCGTTAATCGACAGATGTTTGAGTTCGGATTAGTTGTTTACAACAAGTCGTGAAAAAGTTTAATTCAATCTTCTGTAGATTAATGTAAATATCAAAATAATCTCTGTTTTGATTTTAATTAAGGTAAATATCAAAATGATGCTCTTAATATAACTAGCCATATAACTCGTTTCTTATAAGCATAAATTCATTTTGCATGTATATATAATAGGATCATATTGGTTTATAACACATCAGAAATATATTTCGTGATGGTGTTTTCATAATACTTGCTTTTATTCTAATAAGTATTACACGTTGTTTTTTTAGTTACCTTTTCTCTCATAGTCTATTAAAATAGATAAGAAGCACTTAAGCGTCATTAAGTAGATTTTAATTGATTATTTTGAAAATCATAAAAGCTTAAAGATTTAAGATATACTATTTACCTCATCTGGAGAATTAGATATTCTTTCAGTGTTGTTTTCATCATCGGAATTCTCCAGAAAAGTATTCGAGAACAACATATTTCGTGAATATAAGGAGTAGCAATCCGCAACATTTCGTCTCCTCTTCCCAAGGGTGGCCAGAAAACTTTTATAAAGTTGCGTCGGCAAAAGAAAAGGAGATCGAGCGTTTTGAAAACTGTCCTTGAAAGACAAATTTTGATTTCTAAATGGATTTGTAAAGTCTAATTCAGGTAGAAATTCTTTTTTTATGAAATCCGCTACTGGATGCAGAGATAAAGCGTTTTCAGTATAATCTAGTGCTGCGCCCGCGCCTTCTTCGTTTGGATTGTTTTCAACATCACTAGTCTCCGAATTGGCATCGCTAAATGTGTTATCTTGATCCTTATTTTCGGAGTTAAACTCCTCAAACTCTCTCTTCATTGGGAAATTCATTTGTTTCTTCAAAAACACGTTTGAATTGGAAAGTGTCACAGACATATTATTGGCACTTATTTTTATCACTTATCTTATAAATATAGATAGCAATTTACACTAATGTTTTATTAATATTTAAAGTAAAAATAAATATTTCTTCATAATTAAAGTTATTTAGGTAATTATAGGAACTATCGTTGGGTTAGGAGGTGGCTGGACCGTTACTGAAAAAAAAGATTTGCTTTGATCTAGAAGAAAATAAAATTTTATTTCAAGTTATAATTTTTTTGTTTTATTTTTTGGAATTTTCATTATTGCTTTTGTTATTTTGATGAATTTATGAATTTATTATTATTTCACAAATTTTGACTTATTATTTATTTTTAGTTATTCTAGTATCAGTTTAAATATATATATATTTTATTTTTCATAACGGTTGGTTGTAAAAAAGCATTCGCACATTGTATCTACAATTTGAATACGTAACACGCATTACTTGGATGTATTCCCAAGAATGTGAAACTTTAGCAAAGTATTCGAACATTCTCATCTTTTATGAGTCGGAAATGTTATTTTATACAAAAGTTATATGGATGTCTTAAAATAAAGGCAGTTAAATTAAAATCGATTGGACGGTACGACAGTCGCGGATGTAGGTCGGAGCTAAAATATTTTTGTGACCTCTCATATTTTTATCTAAAGTGAAATTGTGTAAGAAGTTTTAAAAGGAAAATATTATTTACGGCGTTGAAACTATTTTTGGTTATAATTGACGTTTTGAGGCTACATTATACATATAAAAATATAGTGAAAATTAGATATGTGGCGGGCGGAGTGATTTATCACTTTATCTATTTACCCCGCTAAATACGGGTAGTATGTAATAAAAAAATTAAAACATATACCTATTACAAATACATACGACTAATAACATAAAAATAGCCTAAATAATAAAATGAAAAGTAAAATATAAAAATACGTATAAAATAAAATATTCATTTCACGTATTAGCCATATTTGTTTCCATTTTTAGTATAATTTTGCACTATCGTTGCTCAGGTCTTTATCTCACTTGTATGTATAATTGAAAATCAGTCTTATTACCTAAACTATAAGATAGAATTTAAATAAGCTCTCGGGGAGTGGATTATTAAACTTTATTATAATATATGTATCAATGAACATTTGCCTAATGTTAGAAATAATATTCAGAAACTATTATTTCAAAACACTAAAACAAAATAAAAAAATATATATATCTAAGTAAAATGAGAAATAAAAGAATATACAGCTAATATATACAACAATAATAGAAATGTATAGTTGTTTTTTTTTTTTTTAAGTAAAAATATTTTAAATATTTAATTTTTTTCAATATAATAACTGACATATTTTTTTGCCAATTTGATATTTATCTGTTAAATAAAATTAATTACTATCATTATTAAATTCTTAAAATGTTAAAGAAATAAAAATCTATTAAACTATACTTGAGAAACTATATCATTTATATAATAAAATTAATCTTTATATTACGTATTACTTTTTAAATTGAATTTAATAAATATTTTTCAATGCACTTTTATATCATTATATAGAGCTTCAAGCTATCTAAATAAAGTAAATGCAATATATACTAAAAAAGACATAAAATATTTAAGAGCAAAAAAATATATATTAAACAACAATAATAAAAAATAAAAAGAACTTTGAATAAGAAATATCACAGTGTTAGTTTCAAGCATTTATAAAAAAAAGAATGCATGTCATATTCAAATGCCGCGAAATAAGGACACGCGAAGGACCAATTATCGCCACGCACACACCTACACTCATTAACGCACACCACGCCACTTATACACGTGACAATGAAAACAAAACGCTTAATTCCTCCTTTATTTGCAAAAACAAGCACTTTTGGCGCGAATTGCATAGAAAATAGATTTGTAATATTGATTTTTGTTACTTTTATAGCTAACTTTGTGACATATTTTAGAAATTTGATATAATTTTGTATTTTTTTTGAGATTGTTTTGGTTTTTAGGTAAAAAAATATATTTTAGAGAACGTCTAGATGTCTTTACCGCGAGGTATTCGCTATGAAACTCTTCCCGAGAGGTTGCAAGGAAAAGCATTTCCACAACACATTCAAAGTTTTCTTCGTCCGCGCATGTGTGTGTCTCGTGTGCACACGTGTCTGTGTGTCCAGACGGTGCAGTCTTTCTGTGTGCGTCAGCGTCTACGCTGGTGTGGGAATTTTATGACTCTGAGTGCATCCCTTTCGAACTGCACGCGATTTATATGTGTGCACTTTATTTTTTTTCTAAACGCCGCGGCTTCATGTGTATGAGAGAAATTTTTGTGTGCGGGTATAGTGTTTTTTTGTTTGGAAGCAATCCATTCACGACTTTATATATTTAAGATAGAGCTCAAATTTAATTGCTCAATATTAATGTATTTTCAGTTTTATATCGCCGATATGAGAATCGCGAATGGAAAAGAAAATGTACGAGGAATAAAAAAAAATGTATGCATCGTACGTTTTCAGGTAGACACATTTTTCTTTAACCCATTTATAGTGTGTTTTGTATGTGTGAGTGCATCGGGTGTCGGGGGAAAGGGTTGGGCACCCCCAACATATAAAAATGATAACGCATCGCAAGACGGCTGCTTTTATGGTTTTTCTTTATTTTTTAAAGGTTTTTATTATTGAAGCAAAGAGTAATGCCGTTGGAAAATGTATTTTCAGCTGTCTCTAATATAACATGCTTTCAAAGTTAACTTTACAGTTATAAATGTAAAATTATTTTTAAGGTGAATATGCTGAACGCTAACTCAATTTAAGATACCTAGTGTATGTTTTTTATAAAATCTCTGAATAGAAAAAAAACCGACAAAGAAAACCTCGTAAAAAGGACGTTATTACGTTGCCTCTAGTAAGCTGTATATAGAACTAGAAGTATAAAACTTGATATATCATCATTACATTATACTAGAAAATGTATTTTCAAAAGTTTTCCTCAATCTATAGTTCTATATTAATAATATGATGCTAAAGAGTTTGCTTGGTTGAACTTGCTAATATCAGGACATATTGGTACGAATTGAAAAAATATTTTAGGTTATATTTTTCATCTGAGGCCAGTCGTGGCGCAGGGGAGCAAGCTTTCGACTGTAAACGTGGCAGGTTGTGAGTTCGATTCTCACTCGATGTAAATATTTAAAATTTTCCTTTCCCCGTAATGATAACGAGGCAGATCACGGCATTGAGTTCCACTACTCAACACGCAGTGCCTCCAGAACTCTGCGGAAAGTGCGGAACGGATGTGTATTAATGGGAACAGAGTGTCTTAACACTAAGTTTCCAGGTTCCCTCTGCCTAATCTGCTATGTGTGCCATGTGGCCCAGTCGAAACTTGCCTTAATTAATTAATGCTGAAAATTACTTTAAAATATGATATAAATATATAAATATTATACTGAAAATTCACATGTAAGCATATATGTAAGTCAAAGTTATAGTCGAATATCTAATCGATCATATCGATCATAAGGAATCTAAAAATATATATTTTTTCACGCTCATAACAGGGTATGCCGAGGGAACCTGGGAACCTAACCGATCCCTAAATTCCAAATTCTGGACCTCGATAGGTCCGAGTGGGAATCTAGCCAGTCGCATTTACAGTGGCACGCTTAAGCGCCTAGACAGTCGTCAAATTTCTTCATATGGATAACAAATCACCATGAAAACGTGACGTAGCTTGGATACGAAAAATTTACTGACTTATTTACTGACCTCGATGGTAGTTTATTCAAATCCACAGAAACTATTTAGAATATTTTTTTTTTATTTAGACGAAGTATGATGTTCTACTACATAATTATATATTTCTTAAAATGACAGTAATTGGAAACCACAGCATATTGCTAGCTGCTGAACAAAAAGCTTTTAAGTTCGCTAAGATATTTGTACAAATTCACTCCTATTGATCCACATCAGGGTAGACAGCGGAGTGTATTGTCACTACATTCTCTGCTTTCTGTGAAACACTGCATGTTCAGTGATCAAACTTGTCCTACAGTTTCATTTTATCGAGGGGTAAACAATTTTTGTTAACATCATTTCCCCGAATGAAATCGAACCGACTGCCTTCACATTTATGATTCATGGCCTCAAAATATAAAAGAAAATATAAAATTCCCCAATAAATTAAACTAAAAGCGCCATAGATAAATTTTAATGGATATCTTTTGACTGAAGACACGTCAGCGTCAACTCAGCGCTGTTCATTTTTTAGGTCGGCTTTGGGACGGTTGGCAGTGGAATCGCTATAGCAGGTCATTTGTCGGTTTGTGTCGTAACGTAACGTCTTTGCACTTTTGGTGATATAAATTAAATTGAAATGCAGTATGATACAATATATATAAATGTATTTTTTTTAATTTCCCGCTGTATCCCGCCTATAGCAGGATAGACAAAGATGCAATAAAAAAAACTTCTAAGTTTCATGACTTAACATTCAGTGTCTAAAATTGGGCGGTGCGTAGAAAACAGAGTGTCTCAACACTAAGTACCCAGGTGCATTCGCATTCCTCGTCTGGTAACGAGGCAAAAAACGGATCGTCACTGGGGTCCTAGTTCCCTCTGGTTAGCCTGCTATGTGAATCTACATGGGGTACAGTGTGAGAGAACTAAAAGAAAAATAAAAAAATTGCCTACATTGTTATGCGGAAAAAAGCATTGAACTGCTAAAATGGTGTTTTATCCTTATCATAGATAAAACAGTTTTTGTTTTCATTGATGGTGTCTTTTACCAATCACTTCAAATTATTACCTATGCTAACTTGTTTACTTGAACTTTGTTATTTAAATCGATGAGCAAATATAGAAATACAAATATAACCACTGACCTAGTAACTTATATTTTTCATGAAAAATAAAACGAAATATGTAATGGAAGATTTATTTTTTAGGTCACGCTGTATCCCGCACGTAGCATACATGGGCAGAGGGAATCTAGTGTCAAGGCACTCCGTTTCCCATTTTCCGCCGAATTCTTTAGGCATTGTTTGTTGAATGGCGAAACTCATGAGCCAGAGCAAAATATTAAATATTTTATTCCCCCAATGTGAACCAAACACGCAACCGTCGCGTTTACAGTCACAAGCTTGTGCCACTGCGCCACGACGGCTTAGTAAAAATAAAACATTATTTTTATTTATTATACTAGGTTGCTTGTCCCAGTAACTAAACTTATCTATTTAATATGAAAAAAACGTCTTCCGTCAATAAATGACTGATAGAACTAGAAATTTGGCAATTTGGGAAACTACGCAGCTTAGAGAAAAACTGAAAGAGGATTTCTCAGAAAAACGGGTGGTTTCAACGTATGCAAGTGGACGACAAAAAATTGCGGGTGACGACCAGTAAAAAATCAACTCTTGTACTTTGTTTCTAGCTAAATTTACATTTACTAAACGCGTATTTTTAATAATAATTTTAAGCGGAACTAGTTTAAGGAATTTTCCTCTAAAATAGCTTGAGCTTAGAATGGAATGATTTTCACTAGTTTTTTTTTTCTAAATATCAAATGATATGAATGTTTTTAACATTTTTAAAGTGTTATTCCACATATAGGAAAGAAAAATACTTATTTAGAAAATGTATAAAAATTTGAACGTAGCGATATAGTAGCAATACAGTAGTAGTAGCGTAGAACATAAATAAGTTGTAACAAGCGTATAATAATTTCAACGTAGCTTGATGAGAACGTATGGCTTAGTGGTCAGAGCGCTTGGTCGGCTTCCAGGAGGCTCGGTTTCGAGTCCCGCTACGTTCAAATTTTTATAAATAAATAAATAAATAAATCAGCTTCATGCTGTATCCCGCAAACAGCAAGGTAGGCAGAGGAAACCTAGTGTTAGGACACTCCATTCCCCACTTTCTGTAGAATTCTGCAGGCGTTGCGTGTTGAATGCCGGATCTCAACGACGCGCTTTGCTGTGCTTGACAACAGAGCGATGAAATATAAATTTAAGTAAATATTTCATCTCCTCGAGTGGGGATCGACCCCACATCCACTTGGTTTTACAGTCACACTTTGTGCCACTGCGCCGCGACGAAAATTTTCTACACGTTTTCTAAATAAGTATTTTTCATTCCTAAGTGTGGAATAACATTTTAAAAATATTAAAAAGACTTATTTTTATTTCCCCGCTCTAGTAAAGAGACAAAGCACGACGTTGAGTTATGTCACTCAACACGCAATGTCTTGAAATAGGTCGGAATGTAGGGGACGGAGTGTCCTAACACTAAGTTTTCTCTGCCAAACTTGCTCTAAGCAGAGTACAACGTGAAGAGTTACTTAGTACTATGATCTAGTAAAATTGTACACGAAGAACATCGTTAGAAAGCTCCGTGGTTATACGAAATGCTGCAGAGTGAGGGCAAAAGAAAAAATATACTAAACTCATACGTACGTACATACATACATACATACATATATATATAGGAAAAATATAAAATGCAAGTAAAAAAATATATATAAGAGCAACAAAAATATATTATTCTCAAGACGAGTTGGCACACAGGTGTGGTTTGGCTGTGTGCGTTGATACAGGGGCGGTTGTGGAGTAACCCACTCATTGCTATGCTCTGAAAATTTTCTCATTTTCAAAATTATTAAGTAATAATGCAAAAGACAAAGTTAGTTATAGCTATTACTTATAGCTTTGCTCCTGTAGTTGTTGTAATCGAAATAACTAAAAATTATGTTTTTAAGTTAATTAAGTTTATTAAATAATATGAATCATTTTAAGCTGACTAGCCTTAGATAAATTAAGTGTTGTTATTTATTTTATTTTTTTTTTTTATGGAAAGACACGGCAAACGAGCGTGCGGGTCACCTGATGGTAAGTGATTACCGCCGCCCCAGTGCAACCCCAGAGGAGCTACAGGTGCGTTGCCGGCCTTTAAAGTGGATTGGGCTCCGGAGCCCGGCATTACCTGATTCGAAACGCAGTGGCATAAAGCCACTACTTCACGCCGGTTTTAAGTGCCGGGGGTGGTAATTATCCGGTCGAGTCTGCCCATGCGTGTTGCCATTGCTGGCGACGTGACTCTACCACACGTACTTTAGTCGCCTCTTACGACACCACCAGTACCAGGATGATCCTATTCTAGGCCGGGATCACACGGCACGATATACAGCCTATAGAGTCCCTCGATGATGGACTATTTAGCACAAAAGGAATTTAATTATTCGAATCAGTAATACTTGAGATTTAGGCGTTGGAGCAAGTAAACTCTACACCTTTAAAATAATAAGTAGAGATAAGAATGACCTCTCCTTTATTAAATTTATTTCATAGCTGTAATAGCAAGCAATACATAATATTACTTTAATTTTACGTTTCGATATTTTTGTAGTTTGTATACATATTTATGCCAGTACGGAAAAGCGACAAGATTTTACTTAAAATTGCTTGTGAAAATTAGCTTTATTAAAAAATATATATATATAAGAAAAAGTACACTTTGAAAAAAAATCCTTGTGTAAAAGTTGTACGAATTCAATTTTACAAGAATAACTATTCTTAAAGTGATATTCCGATTCCGACTATTAGATAATACATAATTTTACCACAGCCAGGAGATACAAAAAAAATTACATATAAGAATTTCCCTAAATGGGAACTGAGCCTACAATCCTCGTGTGCACAATCAAACACATTTCCACCACACCATAGTCGTCTGAATATGTTATTAATATAATATTTATAATGTCAAAACTGTATCTAGGGTTTTCTGAAATAACTATTCCTAGACCGAATAGACGTCGTGTGTGTATGTGTGCGTGCATGCACCTTCTCGTATGAAGTATTATCATGGATGTTAGAAATGAATACTAGCTGGAAGGGATGTGATTATTCAATATTTTTCTTATTTTTTTATAATGATTAAAAAAATTAAGAGGTTATGATTTCTATTCTCACTCGTAGGAATGAATTGTTTTAATTTCCTTGGCCAAAGCACGGCGTTAAGCTGCCGCAACACAAAATTTCTATAAAATTGAGTAGTATATGGGTAATCAGTTCCCTAATACTGTAATACTTCTTGGAATATTGGTTTCTTTATGAAATCAATATTTTAAATAAATATTCTATTATAAATTCATAGCATATAAATCTAGCAAATAACTTATTTTCTAACATCTACGCTGACGCACACATGTACATATCACACACACATATAGGATACAGCTCATATCGTACTTACGACCTTCTTTCGTGGTACTAAAGAATACATGATATAGCAAAATATTGGTATCACCACAATACTGTTATAATTTTTTCTGGCTTTCTTTTTTTTGTATATGAAAAAAAAAACAAGATCTTAATAATCTAGAGCTGTGATGTGATTTTTCCTCAAAAAAATTGAAAATTGAACTTACAATTACCTTCAAACATTTAAATTCGGCCACAATGACTCTCTACCGAGGCAGTGCAACGGTTAATGGAAGTTGGGCACAAATTGTGCATCACACCATGCGAACCACACAATATATTGATATATATTACAATGACAGAGCTACTTGTCAGTTTTTGTTCGGTGATCAAACCTATTACGAAGCGGTTTTAGTCCACCATTTATGCAATTGGTGACGACTAACGGACTACTCTGGGCGGGCCAAGTAAATGCCTTGACGGGCCACATTGTGTCCCAAAGCCTGGATTTAGACAGTCTTGTTCTCGGCATTTTGTTATGAACTTTAGGGATTTTTCATATTAGATAAGAAAAATAAATAATGAATATATTTTCTACCTAAAGTGTACATTTAATGTGGCACGCAGTGCATTCAAGAGCCTCGTACGGTCAGAAAATGCATAAAATATTCTATGAATTTATTTCAGAGGATTTCAAACATAGCTGCAAATATTGTACGAATATTATCGTTTGTATTTTTATATTTTTTATGATTTAAACACAAAAAAAATATTTTAATTATTATATATAATATTTTAATTTTTGTATAAAAATGAAAAAAAAACTTATATTAAAAAATATATATACATAAAATTAGTTTTTAAATAATAATAACTTCATTCGTAAAAAACACTTTCAAATTAATCAAATTTATACATGGAAATAGCTAGTGCCCTTATTCTTAATTTTTTCGTAATTTTTTTATTGTAATATATACATTGTTATACAGTAAACAAAAGTATATAAAAACATGTAGGTATATCAGGTATTTTTTGTTAAAAATGTAACTTTATCTAGGCAGCCTAGCTGTTATTTCTGTAGTCTCCTGCAAACGCTCCCGCTATCTTCCTCGCTATAACTTATAGTTTCGGATAATGCATTAGAGAACTTCTTTATGGAATAGAAAATTCTCATATCTATGTATGAAAGCTATTTTATCGTGCACTTGGTTTTATTTTATGTTTTCTTTGTGAAAGTACTAAAATAGTAATATAACCAAATATATATTTACTTTCCTATACGATACTGTTTATATAGTAGGTACTAGTAGCTACATTCGATTTGGGGCAATGGACTTCCTATAAAGAAAAACAAAAAAATAAAACTATCATAGTTATCGATAATTAATTTAAATGTGCATAAGGCTAACAACAAATTTACCAATTCAAATTATTCATTTTAGTAGTAGGTATCTCCTTTTTTCACCTTTAAAAAACTTATAGTCTTACAGTAAAGAACGGAGTCAACGTAACACTTTCTTTTCTCTATTCATCAATAACTTTGGGAGGCTGTTGTGACGCAGCAGCACAGTGCGTGTCTGTAAACACGATGGATGTGAGTTCAATTCCCACTCAGATAGGTGAATTATTTTTATTTTAGCGTTGACTTCGGCCGTTCAATGACAAATTGGGTGGTTTGAAAAGTTTGCAGTGCGTGGAGAACGTAGTGATTTTTCACTAGATTCCGTGCCTTGCATAGTAAACTTGCCTACTAAATGCGGGATTCAGCATGAAGTTATTAATAAACAACCACGGATATATTTGACGCCAAAAAAAAACCAATACACTGTGTATATATTACCAAAAGGATATATATTATATAACCATTTCATACAAACGCGATTGCCTGATTGCCGCTATAATGACCATCCGGTTGCGGTATACCGCTAACGATGATACTGCTGCACCCAATTTGATGGGATGAGGTTTTATAAAAAAATCTAAAATAGGATAGTAAAACGTTTCTAAGTATATTTGCTTAGATTTAAGTGTTGATTGCTTATTTTGGTAATACAATTTTGGTGGTTACAGGGTCAATTCTTACTAGTCGAATCAATATCATCATCATCATTCATTCAGACGTAGGCCTCCTTCAGAGCACCCATATCTCCTCCACATCCAATCAAAGCCAGCAGCTTTTTCAGATCGTCAGTACATCGAGGGCGTACGTTCGTCCAACGTGGCAAATGTAAAAACAAAATTCTATAGATAAAAGAAAAGATCTCTCCCGATATCTTTACGTCTATACTAACATTATAAAGCTGAAGAGTATGTTTGGTTGAAGGTACTAATCTCAGAAACTAGTAGTTCGAATTGAATAATTATTTTTATGTAATATTAGTATGATAGTCCATTTACAGAGGCACATTATAGGCTATATTACACTACATTATTCGTTACTGAACCTCACTAAGAAAATGCCATATGATATACAAAACTTATAGAACTTATATATACTTATCATTGCATTTGACCACGGAAGCGAAGCTACTGGCAAATGTAAGTAAATATATTTTTAAAGGAAATGGAATGATCAACATTTAATTTTGATTGCTTCAACCGTGTTATAAGCATTACATTTTTTTAGCTTTACACTATATTCTGCAAATAGTAGAATTGGCGGAGGGAACCTAGTGTTAAGACACTTCTTTTGCATCAAGACATTTCCTTTCCCCATTCTCTAGGTCGAATTCTGACGGCATTGCGAGTTAGTTGACTGCAGTACTCAACAACGCTGTTTATGTGTTTGTTAACTCTTTGCCGTTGCACGCTTGTTCAACGAGTAGCTTTGCTGGCTGTTACATTATAAAATAATTTATTAATTAAATTAACATAAATAATAAATTATATAAAAGAACTGTTGACATTTTTATTTTCATATAATATATGAAAATGTAAGTTAATATTATATTATAATATGGAATATTATAATGTAATATTAACTTACATTTTCACATAAAAAAAACGTAAACAAACTAAGACCAGCAAAACCAAAAACAACTTTTATGATATACATACATACAGATAAGACATAAAAAAAATTAATTAACTCTCATTCAATTTACAAAGCAAAAAATCGGCGAAGAACCATTTCATTACAGCCACCGTATTACGCCGAACAATCATTAGTCGTAAGCCGAAAACAATAATAATATACAAAAAAAAGTAAGGCAACCATTAACGTGAAAAAAAAAGAAAAAACAATATGGCTGCCGGCGGGAAAAACGAAAAAGTTCTAAATTCAAAATTCGAGCGGAAGCTGCGTGGCGCGGAACGAATCTGGTATCATTAGGTTTTTTATCTGTACATCTCATTTTGATGTTTATTAGAAGTAAGATTTATTTTGGATTATGTTGTTATAGACAACGGTCAGAAATGTATATTAATGGAAACTACAGTAGTACTTAAGTACTCGAACTTAAAAATAAACTGACCAGGAAAAAAATGAATAGATCTAATTTACACAGTATAAATAAGAGCTTGAGGTAAAACAGTAAAAAGTTTGGCCTTCCGACTTCGGCCTGTTTAGAACTACTAAATAATTTCTAGAATGTACTCCGAAAACGGCACTACTAGAATTTGATATCAGTCGAGAGAGGTGCTCGGACCGTGGGGCGAGTGTAGATTCTAATTTAAAGGGGCCCTTTCAACCTACACTGGAGTCGAAAGACCCATGCTCTGCTCAGAGCTCCTCAACCTGCAACGAGATGGACCTAACACTTGCACCTTAATACCATGGAATGCTAAATAGTTTCTTTTCTAAACAAATATGGAGTGGAGCAGTGGAACAGCTTCAGATTGTAAATGCAACGGCACAGCTTCAACACTTTTCGAGGAATGATTATAATTGTTATTATTCTCATTTCTCCCTCTCCTTAGCGCCGAATTCTGCTACTTAATGTCTTGAAAATTAGAAGCAAAATAGAGAACGGTGTATCTTAAGCCGCCACACCCGCCCTCCGTGCTCTTCTAAATGCTTTTATTTTGCGCCACGGCCTTGTCTAATCATTCTTTTATAAGTATAATTAAATTGACATTAAAAATTTAAATGAATCTAATTACTATGTATTGCATTTATAATTTTGCTCAGATACAGAAAACTATTAGTTTTTTTATTAATTCAATTACAAGCAAAAGCGTTTATATATATATTAACTTGGAATAGATATTCAGCGTTAAGCGCGCTTTATAAGTTAAATTGACACCTTATTTTCTTTAATGGTGTTAATATTCTTTTCATTAAATTCAGTCAAATTCAGTTTTAAGACAAGTCGTGGCGCAGGGGCACAAAGTGTGAATGTACAACCGACTGATTGTGGGTTCGATCCCCACTCGGAGATGAAATATTTACTTAAATTTATTTTTCCATTTCTTCACTCTGGTGTCGAGCAAAGCGCGGCATTGAGTTCTGCCACTTAACACGTAATGCCTCCAGAATCCAGCAGAAAGTGGAGAACGAAGTGTCTTAACACTAGGTTCCCTCTGCCTACCCTGCTGTGTGCGGGATACAGCGTGAAACTGATTTATATTTGTATTCCGTCCACACTTCATTTAGAGTGGTGACTGATGCCTGTAACTCGCATTCTGCATGATGCAATGAACATTGTATCATCTTCATACAACTGGCAATTTACATTAATATTAAATAATACTTACTTTTATGATATCCAAAAATTAAAGTTCCGATGTTTCAAATATTGCATATAAAAATCGAACTGACAACCATTGTTATTTTGACACATTTCAACCACTGGATCTAAATCATCTTTGTGTTTGTTTAAACATAAAACATAAAGTGAAGGGCATGGCGCGCTGTCAGTGTTATATTTTAATGTTTACGGGTGAATGGTAGTGCTAATTTGAATACAAAAATAAATTCTTTAAGACATTAAAATTTCACCACTAAATAATGGTATATTATTTGCCTGTCATCAATTAAAATATGGCTTAATATCTTTATAAATAAAAGTGTAGTTATTATTGTATTGAAGCCAATCGTGGCAACGGAGCTCAAGGGTTGTTGTTCGATTCCCACTCGAGGAAATGAAATATTAAATATTTTCTATTGTCCACAGTTCTGTGACTCAAAAACCAATGCCTCTAGAGATCGACAGAAATTGGGAATGGAAGTGTCTTAACAGTAGGTTCCCAAATTCCCTCTGCTTAAACTGTCTTGTGTGGGATATAGCGTGAAGCTAAAGAACGAAAAAAAGAAATATTGTACGTACAAAAGCAGCTTCAGCATTACGTTCGCATGACAAAATATAGACATCTTTATGTAAAGACAGCGTCTGAATTTGAGACGTTGTGTGAAACTTATCACAGCGCCTTGTCTCACGGAGGGAGACACATATATAATAATTCATTGCCCCGGTGCCCTCAGTGATGCTGCTAGTAGAATCCAGCTATTAAATTCAATAACAATTCAAGATAAATTTGGCGGAAGAGGGAACGTAGTATCGTAACACTAGGTTCAATTTTATATTCAACAGGATATTGGGTAAGGGAGTAACACTGAATATTTTGATTGTAACGTTGAAACATTTCTTTATTTATTTTGTAATAAAGACAAGGTTTAGTAGATGGTCTTCAAATTAAAATTTATAAATGACAAACTGAAACTAAGTACTTAATAAAGGAATTAATCCAAGATAATTCATCCATGAATTGACCTAACATGTATCTAATAAAAAGAGAAATTTAAAAAAAAAGAAAATTCATCATCAATTTCTAATTAAACTGAGCGTTGCTTAGAACTGATATATTGTAGAAAATCTGCTATAATTTATTTTACGATACCAATAAATATAGCATAAACAAAACAATAAATACATAACTTCCCTCCACACAATCAGTCAAAGCACAATAGTTCGCACTTGAGAGTTGAGCTTGATTTTTACAATCACAAGGCGTGCCCACATAAAATGTTTGGGCTCAAGCCTTTATGGCCTGTAAAGTTGCCAGTTCATTATGAGATACGTAAATAATCGTAAATAACATTTACCATTCTTTACGCGGTATAGTGATATAGTTAAAACAAATAGCTTTTGTAATACATAGTATTTTGTGGTTAACTAGTGATGTGACTCGACTTTGTCTGCGTGTTTTAGACTTGTTTGTTTTATATGTAGGTATAGGATATCTTTTTTAGTTGTTTCTTTTGTTTTTTTATTTTTGACTGTAAATTTATATTTATTTGAAATTTTAAAATAAATTTAAGCTGTCGTGACATAGGGGCACAATCGTGCGGCTGTAAGTGCGACGGGCGTCGGTTCCCACTCGGGGTGAAATATTTAATTTTTCATTTTCTCACCCTAGTAATGAGCCATTCAACAGCCAATACCTCGAGATTCGGAAGTAAAGTGAATAGAGACGTAATGTCTAAATGGGAGCGGAGTGTCTTAATACCAGGTTCATAGATATCTTCTGCCTACCATG
Organism: Heliconius sara; assembly: GCA_917862395.2. NCBI lineage: Eukaryota > Metazoa > Arthropoda > Insecta > Lepidoptera > Nymphalidae > Heliconius > Heliconius sara. The sequence continues at coordinate 18,708,066 of OU860797.2, read as the reverse complement.
TTATATATATATCCCTCGATACAGCGTAAAGCTAATTAAAAATCTCTGTTGTGCGTAACAGCTTCTAACTTCCTTAACAATATTTAGATTCAAAAATATTTTTTCTTTTATAATAAAAAAAAAAACATAATTTACAAGTAATATTCTATGATATATTATTAATTTTTGGTAATGGTAACTTAGTTTAGTAATCTGTCATTATCATATTATTCATCATAGTTTTTATTTTGTTTAACTTATAAAGTAGTCCTCTAAAAATTTCAGTTATTTTACTTAATTGGAATTTACACAAATCTAATTCTATTTTACTTCCATTAAAATTATGATAAATCTTTACTAAGAATATCGTAATAAATATTTGTTTCATATAAATATTCTATTATCGTTAGCATACTTTAGGTACGAACGCCATCTATCTAGACTTTTAAAAACCTATACAAGAATACCTAGGCTACCTAAATTAACGGCGTTACTTTATATTAATTTACTTATATAAATTAATTAGAAATAACTAGGAAATGGTAATTTCAGCTTAGGAATTACGAGAGTGTTTCCGCATATATGTTATAGTTAAATATACAATGTAAAACAATACAGTTAAAAATATATTTAGAAAAAACATTACATACTAGATTTATTTAAATTAAAAACTAATCATTTTATAAAAAAAATCTGTTAAAATTTTAGAATATAGGATAGAATAGCTAAGTCATATATCATGACTTTGAAATCATCAACAGGTGGTTATCATGCGTCATCACTTCAAAGTTATTTATAATACACGGAAAATCACCATAACTCAGTTAATAGACAACATATAAATAAAAATATCTCACCTGTATCACATCTTCACTTTATTTCAACAATCAGACAAATTCCAACCACTATACACATTTCCCCCCAAAATTGAAAACTTATGTTGAATACAGATACCAAAACATAACCTACACGAATAAACCAGTCATAAGTACAAGGTATACACAATATACAGCCAAAACATGATTTTTTCAATAAGAAAAGCCACTGAGCTTCCCAGATACAGCCAGCCTCGCCAGCAAATTAAGTCAATACGTAATTAAAACTGGCACAACGCACACATACAAAGGATCGACATAAAAATGCGGGACGCAAAAAAAAGTATAGGTTTAAAATTTACCCGGTATAAATTTGTGTTTTTTTCCCTCACCTACTTATGTATAGGGACATGCGCAGTAAAGGGTTAAGTTGGTGTAAGCCGGCCGAAATGAATATGTTATTGGTTAGATTTTTTTCGTGTTGACGTGATGTCGTTACTATTTGGTCGGTTCATACGACGTAATTAGTGACACTTTTTTTCTTATTTTGGAGGTGGCGCTAGGTGTCTCGTCAATAAAGATGTGTTTTTAACCTTTTATAGTGTAAATGTTTTGGCAATTAAAATTACTATTAAATAATGATTATGTATTTTGTACTTTATATTATTGAGTGTCAAATTGAAATATTCTTGCAAGTTACTAGATCCGAAGAATAAAAGTGCAATTGAAAAAATATTTTGAAGAAAACAGTGACAAATTGATAATAAAAAAGCAGATTTCTTATATGAAAACATATAACATTGATTATTTCTATATTCATATAATGTAAGTAAAACTGTATTAGTTATAGTAATGTTTATTTTATAATTGAAAGACATTTATTATAAAAAATGTTTGTTGGTTAGTGTAAATACTAGCGTACCTCAATATATGAATAACAATTTTATTAATTTGTAATTAAAATTACAGTAATAAATACGAAAATGATATTTTTTGTATTATACTAAAACAATTTCAAAGTATTTTTTTAAGATAATAATTAAAACAACACTAACGCCACCTAATGGCCGCTTTTAAAACCATTTTTTCAGCTATTTTATTTCAGCGAAAAACTGAATTCTTAAAAAAAGAGAGAGAGGGCGCTTTAAAGCAGAATTTTAAAAAAAAATCCACTTTACAGTAAAAACTAATCGATTATTACACTATCACAATAGCGTCTCGGACATTGTGCGGATATATTTTTTAAATATAAATAAAATGTATTTAAAATCGCCGATCATCCGTCACGGTCAGGCAAAATTTTGTTTGTTCAGATATTTTTCAATTGTTAATTTTCATTTCACAATGAAAAAACTTGTCTCCAACGAATCTTGGTACTCGTAAAAAGTACCTAATATTGACTGAAATCTAGGAATTGTGAATTTCTAAAAGTGTGAATAATTTTTCGTGATGGCTTTTAGTGTTAATAAAAAGCGAATAAAGCCTACTTGGTAGGTAGCAAGTTGACTTTCTAAGAAACGTTGAATTTAAAATAAAAATTAGACAAATATGCTTAAAATAAACTATTGATTGAACTGTTATAGATTGGACATCAGTTAGAAAGTCGTGGTAGCAATACTCCAAAAGGATTTTTGTATTAAAAAAAAAACGTTTATATAAAATTTTGAAGTAGGTACTATTGTAATTATTATTAATAATTTATAAAAAAAAAATAATAACAACAGTATTTATAACAATGTAGAATATTTTTGATGGCAATATATTCTTTACGTTCATTTATTCTTCACTTTGCATCATAAGTAGAAAATAAAATATATGCGCATTAAAATAGCATCCAACCATACTCGCCGATAAATAAACCAACTACTACGTAATACGACCATTTACCAACGCTTTGAAGTTAGTGGAAATCGAACCCACAACTATCATCGCGTTTGCAGCCAGATACTGTCCCATTGTCTCTAAAGCTCGGCTTCCATCGGGAAAGAGAAATGAACAGGTATTGCTTGGGCGGAACAGACTCCTTTTGAATAAAATAAGTTTACATTTCCAACAACATATAATTTTGTATTATCTAATTATTTCCCTCCGCTCCTTAGAACTGAGCGAGTTCATTTCAACTCCTGTTCGTTCAGTCCTTTCCGTCTGACATTTTTTAGTCACCAGTATGCAACGGGTTCCACGTAGTCCTCAATCCGCCCGCCCCGCTTGCGGTGCTTGCCGGGCTCATTAGCATTTGTATTAGTTATGAAAGGAATTCTGATTTAAATTTTGATATTTAACATTTTTACATAATTTAACAGAACTGGACAGTTTGTTGAGTTGAACGTTCTCGTTACTCTTAGGCAATTGGAAAATTGTTTTTTGTATTGATTGTTAATATATCGCGGAAGGCTTCAGATTATATTAAAACACGTTTATAGTTTCCTATCTTACTGTGTTAGCGATCAGAGTTACCTGGGGCACTTAGAATGGGAATTCATAAAGAACTTTCACAACGCAGAAGCCGCTGGTTAAGATTAATTAATTATAAAAACATACAGGATTAAGAATAATAATATAAATACATAAATTTATAAAATGCCTCAAAAATTTTGTGTCTTAGCACCAGGTTTCCTCTGCCTACCCTGCTGTGTGCGGGATACATCGTTAAGTTGCTTAAATAAAAAATACGTGATTAATTCTGCGATACTTCCCATATTGCCTTGGCGACAATAAATCTAAGATGTCTTTACGGTGTCAGAAAGAACGACTTTTTCGACGTCCCTTATCTCAAACCCTCGTCTATTCATTTTGTAATAGTTTTACGATGCTTTTGGATATGTATATAAGGCTTATATTTCTGAGATTAGCGCGCTTAATCAAATAAATTCTTTAGGTTTAAAATATAAGTAGATAGATATTACAGGTTATGAGAATGTCCAAGAAAAAAAAAACTATTAAAACCGCAACAAATAACTTTAAAATACAATACAAAGCGTAATTTAATTCATTTTCTATACATCACAATCGAACATTTATTATAATATAAAAATAAATAATCTTTAACGTAGTAATGTCATAAACATAAAATTGCTTTATTTATTTTCATATTTAATTAGTCATTGTTAAAGATATTAAAAAAAGTTGTACAGTTTCGAAACGCGTGTGATACAACAACGGTACCTTGCATAATGTTATGTTGAATTTAACTTAATAAATGAAATATAATATTTTAAAAATTTGCTGAAGAATTTGCTTTTCTATACCAAGTGTTGTTAAATGTGCTTAGAGCTATAAATTGTACGAGCCTAAACTCGAATGGTTTACTAGAGACCTCTGAAGAGTTCCAATATTTAGGTCCTGGCTCCATTATCACTCCCATTCATTATCCAACTCGATGATAGCATAATATTATAATGTCATCTAAGCTACGTATAACTGCTTTTCGTGAGGATATAGAAGAGAACAAGTGGTTCAAATTCAGATCATTAAATTTGATTACATAGTTACAGCTCGATTTAATAAAAGCTTGTTAAAAAGAAACAAGTTCCGAGTTTTTTCCCGCTTAGCAGGTTCGGCAAAAACAACATAGTGTTGCACATATTTAGAGACATTGCGTGTACCCTGGCGGAACCTAACACCGAGCTTTGATGGTAACAAAAGTGAAAAATATTATTATGATTTTGTTTTGAACCGACGAACCATTTTATTTTTGTCGATTTTTGTTTTAATAAAAAAATATGTGTACCTACGTATAACGTAAACGTATTGACTTAATATATAAATTTAAAGTAATACTGTAAAGATATCATTTATAACTGTCGCACTCGACGCGCCGCAACAAAAAAAAACTCATAATATATGTAGTTTTGCAAACACTAGATAACGAATCGATGCGTAAAATACGCGTTGCTATAGCGACGTGTATGTCACTATACAAATTATAGTATAGTGCCACTAGTATATTGTCAAACGTTTATATTTGATAGGGCGTGTTGTATTGATTTAATGTATTTTATGCATGATCTTAATAAACTATACATGTTCCAATAACATATAGATTTGTTCGTCTTATCGTAGTCCACTGTAGCTGCGGTCAGCATTGCCGCGAATATTCAGCTTGTGTCATGTGTCATATACAGCCCTTAGTTATTTTCATTTGACCACCAAACGAGTCGAGGTTCATAACTGGTGCTATATAAAAGTATCCGCACACATCTACTGATAAAATTTAAAAAATTGACACTTACGTTCATATCTGCTCATATCTGATTTCTTATTAACCCTTTCTGGTCATTTTCTATTATGGAATAAATTAATGTTTATTAAGAACTCGATATATCTTTATCGAGTATAGAATACGGTAAGGTACGAAAGCAATATTTAAGACACTTCGTCCTCATCGTTTCTCTGTTGAGTGACAGACACAACGCAACGCTTTGTCTTTTACCAAAAATTCCAGAAACGAAAGGAAATCGACTCCACAGCCATTGTATTTACAGTCAGTTGCTAGATCAACGTACAATTACGGGTTCTTAACAAAAAAAAACTTTTTTTTTGCTATAATTGCAACATAGAAGCAGTTGTTTATTTGAAAATCACTCAGCTCTTAGATTCGATACGCATGACGCTCAACTAAGAAATGTATTGTGATTTACTGAATTACCGTATTTCAGTCATTCATTACACTCAATGACAATACAACAATACAAATAAATTAGTTTTTTGCAAGTTGACGTGCTTTAAATAAATAGCAATGGACATTTGACGCCAATGAAATTTAAACTTAAAGTTTTTTCTTATTTAAACGTATCTACTATTTTACAAGTCGTGCAAAGAGAAAGAATTGTTTTTTTTTTCAGCTTCACGTTGTATCCCGCTCATAGTATGGTAAGCAAAGGGATTCTTGTGTTAATTAGAACCCCACTTTCTGTCAATTTTTGAGTTTGTTAAGTGGGATTTAAATTTATAACCCAATATTCTGTCACAATAAGTTTTACTAATTAATAACAGTCAATGTATGTATGTGTATCTGTTATCTTTGGCTTAATAACTATTAGTTACATTCAAATACACAAGGTTACATCTAAATGACTTACTTGATATATAGCCTTCCTTGATAAATATGCAACACAAAAATATTTTTTATTCAAATTTCTAATTCCTGAGATAAACGCGATCGATCAAAATATACTCTACAGCTTAATAATAAAATAAAAAAATCTTCCGAAGCAAACTCTTCCCCGTTATACCATACTAAAATTGTACCTGCGACCTCCAATATAGTTGTGTATAGTAATTTAAAAAACACAGATATTTGATAGAAAAATTAATAAGTTATAAGTTAAATTATGGCATTAAATTGCAATAATGCATTTAAAACTGCCACATAGTAAGCTTTAATATAAATGGTAGGTTTAGAATTTAAAAGGTCTATTAACTTGAGTATGTATGACATAGCACGTGCGTACATACTTGTAGATATTATACGAATCTTTTTTTTTTCAGCTTCACGCCGCATCCTATACAGGAGGGCAAACAGGGGAGAACTTAGTGTTAAAACAATAATTTTCAAGGCATTACGTGTGGAGTGGAGGAACTTAACGCCGCGCTTTGCCTCGACACCAGTTCAAAGAAATGAAATAAATTTAATACTTCGTTTCTTCAAGTGAGAATTGAATACTCAAACTGTATGTTTACAGTCACGCGCTTGTGCCCCTGACCCACGACCTCTAATGGCCTCTACTAGACTTAAAAAATTAAGTTTGATATTTATGTAGGTTAGGGAGTGTAGGAGAAACAGGCAGGCAAATACAGTTGGGTGACTACTATATAAGAGATGTGTTTTTTTTTTATTTTCTTCACGTTACCGAAGAATTCTGTTTGTAAATTTCCACCTAATTAAGATATATTGTTTAAAGCCAAACCTTACTTTAAATGAAAATCGAACTCATAAACACGGTGTACAGTGAGACATTTTTCAATGCAACGAAGGTGTTTATATATGAATTATAATTCTAGAAACCTATGGACGACATTGGCACGTGTGTGCTACATTCTTGGAAATATAAGGTTAATAATGTATAGATTGACCTATTTTTAACTTAAAAGCAGTAAGAAAATAATGTTTAGACACTTCGTTCTCCACTTAAAGTCATTAAAGGCGGTCTAACCACATCTGTATAATAAATATTTCTTTCAACCAGCTTAACGCTATTTTTGACATATGAAGATGGACAGAGAGGACCTAGTGTCAAGACAGTCCATTTCCCGGGTATTTTTTTAGATATTACGTGTTGATTGGCGAATACAATTTTTTTTATGCAATAAACAATATATATACAATGCCAACTTTGTCTTGTTACCAGATCGATAGAATAAAAATTCACTCCCACGAGAAAGAATTGAACCTACAGCCGCCTTGTTTGCACTCATACAACATGTCGCTGCGTTACAACAACTTCTAGATAACAAGATATTACAATTCTATAGTATTTATTAACCTATGTATTGGCACGTGCGTTCTACATACTTGGCAGTACAGGACATGTATCGTTATATATCGAGTGACACCTGTTTAATATTTATAATTATTTTATTAGATATAATAAAAATCATAATATAGATTTAAGTTGTGATTATATTTCATGTTTTAAAGTTTTTTTTAATAATTACTATGACATAATATTCATAGGTATCTATTCTTATTACTCCGTGATCAGTGTGGGTTCGATACTCTCGAAGGGGAAGGATTATATTTGTACTAGTGACTCATATGTTTCACTTCCGCTTAAACTTATCGTGAAGCCTAATTAAACAAAATTGTTAAATAAATTGTAAGCCTACATGCTATTTTTGAATCTCAATAAGTTATTTTACTATAAAATTTAATCTAACTTGGTACAGTAGTTTTTGTGTTAAAATGGAATAAATATGCATCCTCACAACTTTTATATTTATAGTATAATATAATATTATGTAGTTAGTATTTATTAGTAATCATAATATTATAAAAGAAGGAAATTTAACTAAGACTATGTTTTATATAGATACTTATTTGCATTACTATAACGTTTCTATGTTATATATGATTTTTAGGGTTTTGAAAAGGTAAAACGGAACCCTTAAAGGATCCTTTTTCCGTCTGTCAAAAATGATTATGTATCTCTCTCTAGGTTGCGTGGAGTTGTAATTAATATCAAATATTTATGTCTATAATCTCTTAAGCATAGAAAAAATCCAAGCATTTAAGTCAACGCAATCGAAAGATAGGAGCATATATAAAATTCGCCTAAAAACCTATAGGGTACTCCTGTGGACCTGCAGTTATGAAATTTGGCACAAAGTGAGAACTTACTATACAAATATGAAAAAAAACCTAAATGTGAAATTTACTGATATTTCATAGAAAACAAACATAACAAACTTATATTTGTAGTTCATTTCATATAAAATTAGTGCATATGCCCGCAAATTAAAGCTTGTAATTTTTTATAACTTGTACTTTCTGTTGACCAATAATATTGAAATTAGTACGCAAGCCTAGGTGGTAGAGTTCGATTCACGCTTAACCGGTTTTTTTTATTATTTATATAACTTAAATATTTCATATACGTGTTGTTTACACAATGATTATATTTATTTGTTCTAGAATTAATATTTATATTTAAATATTTTATTATAAATAATGATAATAAACAACAATATATTGAATATTATTATTATATAATGTTTTAGCTATACGCTGCATCACACACATTGCAGGGCAGGCAAGGGAACTTGGGAACCTAGGCTTGAGATACTTCATTCCCATAAAAAATCGGAACTCGGAACGGTGAGGTTAAAATATTTTTAATATATTTGAACATTTGAGATAAAATATCATCATTTAAGTTTTTCTTCTAACATCACAGCACTGCCCCGATAACCCACAAAAGGGAATATATGGAAAAAATACAGAGGGGTGCAAAACCATCAATCTAGCTGAGCGATCTGTGTGTCGATTTTTTCTACAATTTTGTCTTTATTTTGGTCTTGTGTTTAATCCTAAATAAATATTCTAGAAGAATCTTAATCATTAATTTCAGCTAACTCTTATTGACAGTGTGTTTATAGCTTCACCCTGTATCCCGCACATAGCAGGGTAGGCAGAGAGGACATCGTGTTAAGATACTCCGTTCCTGTTAAGACACTTCCGTTCCCTACTGTCCGTCGAATTTTGGAGGCACTGCGTGTTGAGTTGTGAAAAACTAAGCTTTGCCTCGTTACCAGAGCGAGGAAATAAAACGATTTAATATTTCATTGTCTCCGCGTTACGACTGTCCTCTACATGTCTAGATATATCTCAGCTGATCTAGAACAATCCTCTGTTGATTTCTAGAACATACTTTAAGGATGGCATTAATTAGTAAGATGACAAGTGTGGTAGAGAGAGGAAATTGGACAGTGGGAGGGTAATAGATATTTTAACTTAAACCTAAATATACCATAAAAATTGACCTTATATTTTGAATTTACAATCATCAAGTTCCAAGGGATGACTCATAAAAACAATAAAAGGTCAACTTTTTGTTGTGTTATATTAGAATTTACATCAAATTCCTCTATCATATCACACGATACAAGTCAGGTGGGCTGCCATAATGAGATATTTTAATTGATGAATGTACGTGCATACAATGAATTTATAAGTACTATTCTATAATTAGCTTATTAAAGTAACAATCAACGGACTAAGTAACTTGTTTTGGTCCTAAATATTGTGGTCCATATCTGTTTTTATAGTTTGTAGAAAAAATAAATAAATCAGTTTGTAGTATCCCGCACACTTAGTGTTAAGACTCTCAGTTCCCCACATTCTGCTGAATTATGGAGGCATTGCGTGTTGATTGGCAGAACTCAACGCCGCGCTTAGATATAATTCGTGTAGCTTGCAATCACGAGCTGCGTAGTGACTTCATAAGGTTTGGCGTAACCCAACGCTACGCCTAGTCATTCATGATCTTGATCAAGGAGACATTGTAAACAACTTTCGTAGAAGAAATCTCGAAAAATGTAGCACTAGTAAATTATTTATGTATAAGACCAATCAATATGCTTTGTTTAAAAAAGATTTTTTAAAGTGTAGAAAAAGATTTTTGAAATGTTAAAGACTCAACAAGTATCTCAGAAGATGAAGAATTGAGTATCACGACACTTGTCCTCTCTGCTTAGGAGATGATTTAGATGATTTGGATGTGGGGTACGACGCTTTTGGAAATTAAACGAAACGAAAAACGAATTTAAACGAAAAATTAGCAAATACTTGCAAGGCTATTGACTCACCCTCTATCCGACTTGTTTTATAGTTTTCTCCATTATCACGTTCGGTTAGTTGTTGTTTTTGTTTTTTGTTAAATCTCTTGTTGAATTTGATCCCACTAGTCTGGCTTTTTTAATAGGAATATAATGTTAAATTAATTATTAATGTTAATTTAGTAATATTTTTGAAGTATTGAATTTTAAATAACTAAAATGTAAATAACAAGTATACTGTTGGTGCATGTTGTGTCTACCTGTAAGTGAATAACACTTTGCAATGTATTTTTTTATATTTAACTTGTGCATTTTGTTCAGGTAATGTGTATATTATGTTGGTTTTTCATGTAATGTGTTGGATATATAAATAAGTAAATAAAGAGTGAAACTGAAGAAATCTACAGAAATTGCTGAAAGGTAAGATTAGATAATTCTATCCCCCACTCTCCTCTCTCGCCTACTCCCTATACGTCACATTGCAAAACACGCGTGGAAAAGGAAAAAATCAGAAACAAACAACAAGTCCAATATTTTCTACACTCAAGATGTAAACCTTCAGTTTCTTATTAAATCGCTTAACGAACAAACAAATTGGTATAACAGTAACATTATTTTAATCCATTGTCAATTGATTTTTTGCTAAAAATAAGTAAAAGTTAGATTTTCAATTATTTTTTTTTACTAGCAGTTCAGTTCATTCGAAGTTTTTGTAAAAGATGAATAGCCAAAGCAAAGGCGACGTGCAAAAACAGTAAGAGGCAATTTATGACAGTGCTAATGAAATTGGCTATTTTTTTAGCTTCACGCTGTATCCCTGTATAGCACGGCAACCCGAGAGAACGGAGCGCCATACGCTAAATAATAATACTGAATACAACTTCACGTTTTTTCAGGATAGGAAGGAACACACTCCGTTCCCCTCACACAATTTATAAGACATTGTTTCGTCTACTCTTACGGGGAAATTAAAATGAATTAAATCATATAATCATTCCATAGGGTGGAAACTGAACCAAGTTTACAGTCCGATGATGTCCCTCTAGGCCACTACGGTTTGAATTTTATCAAAATAATTCATTACATGATTTAAGTTACATCTTCTTCGTATCTTCCACATAGTTTTTCTATTTTTCAACCATTTTAAACTATTATTATAGTTTATTATCACACCTTCTTTAGCTACGTGAAAATATAATAAAAGTCAAAGGAACACAAAAAAAATTTTGGCACACGAAACACGCGCGCGTTCCCAGCTAAGCTATAAAGCTGGAAACATGATAGCATTTCGAGCTATTTTTAATCAAAATGAAGTTATTTAAACTACAGGCATTTAAAATTTATATAATTTAGTTGACACAGTTATTAACAGATCGACGTTTAAAATTAATATTCTTTTACTTATTTACTTTTACTCATAAAAAAGTAACCTACTTATAGATAAGCCAAGAAACTTGATGAAGGAAATAATCTAAAAAATAAGAAATATTGATAGTTAAAATAGTAAAAGAACTTAGGAAAATTAAGAGATTTTAATAAAAACAATGTTAATACTTTATTATTATTAAAGTCACGATTTATATTTTTTAACTATAATAATACTTTGTTTAAAAAGAAAATTGATTAGTTGAGGCCAGTCGTGGCTCAGGGGCACAAAGTGTGACTGTAAAACCGACTGGTTGTGAGTTCGATCCCCAATCGAGGAGATGAAATATTTACTTAAACTTATATTTCCAATTCTTCGCTCTGGTGTCGACGTAAAGAGCGGCGTTAAGTTCTGCCACTAAACACGCAATGCTTCCTGAATTCGGTAGCAAGTGGGGAACGGAGTGTCTTAATACTAGGTTCCCTCTGCCTGTCCTACTGTGTGCGTTATACAGCGTGAAGCTGATTTATTTTTTAAAAAAATATAATTTGATACATCAATGTAAAATGACAACCAAGTTAATAATATATCCATCTTGCCTTCACCAAAGATCTATATGGGTCTCAAATTTTGTGTTCACTCGAAAAATAATTCAATAATTAAAAATAATACAAATAATAAAATCAAAATTTCAAGTTTGCCAATTTTTTATCACCAAAATAAATATATCACCAAAACAATCATACCTAAGTCCAGTACAAACTGGAAGTACATTAACTTACAAATAAAATTTAAATAAATTAATAGCTTGTACCTTACAAATTGTCGTATTTTATTCCGCATGTAGCGTGTAGTGTTAAGACACTCAGTGCTTAATCTACCGCACAATTTTCGAAACGTTGCGTGTCGGGTGGTGTTACTTTACTAGTCTCTAGTTATTAGAGCGAGGTAAAAAAAACAATTCATCCGAGTGGAAATCGAACCCACAACAGTTGTTTTTAAATATATATTCCTTAATATATAATAAAATTCCATTTACTGTCAATAAAGTACTTTTATGATAAAATTTTATAATATTGCAAGTATCAGATAATATTATAAGATTACAATCTGAGCCTAAAGAAATGATTACGAACCATAAAAGTTACATTCAGTATTCAGTGTATTAATTTAATTAACCTTATTTGGTTAATAACCGAATAAATTATTATAAGTTATTAAAAAATATTTAAAAATTATGGCCATGCGACCGCATTTCGTTAAAAGTTTGGTCATCAATTGATATTTTCCAACATATTACTACTAATAAGACACAGGAGTAGGTTTTTTTTTCGATACATCTACAGATAAACAAAAATAGATGTTAATAAAGTTGACAGTTTCTTATAATATTGTCAAGATATAAGTATCGATAATATCGATATAATCCGTCATTGGTTAAGCGGGAAATCTTGGTGATACCCTATACTAGGGATGTTTGCAATAAAAATTATATTTCAAATTGAAATTTGTGTGTTGCAGCTGCAAAGTGACCAAAATTTATAAAATGCGACAATTGTGGGCTTAGTGTCACTGAATAAACAAAACAATTAGTATTGAGTTCCGCCTTTCAATATACAATGTCTCGAAAATTGGAGAATGGAATGTCTTAACTTTAGATTCCCTCTGCGAGATATGCGAGATACGTACTTACTGTAACTTTGAAGCTAGAATAAAACAATGTTAAGTAAATAACTGACTCTAGCTATATAAGATAGAATTTTTTTTTCATATCTTTAACTTTTGTGTTCACACCCTACCAAGAATTGAATATTATAAGATTCGTAAAGAATATTTAGAATGTAGTCTGATTTTTTTTAATGTTTATATTTCTTAGCATGTGAAACAATTTCGAATAGTTTAAACAAAAAATATAAAAAATCAATAACCAAAACTTAAATTATATTAGAAAACCAGAATTAAATTCGTTTCGTCAACTCTTACCCGTCTTTCTTCACATTTTTTATCGAATATCGAACTGACAACCTCTTCCACGTCCAACAATCCATACTTATCTTAAATATTTTTTAAGCTTCTACACCGTAAAGTTCCCAAATCCCAGAACTCGACACGTCAAGAGCAAGTATATTTCATTTATCACCACGCTACTCATATATTAGGAGCGTCTGGAAAGAACAGGGTTTGTCTTTTAAATTAATTGATGTGGATAGAAGGCGGTGACACACTCGCAGAGGCTGGAGACGTTGATCGTTTGAACTAGTTATGGTATACGATTTTGTCTGTAATCTCAGTTATTTTAATGAGAAATATGTATATTAACTAATAAGCTACTAATTACTAGGTGGCCGTTGTGACCAAGGGACATAAGAGTGTGACTGTAACGCGACGGTTGTGGGTTCAATTCCCACTTGAGGAAATAATTATTATTTTAATTTATATTTCCGTTTCTTCGCTCTGGTGTCGAGGCAAAGAGGGGTGTTGAATTCCGCCACTGAACACGCAATACCTCCGAAATTCGGCGGAAAGAGGGACACGGAGTGTCTTAACACTAGGTTTCCTCCGCCTACTCTGCTGTGTGCGTGTTTTTTTTGATAAAATTGCATGTAAAAATTTTATTCATAAATTCAATAGTAAAAAGTTCCTCGCATACAAAATTGACCAAAATTTTGTATATCTTCAGAAGATCAAGTTGTTTTGCTGTTTTACCCAGTCTTAATTTTTCATGCAAACTATCTTTACCTACAATTGATTTAGAGATTCATGATTTTTCACCCACAACAGCAAACGTGGAGGGAACCTAGTGTTAAGATGCTCCGTTCCTTTCGCACCGCCCAATTTTTATTCACCGCTATTATTATTTTTTATAATTTCACACTGTATCCCACATAGAGCAGGGTGGAGGAGGAGCACCTATTTATAAGGCACTCCCTCTATGCACCGCCATTTTTAAGGGCATTGCGTGTTTAGTGGCGAAACTGTCGCGTTCAGAACCTTCACCCGTATTCAGTCATGTCTTATATGATCATGACATCTGAAGAAGCTTCACTTTTCTTCCCGCATAGCAGGGTAGGTAAAGAAAACCTAGTATTAACTGACTAACATTCCATCTTACTAATACTCCATCTTACATTTTTCGTCAATAAAAAGGCTTGTTAACAAGTGGATCTCAATCTAGTGCTTTGTCCTGAGACCCGAGACGTGCTAATAGTAAACGAACACACAACCATCGCGTTCACAGTTATATTGACTATTCCATATAGAAGCAAATACTCATCGAGTATTAGTTTCAACATTTACATTCAGTAAGGAATTCGCTAAAAAAATCACAATCCCTTAAAAGAAATAGTGATTGAAACACAAGGTCTTTGGATATTTGATATTAATTTCAGCTATAGATACCTTCACGCGACGCAGGCAGCCAAACGGATAGAAAAATTATCTTATAAGAATTCCGCTGCATTCTTTTGAGGTACAAAAGACTAAAAAAATAATAAATGTCGTTACTGTTCTGTTCCTTCCAAGTCCTCTAATTAGTTAGTATAACAATACTAACACATAAAAAAAACCATAAAAAAATCTAACATTCTTTCCGCCTTATAATCTGTCAAAGACATTAGTTACTGACAAATCCGCAAAACGCTTTCCCTCAAAACTGGAGGCGAATCGGTAATGATGTCTTTGTCATACCGAACCGAGGAATAATGCGGTATGTGATATATTTTTGGCTGGCAATTGTGAAATTATTATTAATATATCAAGATATATTAATAATAATTTTCCAGTCATCAGTCGTGGTGGAGGGACACAAGCGTGGGACTGTAAACGCGGCAGGTAGGTATTCACTCAACTAAAATAAAATATTTAATACTTCCATTTTTTCGTTCTGGTGTCGAGGCAAGGCGTGGCGTTATGTTGCGTCTTGAATGCCTCCAGAATTCGGCGGAAAGTACGGGAGCTTATTGTCTAAGTCCGTAAACACTCCGTTCCGTCTCCGTTCTTCTGTTTGAATAAACTTAAATTTAACTTAATCAATACTAATCAACTAAAGTGATTGTATAGAGTATTACCAGCTTATTTAACACAATATATTTTCGTTGTCATTTAAGGAGAAAAAGGTAACAATATCACCAATTTTGCCGCGTACAAGGTTACGTTTGTGTCGCTGCACCCTCGGCTCGTATGCAGTTGATTAATGACGTCACCGCGTCGTTAGCCCACTCACTCTCCCATAGGATGAGACGAATTTATCTTCGCCTGTTTTACTGCCCTTCTATTTTACTTTGGTTTTTCCTAGTTACGTGTGCTGAGAATGTGGTGTGTCGGTTTGGTTTCTACAAGGTGCAGGTTCATTTCGCTACGTTTTAATTATGTATTTTTGTTTGCTAAGTGTGGAATAACGCTATAAAATAAGTTTAAAATATGTTAGGTGAATTAACTGTTTAAGGTTGATATGGGTCTCTTTTTGTTTACAGATTGATATGGAGATAATTTCCAGAAATTAATCGAGAATTTGATGATGTCAAATCACTTTTTTAATGAAAGCCTATCCAAGTTATTTTCAAGGAGCGCCAAGTGGTAAAACACACCATTCCCTCACTGCTCAAGTATCGAGACACTGCGTTACGAGTTATAGTTGCAACCTTTATACTTATACGTGTATCAAATCATTTTGAATTCAAACATGTAATGTTTCCATAAAATCTTAAATTAAGCAATAATAAAATCTTACTCATTTCACTACTTTTTAAATTATTAAGTTGTTATTAACTTTTTCATTTATATTATACATGTAAATATATTTTTGACACTTTTTTTACGAAGAGAGCAAAATAATCTTTAAAATCTAAATGTTTTTTATTCTATAAGGTCATTTCAAGAGCTAAAATTCTCAAGTAAAATAAAAATATCAGTAGTGTCAGTCAATACATTTGTACAAGACAGTAGGTACTTCACTACACTCAGTTTTATCCAACAATATTATAAAAACTTAGTTATAAAAATAAAAATATACATAGGAAATGTATATTAAGAATATATATTTAGTATAAACTGATATAAATTTACTCATTTCATTGGTTGTGCAACTTAAAAGATCTTTTCCATATATATCTCTTTTACTTCAGTCTTTTCCTTTTGTACACTTTGAAATATAAAATGAAAAAAAGATATTTTAGTAATCCCTACACTGAACAAGCTACCTTCAATCTTTTTTTTCTAACTTCATGCTGTATCCCGGAGATAGTAGGGTAACCAGGGAAAAAATGATAATATTAAATATTTAATTCCCCTCGTGTGGAAATCGAACCCATAACCGTTGCATTTTACACTCGCATGCTTATGTTTTCGCACCACAACAGTACAAATTTTTATACTATATTGTATAGTTTTAAAATGTTTGATCTTTTTGGGCTTCACGCTGTTCCTCGCATTTAAAGCAGAATATTCAACAACTAATGTTCGCTACTAATGTTCACAAACTGTATTATTTTCGAGACATTGTGTTGAGTGCAATACACAGCAAAGAAATTAAAATCATCCACTTCTTCGAGTAGAATCGAACCTACAACTGTCGCCTTTATAATCATATGCCCCATACAATATATCTCTTGAAATTAAATAAATAAAGAATAGGATATTTCTAGATATTATTTTATTAATTTCTTATACAAATATATAAATTGTCGGACAACAATCTATTCGGCAACATCGTAATTGTTAGAGGTGGCCTCTTGATTAATGATCTCACAATATGGTTAGCCCTAATGCTCCTATACAGTGAAGAAGTTTTCCATTGAACATATCTAAGTATGGATCTTAGATATTATCTTTTATACATTTTAACCAGAATTTGTCTTTTAGAAGTATTACATACTTTGTGGGTATTTTTATGGAATTAAGTAATAATAACAAAGAAATGCACCATAAAGTGTGACGATAGCTGTGATGGTTGTGGGTTCGATGCTCAATTGGGGGAATTATTATAATTAAATTAAGTAATTCAAACCGTGGTGTTGAGTCCTGTTTGCATATGACTTTCGGGAAATCCTCTCTTAGTTCTTCCCCAAGGACTCTACATGCAAAATTTTTGCATTCTACTAATACAGAAATATACAATTTTAAATTTAGACCTTTTAAATTTGTTTTTAAACAGCTATGGAGACCCAATTTTCAACCAAGATAAACGTACAATCTGTATATATTATAAAACTCTTGTTAAGGAAATGAAATGAAAATATTAAATTGATTTCCTCGAGTGGCAATCGCACTCACAATCTGTAACGGTTACAGCCGCACGACCGTGCCCCTGCGCCACGACTGGCCTCGGTAATCCATCATATACCTAAACGACGTCTATTTTTGTACATAAATAAAACAACTATTCATTTAACTAAGCAGACGCCACTTTGTTAGAATGTCGTTAAAACAACATAATTATTTTATATAACTGTATTTGGTTATTGAAACTGAAACGAGAACCACATATTGAATACTAAATTATGTTTAATTAAATTAACAAAAAATACTAAGATACAATGTTTAAAAATTAATTATAAACGGAAAATTATACAAACTTAGTAATTACTACTATTTAAAGGTAGAGCAGTCGTTAAATATGTGATAGTACGATTGCCTTATAAGGTATTAAAGAGATGACGTGATCCATATATTTTTAATTTCGTACAAATTCCTTCTCGACAATGTTTTATATGAGTGTATCATTTTTTTTAGCTTCATGGTGTATCCCGCATACAGCAACATAAATAGAGGAGCTTAGTGTTCAGACACTATGTTCTAATTTTCCAACATTGCGAACTGAGTGGTAGTACTCAACGCCATGCATTGTCTTGTAACCAGAGCGAAGAAATGACACATAAAATGGAGACGAACCCACAACCGATGGAAAGCGAACCTTGTGGGTTCGCTTTCCACCGGTTGTGGGTTCGTCCGTCGCGTTCACAGTAAGATGTTATACTACTACGACGTCGAAAATGTATGGAATGTAAGAAATAATTCCTATGTAAATTAAGCGTTAAACAATAAGTGGCCAGTTCATTTTGTACTACGACGTTTTTGTGCACATTTTCTCAGTTATGGCAACTCGTAATTATTTATACGAGTTTTTAAGTTAAATTCATTCAGTTTTGGTATAAATTTAGTGTCTAATAGTTTTGTTTGTTAAAAATTGAAATGAGGTTATGGAGTTACAATTATAGAGTAGTTGCCTACCTTTTTTAATTATTTTATATTTATTGAGTTAAACGAAGCGAAGCTCTTACTGGTCACACGTGGGTTTCGTTGTAATACTACTCCTCCTAGACCGTTAAACCTACAGCTCTAAAATTTGTATTAACGATGTGGACGGCGCGGTGATACCAGCGAAGTAATTTGGTGATAATTGTAATTGTAGATTTTCAGTAAATGGTCAAAATGTGTCTTATTGAGTTAATCTGTGCAACGTTTTGAAATTCAAGCGTTTACAGATTTAACATTGACTAACCTCACCCAGCGCGTGCGCACAAAACAGAAAAATTCGCAAAATTTTGCGGAACATATCTTCGCTCAGCTCCACCCGCCGTGCACAGCATATGGCGGATCCTAGTGCATATACATTTTAAAGCAGACGTTGCAGCTACATTTTAAATAGCAAACTTAGGTGTAATTTTGTACTAGAAAATAAAAAATAAAGTTAACTTTTGAAATTAATGAGATTTTGTGTACACAACATAATTGATAGAGGAGAAATAGATCAGAATTTTTTATGGCTTTACTTTGCATGCCGCTTATATTAAGGCCTTTTATCTACACTCTGCCACCCAATTTTTAAGACTTATGTGTTAGTGTAGAGAGGCAAAACTCAACACCGTGGTTTGTCTTTTTTTTTATGGAAAAGACACGGCAAACGAGCGTGCAGGTCACCTGATGGTAAGTGAGTACCGCCGCCCACGACCCCGTGCAACACCAGAGGAGCTTCAAGCGCGTTTCCGGCCTTTAAGATAGGTTGGGCGCCGGGGCCCGGCATTACCTGATGCGAAACGCAGTGGCATAAAGCCACTACTTCACGCCGGTTTTAAATGCCGGGGTGGTAATGATCCGGTCGAGTTTGCCCATGCGTGTTGCCATTGCTGGCGACGTGACTCTACCACACGTACTTTAGTCGCCTCTTACGACACCACCAGTAACAGGATGATCCTATTCTAGGCCCGGATCACACGGCGAAAAAGTTACTAAAGCAAAAAACTGACCATAGCTCATTCTCTCATATGGGAATCGAACCCACAACCGTTGCGATTACAAATTTATTCCTTATATTTCGCATAAAAACATAAAAACAGTAAGGTCAAACAGGTGCATGGACATTCTTCTATAAACTAGATAGCCCTTTACAAAACAAATATTAATAGCTTTGCAATACCTAATGAATTATAGTTAAGAAGATGTCATTGGTTATAAATATATTGTTTGTAGAACATTTTTTTTGCTGTTGTTGTTTCTTAGTTGAATAATTCTGTTATTAGAAAATGATAAATTGAAGATCAAGGCCAGTCGTGGTGCAGTGGCACGAAGTGTGACTGTAAAACCGACTGATTGTGGGTTCGATCCCCACTCGAAGAGATGAAATATTGACTTATTTGTATTTCCATTTATTCGTTTTGGTGTCGAGGCTAAGCGCGGCGTTGAGTTCTGCCACTCAACATGCAATGCCTCCAGAATTCGGCAGAAAGTGGGGAACGGAGTGTCTTAACACTAAATTCCTTCTGCCTACCCTGCTGTGAGCGGGATAGAGTGTGAAGCTGATAAAATAAAAAAAAGCAATTTAATATATATGTGGTACTAGCGGCCCACTTGCACATAATTCTTTATTCTGCATTTGCCATAAGATAATCAATATAAATTATATAATCAATATAACTTATACATTGAATAATTTTGATTAAGTGCAAGCACTACATGGATTCTTGCGAGAACGAAATCGGCGGCAAGGGCGTCCCCCGCTGGACTCGTGTCTATGCTTGCGGCCGTAAGCGGAGCGTTGAATTATTTAAAATTTACATTTTCTCAAAAAGTATACGTTCAATTTACATGCATGCATAAATAATAGGGTCCTTGACGCTTACCTAAGCAAAAATTAAACATTTTCGTAAGATTTGAGTTTTATGCCATCGTCACAGTGGCTGTGCCAGTCACAGTGGCACAGCCTTTGTTGCAGGTTCTATTTCCACTCAATCGAATTAATTATTATCATTTACCTTGCTTTAGTAGCAAGATAAAGCGCAGCGCCGAGTTCCACCACTAAGCTCGCAATGTCTTCAATAATTATATGCAGGTGTTACTGAAAAAAAGTCACGCGTAATATTTCTGTGAAATCCACCAAAAATAACCCAAAAATTTTACGCAACACTATTTCAGAGCCACCCACTGATAGTAAGAATGGTTGGTCATTCACCGCTAAGTCAACAGATAACTAGATGATTGTTCACGTAGTCACGACGTGACGGACTCTTTGAGCATAGCCTCTGTGTGCCAGGGATACTCAAATTTTATTAAAGGGGGTCGCTGGGTTATACAAAAGAGTAGAGGGAATTTAGTATTAAGACACTGTAACCTGTGTTTAACCCATTTTTTCAAATATTGCATGCGTGCCTTTTTCTCGGTACTATAGCGAAAAATATATTCTTTCTACTTTGATTGGGAATCTAATCCAGAACCGTCGCGCTTATGGCCAAGAGCCCCATTAGCTGAAGAAAAAAACTATCCGTTTAGACACTGCAGGATACTTTTTCTCCATTTACAAGACGTTCTTCTTACAATAAAACATTGGAAATATAAGGAAACAAAAATATGTATAAGAACTTTTCTCATGTAATTTTAGTTCTATACATACATATACATTGACATATTATGATAGAAATAGATGACGAAACAAAAACAGTAGTAGTTAAAAACTATATATTGGTTAGGAAACAGGAAATGTGTCTTTTTAAGACTTTTCGCCAAATTATGAAGGCATTGCGTGTAGAGTGTCGAAGCTTAACGTCTTTCCTCGTTATCAGAGCATGGAAGCGAAAATATTGAATAATTCAATTCCTCGAGAGGAATTCTTTATTTACAGACGCACGTTTGTGCCAGAGGCTAGTAGTGACCCACGGCGACGATGACGATGACCACGACTGGTTTTTAATCTGTTTCGGATATATTACTATTCATATCTTAATTTGCTGCTACGACTTCGATTTATCATGCAGTATATTTATTTTTTCGTAGACTAGTTATATAAGTAAAAACATATGTAAAAATAAAATATTTTCATGTTTACAATATAAAAAATTACAGGCCCATTCTTAACCCAACCTGTCAATAGTACCGACCAGTAGAGAACACAGAAAAAAAAACACAAGAAGATGCACTGCATTGAAAATGAACGCCCGATATCGGCCGCCCGATGCCAAACCGTTGAGAATTGTACGCAACCGTGCGTGACACTTGTAGATAGCAGGTTGTTGATTTTTTCTCCTGAGGCACGGGTGACCCGGACGGTGGTGCGTTGGACCATAACGTTGATATCCAAGATGAAAAACGGAAAGATTAAATAATTGTCAACGGACCAATGGACCAACGGTAAAGTTGAGGAGTCCGTGTTGATATTAATGCTTAATTGGATGTAGAAAAAATTGGGCAACTTTAATTTGTATCAAATTAAAGTGGGTAGCAATGGTTTTTGAAAAAATATTTTCAGCTTGTCGCTGTATTCCGCATATTGCAGACTAGGCAGGGACCAGACAGGGAACCTAGTGTTAAGACACACCGTTCCCCACTTTCTGCTGAATTTTCGAGTCATTCTGTATTGAGCGGTGAAACTCAACGCCACGCTTTTGCCTTGATAGAATAGCGAATAAAATAAATTATTATTAAATAATAATTCATTCCCTAGAGTGGGAATCAAACCCACAACCGTCACGTTACAGTCACAGGCTTGTGGCCCTGCGCTAATAATGGCCTCTTCATCATCTAATTACTAACTAGAATATGACTGGGGATTTTGGTTTATTGTTTATTAGAAGAATGTTCTTAGCAGTTCTTGGTTTAGTATGCAAGAGCTCGTTTGAGGGGTCCACCTTCAAGTTAGTAAGTACCAATACAGTCTTAACTACATACTCGTATTAGACTATTAAACCACAAAATTTCAGCTTTGCTAAAATGATATAGGTCTGAGAGGCCTAAGATCCAGTCTATAAGACGTAGTAGTATAAGAATTTAACGTTAACTATTCTTATGTATATATAATTGTTGGCCCTATAATCTATCGGGTATGTTGTAGGACAAGATATGTAACCTTTAGGGATCCAAGAAACAATTGTAGTGAAAATATGTGGCTCTGCCTACCCTGCTGTATACGTGATACAGCGTGAAGCTGATTTAATTTGATTAATAATAAGGTCAGTCCTTTTACTTCGTTTTGGGTTTTGTTTTCTTTAATAACACAAAAAGAAAATTAAATAATATATCATCTTATTGATCATATATGGATTTTTACCTGTTCTTGCGTATTTTTAACATCATCTTTTTTACTACAAACTGGATGTGAAAAACGAGTAGCGTTATTTTGTCACTATTGATTTACATGTTTTATATTTAAAAAACAACCCATCACAATCCTAAGCCAGATAAAATCAATAATATACATCTCTCTCTCTATAAATTTTGTAAAAAATGCGTCTCCAAGCAAAATCATCACCAAATTCCAAAATAAAAGCGATGTCATCATGGCGCAGCGGCACAGTCGAATGTGAATGGAGAAATGAAATATTTTCATTTCCTTGTTGTGGCAACAATTCAAAGAGCAGCGTTAAGCTCCACCACTTAACACTCAATAAGTACTAAGTAAGATAGTTTTAAAACTAGATTCCTTCGGCCTTCCCTACTATATGCGTGCAAACTATTCTATAGAATCGTATAGAAGTAGTGTTATACAGTTAAGTAGGTATACATGGATTTGCGGTATAATTAAATTACCGCGAGTTAACGGCACTCGCTCCGTGCAAACACGTTGAACGTTGATACCTGACTCAAGACATTAATTAATAACGATTTATGTACTGGAAGAGATGTTTATTGTTTGTTTTTTTACGGTTTTTTTCTCGGGAACCAAACGAATGTGTCGTTTTTTTTAATTAACCAAATTAGTTTAAGATTTGACTTGAGATAAAAAAAAAACCTGTCTCGTAGTTGTACAGCATCTAAATACCTATTACTGATAATTGTGGGTTCGATTCTAACTTGAAGTTATCCATTACTTTCATTTTCTCGCTCTGGAAAGTCAAAATATTTTCCGACACAATACTTGATGTGAGTCGTAGCGTTGAGGCCCAATCGTGCGTCTGTAGATGCGTTTTTATAGTGAATTCTTGCAAATTTCTGCTTTGATAGAAGACAACGAAAGGACGCAAATTTAACGAAATAATAACTGCAATGAAAATTGGATCGTATGCCTCAGTGGCTGTTAAGTTGAGGCAGAATAATTGAGTTAGTAAAGTTGAATTCAGACGAGTGCATTCTTTTCTTATAGGTTTCCCGTAATAAAATATAGTAAAATAGGGTAAATCTAGTAAATTATAATTCTTTTTGTACTTTGTGTATTAAATATAGAACAATATCGGGATTTTTTAATTAAAAGAAAATAGAGAAGAAGAAATTTCAATATTATTACAATATTTTAATGTATATAATTGAAAAAAGGAAGCTCACTTCATGTTAGATATCGCATAAAGTAAAAAAAATATAGAAGTATGGAGTCAAATAAAACAACGAACAAACAAAGTCTTTGAAACCACAAATTTATATTAAAATGGTAAGTGCGTTTTAAAATTGTATTGTGATAGATACTCCGTTTTTCAGCCCGAATTCAAGATTTTGTGTGATCAGTTTTTCAGCGGAATTTAACGCCACATTTATCTTTCCAGAGCGGAAAAATTATAGTAATGTATTCGCCATCTAATAATTGAACTTATTAAAACTCGAAGTGCGTTTTAAATGTCTATGTACATAACGTCAATGAAGTCAGACGTCCCAATACGACGTTGTTTATTCCCGATGTAGCCCGCAAATAGCACGGTAGGCAGAGGGAACCAGGAATTTTATGTTAATTTAATGTTAAGACGCTCCGTTCCCATTAAGATGCTTCCGTTCCCCGCTTTCAGCCGACTCTTCCAGGCATTGCACGTTGAGTGACGGAACTCAATGCCGTGCTTTGTCTCGTGGAAGAAATGAAAATATTTAATAATCCCCCGAGTGTACATCGAACCCACAACCGTCGAGTTTACAGTCACGCCGCCCTGGTGCCAGCGGGCCACGACGGCCTCACTTGATTTTTTTAATTAAAAAACAAAACTACTTTTAAATCATTACAACTATTTCTATAGAACCTACGTACAAGGGATGAGCCATCTCATTAAAACTCTTATGGCACTAAATACCGATGACGATCGATATTAGATAGCATTTTATACGATTCTTGTACTTAATAGTGTTGTAGTGGACTTTTATATTTTTGTTTCTTCTTACTTAATTGTAAAAAACGTATTAAAATCTAAGCGTAGTGGGATTTGAACGCGAGTCTCTAGAACTATCCTGTTGGTCTTAACTTATCAAGTTGTAATTTAATTCAGAAAATGGTAAAAATGGATGCATATCACTAAGTTCCCTTTATAATAAAATTAAAAATACTAAGTAATATTTCTTAAATTTATATCAATCAGACTCCGAATAATGTATGTCCGTCGATGTATAAAGCGATATAAGAAAAAAAATTAACTTAATAAACCTTTATCTTTCTACGTAATTTATACATTTGCCTAGTTTATTATACCAATAATTGCTAATGTGGGCATTGGCGCCATCCTGGTGCAGTGAGATATGCTCGATTGAGCGCAATGGTCGTTGATTCAAATCTTATTCGCTTCATTTTTTTAATAGCTCCACTATGGTATTGTAGGGTAACGTAACTCCTCCAACGTATGAAAGATTCTAAAGTTAAGTTAATTCATTCAAGTATTCCACGTAGCCTTAATTTTTTATGCTAGAGAAGGAGAGAAAAATAATTATATGTTTCTTCAATATATAACTAGGACCCCGCTGGCGGTTTCGCCCACTGGCACTACACAAATATAAACCTTTCTTATGAATAGTCTTTGTCTATTAGTGAAACTGAGTACTGCGTTAAAATATGTTATGTATTTTGAAAGATCCAAACGCACACAGGCGCAGAAAATACTTATTTTGTACTAAGAAAAGATCTTCCTGGCACTGCGGCACAACATCTACCAGTAAAGCGACGTTTGAGTTCGATTACGAGTCCAATTCTTTTCGGGGATATAAAAAACTTTATTTTTTCTGTTAACAAGATAAAGCTCGGCGTTGATTTCCACCACTCAACACGCAATAATTCTAATGTTGGATGGAGAGGGGAGAATACAATGATTTCACACTAGGTTCACTCTGCCTACCGTAATGTATGCGGGATAGAGCGTGAAGCGAAAAAAAAAACAAAAAACTAAAAAGCTAGCATCCAACCGCTTCACTTCTTTAGTGGAAGACGAGCCAGTAACATCGCATCGACGCGGGACGCAGTATGACTCAAAACTACTTTTTGCGTGCATACACTGCTTTATAAGTTTTTCCCGGAATAAGAATGCTTTTCTGTGAGAAAAAGTTGCATCGTAAAAACTATATACGTAATACCTGTTATAATACGGGTACTAGTCGGGTATTGCAAATAATTGTATTTGACTTCGTATTGATATTGGAAATATATATGACATTTGAATGTAAAACATATTTTATGTTACTTTTATCAGGTTAATTTTAATTTAGTTCTAAGTGACTAAAGAGAGAAAACATTGGGAACCCCTGGGAACCCCTGTTCCTAATGTTTTCTTGATCAGGGATCACTTTTATAGAATTCTTGTTAGTAGGGACCACTATATAGGTAAAATTAAAATTTCAAAGTCAGTAGATACTTACATGATAAGAAATAAAAATATTAAAAAATAAATCTAATATTTTGTATGATGTGTGTGCTTTTTGTATGGGGTGTGTGAATTTTTTGAACTGGTCCACGGACCACTGGTTGGGAACTAGTGGTCTAAAGTGTAGAAGTGTCTTATGTGTCAAGTCATTTTATATGAAATATTTAGTATTTTCATTTCTTTGCTCTGGTATCGAGGCTAAACGCGGTATCTGCTGTAATACAGACACTCTAATACCAAGAAAAAAATAATATTAATTATTCTTATCATATAAAAAATAGTCAATTATTACTAATAACCTAATTTTATAAAACAAAACATAGTAAACCTTACCTTAATAGGAGGCGCGTAATCCACCGCCATCATACAATCACTATTGACACCAGCTTCAGTCTTTATCATGGGGGGTCCATGGTATAACTGTCCCATCTGATGGTGGTGCATCCCCCCTTCCCCGCGGCTGTACCACGTAGTGTACATCCCGCAATTTTGTTCGCAACAGTCACTCATAAATACATCATTATTAACAACACTTTTGTAAACACTTTGAACTACACTTTTGTCACTTTCCTAATTTAGGATTAAAAGTGTTTTGTTTAAGTCATTGTTCTATTTAGACACTTTAACACAGACAGACAGACAGTTTATTAAACATTTTTTGGGGGGAAAAAGTGAGTTTTTTTTAATATTTTTTGTATTACTAACGTCAATTGTAAGTAAATATCAATAAAATTGAACCCGTTTTAGTTATTAGTTAATTATTTTAATATTGCACTAGGTACATTTGAAATTATATACATATAATATTAATTATATATTTCTCCGTTTCGCATTTTGTTCTGTTTGATTTCCTTTCGTGGGGCATCTGAAACAATAAGTTACTATATGAAATACTAGCGACTATATGTACATACGAAAATAGGAGGCCATCGTGACGTAGCGTACGAGTGTAAACACGACGATAGTGGGTTCGACACCACACGGAGGAATGATTATTACTTCAATTTTTCGCCCGAATAGACGAAGTGCCGCTTTGAGTTCCGACGAAACAGGGAAACTGAGTATTTTAATACTACGTTCCTGTTCCTTCTTCTTATCTCAGTAGATAAAAAGCGTAAAGCTGCCTACATATTTAAGGTAATATAGTAACGAAATCATTAAAGTAATTTAATGTATTATTCAAACATTTAAAGTTGTGAATTTGAAATGGTTCCGCCGTGCCCATTTTAAAATTAGTAAAACGAGAAATTAAAAAGGCCATTTTTTTAAAACTTCAGATTAAATACAATTCAGATGAGAAAATAAAGTTCTGTAAAACAAGCGGGCAAATCCGCGAGCGGGTCTCTAGTTTCACAATAAAAAAAATAGTATACCTAACATTTAGCGATGACTGTGGTATTGAAAGATATTTTCCGTTACAATTGGCAAACAAAACAATCATATTCAATGTAAGCGCAGCTCTACAAAGGATAATTAACTACGTAACACCATTATTGTTGTCTGTTGACTCCTTCACAATTTTATTGATTAAGTTTAAAATTGTCCTTCCTCCACGTTGGGTGTGAAGTCAAATTTGTTAAGATTTTTGAAAATTTGTAAATATTTTACATAACATGCTGTGTTATTTACAACGCGTTGACTGTAACGCGGGTTTTGTGTATTGAGTGGCGCAACTCAACGCCACGCTTTGTCTATTATAACAAGGAAATGATAATAATTAAATGAAATTTTGACACTAAATATTTCTCTATATTCATTCATCTGTGAATAAGCCTGATAAAAGTTAATATCGTCAGTTATGCTTACACTCTCATATTAAAGATGCTGGATACATTATGATATTTTTAAATAATAAACAAAATTTAATATTTTTTACGTTATACATGGCATAAAATAAATAGAAATCCTATTATTTAGAAATCCAAAAATGTCATGTTTCCTAAAATAACTGTTGTATGATGAACATGCTGTATATACAACACATGTATAAAATAATATAAGATATTATAATATACATACTGATTAAATAAAACATGTTGAAATTTCGTTAAATAAATTAACTTAATAATCCAAGCACTGTAGACAATGCAGCTATGAAATCGTTTCTATTTTTTTAGGTTCACGCTGTATCGCGCATATTGCAGAAAAAGAGAACCTAGGAACCTAGTATTAGGTATATTAAGGTTCCAGCTTCAGGTACAATACTCCCTTCCCATTAGGACACTTCCGGTCCCGTACTTTCTAAAATTTAAATACTAATTCTAATTAAATATAAGACGAATAGTAATTCTTAAATCAGATATTTTTTTTTCTTAATTTTAGAATATTTATAATTGTGATTAGTTAGCGTTCCATATCACAAATAAAAAACGCCAGTCAAGTGCAAATTTTACTTCCCCACTAAGGGTTTCGTACTAATTATAACTTTTATATATCATAGTGGTAGGACACCACTATAACTTATAAGTTGACAAATATAAGCTGGCAAGCGTAAGCACACAATCTGTATGAAATAAAATGCAATTATAAGTTTGTAATTACTTTACTTCCTTAATTCACCTATAAATAAATTTTGAATTTTTGGCTTTTTCATTTCCTTGGATCTATTATTATCTTTTTTCTTTTCCTTCCTTCAGTTATATCTTTTATTTATAAAATTTAGCACATAGCGAGAATTTACAATACAAATAAAGGAAAACAATGACAAATCAAAATTGATATGATTTTTGTAGCTCCCGCATTTATGGGGCAGGCAGAGGAGACCTAGGTACCTAGTGTTAGCACACTCCGTTCCCACTTTCCCACTCAATCGAATTTGAAAATTGAAAAATTGTATTTATATTAAAGAAAAAACATCATTACAAAAGTAAATTTGTAGTTTATTTGGTATGTATTTATTTTGTGTGGTATGTTGTTTATTCTGGTGCATGTAACCTTAAATGTGTCAACTTTAATAAGTTGTTATGTTTAGAGATCGGTCGTGGCGCAAGGGCACAAAATATGGCTGTAAATGCGACTGGTTGTGGGTTCAATCACATTTAAGTGCCACTTTTGTTCAACGCACGGCGGATCGGGGTTTCTTAATACTAGGTTCCCAGGTCTCCTCTGACCTACCCTGCCGTGTGCGGGATATAGCGTGAAACTGTTTTTTTATAAGTTGCACTACCCGTCCCGAATCTTAAAATTAATTGTCGTTTCAATTTCAGGATTTCGTTCCGACTTGAAAACAATTTTTAATATTTCTTATCATCGTTTACATTTTCGTGACAATGTGGTTAGACTTTGTTAGGTTGGTGATGGTGACTTGATTCACGTAACTGCTAAAAAACTGCTATCATTCATTAAATTACAGAAATCAAGTGAATAGTCACCTATTTACTTGTTAATATATATACGCCGGCCGGTAGTGGCGCAGCGGCACGAAGTGTGACTGTAAAACCGATTGGTTGTGGGTTCGATCCCCACTCGAGGAGATGAAATATTTACTTAAATTTATATTTCCATTTCTTCGCTCTGTTGAGTTCTGCCACTCAACACGCAATGCCTACATAATTCGGCAGAAAGTGGGGAATGGAGTGTCTTAACACAAGGTTCCCTCTGCTTACCCTGCTGTGTGCGGGATACAGCGTGAAGCTGATTTTAAAAGAGTGAAAAATATCGGTTGAACATCTGTCACTAATATTATTATGCTTTTAGAATGATGTTTATGAAATACAAATATGCTGTAAAAAGATTTTATTCGTTATTTAAAATAAAAAAAATATTCGTAGACAATTTATGTACCTACGAATATACTATTTGTGAGTGATTTTGTCGTGAATAATTTTTTATTCAAATAATTATTTAAAAAAAAACAGCTTTATGCTGTATCCCACACACAACAGGGTAGGCAGAGGGTAGTATTAAGACACTCCGTTCCCCACTTTCTCCCGAATTCTGGAGGTATTGCGTGTAAAAGATAATTAGACACTAAGAGTAAGAGAGTAAGTCGTAAATTAAGAAGTGAATTGAGAAGTAGTCTCTTAGTGATTCTATTCGTCTTCCGCGGTGAAGTTGCAGATACAACCCAGTCTATTGTATAGATAGATAGATTAGTTATTAGTAGTAGAAAATATTGAACAATTCCTTCCCTGAATAGTAAGCGAACCGACAGCCGATGGGTTACACACGCTGTTGCCACTGCGCCACGACGGCCAACGCTATCTCCATTACATTTAACTAAGACAGTTAATTGATTCTAATATAGGATATCCGTAGCAACTAATAGAATTGCAAATGTTCCCACAAACCCATGCCTTATACAGTCGTGTTATAGCATCTCTGCTCTGTGGTCAATGGCCGCTAGACCACGCCCAGGGGGCACGCCCACCACGCCCCGTACAATCATATTTTGCCTAAATACATGTAAAATTTATATAATAAATGGTTATGAAATTAATATTATTGTGGTAAGTCCAAAATGTTTGATTTATGTTGATGGTTACAAGTTCAATTTCCAATAGTGTTAATTTTTTATTGAGATAAATATAAAGTTATTTATAGTTGTCTAATTATACATTTCATTATATTTTAAGCTTAGCTCTTTAATTTTTCATTTTTGGCCAGAAGCCGTTGTGGCACAGTGGGAAAACATCTGACTGTAAGCGTGACCGTTGTGGGTGCTGTTTCCACTCGGGGGCATGAATTGATTTTATTTCCTCGTTTTGGTAATACTAACAAGTCAAAACTCTGCATTGAGTTCCACGAATTCGAATCATCTTGAAAATTAGAAGGAAAGTGATGAATTGAGGGCGTTAGCAACACGTTCCCTCTGCCTACCTGCGGGATTCAGCGTAAAGCTAATAAAAAGTAAAATTAACCTTAAAGACTTAGTTCCAGTGTTCGTAATGAGTGCTTACTCTGAGTGGAAACCGAACCCACAAGCGTCGCTATTAGACTTAAAATTATTAGACGTGGTGACTACCACGATGACCTTTTTTAATATGTTAATCTCATATTTATGATTTTGGATAAAAGAAAAGAAGTTCATATATAATCTCTTATCAGTACAAAAGGTACTTCTATAAACAGATATCCCACGTTGTATGGTGAACCATTACGTAGCAATTTGCCTATAGATACTACATAGTTTTCAATCACAAGATCCGAATTTGACTACAGAAACTACATAGTTTTCAAACACTAGATTAAAATTTGATTAACGAAACTAAATAGTTTTTACTTTAATTGTAACACGTTCAATTTGTTTACATAAAGTGTTAAATTATAGTTTTTGTTATACAAAAGTCAAGTGGCGTTTAATTGATATATTTAAGCAAGTTTCGTGATTACGTACTTTAATTAAGTAACTTATTTGAGCAAAAAAATATTTTCGCTTAATTTTTAAGATAATTTCACCACTAGTTTTTTTGTCAAATGTGTATTTATTATAATCAAGATTTGTGAGATGAAAATAAAGATATATTTAACTTAAAATTAGGCTTCAATGATTTATACAATTATAATTTCGATTTATTTAGACAATCCTAAGTTAACTTTCCTTATGTCTAAGAAATTAAATTGAAAATGAGAGAGCGTATCGCTCAGTTGCTGCAAAAATTACGTATTTGCAATTGCGATAAGTGGAGAAAGTTAACTTACTAGTTAATTTTACTAATTTTGGTCCTTCACCTACAATGTTTCAAAATATATATGTACCTATATAAATACGTCATTGGTGTCTTACAAATGAACTACCTATGTATGAAGAAGTTAAAACTGTGAACGATTTCCGTTTTCTCTTTTGAAGTACGGTACCCTAAAACGGTGAAAATGTAAAACTAATTACAAAGTAAAATTTAATATAGATAACTGAATAAAGTCATATCAAACCAGCTAAGCCGCATAACAAATTTAATTTTTCAATGAACGCTCGAATAATTTCAATAAAAGCACGTATGTACTTAAAGTAAAAGTAAAAGTAAAAGTAAAATACTCTTTATTGTACACCAGAAATACAGATCACAATATTGGAAGAAGCATATAAATCAGTACAAAAGGCGGCCTTATCGCTAAATGAGCGATCTCTTCCAGGCAACCTTTGGGTAGAGGAGAGAATTAATGAAATGGGAAGGGGTGTACATAGCAAATGAATACTTATATATTGAACCATAATAGGATATAAACATACATATAGAGGTATACATATATACATACATAAATACATACCCACATACATACATACATACATACATACATACATACATACATACATACATACATAAATACATACCTACATATTTACTTACATACAAACATACATACATAAAAGCATACATAACTCCGAAACAAGGAAAAATTAAATGAAACTAATTTAACCGGATTAATCGCGTATATTTAAGATTTTACATTTTTGGAAACCCGACGTTTCGAACACTTTACAGTAGTCCGTGGTCACGGGTAGACTGAGGTGGCATTCGTCTGTCAGTTGATATAATTATCATATCAAACTACCGCCAGCGATTTCTTAATTGCCTCGCGTACTGCCCTGGATTCCTGCAGAATGAGCTGATAGTATCTTGCCCTCTGGTATGGTGGGTTTGAGACTTCAATGATTTTATGAGTGGGTCCCAGGTGGTAGAAAGTTTCCAGCCATCCTCTCTATTGAAATTAGGATGTTTTTGTATTTCAATAGCCTCACGGATCATCCGAGGAATGAATCTATTTTCCTTAGCGAGGATTTGAGGATTATCAAACCTAATGTAGTGGCTGGGTTTATCCGCAGTATGCTCACACACAGCTGACTTCGATACATGCCCATTCTTGATATCTGAGATGTGTTCCTTCACCCTAACACCGATGCTTCTCTTTGTTTGACCAATGTATGATAAGCCACAATCACAGTCTAGTTTGTATACACCTGCACTCTGTAAAGGAATATTACTTTTTATTGGTCTCAAGAATTGGCTCACTTTCCTGTTAGGCTTGAATATGGTTTTTATTGAAGCTCTTCTTAAAATGTTGCCAATCCTGTCTGTAACCCCCTTCACATATGGTAGAAATGCAGGCTGTCTCTCTACTGTGGGTGGCTTGTTGGTATTCTGAGAACGCTGGCGGGGAACTGGCAGCTTGTTCTGACGAAGAGTATTCTTCACCTGGCGAAGCTCGTCCCCTAGGTGTTCAGCGTCACAGAGGTGGTGGGCTCTCTGAAACAAAGATTTGCCAACGGTAGATAACTGTGTAGGGTGATGGTGAGATTCACCATTGAGGTATCTATTGGTGTGCGTGGGTTTCCTATATACTGTGTGGCCTATTGTGCCATTGGGATTTCTAATGACTAAAACATCTAGAAAAGCTAGGGAATTATTTGCCTGTAATTCTACTGTAAATTTAATATTGTCATTAATAGAATTGAGGTGGTTTAAGAATATATAAATACTGTCCGTAGGTAAAATGGTGAAAGTGTCATCTACGTACCGCTTATATATCCTAGGTAGACAGGGTGCAGAGCTAAGAGCCATCTCCTCAAAGTCCTCCATGTATATATCTGCTATTACCGGGGACACAGGCGAACCCATAGCAATGCCATCTATTTGTAAATAGAATTCTTGATTGAACATAAGATATCCAGATGTGAGGCAATGTTCCAAAAGTTCAAGATATTCTATAGGCATATTGTTATCCTCTAGCTTCTTTTTGACAATCTTGATGCAGTCCTTGATGGGAATACTAGTGAACAGTGACTGGACATCAAAACTGACCATGGTTTCATTGTTAGCTAACTTAAGGTCTTTCAGTCCGCTAACAAAATGGTAAGAGTCCCTGACACAAGATGTTGTGTGGCCACGCAGTGGAGAAAGTACTTTGGCGACATGTTGAGCCAGCTTATACGTCGGCGTATCGATTTGGCTGACTATTGGTCGAAAAGGTACATCTTTTTTGTGTATTTTTGGTAACCCATACAACTTTGGAGGTTTTACACAACTAGGCACGAGAGATTTAATGTCGAGATGTAATGTTTTCGCGTGTTTTTTGATTAAATCGGATGTCTTTTTAAGTATTTTTGTTGTAGGGTCTTTATCAACAATTTTATACGTTTTTTGATCCGATAGCAATATTGACATTTTTTGTATATACTCGTCGGTGTCCAGTATAACCGTCGCGTTACCTTTATCGGCTTTGAGGACTGTTATATCCTCGTTTTTACGTAGCTTACTAAGAGCCCGAGATTCATCACGAGAAAGATTTGATTTTGGTGGTTTACTACGGCGCAGTAAAGATGATATATCTTGGCGAATAACTTCAGAATCTTCCTTCAAAATCTGGTTTTTATATAAACAGTCCTCAACGTTAGTTATTATTTCCTCGATAGGTAGTTTTCTAGGCGCCGGCGCAAAGTTAAAACCTTTATTTAACACCTCAATAGTCGAACGATCGAAAGTTTGTTTTGACAGATTGACAACTGACGTTTGCGTTGCCTGTGTAGAAGTCACGGTGTTACCATAGACATTTTTCCGTTCGGATTTTGATTCGAGATTTTGGTACTTTCGAATTTGTCTAATTTTATATTGATTATATTTATTTTGCGCGCGTTTATTAGTAAATTCTACACATTGATGGAAATCTGTCTTTGAGAAACACGTCTCAATATCGTTGCTTAAGGCTTTTATTTGTCCGTCGAATCGATTCAAATCATAACGGTGTTCTTTTATGAGTTGACATAATAATTTTTTACTTGCCTGACTGAGTATCTTTTTGCAATATTTTATATCTTTTTTCGGCGCGATTTGTACACAAACTGGTATGAGATTATTATCGCGGCACCTTTTTAAGAAATTAATCGATGTTAGATATCTTGCACGTTTTGTTTTTAGATACTCAAGTCGACGTATTTTGTTTGCGTTTTCCATTCCGTACTGGTTCACATAATAAGTTCTTTGATTTTCGCGATTATTACACATATTAAATGAAACTAATTTAACCGGATTAATCGCGTATATTTAAGATTTTACATTTTTGGAAACCCGACGTTTCGAACACTTTACAGTAGTCCGTGGTCACGGGTAGACTGAGGTGGCATTCGTCTGTCAGTTGATATAATTATCATATCAAACTACCGCCAGCGATTTCTTAATTGCCTCGCGTACTGCCCTGGATTCCTGCAGAATGAGCTGATAGTATCTTGCCCTCTGGTATGGTGGGTTTGAGACTTCAATGATTTTATGAGTGGGTCCCAGGTGGTAGAAAGTTTCCAGCCATCCTCTCTATTGAAATTAGGATGTTTTTGTATTTCAATAGCCTCACGGATCATCCGAGGAATGAATCTATTTTCCTTAGCGAGGATTTGAGGATTATCAAACCTAATGTAGTGGCTGGGTTTATCCGCAGTATGCTCACACACAGCTGACTTCGATACATGCCCATTCTTGATATCTGAGATGTGTTCCTTCACCCTAACACCGATGCTTCTCTTAATAATCCTCAAATCCTCGCTAAGGAAAATAGATTCATTCCTCGGATGATCCGTGAGGCTATTGAAATACAAAAACATCCTAATTTCAATAGAGAGGATGGCTGGAAACTTTCTACCACCTGGGACCCACTCATAAAATCATTGAAGTCTCAAACCCACCATACCAGAGGGCAAGATACTATCAGCTCATTCTGCAGGAATCCAGGGCAGTACGCGAGGCAATTAAGAAATCGCTGGCGGTAGTTTGATATGATAATTATATCAACTGACAGACGAATGCCACCTCAGTCTACCCGTGACCACGGACTACTGTAAAGTGTTCGAAACGTCGGGTTTCCAAAAATGTAAAATCTTAAATATACGCGATTAATCCGGTTAAATTAGTTTCATTTAATATGTGTAATAATCGCGAAAATCAAAGAACTTATTATGTGAACCAGTACGGAATGGAAAACGCAAACAAAATACGTCGACTTGAGTATCTAAAAACAAAACGTGCAAGATATCTAACATCGATTAATTTCTTAAAAAGGTGCCGCGATAATAATCTCATACCAGTTTGTGTACAAATCGCGCCGAAAAAAGATATAAAATATTGCAAAAGATACTCAGTCAGGCAAGTAAAAAATTATTATGTCAACTCATAAAAGAACACCGTTATGATTTGAATCGATTCGACGGACAAATAAAAGCCTTAAGCAACGATATTGAGACGTGTTTCTCAAAGACAGATTTCCATCAATGTGTAGAATTTACTAATAAACGCGCGCAAAATAAATATAATCAATATAAAATTAGACAAATTCGAAAGTACCAAAATCTCGAATCAAAATCCGAACGGAAAAATGTCTATGGTAACACCGTGACTTCTACACAGGCAACGCAAACGTCAGTTGTCAATCTGTCAAAACAAACTTTCGATCGTTCGACTATTGAGGTGTTAAATAAAGGTTTTAACTTTGCGCCGGCGCCTAGAAAACTACCTATCGAGGAAATAATAACTAACGTTGAGGACTGTTTATATAAAAACCAGATTTTGAAGGAAGATTCTGAAGTTATTCGCCAAGATATATCATCTTTACTGCGCCGTAGTAAACCACCAAAATCAAATCTTTCTCGTGATGAATCTCGGGCTCTTAGTAAGCTACGTAAAAACGAGGATATAACAGTCCTCAAAGCCGATAAAGGTAACGCGACGGTTATACTGGACACCGACGAGTATATACAAAAAATGTCAATATTGCTATCGGATCAAAAAACGTATAAAATTGTTGATAAAGACCCTACAACAAAAATACTTAAAAAGACATCCGATTTAATCAAAAAACACGCGAAAACATTACATCTCGACATTAAATCTCTCGTGCCTAGTTGTGTAAAACCTCCAAAGTTGTATGGGTTACCAAAAATACACAAAAAAGATGTACCTTTTCGACCAATAGTCAGCCAAATCGATACGCCGACGTATAAGCTGGCTCAACATGTCGCCAAAGTACTTTCTCCACTGCGTGGCCACACAACATCTTGTGTCAGGGACTCTTACCATTTTGTTAGCGGACTGAAAGACCTTAAGTTAGCTAACAATGAAACCATGGTCAGTTTTGATGTCCAGTCACTGTTCACTAGTATTCCCATCAAGGACTGCATCAAGATTGTCAAAAAGAAGCTAGAGGATAACAATATGCCTATAGAATATCTTGAACTTTTGGAACATTGCCTCACATCTGGATATCTTATGTTCAATCAAGAATTCTATTTACAAATAGATGGCATTGCTATGGGTTCGCCTGTGTCCCCGGTAATAGCAGATATATACATGGAGGACTTTGAGGAGATGGCTCTTAGCTCTGCACCCTGTCTACCTAGGATATATAAGCGGTACGTAGATGACACTTTCACCATTTTACCTACGGACAGTATTTATATATTCTTAAACCACCTCAATTCTATTAATGACAATATTAAATTTACAGTAGAATTACAGGCAAATAATTCCCTAGCTTTTCTAGATGTTTTAGTCATTAGAAATCCCAATGGCACAATAGGCCACACAGTATATAGGAAACCCACGCACACCAATAGATACCTCAATGGTGAATCTCACCATCACCCTACACAGTTATCTACCGTTGGCAAATCTTTGTTTCAGAGAGCCCACCACCTCTGTGACGCTGAACACCTAGGGGACGAGCTTCGCCAGGTGAAGAATACTCTTCGTCAGAACAAGCTGCCAGTTCCCCGCCAGCGTTCTCAGAATACCAACAAGCCACCCACAGTAGAGAGACAGCCTGCATTTCTACCATATGTGAAGGGGGTTACAGACAGGATTGGCAACATTTTAAGAAGAGCTTCAATAAAAACCATATTCAAGCCTAACAGGAAAGTGAGCCAATTCTTGAGACCAATAAAAAGTAATATTCCTTTACAGAGTGCAGGTGTATACAAACTAGACTGTGATTGTGGCTTATCATACATTGGTCAAACAAAGAGAAGCATCGGTGTTAGGGTGAAGGAACACATCTCAGATATCAAGAATGGGCATGTATCGAAGTCAGCTGTGTGTGAGCATACTGCGGATAAACCCAGCCACTACATTAGGTTTGATAATCCTCAAATCCTCGCTAAGGAAAATAGATTCATTCCTCGGATGATCCGTGAGGCTATTGAAATACAAAAACATCCTAATTTCAATAGAGAGGATGGCTGGAAACTTTCTACCACCTGGGACCCACTCATAAAATCATTGAAGTCTCAAACCCACCATACCAGAGGGCAAGATACTATCAGCTCATTCTGCAGGAATCCAGGGCAGTACGCGAGGCAATTAAGAAATCGCTGGCGGTAGTTTGATATGATAATTATATCAACTGACAGACGAATGCCACCTCAGTCTACCCGTGACCACGGACTACTGTAAAGTGTTCGAAACGTCGGGTTTCCAAAAATGTAAAATCTTAAATATACGCGATTAATCCGGTTAAATTAGTTTCATTTAATATGTGTAATAATCGCGAAAATCAAAGAACTTACAAGGAAAAATACTAGTTGAATAAACAAATAACCAATTTTACCCAGTACTACTCAAAGTGCAAGATAATATTCTTTTAGCCTTTTTTTAAAAGTTTGCAAGGTTCCAGATTGTTTAATTGTTAAGGGTAAGGAATTCCACAGGCGGACGGATTTGATAGAAAAGGAATTTGTATAGAAGGAAGAGGTGTGGCAAGGGATGTCAAGAGCTAAGTTAGACTTAGAGCGGAGTGGGAAATTATGTGATTCACACAAAAACTTAAAACGTTGCTTGAGGTATGAGGGAGAAGATGGATTAAATAGAACATTATAAAGGAGACAAAGGACGTGAGTATTCCGGCGAAGTCGGATTGGGAGCCACTTGAGCTTTTTTCGGAATTCGGAGACATGGTCGTACTTGCGAAGTCCAAATACAAACCTTATGCAAACATTCTGGAGACGCTCAAGCTTATTTAATTGCTCCTCTTTTAGGTCGAGATAGCAACAATCAGCATAATCAAGAATTGGTAGTAAGAGTGATTGTGCCAGCACAACTTTAGTAGGAATGGGTAGAAAGTTGCGTAGTCGACGTAATGATGCAACCGCTGCAAATATTTTCCTACTTATTTCACTGATTAATGGCTTCCAAGATAGGTATTGATCAAAAATAATACCTAAATTTTTTACATTGTCCGTAAAAGGGACTATTGTTCCATCAAGCGATATAGACGGTAAATCACGTACAGTAATTTGAGAGATGAATCTTGGACTACCTATAATAATCGCTTGAGTCTTTTTCGGATTTATAGTTAAGCCTAACGATTTACTTCGTATCAAAATGTTTCTGAGTTCTTCGTTTAGTGCTGATATAGTAATAGCGAGATCGTGCAACGTACATTGTCGATATATTTGGAGATCGTCAGCATAAAGGTGGTAGGGAGAAGAAAGATTGTGACAGAAATGATTGATAAAGAGTGAAAATAAGAGAGGGGACAATACGCCACCTTGCGGAACGCCAGCAAGCACCGAGGACCATTCAGAATAGGAATCCTGAACTCGTATACGTTGCTTGCGACCATGCAAGTAAGAGTGAAACCAATCAATCACTTTAGGAGATATGTTAAGAGAATACATAATTGCCAACAGAATATCAAAATCCACAGTATTGAATGCGTTACTGAAGTCAAGCAGAATCAACACAGTGACTTGATGATTTTCCATACCTCGGCGAATGTCATCTGATATGCTAACTAATGCAGTAGTCGTACTATGACCAGGCCTAAAACCAGACTGTAAAGGATTGAATAGGTTATTATTAGTTAGATATTTACTAAGTTGTTGGTTTACGAGACGCTCAAGAACTTTCGATAGGAATGGTAAAATGGATATAGGACGGTAATCAGAGAAGGAAGACGGATTGCGGTTTTTAGGCAGTGGTATTAGTTGAGCCTCCTTCCAACATTCCGGAAAAGTATCACTATTTATGGAAAAATTCAGGATAAATGTTAACACAGGAATCAGGATGTCAAGAATTGGTCTAATCATCTTACGACTAATACAGTCAGAGCCAACGGCATCAGAATCTATCGCCAATATATTCTCTTTAACATCACTTTCAGTAAATTGAGCGAAGTCAAAACTGGGGTTTGTAAGGGCGGGTAAAGCACGAATTTGGTTTTGAGACCTAAGTTTTGTGGTTACATCAATAGTAACAGAAGGAGAGAAATGAGTGTTTAATTTGTTTAAATCTATATTGCCAGGATTAGTAGTTTGCTTTGCTTTCCCAACCCCAAGTGACTTAAGAAATTTCCAGACTTTTTCTGGGTTGTCTTCTTCAACAACTGACTTATGGATATGGCGTCGTTGTTCATCCCTACACACCCTGTTACATCGATTTCGAGCTTTAATGTACTTCCCTCGATTACGTTCACAGCTGTTGTTTTTATATTTCGTTTTTGCACTGTTTTTCTTTTCTTGTAGTTTTTTAATATCTTCAGTAAGCCACGGAGCTGGAAGATGTTTAACGCGCACTGGTCTAACAGGTGCATGAATGTCGTACAGTTGAATAATAAATGAGTTAAAGACAGATATTTGAGAGTCTATGTTGCGTTCTGAATAGACTAAATTCCAGTCAATTTTTCCAGCATCCTCACGCAAACTTTCTAAGTCCATACCGTTAAAGTTACGCTGCAGAAGAATTCTTGATTTTGCCTTGGGTGGTCTTACTTTGTAAGAAAGAAAAATTAGATCATGATAGGAAAATGCAGTGGCATTGCACTGACCATGAGATTCAACATGATCAGTGGAAGAAACTATAATTAAATCTAAAAGAGAAGGAGTACAGTTAGGGAAGGTATGAGTAGAAGATAATGGGAGAATATGCATATTAGCTCCGTTTACCGTGGTTTTCAGCCGAATTGCTCGCCTATCATTTTTCAACAGACAAGTGTTGAAATCTCCCATAATGATTAAATGTTTATATGAAGGAGCAAATTTTTCAAGCAGGATCTCAAAAGAATCAAAATAATCCACAGTAAGTGAAGGACTATAGTATACTCCGAGAAGGACTTTTGTGTGTGCGAACGTCAACTCAATAAAAAGGTGTTCAGGACTGGCGGAATTGTTTATGTTGTGTTGGGAGTAATCAAGCGTACTAAATGGTATGTGAGCGCGAAGATAAATAGCCACTCCGCCACCAGTTCGGCTACTCCGATCATTTCGAATCAGGTGAAATCCCGGCAGTGTATACGCTGCTGACGGCAAACAAGGCTTGAACCACGACTCGGATACCAATATGGCGTGAACGTTAAT
Source organism: Heliconius sara (assembly GCA_917862395.2). Classification (NCBI taxonomy): domain Eukaryota; kingdom Metazoa; phylum Arthropoda; class Insecta; order Lepidoptera; family Nymphalidae; genus Heliconius; species Heliconius sara. Next base: position 18,666,339 of record OU860797.2, on the reverse strand, counting down.
ATTATCAAAAGAAGACAGAAGATCAGGATAATGAGCTGGAATACTCTGAGCATTTATGTGAACCACGTTGAAATTTTTAGGAAAAGGAGAGAGATGAGAGATTAAGCAATCATTTAATGAAGGAATACTCTGAAAACTACTATCGCTTAAATCTTCTGAAAAAGAAGAAAAAGAACAATAAGTATCTAAGTTTAATGAAGTGTCAGACATTTCTTTGCTAATGGGTAAAAATATGTTTTTAATATATTTAGTATATGTGGGCTAAAATATTATGTATATATAAAATAAAAATAAACCAGTAAATGTAATATAAATAAAATAAATAAAAAAATAATAAATAAAAAGTATATAAAAATATGCTATAATATAAAATAAATAAAAAGAAAATTATAAAAGTACGATATAAAACTCACTTAATTTGAATTTGAAACCCACCTACCAGTTGCCGGAAAGAACTTTATAATATACCAGAAAAAGACTAAAATACACGTCTAGTTAAATTTAAAATTAATAAAAATCATTAAAAAATATTCTATCACTCACGTTACAAGTAAAAACGACAAAAAACAAACATTAATAATATTAATTGAAAAATAAAAACAAAACAAAAGCAAGAAAGCAAAAACCCTCACGTCTAAATAGATTTTAATCTGTAGTATAATAATACAGATTAAGATTTTTATACAATATAAAAATAATGTGTGGGTAGTAGGAAAAAAATATATATATAACAAGTAATGTTTGTGTAATTGACATACTGAATGTAAACAAATACAAAGTTATTTCTTTAAAAGTCGTTTCGGACGTGTACCTGTAGTTTTTTGTGCAGTTTTATTAATCGAAACAGTGTTTTGCGGTGACTTGGAACTCTTTAAATTCTCCAGTTCAGATGAATACTCGATTCGATGCCTGGTGCCGTTAGAAGTTATTACGTGGATATAACCATCTCTCGTCCAGCACTTACTAATACCAAAGTACTGCCTCGCCTCCAGGAAAGCTGTGTGGCGAGGTTTTGTTAGAAATTCTGACTGCGTAAAACCAGTACCTTTCAATTTGGTTTTTGCATACCAAACTTTGTTTCGAGTGGTAACATCTGAAAACCTTACGACGATGGGACGACATTTCTCGGACGGACGTCCCAGCCTATACGATGACTTTATATTAGAAGTGGAAAAGTCGGTTAAGTCTAAATTGTCACCTATAATAGTTACTATTCTTGCTAAAACATCTTCCGATTTTTCCTCTGCAACTCCGTGAAATAACAACGTCTTTCTACGCCTATGCATCTCTTGACGATCCATTTCTCTACTTATGAGTTCAACCTGTCTCTGCAAGCTACTTAATGCCGAGAGAGTGAAAGTTTTAAAGTTGTTAAAATCGGCCGCCAAAGAAGTTGTTGTTAAAGGTGATGAAGATTTGTTCAACTCTAACTGGAATTCATTCATCCTCGTATTAAACATCTCATTCATAGAGGTAAGTGTTTCTTTTAGTGCTTCCATGTTGAAGAGTTGTAGAGAAAGTAGCGTTGCTCAATAAATGTATAAATGTAGCTTTTTTAAGGAGAATAACACTAGCCGGTGGGTATCGTAACTTAATAGTTCATAACTTTTAGAAAATTCACTTAATAAACTTTTATTTCTCAATTTATTATATAAATAAATTTTGGATGGAAAAAAACGATCTTTACTTTTTGACCTCCTACCCGCGAAAAAAAAAAACGTATGTACTTAGTATGTATTGTATGAACATGTGCATGTTCACATGTCAATGTCATGGTTTTTTTTATAATGTATTGCTATTTTTGCATATCTGTAACGTTTACACGAAATCTTGGTTGAACAAAGTGAAGTATAGTTATATGAAAGAATGTGAGGTGCACGCGAGCGTCATACTAGGTGCGTATGCGCAGATTTTATCGAGCGAAAATCAAAAAATTAAATGTAGTAGATAGATCTTTAATTTTACTAAAACTAGTTTGCTTGTAACTTTTTAATTTATTCTTGTACGTTAGGAGATGAGCAGAGAGAAAGCGGTAAGTAACTTCACTTTCCCTTTTGAGGTAGGTAGGAGCTCTAGGTAGGAACCTCAGATAGAAAGGAACCCTAAAAAATGATCCATAGTGTGTGACTGTAGACAGGTTATGAGTTTGATGTCCGATCGAGGAAATGAAATAGTTTATATTTTTATTTCTTCGTTCTGGTGTCGAGGCAAAGCGCGGCATTGAGTTTCCGCCACTCAACATGCAATATGCGGAAAATGTGCGACGGAGTGTCTCAATACTGGCTTTCCTCTATCTACCCTGCTATTTGCGGGATACAGCGTGAGGCTATAAAAAAACCTACGCTACTCTGAGCTCCTCATCAAGCACGATGAAAACAAGATATTTTACTTTTTCAACTTCATGATTTTTTCCACATACAGCTGGTAAAGTTTGTGAACATTTTTTTTATTTTTGTCATATACTTAAATAAATATGATATGGATTATTTTCAACAATCTTTTTACGACGAGTAATATATTTAATCTTTAGTTATTGTCACAGATATCTGTCTATTCAGCATTAGTTGATCTTAACTACTGTTACTTAACTAGATTTTCTTTCTTCTCGTCTTTTTAAATTGCTCTTCGATCGTATTTGTGCCAAATTTCATCCGTTCTATAAAGCTTCTTCATTTTAAAATATTTTTTGGCATAAGGCAGAGGCAGAGGAAGCAGAAGAAATCTAGTAACAGGACGTTTCTTGTTCCTCTTACCACAAAATTCTTGAGACATTTTAATTGGTGGAACTCAACGCTACATAAGCATTGATTTCCTACCAGATAAAATACTTTATAAATATCCAGCGTTAAATCGCTTACACAAAATATTCGAATAGGTATATCCCGCATATAAGAAATGAAACCCTAGTATTAAAACACCCTATTTTCCGCTCTCCGCCCTACTTCGAGACACTGTATATTAAATGGTGCCATTCAATGTCAAATATTACTATTTCTCCGAAACGGAAAAACTGAAACCGAAACCTACCACCCTCGGGTTAACAATTACAGCCAAGGTTGCAGGTTACAGTGAAGCTCAGTAAAGTTAAAAAAAATAAATAAATAGGCAATTATTTATTATGTATATCAAATAGACAATGGATCTACGCATATATTTTTTCTTTACAATACAAATTCAATTAATTTAAAACAGAATCATTAAAAATAATCCACTTACAGGTCTAGCTTTATTAACTATTCTTATGAAATATTACGCATTGAGTTAAATCGATTACGCCAATATGAACCAGTGGAACCGTGTCTGACAGGAGACTCAAGAATTGAAGTTCTTTTTTTCAGCTTTACGCTGTACCCCGCATGTATCAGAGTAGGGCAGAGGAAAGGCTTAGTGGTAAGACACTCCGTTCACCACTTTCCGACGAATTCTGTAGGCATTGCGTGTTGTGTGTTACCCCAGGGCGAAGTAATGAAAATATTAATTTTTACAATGCTTTGAGCGAGAATCGAACCCACAACCTGTCACTTTTACGTTTACTCCTGCACCATGACTGGCCTCAAATTGATGCTTTGTAAATGAAGGACAATTTACAAAGCGCCATTTACAAAGCGAAGCCAGTCATGGTACGGTTGGGCAGAAATTTTCCTAGTCAGATGAGATAAAAAACGGCGTTGAATTCCGTCGCTTTACTTGAAATTCACAATGTTTAGGATTATGGATCAATATTGTATACTCCCTAGGATATGTACTCTGCTAACTCTGGTATACTACATATACAACGTACAGCTGAGTAAAAAATAAAATAAAAACGTGTCAAGCATATATATTTCATTCACTAAGTAACGAAAAAAAATTTTCACTTAATATACTATTTAAGACTTTTGAGTTACAATTAGATGTACCTACAGTATCGATCTCTCTATTGCGTCTGTATTATATTAATTTATAAGTATTCAATGTCAGACATACCGCGGCGTTGAGATCCGCAATTCAACAAGCAATTGAAAAAAATATTGAGGTCATGAAAATTGGATGGAGAGTTCCCTCTCCCGACCATGCTTGCTCCTCTTGCGAGAAATGCGTGAAATAGATTTTTTTATTATAAATATAAGGGAAGTCAGACATTTTCTTATATTTTATATTTATGACAATGTTAATAGAGGCCACGTTACTATTACTATGAAATAAAGTGCAATAAAGTACAGCAAATCACAATGCATTTATTTTAATATATTATTAGATAGACGCTGTATCACTCATATGGCAGGGTAGGCAGAGAACTTTGCAATATGTTTCGCAGCGGAACTCAACGCTGTGCTGTGTTTTGCACCAAAGCGGGGAAATGTAAAGCATTAACCCTTAAATTTCCCTGGTGTTATTTGAAGAGCGGCGTGTCAATTTCTTTTAAAAGGAAAATAATTTACATGGACAAGTGGAGCGTAGATCATGGGACTTATCGATAGGTTTTGTCTATTTTTCTGAAATATGTAACGACAAATATAATTATTTTTTAAAACCATAAAAAAAATATTTTTAATTTCGAGGAAGGTCACATCAAATGGCATGAAGACCTCCAAGAGGGATGTATGAAGAGGTTGATGGCAGTGCACGCGCCAAAAAAAGTGTGTAGAGAACGTAGCGCTTGGCGCACGGTTTTCTAATGACTAACCCGCTAGGGATACAGCGTGAAGCTAGATTATAATATATATATAAAAGTTTCTATTAATTTACTATAACACAAATACCACCACTCTACCGTTACACTCTAACCTAAAAGGCACGTCTATAAATTTGGCGGGAAAACGGTATATTCAAACACTAAGCTCTCTTTGCCTACTCTACATTTTATAAAAAAATCATTGAGAAAAAAATATGATATTCATATCATACAAATATACATAAAAATCTTTAGTTTTTGAATATATTAAAATGTATTTTTTTTTTGTTACTTTTTATGCGAAGATAACGAAACTCGAAACATTCGGAATTAGCAAATAATGATGTTTTATAATCGTTTTTTAATGTGCACTACATATAGATAAAATAACTCTTTATAGTTTTTTAAAGACAGATTCCTTAATCTGTTATTTTTAGGGTTCCCGTTTTACCCATTGGGTACCTAAAGGCTAATACGGGACCCTCTGCTGTATGTGGGTCTGTCTTTCACGAGGCTGTATCTTACGAACCATGATGAGTAGACACCAGAAATTTTCACAGAGTATGTATTTCTGTTGCTGCTATAACAAAAAATACTAAAAGCAGAATAATATAAATATTTAGGCTCAATAAAATAATGTTTTTTGTCATTTTTATGTATATTGGTACGAAACCCTTAGTGCAGGAATCTGATTCGCACTTGGCGGTTTTGGTTTAGTTCGTTTATAGTTTAGATTTGTCATATGGCACTAGCAACGCTATACAGAATAATCCCAATTAACATTGTACGCCTTTATTTCAATTCATTTAAAGAATATGTGATTTACAACTTAATTTTATCTACACAATAAATAATGTCATTTAAATTTGTAAATTTTTAACAAATAAATAAATTATATGTTATAAATATAGAAATTGTATAAATGTTTAAGTAAATATTTAATGTTTAAGTAAATGTTTAAGTAAAGTTATTTCATTAAGAAAAAAATATTTTTAATAAATTTATTTTGCCCATATAACATATTGGTATTGAAAAGTACATAATAAATAAGCCTCTCCCGTTAACGTTGCGTTCTTCAACGCACAGACAAAACTACCGGACTTAGAAACTTGAAATTTGACATGTTTCCTTGGGGAGAGTAAAGCCTGGTTTCCACCGCAAGCCCATTAAGTACTATGTTAAACTCGCTGCAGGAAACTGCATACGTACTTATTGCACCAATAAATAGTCGAACGGAAAGGACCGAATGAGCAAAAATAGTTGAAATAAACAAAATTTTAAAAAAAGTAATTACAGAATACTAAACTCTATTATATTTAAAAAGAGTCCAATCCGGACTCCCGATAATCCAGATAATGCTCAGGGTATTATCCGGTCACTTTTCTTTCGCGGTGGGAGTCGGGCTAAAGGGGTCACCAAGAGATGATGGACCTAGTCCATATAAACGTTATCAGATCTTATAGCAGCTCTATGTAGAAAATTTAAACGTGTGGAATTCTAACTACCTTGACATTTTACAATTATATGATTATTATTTCAACCCGAGATAGAATATTATTTTAAATATTTTACTATTTGCATAAAAGCTTGTTTTTTAAATGATGTCTCCATTTAAGAAAACAACACTAGAAACGTAGAAACGTTATAATATATAATTATATTATGATATTTTTTTACAATTAATACTATACATGTAATGATGAATCATCAATTGTCGTTTCTCATAAATAATTTATTAATTTAATCATTTTTCATCGTCTTTAGAAATCAGAAAAAAATCTAATAATAAACCCATTTTAAGAATTTTGTCTTTAAGACACTCTTTTATTTTATTTTAAGGTTATATTTATATACAGATGTGTGGTTCAAATAACATATAAAACTAACAAATAAGTACCTGTCATTTACACAGACTAAAAATTATATTTTCACTGAAGTTCTAATCAAACTTTTAAAAAAGTAAGTCTTACAACTTTGTATAATTAACTATCACAAGTTTTTGTTCGTGTTAAGCTTACAAACCCTAATAATGTCGTAAGTTTTATATTTATTAAATATCTTCCTTCACAAGCTTCTACTAAACATTCTCAAATAACTACTTTAGTATAAAAATATTTCAAAATCAATATTTAAATCGATTTACATACACCATATTTATCTATACAACCAAACGATTAACACACCTACGCATCGAATATCGATATTTACCTTCACCAAAAATCCACTAAACGCACATCACTACACAAAAACACTATCACTAATTACCATCAATATCTTATCACCGTGATAATAGAAAAAAGCCGGTAATGTTTATATATTTATAATTTTTTGTTACGTTTTTTGTCGGTTCCTCGGAGCGACGAACGCGTACGATGTCTTTTCGACAACTAAAAACCTTCCGCTGAAATCGCGTAGGCGTCGTGCATCTGTGTGAGAGGGAGATATGATATCGTGTGGGTGCGAGCGAGACGGAAGACGTTGAAGTAGGCGTGGCCGCTGGGCGGGGCCTAAGTTTGCATAAGGCTCTATTCGTCGTTCGAGGTAATATTTTATGCCGCTTTTTGCGTCGGGTGCAATGTCTTGTATTTTTTCAAGGGGCTACATTACATTTTGAAATTAATGTATTACCTATATAGATTTTTGTATTGTTGGTTATTATTATTGTAGTTTTTTTTTCTTATAATATATGCTATTTGAAAATGCTTACTAAAATTTTATGGTATCACCTAAAAATATACTTATGAGTGACGGAACACTATATTTTTTTTCTTACACGCCTTATAAGTAGATATAGAAAAGAACTTAAGCTCGGTATGCGAATAAAAGAATGTGAATACTGAATTATCATTATAATTATTTCCTTTCCAATAAAAAGAGAGCTTTTTAGAATCCATTAACTATTACTATTCAGGCTATGAATAAATATAATGAAGCTTATTGTGTATTCTTTATGCTCGTAGTTTCACGTTATTCCTTTTTTATTTAAAATAGAACATAACCCATAACCCCATTAATCATGTAATTATAAAATCAGCTTCACGCTGTATCACGCACACAGCATGGTAGGGAGAGGGAACGTAGTGTTAAGACACTCCGTTCCCCACTTTCTGCCGCTTTATGGCCGCATTGTGTGTTAAGTAGCAGAAATCAATCCCGCGCTTTGCCTCGACACCAGAGTGAAGAAGTTATAACAAATTACGGTATATTTATTTAATGAGTCATGAGACTAGGTGTGCAGGGGCCCGAGCGACTGTAAACGCTACAGGTTCGATTTGAATGACCAAGGAAATGAAATATTTAATATTTTCATTTCTTCATTTTAGTGTAGAGTTGAGTTCCATCCCTCAACACGTTATACCTTCAGAGTTTTTTCGGAAAGTGGTGAGCAGAGTGTACTACCACTAGGCTTGCTACGCCTATCCTGCAACTTGCGGGATACAGCGTGAAGTTGACAAAAAATTGCCACTTTATATTTCACAAATTTCCTCTAAACTAAAAAGTGTGCGTTGGTAGCTGTACTAGTATTAACTGCGTCACAGCTACCAGTAACTTTGCCCTTTACAATACAATACAATACAATACACAAAAAGAAAATAAATAATAATACAAATAATTTTAATAAATTAATGTATAGATAGGTATGTAGCTAAATAGACAACAGTATAGAAGAGAATTTATTTATTTAAACATAGGTATGCGTACAATAAGCGTTGCCATGGCAACGTGTATGTCACTTTATACAAAAAAAAAATATCATATAACTAAATATATAGTAGTGTGTGGTATATATTTATTCTATTAATTTAATATATTTTTATGTTATAATTTTTTAATAGTACAAGTATTCTACACTTTTTCTCCATAAAAATTCTCAAAACAAATGTGATAAATTTCAGACTTCTCCGCCCGCATAATTTTCCCATATAAGTTATTGCTTACAATTAATACATAAAATATAAAAAATGCAACCTATAGAGCATTCTTATTTTTTTTATTTTGGTAGATATTCTATATAAAAATCGAACCTGTAACCTTTGGCATAGTGGATAAAGCTATCTGGGAACCAAATTTTAAAACACTCCGATCCCATTTAGGATTATTAATTTCCCATTTTCGGCAGAATTCACAGAGGCATTGCGAGTTTAGTGGCGAAACTTAACGTCGCGCTTTGCCTCACCACTAGAGCCAAGAAATGAAAATATTAAAGATTTCATTTCCTCGAGTGAAAATCGAACCCAAAATCTGTCGTGCTTAACGTCACACGCTTGTGCCTCTGCGTCGTGATTGACCGGATTAAAAAGGTTACTAGATACTCTACTACTAGTAGTTTCGGTTTTATTTTCATTTCTCCTTTTTACTCAGACAAAGTGCGGGGTTAAGTTTCGCCACTAAACTCGCAATATCTCTGCGAATCTTTGACACTATGACTGGATCCATTTTACCCCTTTGGAACTTTCTGAACAGTTCTCGGTATAAGGCAGAAATGCATCATGCAAGTACTGTGCATTTCTCACTTGATTATTTTTTTCCCGCACATAGCAGGATAGGTAGCGGGGACATAGTGTTCAAACACTCCGCTCCTCACTTTGCCTTGTTACCAGAGGGAAAATATTAATAACGTTTGCCATACGAGTCATACGATTGATACAAGCGCGTACTTCTCGTTCTGGTAACGAGGCAAAGCGTGGCGTTGAGTTCCGTCAGTGAACACGCAGTGCATCCAGAATTCGGCGGAAATTGGGGAAGTGTTCTAGTAGGAACGGAGTATCTTAACACTAACTTCTTAGGTTCCATCTGCCTATCCTGGATGTGTAGGCTACAGCATAAAGCTAAAAAACAGCGTGTTTTTTTAGCAAATATCTGTTAGAAAAGTGAAGCCAGTCAAAATAGGACTTGCTTTTGGACTAATAGTTGGTTAACAGTTAAGAACTAATGTAATCTAATATAATAAAATCTATAGAAACGAAAATGACGTGTGAGGAAAAATTATAATTTATACTTACTAATGACAAACTTAATAACATATCAACCACACGAGTGACTCGAACAAAAAGGATCACAAATTCAGTCTTATTAGGAAAATTATGATAAAAATGTTGTGACGCGGCAACACAACGTGAAACTTTCAGATTCAGACTGTAGATGATGATACAATTCCCACTAGAAAGGGGCAAGAATTATGTGATTTTCTCACTCTGGTAAAAAGACAAAGCGGAGTATTAAATTCCGTCAATCAACACGCAGTCTTTGAAATTGAGTGAGGAACACTAAGTTCCCTCTGCCCTCCCTGCTATATAGAGGATATAGTGTAAAGGTAAAAATAAATTGAAAATCGAAAATGAATGATGTGCCTTTAAGCCATACTTGTTTTACCTATAAATGTTTTTTTGTAAACAATATAATTAGCGAGATAGTTCACCCTAGATTATAGTCTAGATTCCCCTAAATTACGTATAAGCTCCTTTTTCTGTCGATAAAGTATATGCACTGTCCCGGTACGTCACAATGATCTCATTTTTATTTATTTTGATTTCCATTTAATTAATTGTCTCCCAGTTAAAGAAGATATGTATGTATATAAAGTCTTTACTCAAGAATCCACTAGACATCACTCGTGATCCTTCTTTAATACAAAAAAAATACCAAAAAAATAAAAGCTTAGGTTCGGGCACTTTGGAAAATATATGTAGATACGCCTATGGAAAGGAGTGTCTTTACACTAGGTTCACTAATCCGAAAAAATACTTGTGTAGAAATATTTCTATAGCATCGATAACTTTTTCGGATTGCGAAAATACTTGATGCTATGCATATTGCGTTGGTAGATGAAAATTATATTTATAAAAAAAAAATCTGAGGCCGGTCGTGGCGCAGCGGCACAAGGTGTGACTTTACACCGACTGGTTGTGGGTTCGATCGCCACTCGAGGAGATGAAATATTTACTTAAATTTATATTTCCATTTCTTCGCTCTGGTGTCGAGGCAAAGCGCGGCGTTGAGTTCTGCCACTTAACACGCAATGCCTCCGGAATTCGGCAGAAAGTGGGGGACGGAGTGACTTTCACTACGTTCCCTCTGCCTACCCTACAGTGTGCGGGATACAGCGTGAATTATATTTATAAGTCTCATTTTTTTAATCTACCTAGATCCATTTATTTATGAAGATTTTAAAGAAATATTTTTGTTTTTCTAAACTCTTTCTATACAGACGCCGTGGTGACGTAGTGATTCGGTTCCTTCTCTCGAGAGTAGGAAATATTTTCATTTACTCGCTCTGGTAACAAGACAAAACGCGACGTTGAGCTTCGCTACATAACACGCTATGTCTCAAGATGACGAGGGACAATATGTAAAAAATCTATGAGTATCTAAAGATTTGACATTATTTTTTTTCTAAGCTGCTTGTTTGGGTGATAAGGAGGGTGAGGTGATATCTTACTCGGAGGAATGAATAATTGATTAATATTATCATTTCTTCGCTCTGGTACCAAGAAGTGCGGCGTTCGGCCTCTCAACACACAATGCCTCGAAAATTCGGCGGATATTGGGGAACGGAGTGTTTTAACACTAGTTGCCCTTTGCTTTCCTTATAAGCGGGAAACAGCGTGAAGTGTTATAACGATATAGATAAAGAACTGCAATACATATGAAAGCATATTCAAGAATAATTTATATAAGCAATTAAGTACAATAAATTTCCATTACAATAAAGCAGTTAGAAACTTGATTGATTACAGTTATAACTATCTAAGTGTTTATTATAGTGCTAGCGTATGTGTGAGATCAAAAGAATATTAAACAAGAGGTCGTAGGTTTGATTCCCACCTAGAGAAAGTAGGGACATAAGCAGACGACTGCAGGCGCGAAGCAGTATGGGTTTCATAACCACTCAAGAAAATGAAATATTTATTATGTTCAATTTTGTCGCTCTGGTAACGAGACAAAAGCGTTGAATTCCATTTCTCACCACGCAATTCCTCCAGAATTAAAATGAAATTGGGGAATAGGAACGGAGTGTCTTACCACTAGACTCCCAGGTTCCTTCTGGCCTTATCCTGCTGAGTTCGACCTACAGCGTGATTAAAAAAAAAGAAAACATAAGTGTTACTTCTATTATTATTATTTTTTATTTTTTTTTATTTTTCTTAAATTACACCTAGGATGCATATAAGATTGTTGCGTAAAATACGCGCTGCCATGGCAACGTGGTTCACGTTGCCATGGCCCTTATATATCACCTTATACAAGAGTGTATATTATAAAAACTTGTATAATATATTTGACAATATTTACTTACTTATTTATTTCACTTATTTAAAGTAATTGAGATTGTTGTAGCGCAGCGGCAAAGAGTTTGATTCCTACTCAAGGAAATTAATCATTTGCATTTCCTATCTTTGGCAGGACAAAACAAAAAGTGTCATATAAATTAGACGTAAAGAGGAGAACGAAGTGAAGAATTCGAATAAATAAAGAAAATAAAGTTTATCTAATGCAAATTCTAAGACATTTAGTGTTTACAAAAATACTATAAAATATTGGCTCACTACATAAACTTGTAAGTATCAATTTTCACTTCTCCGTTCAAATGTTCGTTACCGTGAACGGTAACGAACATTTGAAAAACAAAGGTCAACTTTTTCTTTCACGTAAGTGGTTGAGTTGCGCCACCCTACACGCAATAGCTTGAATTCGGATGAAAAGTAAGGAACAGGGTGTCCTGCCATCAGGACCACTCCGCCCCGCTATATGCGGGATAACGCGTGAAACTAAAAAAAATAAAGATCATATCTTATAAATACCAAGATAACTATCATGTTAAAATACCATATTTAATAAATATATTAAAATCTCACTGTACACAAAGCTAAATGAATTATAAATCATAATCGTCAATCATTTTATTATATGGTATTAATCATCAGATTTCTTCGAGTTGGAGTTGGCAGAGCGTGAACCGAGATCAGATATCGTTTTAAACGGAAATTAAGATATGCACGCTTTATATTATATATTTATTGCTAACTGTTATATGTTGAGGCCAGTCGTGGCGCGGGGGCACAAGAGTATGATTAAACGCGACAGATAAAGACAAATAAACACAAATAAAATTGAAAATTTTGTCTTTGGTTTTTAAGTCAACCTAGTTATTACTTAGCATAAACAAACTTTTTTTTTGTTTGTCCGGACTAATCTCCAATTAATTAAGGCGGGAAAAACCGAGTTTGCCGCGCGCCTGCCTAGCGTAGATACGTTTGAAATAGTTAAGCATTTTTTTATATAATTTTGTGAGAAAAATAAAAAAAAAACAATATAGGATTTAGTTAGTGCATAGCATTTAACGTTGCCAGATTTTCTCTCGGTGAAAAGCGGGTTTTTTTTATTATTTTAAGTAAATAAGGGAGATTCTTCAACCAAAAGCGCGACAAATAAAAATAGGAATTTAATTTTTCCTGCTTAATTAATTTTTTTAAGTATTAAATAAAGACTCTAATAGTGATGATGTCAATATAAAATTGAAAAACTTCACTATACTTATACTACACATCGCACCTTTAGAATTATAGTGACCTAATCAAAAAACCATGATTTTGAGTTTTTGTCAGAAATTGACCTTGTTTCCCACATTCCGCCTTCAAAGGTCGGCGGAGGGCGGGGAACCAAGTGTCTTAATTCTAAGTTCTCTCTGCCTACCCTGCTGTGTACAGAGCGTCGTTTTAGGTCAATTTCTGACAAAAATTCAAAATCATGGTTTTGGTTTACCATATGTAAGGCACTTAAGACTTCATAATAATTAAGCTTACGAATATATTTACTTATATTTTTATGAAATTATTATTAACTAATTAAAATATTAAAGTAATAAATAAGATTTTTCACATTACTTGAAATAATTGAGGCCAGTCGTGGCGTAGGGGCACAAAGTGTGACTGTACAAACGACTGGTTGTGGGTTCAATCCCCACTCGAGATGAAATATTTCTTAAATTTATATTTCCAATTCTTCGCTCTGGTGTTGAGGCAAAGCGTGGCGTTGTTCTGCCACTCAACACGCAATGCCTCCAGAATTCGGCAGAAAGTGGGGAACGGAGTATGTTTAACACTAGGTTCCCTTTGTCTACTCTGCTGTGTGCGGGATAGAGCGTGAGCTGATTTTTAAATTCTTGAAGTCATAAATAAGATTTCTTACATTATGTGGAATAATCCATAAAAAGCGTGTTTTATTTTTGGGTTGAAAACCAGGACATCTGGCAACACAGATAGCAGCACAGAGAATCATATTTTTTTCCTAAATCATTTAATTAAATATTCGAACAGTTTAAGCGGGAAATATAATATAAATTATATTTTTATTTATAAATTATATTACGATGGTGATATCTTCTATTTAAATTGTGGAGTTTCTGTTGCTTAATACATAATGTTCCGAATTTAGGCGGAAATGTAGTACGAACTCAGTGTCTTGATACTAGGTTATACAGGATACAGGATGACGTTACAAAATAGAGATTATTATTTAAAATAATAGTAGAATACTATTAATAAAAATTTTATTATTATATTAATAATCTTATAAAATATATGAATATTTATATTGTAATTTATTGAAAATAAAACACAAATATAATATTAGCATTAATAATGTATTTTCCACATTCTGTGAATTCTCACGGGTAAATTTTTATTTAGGTATATAATTATTTTAAAATAATAATTCGTGGGAAAAACGGCGTATCTGTATAAAAAGCGATTTTTTAGGATTCATTTTGTATCCAGCACAAGGCAGAGGGAAGTGGGGAGCCTACTATTACAGCATTCCTATTAAGACACTCCTTTTCCTTTTTTACCACCACTTTAGACCGAATTCTTAAGGCATTGTGTATCGAATAGCAGAACCCAACCCACCCTCGTTACCAGGATGAGGAAACAAAAATACTTAATGTCTCATTCCCCCGAGTGGGAACCGAAACCATCACGTTTACAGTCGCGCGCTTGTGCCCGTACAACACGACGGCCTCATAGCAATGCTAATATAAGAAACAATCGTTAAGCTTTTTTTTATTAAAAAAATTGCAATACACATTACCTTTTTAATATCTACAGATAGAAATCATAAATAAAGAAAACGTAAACGTTGCAAAATTTCATGACGATTTAATTTTCACTTGCAAATTCCTACTTTGAAATATGTGTATATATTAATTAGCTAGTAACATGTAAGTATTTCTATATTTATTAAGATCATGAATGTGTTTGGTTCACACTATTCTCAGGAACTACTGGTTCGAATTGTTAAAACTTTTAATATTGTATACAGAACTAAAATATTTTTTGTCCATTTACCGATGGTAATGTTATGTTACATCATGTTGATTGTTTCAATGTACAGGGTAGGGTAGGCAGATCGACCCCAGGAACTTAGCGTTAAGTTACTTTGTTTCCATTATGACACTTCGGTTCCCTATTTTCCATCAAATTCTGGACGTATTGCGTGTTGAATAACGCAACTCATCGCCGCGCTTTGCCTCGAAACAAAGACCAGAACAAAGAAATCAAAATAATTAATGTTTTATTTCCCCGAGTGAGAATCGAATCCATAACAAGTAATTTGCTCCGCAAACTAGTGTCCCTGCGTCACGACTGGCCTCAAGTATTATATTAATACATAACTTATAACGCTACATTTACTACACTTCGCATATAGCACAGTGATCACTTACCATAAAGTGACCCGTACGTTCGTTTGCTTAGGCCTTTACCGTAAAAAAAGCATGGAAGGACTCTAAAGTTAAGGCACAGCGTTCCCTACGCACTGCTCAATTTTCAAGATATTGCGTGTTGAGTGACAGAACTCACTGCCACATTTTAAGTTATTACCAGCGCAAAGCAAATTATTTCCCCAATTGGGAATTGAACCCACAATCGTCGCGTTTACAGTCTGACGCTTCTTAATAGATCTGTATTTACAATGGAATAATAAAAACATCCCTACAAATATTTTTACTAATAAAATATATATAAATAATTTGCACTAAAAAGGAAAAATAACTACGTCAAAATCAATAAAATTAACAAACAATCAAAACGTCTCGGAATTCCCGATGCAGGAATTTTATGGTAAATTTGAAATTTCAAATATCGAACGCTTCGAGTTCCAATTTTCAAATTTGAACTTGGAACGTCCAGTTTGAACGGACAAAAACTGACCGCGCAATGCCGGCCGTCATCTGCGCGAAACACCGCCGACTGTGGAGTAGTGCTTTGTTTATTTATCAATTTTTTATTATATTTTTTTGCTACATTTTTGGTGTAATACTATACTATACTAACTTTTATCCCCAGCGGGGTAGTCAGAGAGAACGGAGCGCCAAACGCTATAGAATAGTTATTTTAGTATATTAGATTGAACATTTTGCTTCTATATGAAAGATTTTTCCGAGTGAGAATACCTTCCGTATGTTCTGCATACAATATTATAGGAATATTTGATAAATTTTTATTAAATCAATTAAATTATATTATTTAATTGTTTTTGCTGTTTCGAACCACAAACATATATATATTTTTTAATTTAATTATAAATTTTAACTCTAACTCAATTCTATTTTCTTACATAAAAAATGTTTATAAAATAATAAACAAAAATGATGCTAAGCAATCATTTAATATTAAAAAATATATTCAAAAACCTAATACTTTTATAACAAAGCTGACTCTACCCACCACCATGTTACACTGAAATATGCCGCCTAGCAGCGCAGACTATGCGCAAAAAGGGCGTCCTCGCGTTATCACATACGTATGTGAGGGAAAGAGACAGATATATATAACCAGTTTCTCCTGACCCCTTCACTTCCCCGCGCCTTTGAAAAATCAATGAAATAAACTTAAAATGAAGGAAAATCGCAGGTCTTCCTATGATGGTCGGTTTAAAGAAAGAGTTGATTAAATCATTGCATCCCTGTTTGTCAAAGTTATTTGTATGTATTAAAATTTAAGAAGACTCTAAGCGCGATAGTTGTGGGTTCGATTCCCAATGGAAGAAAACAAATATTTAATATTTTCATTTCTTCGCTCTTGTATCAACCGAAATGTGTGTTTGGTTGTTTATATTATCATAACAGCTTGTCGCGCGATTTACTTGTAAATAAACTAGTACTAATGTAATTATGTAAAATCTGCTAAGCTTAAATTTTTAAAATTTCAATCTTAATTAAATATTGATCATCGCGACATTCTTTTATGATCATATAAATTGTGTATAATGAGGTTATAAGTTGATAGTTAAAATTAAAAAGTAAACAATTGATAGAAATAGATAGATATAAATTTTAGAGCGTTTAAATAAAAAGCTTTTCTAAAAAAGATTTTTTTGGTTTTAATTTATTTTTTGCTTTTTAATTCTCGCTGGCTAAGTTTCTCAGTCTGTTCATTTCATTCAAGGCATCCTTGTTGCCGGTGAATTTCGAAAAGTCCAATAAGGCTCTTCAATAAGGAAACCTTCTAATAAATTTACCCCACTGAAGGCCACGTATGTATGCTTGACCAACGGCAAAGAGCCATATTTTGCTGGAAATTGCACAGATTTGGGCTGAATTAGGTGAACACCGTCTTTACCGAAATCCTATACGGTAAGGTAAGTAAGTAAGGTAAGTATGTAAGGGTGGTATATCAGTTCAGCTTTATCAAGTTTTAACTTTCGTTGAGAAGCGTTCTGCTATTGTTCTTATCACGCATTTCGTTGAGTCTTTGGCGTTTTGCGTCATCGTCTTTGTTAGCACGTTTTTTGTGCCGTTTTAATTTCTTTTTAAGCCTTCTCTTCTTTTGTGTAGATATTTCTGTTTTTACCATTTTGGTCTGACGAGTACTGAAAAAATATTCGTCGATCCCCCTAGATCTCCACTTAGAATATTAAGACCTAATATACAACAGGGTTGCCCATGTGCTTTGAGGTGGTACGTTCATGACCTCATATTATACCCTAATACCACTCAATCTTCAGCACGGTTTCACCTTGACTTTGGTGTTTGGTAGAATGCGCCACTTATTTCAGCTTGAAGCTTACTTGTGCCCGATGAAGCACAGTTCCGGGTTTGGTTGTAGAGTTGTCCTTCCCTTAGACAAGTCGTAGACCAATGCTGCTGACGCCGTCAGCGCGTATCTCGCCAAATTACACAAGTCAAAGTCAATCAATCGAGCTTACAGGCTTAAAAGTAGATTTTTTAAAATCATTATATTCATTCTCCCTTTCATGATATGAAAGCACAAAAAAACTTTGCGTAATTTACATTTAAATATCTATTTTTCAGATTTTTTCTTTCAAATATATTATTGAGGTAAGTCGTGGCTCAGAAGGACAAGTGTAAGACCGTAGACCCGACTGGTCATAGGTTCGGTCCCCACTCGAGTAAATTAAATATTCAATTTTTACAATTATTCGCTTTGGTGTCGAACCAAAGTTTCACCGCTCACCACGCAATGCCTGCAGAACTCGGAGAAAATGGGGAACAACAGAGTGTCTTCACACTGGATTCCCTATGCCTACCTTACTGTTTTCGGGATATAGTGTAGAGCTAAAAAAATAAATGTATATTATACTGCAAATTCTCACTCTTTAAATTTAAATAAAATCAGCCTCATTCACATAAATATTTCATATCCTCGAGTTGGAATCGAACTCACAACCATTCGTATTTACAGTTTCATAATTGTAGATTTAGGGGAAATGTCTTATAGGTTGATTGTCTTGAGGTGATAATACGTTGAATAAACGTGACAGATATATATATGTTTTTAAGTATTGTTATAATATGAAATTTTCACTTTTTGGATTTTTTCCTTAGTTTGTATTGTAAGTTCTTACTTTGTACCAAATTTCGTAAGTCCACGGGATACTTACCGTGACTTCCTACAGACTTTGATTGCGCGGTGAATTTTATACAAATGCAGCAAAAACATTGAATGCACGTACCTTTTGATTGCGTTGGCTTTTTTTCTATGCTGCAAAGGACAGTAGACTTGAATGTTTGATATTCATTTCAGTTGATACCTTAATGCGAACTCGAGTTAAATGTTCTGGACAGACGGACTACAAAGTGAACTATAAGGGTTCCGATTTTTCCTTTTGACGTACGGAACCCTATAAACGAACTTGGTAGCATCACCGTAGAGTGTGACACATCTAGTGTCAAGCGTATTATAAAAGAAAAAACATTAAAGCTCTTTTCACACCTTTTGTTCATAGGTCGCGCCTAGTATATAAGATTTCAATGAGGCAGTTTCCAAGGTACTTTCACATGGATGATAGACAAGAAAATGAAGTTTCTCAATTTCTGTGCATCTTCTATTTATTATAGAATACAGAGTGATACTAAGGATTGGGGCATTATCACTCCGCTATTCCATTTCCTGATTTATCGTCTATATCTATTATAAAATTGTAACTGATCACTATAAATGGAAGATATATTTAAAAAACTTAAATTTTGTTCCTCAAAATTCTAAATTTTTTAAGGATAAGAAAAGGCAAACGAGCGTTCGGGTCACCTGATGGTAAGTGAAAAAAAACGACGCCTGCAACACCAGAGGAGCATTGCCGGCCTTTAAGAAAGATTGGGCGCCGGAGCGCGGCATTACCTGATGCGAGACGCAGTGGCATAAAACCACTACTTAACGCTGGTTTTAAATACCGGGGATGGTAATGATCCAGTCGATTCTGCCCATGCGTGTTGCCATTGCTGGCGACGTGACTCTACCACACGTACTTTAGTCGCCTCTTACAACACCACCAGTTGCAGGATGATCCTATTCTAGTCCGGGATCACACGGCACAAAGGCACAAAAACTCTACAAAATAACCGTTTTATTGAATTGACTGAGTTTAGATTTCAGTTTACCTGTAGATATTGTCTTTAAAATGATAATGTTATTAGAAAACAAAATTAATTCAGATTAGTAAATAAATAATTACGCTGTTAAAGCGGGCGAAGCCGTGAGGGGTTTGCTTAATGTATAAAAGCGTTCTTACGGTAGGCAGAAAAAGACTCAAGGAGCCTAGTGTCGATACACCCCTTTCTCCACATTGTAATTGTCTTGTAACAGTGATAAAATTAAAATAATTTATTCTTCCGAAATCTGCACAAAAATATTCTGACAGAAATGTTGCAATACTATAAATCAAATCAGCTTCACGCTGCAATCCGCACACAGCAGAGTAGGCAGAGGTAACCTAGTATTAAGACACTCCGTTCTCCACTTTCTCGACACCAGAGCGAAAAAATGGAAATATAAATTTAAACAAATATGTGATAGAGGAAAAGCATTAGAGACTATAATTATAACTGTTTCTCACGAGCACAATGCCAATATGGTAAAAAAAATATAGGTTCACATACACCTACATACATTTTATATGTAGGTATATAAATACATACTTTCACCGATACAATCGATGTTTATATAACCGACTGTTAGACTGTTCTATGGTTTTCTTATAATGTTACGTTATTAAGGTAAATTAATAGATTGTTCAATTATATTATTATTATTAGCGCATTTAGATCATCGTTTGGGACATGTTGTTTTTTTTTATCTTCACGCTGTATCCCGCACACAGAAGGGTAGTCAGAGGGCACCTCGGGACCTAGTGTTTAGACACTGCGTTCCCATTAGCACAGTTCCGTTCCCCACAATAATCAAAATTAAATTAAATCA
The DNA here is from genome assembly GCA_917862395.2 of Heliconius sara. Taxonomy (NCBI): domain Eukaryota; kingdom Metazoa; phylum Arthropoda; class Insecta; order Lepidoptera; family Nymphalidae; genus Heliconius; species Heliconius sara. The sequence continues at coordinate 18,645,972 of OU860797.2, read as the reverse complement.
GCTTTACGCTGTGTTCCGCTCAAAGCCGGGTGGGTAGGCAGATGGAACTCAGTGATAAGGCACTCCATTTACCACTTTCCGCCGAATTCTAGAGGCATTGCGGTAGGCCTCGACAGCAGAGCGAAGAGACGAAAGTATAAATTTAAATAGATATTTTATTTCCTCGAATAGGGTATGGAACCCCCACCTAGTGCGTTGGCATAGCACATTATGTGATTTAAGGCATTAAATATTTAAATATTCAACATATCCAGATATCACTTCTATCTCTAAAAGGTATTTTCGGTATCCAAATAGCTTACCGTAAAAGCAACTGGATATATAACACCCGGTATGGAACAACTCAGTTTCGTTTCCGTTAAAATTTCCTAACCTAACTGACCAACGTAAGTGGTACAAATTAAAATATTTTTATACCTTCTCATTTTAGTCATTTACGAGTATGGTGTATTTGATCTGTAATCCACAAATGAAAGTATGTTTAAACGATTTCAAAGAAAGGAGACCAGTCGTGGCACAAGCCTGTATTCGCAATAGGTTGTGGGTTCGTTTTCCCCTCGAATGAATTTCCTTAGCTCTGGTGTAGAGGCAATGCGCGGCGGTGAGTTCTGCCACTTAACACGCGATGTCTCCAGAATTCGGTGGAACGTGGTGAGCGGAGTGTTTTAATAATAGGCTTTCTCTGCCTACCCTGCTACATGCGGGATACAGCGTGAAGCTGAAACAATTTTAAAAACAAGAGAAGATTTTATAATAGCTTCACATGACATTGCGTGTTGAATTACGGAACTCAACGCCGCCACTTTTCATATTTATACCTACAGTAATAAAACGTAATAAAGTTACACTATTATATAATGATATGCGTTTAAAAGCGAGTGCCGCGTGCCGGTCGACCACACCTGACCTTTGCCAGACACCTGTTTTTGTTTAATAAACGGTATAAAACTGAAATAGTCATATATAAAATGTCAACATTTCCGTTTGTATCTAAGTTATAAGAAAATAAAGGGTTGCGTCTGTTTTTTCAAAGTTGTAAATTGTATTAGATATTTTACTCTTTATGGCGAAATAATATTTATATGCGTAGTTTGGATTAATGTTTAGCCTCTGTTCGCTTCGCCTACTTACCTTTGCTCGCTTCGCTCCCTCTTTAATTTTTTTTAAGCTTAAAGGTATTTAAAAAACACATGCGATAGTTAGAATTGAACGGCATTTATAATATGTATATTATGTACTTGAATGCACTTGGCTATATAAATTATAAAAAGTACACGTTCTCGTTTTGTCGTTCTTAAGTACTGGAAAATTTTGCTAGAGTAACTGTTTCAAAGGTTTCACTACTCTGTAAATAAATAAAAATGGAAATTAGAATGAATTTTAATTTGGCTTTCCTAAAATAAAAAAAAAACGGTAAAAAAAATCATATAATCGTCCTCGTCCTCTTATCAAGCAATATTTGTAAATTAAGAAACATAATAAAAAAAATGATAAACCTTTATTTTTTAACAATAGCATTATAATATAATAACATATTTGAAGTATAGATTCATATTTCTAATATACTTATACATATAAGCGTTTTCTCAATTAAAAATTTAACCCCTAACCACCGTACACAAACAATGTACACTATCTACCAAATCCACCATCAAGAACCATACATTACCATCAGTTTTGTAGCTATTACGTAATCCACAGGCAGTCAAACAAAAAACAAGATTATATATACGTAACGTATACTATACCATTCGCTTGACGTTTTACACGCATCATAAAACATTACGTTAGAGCACGCTACCATTCTATACCTTTATGAATATATGAATGTATGTAGAATAATTTATTCTACATATTAATAGAAGTGAGCTACCACACCTATTTTGTTATGTATCTAGGGTATAATTTATTTCATCATCAAAGAACGGCGTTAAGACTCGCCTCGCTGTCTTGATATCGGGCGGTATTTTTTGACTCTAAGTTATTAGTTTTGCTTCTACCATTCTGTACGGGAAAAACAATAAAAAAGAAACTTATTTTAATATTATTAAGATGCCATATAAAAATAAAAATAAAAACAAATAATAACTTCCATAAGTCCTAACAATAAATGTTAAAATATGAAATATAAATTATTATTTATATATAAATACCGGTAGTGGCGCATAAGCACAAATTGTGACTGTAAAATCGAGTGGCTGTGGGTTCGATCCCCACTCAAAAAAAGAAATATTTATTTACATTTATATTTTCATTTCTTCGCTCTGGTATCAATGGGTAATATAATAAGGATTAACGTAATATAACATATCCTGGCTTTCTCCACAAATGGACTACCTAACACAACATCAATATTTCAATTCACGCCAGAAGGTCCCGAGATTTGCACGTTAAAACAAACAAATTCTTCATTTTGTTAGTAGGATATAGAATACAGAACTAAAGATACTACCAACAGTAGCTTTCCCCCGGAAATGTCGTAATAGAAATATTTAACTCCTTACATTAAAGTCATTATAGTATTCTAAATCGATTCATATATTTTCCTTGTTTAGTTATATTATTAAACAAAAGACTAATTTGCTATTTTGTACCGCAATTTATAAGGAATAGGTGTGGGTTCAACGTCAATTCAGCTTAATATTTATTTATATATAATTTATCGCTCATTTTGATTAAACAAAAAACCTGTACAAACGTTGCGTACGGGATATCCTCAAAAGGGGAAGAACGAAATATAAACCGCCACCCAACACGCAATATCTCGAAAATTGGACTGATAGTAGGGAACGAAATATCTTAACACTAGATTCCCTTTTTCCTATCCCGCTATGGTATACCTATGGGATACAGAGTAAAGTTACAAAAACGGTAATTTAACCCACAAAAATCATAACCATAAATGTACCTGAAGTTATTAAATACAAACAAAATCGAATATAGCTGTTTACTTTGTATCTAATAAATAATAATCAATATTATGTCATTGTAGTCACAAATCCAATTAGTGTTGACATATCATTAAAGTGTCATTATTCTGTGTCTATTATTTTCTCAATACTATATATACTATGGAAGGAACAGAGTAGCTATGAACAGAGGTTCAATTTTTTTACTAAGTTTGTATACTAAGTTTTTTTTTTACTAAGTTTTTATGCTATCTACCGTATATGGTAAAGTAGGCAGATGGAACCTGCTAGCCCAGTGCTAACACTCCGTCCCCATTATGCCGTCACTTTCATTCCCCAATTTAGGATAAATTTTTGAGGTATTGCGTGTTGAGTGGTGGAGCTCAACGCCGCCTCGTTATCAGAACGAGACAACGAAAATATTAAATAAAAAGACTTCCCTGAGTGGGAATCGTACACTCAACATACAATGCCTTCGGAATTTGACGGAAAGTGGAGAACGGAAGTGACTTGACACCAGGTCCCTGCTCACGACAGCCTCAAAAATCTCTCTAATTATCTAAGAAAATTTAAGCAACGAAATGTTTTAACACTACTCTTTCTGCCTACTGGGTGATCAAAATGTAGACCTATTGAAATATAGCCCTAGATGAGTGGGTTCAAGACCAACGATCTACGTATTGCAGTTTCGCTATAAGTGAGTGAGTGCGAGAAATTCAGAGATTGTAACAAAGTTAATTAACCTCCGATTCCTTTTATGGTTAAATATCGTAGTGGCGCAGCGGCTGACTGTAAACACGATAGCTGTGAGTTCTATTGCCACTCGTAGAAATGAATTATTTTCATTATCTCGCTGTGAAGAAAATACAACGTCTAGAAAATTGACCGAAAAGTGGAGAACAGAGTATTTTTATATTTTTTCTAAATAAGAATTTTTATTTCCTAAGTGTGGAATAATACTCTAAAATAAATGTTAAAAATGCCTTTGCCTTCTGTCTATTTTCGTATATGCGTCCCCCAAATGGAGCTAGAATACAAGATTCTAATTCAAAATCGCTACCATCAGTTAAATATACGTTATTAGGATCAATAGATAATTATTTAATTAAAATTAAAATTTAATAAAAGTTAAAGTTAATTAGCACTGTTTCTTAACATTTTCACGGCATTTAACCACGGCGTACGTTAACCATAGGAACTACCTGTTGGGGGAAAGATAATGCAAAGGTTATAAGAGATTAATTATGTTTACAAACGGAAATTCAACGAACTAAGTCATTATGAAGATTGCATTGTAATTGAATAATTAAATATTCATACTCGTGTTATATACATATGTATGTATTTATGTATATATCTATAGTGTGTAAAAAATTGTGTTTTACGGTGGTAGCCAGTTCATGCTGTATGCGAGAGCAAATGTTATGTGCCGTGTGATCCCGGACTAGAATAGGATCCACCTGCTACTGGTGGTGTTGTAAGAGGCGACTAAAGTACGTGTGGTAGAGTCACGTCGCCAGCAATGGCAAAAAAAAAATGTACTGGAGGGTGGAGAGGGCAGCCTAGTGTAAAGTCACTCCGTTCCAAATTTACGGGATGTGGCGGAACTCAATACCGCGCTTTGTCTCGTTGTTAGAGGAAGAAAATAAAAGTAACTCATCCCTCGTGCAGGAATTGAACTCACAACTGTCGCTTCTATTGTCAGATATTGTGCCGCTGCGCCACCATGACCCGAAAAGATTATTTGGCAATTCTTGTCATACTTTTGCTGAACAACATTTCTGGACTTATATAAATAAATTAATTAAAATGCTTTTTACCATGTATCTAATAAGTACCAGATCCTTAACAACGTTGCTATCAATTTAAAAGTTTAATGTTAAGCCAATCTACAGTAAATTTTAATTGAACGAATTAATTCGATTATTTTAACACCGCATTTAATGCACGGGTCGTGGGCGGCGGTGATCACTTGACGTGATTTGCCGTGTCTTTTTATCATAACATAAATAAAAAACTAAATTAAATTATAGTAAGAGGCCAGTCGTGGCACAGAGGCACAAAGTGTGACTGTAAAATCCACTGGTTGTGGGTTCGATCCCCACTCGAGGAGATGAAATATTTATTTACATTTATTTATATTTTCAATTCTTCGCTCCGGTGAGAACTCGGCGGCAAGTGGGGAACGGTGTCTTAACATTAGGTTCCCTCTGCCTACCCTGCTGTGTGCCTTTATTTAATTAAAACATATTAGCTTAACTTAAAATATCTGCAGAAATACTATTTCTTGCTAGCTTCAACTACATCATTATTATTTTCTTTCGTTCTCTTATAACAATATCATTTTAACAACAATATCTATACTTTTATACTTATTTTGAAAAGTAGTTTCAGCCATTTTAATAAAATAGTTATTTATAGCAATTTTGTCGGCCGATTGAAATAAAATAACACAAAATGTTAAGGAAAGCTGGCAAAAACACAATATACACAGTTTAACCTTTTCTGAGATTAGTGTGGACAAACGTACATACAAACAGATAAAAAATAATTATTATATTTGGAGATCTGGGAGCCTAGTGTGAAAATATTCCGTCCTACATTAAAGCCGCTTCGGTTCACCACATTCCGCTGAATTATTGTGGCACTGTATGTTCATTTCCAGCGTTTTGCCTCATTACCACGGCAAGGAAGTGAAAATATAAAATATTACCCCACTACTCCGAGTAGGAATCGATACCACAATCGTAGCGTATACTTATGCCCCTGCGCCACGACGGGTTCGATTCCCGGATCATTAAAAATGAATAAATATATGAATATTAAACTATCTGTGAATTTCTTGTCTGTCATATATTCGACGTAAATCCTGAAACAATAGAAGTGATAGAAACTAAGTTATGGGAATACATACTTTCCAAGAACGATAATTGCGATATACGCGCGCACTATAACGCGTAATCAGTGCGGTTTCTCAATAAATTTCTTGTTGAAAAAATGGATAAAAAATACTTGAGTAATGTGCTTATGGACTACGATTTTACTATAAATATAATGGTTACGAGTTCGATTATGACTTATTTCCCATAGTTAGTTATTTTCATGGTAAATAAGCAACGCATGGTTGAGTTTCGCCGCTCAATACGTAGTGTCTCGATGGAAATGAAACACTAAGTGTCTTAGCACTAGGTATTATCTGCTTGCCTATCCTGCATTTTGTGGAATACAGAGTGAATCTAATCAAAATTAATATTAACTAGTTAAATTTCGCTCAGAGGACTTATTAGAATTCCGTATCTCTCAAAAAGTAAAAACGAAACCCTTATAGGAAAAAATATATGAATAAATTTTTTAAATATATGTAAGTAAAGCTATATGTAAAGCTTTAATATAATTAATTTATTTTTGTTTACATAACGAATGTATCAAGTGTTAGGGAAGGTCAAGGCCTCCTGTTGCAAGTACTAGTATCATACTGGTAGATAACTTTCTAGGCTGGTCTCAATACTTTCTATTTAGCTAAATAGTTTATAGGTTACAGTTTATAGGTATATTTGTAGTTCATCTCATACAAAAAGAGTGCCCAGAACCTTTAAGATTCTCAATTTTTATAAGTTTGTCTTTCCAAAATTAACACGGAAGCCTCGGTGAGCGAGTCCGACTCGCTCTTAACCGGATTTTTTTAACTTAACTCATGCGCTTATGCTCGTATGTAAAAATATGCTGAAGGTATGTTATTATGGATAGGCAAAGAATATTTTAAAAATTTTTATGTTATATTTATAAGTTTATGTTGAAATGAAAATATTAATGAATAATAATTCATTACTCCCAGTGGGAATCGAATCCACAGCCGTGGTGTAACTACACGTAGACGGCGTACGACGGCCTCAATCCAAGTACATATTGCTTACTAAATAATCATAACTTAAAACACCACAATAGTCCTGGGTTCAAATTCCACGAGATACCATAATCAGAAACACACAATCCGTTCCCTACATTCATATCTATTTCAACATAACCTATCTCAAATATGAATCCCTTGAAACAACTAATTGCACGGGCTCATGCGAGGCGCAACAACGTATGAAACATTTTTGCGATAAGATTGATATTGATAAAGGCGTGCTATGTTAATTTGCGTGCGTATTCTTTGATTATAATACATTTGTTAGACGCATGTGCGATAGTTCGTATGGCCATTGTGTTATATATTTTTTATTAGTTGTTTTTTTTTTTTTTTTATAGAAAAGACACGGCAAACGAGCGTGCGGATCACCTGATGGTAAGTGATTACCGCCGCCCACGGCCCCGTGCAACCCCAGAGGAGCTACAGGTGCGTTGCCGGCCTTTAAGGTGGGTTGGGCGCCGGGGCCCGGCATTACCTAATGCGAAACGCAGTGGCATAAAGCCACTACTTCACGCCGGTTTTAAATGCCGGGGGTGGTAATGATCCGGTCGAGTCTGCCCATGCGTGTTGCCATTGCTGGCGACGTGACTCTACCACACGTACTTTAGTCGCCTCTTACGACACCACCAGTACCAGGATGATCCTATTCTAGGCCGGGATCACACGGCACAAAAGTATACTTTTCACAATGAAAATGAATAATGGGAATAATGGAAAAAAAAATTAAATTAATTATATTCTATTGACTTCGTGTGATGATTTTTTTTATAAACAATAATATATAATAAAATATTTCTCCAAGAAATCTTTAATTACTGTATTAAATATTTGTACGCCTTATAGAGTGATTAGAAAATATATACGATACGATTCAGTTGTAAAAAGTATATTAAATTGATATATATATATATATATATATATATATATATATATATATATATATATATATATATATATATATATATATATATATATATATATATATATATATATATATATATATATATATCCTTATTGCCATTAATATAATCGAATAAAAATATCAGTTTTTCTGTCAATTTGTCTGACACTGTCAGTACAGTGTCTTTCACTGGGTTATAGTAGCCTATATAGAAAAAATTTCTAATTTTCCTACTAGAAATTAAAGCACCGAAATTGCTCTACAATTTTCTAAATCTGAGCTTGTCAGTCGGTACTTCCCAGACTAATTATCATCAGTTAAATAAATTGATTTTATAAGTCTTTTAAAGATAGCTCTATTGGCAGAAAGAAGCTGGGAACATAATGTTAAAACATTTCATATATATATTTTTTTCCTACTACCCACACATTATTTTTATATTGTATAAAAATCTTAATCTGTATTACTATACTACAGATTAAAATCAATTTAGACGTGAGGATCTTGCTTTCTTTCTTTTGTTTTTATTTTTTAATTAATATTATTAATGTTTGTTTTTTTCTCGTTTTTACTTGTAACATGAGTGATAGAATATTTTTTAATTATTTTTTTTAATTTTTATTTTTATTTTAACTAGACGTGTATTTTATTCTTTTTCTGGTATTATTATAAAGTTCTTTCCGGCAACTGGTAGGTGGGTTTCAAATTCAAATTAAGTAAGTTTTAATACCGTACTATTATTCTTTTTATTTATTTTATATTACAGCATATTTTTATATACTTTTCATTCATTATTTTTTATTTATATTACATTAACTGGTTTATTTTTTATTTTATATATACATCATATTTTAGCCCACATATACTAAATATATTAAAAACATATTTTTACCCATTAGCAAAGAAATGTCTGACACTTCATTAAACTTAGATACTTATTGTTCCTTTTCTTTTTCAGAAGATTTAAGTGATAGTAGTTTTCAGAGTATTCCTTCATTAAATGATTGCTTAATGTCTCACCTCTCTCCTTTTCGTAAAAATTTCAACGTGGTTCACATAAATGCTGAGAGTATTCCATATCAGTGTCCTGATCTTCTGTCTTCTTTTGATAATAGTAACGTTCACGCTATATTGGTATCCGAGTCGTGGTTCAAGCCTTGTTTGCCGTCAGCAGGGTATACACTGCCGGGATTTCATCTGATTCGAAATGATCGGAGTAGCTGAACTGGTGGCGGAGTGGCTATTTATCTTCGTGCTTACATACCATTTAGTACGCTTGATTACTCCCAACACAACATAAACAATTCCGCCAGTCCTGAACACCTTTTTATTGAGTTGACGTTCGCAGACACAAAAGTCCTTCTCGGTGTATACTATAGTCCTTCACTTATTGTGGATTATTTTGATTCTTTTGAGATCCTGCTTGAAAAATTTGCTCCTTCATATAAACCTTTAATCGTTATGGGAGATTTCAACACCTGTCTGTTGAAAAATGATAGAAGAGCAATTCGGCTGAAAACCACGGTAAACGGAGCTAATATGCACATTCTCCCATTATCTTCCACTCATACCTTCTCTAACTGTACTCCTTCTCTTTTGGATTTAATTTTAGTTTCTCCCGCTGATCATGTTGAATCTCATGGTCAGTGCAATGCCACTGCATTTTCCTATCATGATCTAATTTTTCTTTCTTACAAAGTAAGACCACCCAAGGCAAAATCAAGAATTCTTCTGCAGCGTAACTTTAACGGTATGGACTTTTTTGCGAAAGTTTGCGTGAGGATGCTGGAAAAATTGACTAGAATTTAGTCTATTCAGAACGCACCATAGACTCTCAAATATCTGTCTTTAACTCATATATTATTTAACTGTACGACATTCATGCACCTATTAGATCAGTGCGCGTTAAACATCTTCCAGCTCCGTGGCTTACTGAAGATATCAAAAAACTACAAGAAAAGAAAAACAGTGCAAAAACGAAAAATAATAACATTCGGCTGTGATCGTAAACGAAGGAAATATATTAAAGCTCGAAATCGATGTAACAGGGTTTGTAGGGATGAACAACGACGCCATATCCATAAGTCAGTTGTTGAAGAAGACAACCCAGAAAAAGTCTGGAAATTTCTTAAGTCACTTGGGGTTGGGAAAGCAAAGCAAACTACTAATCCTGGAAATATAGATTTAAACAAATTTAACACTCATTTCTCTCCTTCTGTTACTATTGATGTAACCACAAAACTTAGGTCTCAAAATCAAATTCGTGCTTTACCCACCCTTACAAACCCCAGTTTTGACTATGCTCAATTTACTGAAAGTGATGTTAAAGATAATATATTGGCGATAGATTCTAATGCTGTTGGCTCTGACTGCATTAGTCGTAAGATGATTAGGCCAATCCTTGACATCTTGATTCTTGTGTTTTTATCCTGAATTTTTAATTTTAAAATAAACATTTATCCTAAATTTTCCACAAATAGTGATACTTTTCCGGAATGTTGGAAGGAGGCTCAACTAATACCACTGCCTAAAAACCGCAATCCGTCTTCCTTCTCTGATTACCGTCCTACATGCATTTTACCATTCCTATCGAAAGTTCTTGAGCGTCTCGTAAACCAACAACTTAGTAAATATCTAACTAATAATAACCTATTCAATCCTTTACAGTCTGGTTTTAGACCTGGTCATAGTACGACTACTGCATTAGTTAGCATATCAGATGAATGTCATCTGATATGCTTCGCCGAGGTATGGAAAATCATCAAGTCACTGTGTTGATTCTGCTTGACTTCAGTAACGCATTCAATACTGTGGATTTTGATATTCTATTGGCAATTATGTATTCTCTTAACATATCTCCTTAAGTGATTGATTCGTTTCACTCTTACTTGCATGGTGGCAAGCAACGTATACGAGTTCAGGATTCCTATTCTGAATGGTCCTCGGTGCTTGCCGGCGTTCCGCAAGGTGACGTATTGTCCCCTCTCTTATTTTCACTCTTTATCAATCATTTCTGTCACAATCTTTCTTCTCCCTACCACCTTTATGCTGACGATCTCCAAATATATCGACAATGTACGTTGCACGATCTCGCTATTACTATATCAGCACTAAACGAAAAACTCAGAAATATTTTGATACGAAGTAAATCGTTAGGCTTAACTATAAACCCGAAAAAGACTCAAGCTATTATTATAGGAAGTCCAAGATTCATCTCTCAAATTACTGTACGTGATTTATCGTCTATATCGCTTGATGGAACAATAGTCCCTTTTACAGACAATGTAAAAAATTTAGGTATTATTTTTGATCAATACCTATCTTGGAAGCCATTAATCAGTGAAATAAGTAGGAAAATATTTCCAGTGGTTGCATCATTACGTCGACTACGCAACTTTCTACCCATTCCTACTAAAGTTGTGCTGGCACAATCACTCCTACTACCAATTCTTGATTATGTGATTGTTGTTATCTCGACCTAAAAGAGATGCAATTAAACAAGCTTGAGCGTCTGCATAATGTTTGCATAAGATTTGTATTTGGACTTCGCAAGTACGATCATGTCTCCGAATTCCGAAAAAAGCTCAAGTGGCTCCCAATCCGACATCGCCGGAATACTCACGTTCTTTGTCTCCTTTATAATGTTCTATTTAATCCATCTTCTCCCTCATACCTCAAGCAATGTTTTAAGTTTTTGTGTGAATCACATAATTTCCCACTCCGCTCTAAGTTTAACTTAGCTCTTGACATCCTTTGCCACACCTCTTCCATACAAATTCCTTCTATACAAATTCCTTTTCTATCAAATCCGTTCGCCTGTGGAATCCCTTACCCTTAACAATTAAACAATCTCGAACCTTGCAAACTTTTAAAAAAAGGTTAAAAGAATATTACCTTGCACTTTGAGTAGTACTGGGTAAAATTGGTTATTTGTTTATTCAACTAGTATTTTTCCTTGTTCGGTGTTATGTATGCATTTACGTATGTATATATGTGTATATGAATATGTAGGTATGTATTTATGGATCTATATATGTATACCTCTATACGTATGTTTATATCCTATTATGGTTTAATATATAAGTATTCATTTGCTATGTACACCCCTTCCCTTTTCATTAATTCTCTCCTCTACCCAAAGGTTGCCTGGAAGAGATCGCTCATTTAGTGATAAAGCCGCCTTTTGTACTGATTTATATGTTTCCTTCTATATTGTGATCTGTATATCTGGTGTACAATAGAGAAGTTTTTTACTTTACTTTTCCTTTACCTATTGCTAGCGCTATTTAACACAACAGATTCTGAGAAACAAAAGTAGTAACTTTAAGTTATTACCCGTTTAGTATGGAGAGTGTCAAGACACTAGATTTTAAACTTTGCTGTTTTCTGTTTTACATACGAGATAATAATTTTTAAAAAAGTTATAAAATAAATACACTCAAACAAACTCGTGTATAAATTACTATGTTAGATGACGTTATACATTTTATGCACTTGAATTCAATATATTTTTTTTAAATGTCTAAGACAAAACCGCAAAACCGGGCTAGCTAGCTAGTTTAATTATAATGATAGTACAGAATATTTCCTATTTAATCCAACCAAGCGTAACTTACAGTAGCGTCTTTAGAAAATTAAACCTATGCTTCGTTTCACTCTCAATACATTGTTAATACGAAATGAGTATTCCTTTTTTTTCTTCAAACTGTATCATACATTAGGCGGGCAAAGAGAACCTAGTGTCAAGACACTCCATTCTGTATATTAAATTATATAGAGATTGTTTTAGCTATTTTAATAGACATAAGCAACGCACGGACGAACGTATGTATGGATGTGTAATCAAATATATTTGTGGAGTAAGATATTTGTAGATGCGTGCTCCCAAGAAGTGCTTAAGCCACAACTTACACTGGCCGACTGGAAAGTCAAGAGAAGTCAATCCATTACGGAACCAAGTTGTCCGATACAACGAACACCTTGTAAAATATAATACTATATATATAGTAAACGTGTCCCACGTTTTGAACCTGCGACTATGGAGCTATTCTACAATGCATGGAATACTTGTTCTCCTGTCCAATTATCCGTAAACAGTAAACTGACCATTTGACTTGGTCAAGGGATAATACAGTCAACGTAGCTTAATACTGACAAAATTCAATTTGAACCACTATATTTTTGAATTGCTACATAGACATTCCTCGAAAAAGGCGAGTGGCGGAATTAAACGACGGGATTTTGTCTTGGTGTCAGAGCGAAGCGAAGCGAAATTCAAAGTTAATTCTCGCGAGAGGGAATCGAACGCATAATTAACGTGTTACGTTGTTAGTCACACCTTGTGCCCCTACGCCACGACGGCCTTAATGTAATATTAGTGTATATATTTATAAAATATATGTTATTTTTTATAATTTTATATTTATTATTTAAATATTGGTTGTATTGCCTATATCCTTAGCGTATGTGTAATATATAACAACGAGATACACACACTCCATACAATTACTCAACAGCACGACACGACGGAACTGATAAAGCTTATTATATTATTCCGATTCCCTTATTGTTTAATATTCAGGTGAGCAATGCGTGTGCATGTTATATTGTATTTAATTTTACTTTTATTTCGGCATTGAGAAAAAATATATGGTCGTCCGGGGGGCAGGGGCACAACGGTGTGATTGGGGTCGCGACGGTTGTTGGTTCGAATCCCACTCGGTGGATAGAAATATTTAACATTTTCATTTCTTCGCTCTGGTGATGAGAGAATACGTTATGACTCTGGAATTCGGCGGAAAGTGGACAACGGAAGTGTTTTATAGGTTCCCAGGGTCCCTCTGTTAGTATTGATCGAAAAATCTGTTCTCCAGGTACATACATTGCGTAATGAACTCTACGTTCTTCTACTTTCTTCTTTTTACCCGACTGTGGTGAAGATCAAAAGGAGGGCTATACATGTATGTCCGTTCCGTTGTTCCCTCGTAACTGTTGCGCCAGTGAAGTTATATTCATAAACTTTACGTCACTGGATTTGTCTTAACGGCGCAAGTGTTACTGTATATATTTAACATTTTAAAAGCAGTCGGGATGTTTTCTCTTTTGTTTTGTTGTAATTTACTTATTATATACTTATTGAGCCCACTAGTTGCGCAGGGGCACAAAAGTGTGATTGTAAAACCGACTGTTTGTAGGTGCGATCCCCACTCGAGGAGATAAAATATTCACCTAAATTTATATTTCCATTTCTTCGCTCTGGTGTCGAGGGCAAATCGCGGCGTTGAGTTCTACCACTCAACACGCAATGCCTCCTGAATTCGGCAGAAAGTTGGGAATGGAGTGTCTTAACACTAAGGTTCCCTTTGATTTTTTGATTTATTTACTTATTATATAGCAGTTAATATCTAAAATGGTTGCAAGCTCGCGTGCTACTTCCGATAAAGTGCGCACCGCACTCGGTGAGGATAAATTGATAATGCACTAACCGTATCACCTGGACACGGTGGCTTGGTGGTGATAAAAAAGAGGTCGTTCGAGGTCAAAATGTGTGTGTCTGTAAAAACAACTGTTAATTACATATTTTTATATATGATTCTTTGTAATAGGTTCTATTTCCGGTTGAGGTAAATTAATTGGTACATTCTTCTATGACAATGACAGTGCCCTTTTATAGAACTAACGTTGTATGTATTTGTAATAGACACCTATATGCAATAATTTTATTTCTTTTTATGTTGGCTCTGTTAACAAGGGAAAGCATGGCATTGAGGTCCGCCAGAGTTGCCTTTGCCTACTTTGCTATATACGGGATACACTGTGAAATTATTTAATTAGTGCGGGATACAGCGTGAAACTAATACATTCGCTATATACTTCTCACGAATAAATTTTGAAATTTGCTTCTATAAGATGGTTGTTTTTTTTCTCTTCTCATAATTAAAGTGAAGGTTTAACACGCCAATAGCGCCATTTGTTAGAAACTCATGCACCGTATCCTCTTAGTGGGGGAGACTGCGGTTAAAAACCTTTGATATTTATATTTTTTATATGATACTTTTATATCATGTTGCTGATTAGAATTATTTTTAAATAGATTTCTAATTTGCGTTGAAATGTAAAATAATACAGATGAAAAGAAAAGGAGTAAGACCAGGTTCCCTATTACCTACTACTATCTACCAACCCTGTTATGTGTGATCACGTCAGCATATAAAATTTTAAATAATATTTAAATTATACAAAATCATATTATAATAAATAAATAATAGTTGTTAAGAGTATTATAATTGATTATTGGTTCAAAATAAAAAGTTTTTCTAAAAAGTTGAACAAAAATGCAATTTAAATTTTAGCTTTTATTTCAATTGAGGCCAGTCGCGGGTGAGGGGCAAGAATGCGGCTGTAAGTGCGACAGATTGTGGGTTCGATTTCCACTCGAGGAATTAAAATATTTAATATTTTCAGCAAAGCGGCAAAGAGCGATATTAAGCCCCATCACTGGACACTCAATGGCTTACTAATTTTTACTTGTAATAATCAAAACTTGTGTTTGTTTCATGACCCGTACTAAGTTTCCGAGGTAACTCTCACCGCAGATGCAGTGGGTCACATCGAAACGTTTAACATGATATATTATTATCTATAGCCTTCCTCGATAAAAACCTATCACCTACTTAAGAATACCTATTCAACACAAAAAATACTTTTTAGTTAAAATCCGTAGTTCCTGAGAATAGTGCGTTGAACCAAACAAACTTTTAAGCTATATAATGCTAGTATGTTAGCATAGATATATAAAAAATGTAAACAAACTCTTTACTTATATTAATATTTAAAAAAAAATACTAAAAAAAATTTATTGAAATAATGCGAAATGAAAATTACGCATAGACTATGAGAAAAAGATGGCGGAAAAAATCTTATCGTTACTCAGTGATAAGGTTTGCACGCGATCGTGACTTGGTTGCTTTGTATGGAGAAGGCGCTTAATGGAGGCAAAGGCAAACTGACAATATATTGCATTTTCTAATAATATCATAATTTTGTAATATAATAATATTAAATCGTAAGTAATCCTTATCTATATATTAATAATATAGTATAAAAATAAATGTTTTTGAAACCTTCACGCTTTGTCCCACATAGCAGTGGGAATCCAGTGTTTAGCGTATCCATTATCACTTTTACTTTTCGAGACATGTCATTTTCTATGGCAGTACACTAAATAATATATAAGTTCGAAAAAATATAAGAGATCGAGCACAGCGCACTACAAAATTATTATATTATTCTGAAAGAGTTTAGAAAATGGAATTGATATAACTAAATATTCTCGCGACTTCCCGTCCTATACGAGCAATATAATTGTATATTGCTTGCATAGTAGTTTATTGAAAAGAAAAAAAATCCTTCTTGTCTACCTGTCTCAGTGGCACAACGTTTGATTGGAAACAGTTGTGTAATCAATTCCTACTTCCAAAGAGTGGTGTTAAGATCCGCAACTCAACATGCAATTTATTGAGCGTTGTATGTTCCCCATATACCTGAATGTCTTAACATTACTTCCTACTCATCTTAATATATGCAGAATATGAAAAAAATCTCCCTCCATACTAACTTACCTTTCATAGAGTAGCATCGCTCACATCGTATAAGAAGTTTTTCATCGGTTTTTTTAATATAATATTAATTATTACGGTCCGTTGGGGGTTCACTCGGGAACAACGGTCTTTGTATGATATAAATGTATATATATTATGTTTGTTACACATTGTTTAATTTAAACGGTACAGGCGATGGTTGTGGGTTCAATTTCCACGATACAAGTGATAAAATATTTACTACTTTAATTTCCTGGTAACGTGGCGTGGGTAATAGTGTCTTAGCACAAGGCTTCCTTTGACTGCTATGTGCGGGACAAAACGTAAAGCTAAAAAACGGTGCACTTATTATTAAGGCCGATTTGAAGCAGTAACTCGGCTCACTGTACTTAAGTACAGTGACGTGACGTGACTCTTCAACGCTTCTTTATTTTCTAAGACCGTATTTAAGTTTAAATCTACTCTCAACTGGTTTAATTTGCCACTCAATAATTATAGGAACGCTTTTCGTTCGAGGTTACGCTATCTATACACGCTCATCTGCGTTAAAATAGAATGGGTATATTTAACTATGTTTATAAGAATAATGTAAAAAATCTATGTATACCTATTAGTACCAGAGCGTTTACGTGAGCCTTTACTGCCGCCAGGCGCCCTGAAAGTTGTTTAAAATTGAGACAATCTACGTTATATTAGCAAGCCTATATTTTATACGTAAGTATTATTTACGAAGTTACTTACTAATGGAGTGCCTTACGACACTAGGTTCCCTCTGCCTACCCTGATGCGCGAGGCTGATTTATTTTATTATTATTTACGATACTAAGTCTTTAAATATCCACTTATTATTTTCAGGACGCACAGTGCTGGATTCCAGATGGTTGCAATATAATAAAATCAAAACAAATCAGCTTCACGTTGTATTCCGCGCACAGCAAAGTAGGTAGAGGGAACCCGTTCCCCACTTTCCACCAAATTCTGGAGGATTGCGTGTTGAGTGGCGGGATTCAACGCCGCGCTTTGCCTCAACACCAGAGCGAAGAAATAAATATATAAATTTACATTTATATATATTTCATCTCCTCATATGGGGATCAAACACACAACCAGTCGATTTTACAGTCACACTTTATGCCTCTGTGCCACGACTGGCCAATACATGCAATGCAATATAATAATGGAAACTATATTGCGTCTGGAAGAATGATTGGGCCATCGCATTGGTCTAGGTCCTTTTAAAGAGTTATAAAGGAGTCTTGTTTAGTAAGTACTTTCAAGCTAGTAAGTACGAATACCGTCTTAATTACATATTAGACTAATAAAATAAAATAAATCAGCTTCACACTGTATCCTGCACACCGCAGGGTAGGCAGAGGGAACCTAGTGTTTTAGACACTCCGTTCCCCACTTTCTGCCGAATTCTGGAGGTATTGCGTGTTGACTGGCAGAATTCAACGGCGCGCTTTGCCTCGGCACCAGAACGAAGAAATGGAAATATAAATTTAAGTAAATATTTCATCTCCTTCAGTGGGGATCGAACCCACAACCAGTCGGTATTGCAGTCACACTTCGTGCCGCTGCGCTACGACTGGCCTCAATATATTAGACTAACGTTCCTCAAAATTCCAGCTTTGTTAATATTACGTAGGTCTGGGTCCCTGCGATCTCAGTCTATTAATTTATCTTAAATTAAAAACAATATTTTTATTTTATCAGTTAATAAATTATTCAATTTATTTTAAGCATTTTTAGTGTTATTATTCGCTTAGGAAAAAAAAATATAATCTAGATTAATTTTTTATGCGAAAAGCTGAAATTTTGAGCATTATTAGTCTAAAATGTAATTAAAACGGTATGCGATGATATGCGACTACTACCTTGAAAGTGAGACCCTTTCAGGGGTACCGCTAATTTAATACACGCTTACCAACGTTAAAATAGAAAAGGTTGGCGATTTCGGATTTATTAATAGAAAATTTTTAAATTTACAATAACATTTTTATTTTATCAAGTAGCAAATTAGAAAATTCTTAAAAGAAAAATTCATACTTTAGATCAAAATTTTTATACGAAAAAAAAACAACATAATTATTTACTTACACAAAATTCAAGTAATAAAAGCAATCAGCGCCATCTATGATCTATATTAATATATTTTATAGTTTAACGCCCTCTATGGCACAATATGTAAACTATTTAGTTATGCAATCTCTTAGTTAAATTCGAAACTATTTTGTACGGTAAACACATAATGAATGCTTTCTATTTGATGTTGTTCAATAATTTTATGCTAGATGGCAGTTTACTAAATTTACTTAAAATTAATACAAAAAATTATAGAAATAAATATGAGAAATATATAATGCAACGATATTTTTTCCGCATATTTTACAAATATGATTTATAAGTCACCTAAATATTGATAAAGATTACTTTGAAATTGAAAAGTATATGGTGACGTAGCGGCCCTGATTTCCGTTTGAGAGAATTAATTATTTTCATTCCATAGTTTAGTCTGCATCCTCAACTTTTAAAAAGAAACTTTTTAAAAAATATATAATTACATACTTTGATTGTATCACCTTCAATGTTTAAAAAATGAAGATAGATAACTCTAGCAACAAATGAGCGATATATTATATTTGTCGAGTAGTTTAGTAATTCTAAAAGGAATCGTCCAAAGATTACACAGATCGCCGTTCTAATAAGACATTTTAATCAAAAATAAGTGGCTATTCGTCGATAGATGGCGCGCTACATGCAACATAATGAATTAAAAAATTTAGTAGTCATTAAAATTTTAGTTTGGATATACCTAATTTTAATTTGCATATAACTTTAAAATAAAATATATCTATGCAAGTCAATTTTAATTATTTTTCGCAATATTCCGCAGTTAGCAGACCAGGCAGTCTTGGCAGAAGTGAAATGATAATTAATATATCACAACAATCACGTTTGCAGTCAGACGCTGTTTCACTGTGATAAAAGTCTTTAAATTTGATCAATTCGAAAAAACTCTAATTTGTAGGTAAAAATTTAACCTAACGGGATAAAAAGAAAAACACGGATATGAATCATCCTTTTTATTTTTTAAAATAATTATAGCTAACCGTTTCGGCAATAATAGTCACTATTCTCATTTTAATGACACAGTAAGCATTTTCCGTTGTTAAAATTAACTTTAACATAAACATTAATGGGTTAAATTTTCAATTAAAAAATGTAAATTATAATAATTATATCGTAACATAACGAATTCTAACTTATCTATACATAGCGTTAGGTCGAGTACAAAAGAAATAATAATATATAATATAACTTCTATAAAAATATAATTTTTAAACACATTGCGGCTTACACTAAACTAAAGAAACATGGCATCTCAAGTAACATATTACGAAACCACTTAATAATAAACAGCTATACAAAAATACAAAAAAAATTAAAAACGAAAATTTGTCGTGACATATTATATGTATATAATTTTTTTTCAAAATTTTGAATCAGGACATTAGGTCTAAGCGTCTGTATATACGTAGAAGTTGGAAACGAGATGGAAAACCATTTTTTTATTTCTTTCTCTTTCACACTATGTCAAAATTCAACAAATATTCCACGTATATAACTGGAACTAACACCAAACGTCACATCACATGCCTAAAGTTTATTTACAATGTTTTTTTTTTAATTAATAATTTAAATAGGTACGCCAAACATGTTTTTTCCAAACTACTTAATTTTTTACCTCTATACATACTAAATTTTACAAATTACGCCGAAATTTTATATTAATTTTGAATTTTTTTACAATATTCTATTTCACATAATTAATTTTATTATATCCAAAAAGTGTTTCAACTTTCGCATTTTCCAAATTTGCACGACTTTTTTTTATGTTTGTAAAAGGGTAGAAATTGTATAAAAATAAGACTAGAAATACACCAATTGAAAAATACGTTTTGATTTTCATAACACAAGAAGAGCTCAGATTTTACGAATGTATGTATGTCTGTGTGACATAAAACTGCGAAACGACATCAACGTAAATGCCCATGTGACATTATGAGGCTAGATATTAAATGTAGAAATAAATGCACTGTTGGTTCAATTTGGCTTAATTTTATTTAGTTTGTTAAAAATTTTGAGTGAAATTTCAAACTATTGTGACTAATATTATTATTACTAAGAAATAGTATAATCGTCGATTCCGTTTATGAATTTTGACTTTTTTGTATATCCAAAGAAAGTCCAAACTTTTGAGCACCACCAATATCCGTATATCCAGCAGTATCGTGGTTAAAGTTTCTCGCAATTCCTCTAAATCTGTATAAAACATTCCTTATTTATGAATGTCTGATCAAAATTTCATATCAAAAGGACCTTAGCTTCAAAATGGATACGACACCAACACGTCGGGTAAAGGAACCCTTAAACACCAATATAAAGATCCATTATCTATTACATTAAGTACTTTTAAGTACACATATTTTTTTTTGTATTTATTTGTTTTTTTATTCGTTGTTCACTACATCGATAGTATGCACTAAGCTCATATACTCGTTTAATGCACCCTATCATCGGACCCGTTTATAAAAAATACACTTTATCCAACGGCATTTTATATAAAGAGCCCCGAATTACATTACATTTATTTAGTTACTAGCTTACAATTAAAGATACATGAAATTACTGCTATGTGAGTTATGAATTGAAAACCTGGCTATCCTGTCTACACTTAAATTTAAGATTAATAATTGTGTATATTTGGCTAAGTATCATAAAACAAGCGAATTCAACAGAAACGATGAAGCGTAAAAAGAAAAAACTTTAACAGTCAATAAGGATGAGTAATTCAAATCAACAGCAATTCATTATTAAAAACTTAACAGTTTTCACAGCTTGCACGCATCTTGCACGAATCGTAGGTGTGAAAGACACGAATGTGTGCAAGAGTGTGCAAGTTGCGTAATTAAAATTTAACTCGAAATAAAAAATGTAATGTAATCGCAAGTTGAAACCGCGAACGATTGGGATCTGTTTCGTCGGTGTTCGTCAAAATAATGTATTGTCAAAATAAGTCGATGTATTCTATTCGCTATACATACTGTATTATATGTATGTTTTGACAGACACCGACGCAAGAGCTCACCTGGTATTTACCACTTTTGTTTTCCAAGATTCTTCAGCGTGACCTAAGAAAACAAATGAGTGGCCTTTAAATTTTTATCATACATTCACAAAGATAGTGAGGGGAGCGGCCGCTTTAATTTCATCAATATCACAATCAGTCAATAAACTCTTTATTCTATAACAATGTCTATTATAAATTTAGTCTGTTTTATCAAATTTGTACGAAAAAAATATTATTAACAACCCACCCCACTCACTATTTGTATTCAGTATGAGAGATCAACTTATCCTAGTAACAAAACATTTAAAACAATAATTTATAAATATTAAATGCCAATCAAACTATATAGAAATAAGTGTGTCGTATCCATTTCCCCGCGAGGATCTACCAACAGTGCATTCTGTGGGGGAACTACGGTAGTCGCAGTGAACAACGGAAACCAGTACTATTGATACTAACACGAAGTAGGAGAATAATAATATCCTGTACTTCGTTACAGCCTCGCGGCCATTACTGTTAATTAGGCTTTAATCATTAAATGTACACAGCTTAACTATGGAATTTTTCATCGTAAAATAAATGTAGAAAAAATTTCTTTCTCATCTTTTTTTTTATAATATTAAAAAATGTAACCTTCCAAAACTTAAGAATAACCTCTGACAACTCGCAGACACGACCTGTTGTTTATAATAACTATTCCATTTTCGATGATCACAGAAAATACGTGCGCGTCGACATTTTTGCGCGCCCGCGGCCTCCTAATAATTAATTTTCATTTGTTTTAATCAAAAAATCCTTATCTATTAAAATTTTATTATCTCGAAAATACGTTTTTTTACAAATATGTGGCGTGCAGTGCAAAAATGTGGACGCATTAGACTTGAACACTTTCTTGGAAACGTAACTTTTGTTCTAAAAATCTAAATTTAGGAGACACCATCCGTGCTTGTTTCTTCTCGCTTTGTACAAACTCGACTCACGAGCTAGTTCCTTAAAAACGATGGGTTATTTTATTTATAACTTTAAAAATACCAAACGTCCATAAATTTTTCTTCCATCTACTACCACCTAAATTTAAAAACAATAGCATTTATACAATATTGATAGGAACTTTTTTTCTGTTGTTATATTAAATTTATTTATATATTATTAAAATTTATGAGAAAAGATTTTTACATAAATAGCGATCCGTTCACTTAATTTTTATTGCGTTTCTAGTATTTGTTTTGTGTTATCATATTATCATATTATGTAATAATATCAGTCGAAAAGTGTGAATTTTTGCGTCCGAAATATGTGATTTCACGTTTTCCCAAAAAAAAAAAACAATCATCATCGGGTAACCCTTCGCTTCAGAACTGTCCATATCATTCCAAATTATATTAAAAATCTGCCGAAAATTGTTGTATTTGATAAATGAAATACTATAATAGAAAATAATCAAAATATTCTCCACGAGAACCAAACGTCACGAACAAACTGAAAACGAGTTTTGGGCTATTGCATTGTATTTTTTTTTCTACATACATTGACACCCCACAACAGGGGAGCTACACCGGCTGTAGGCTCCGCTGCTGCACGAGACATCAATCATTAATTCAAGAAAATCATTATTACATTAAATCAGCTTAGAATACCTTACCTATGTTACGATTATTATATTATTCCGATTCGTCCGCACAAATCCGTACAGAGACGCATTTGTACGCACGAACCGTCACTTAATTATAATACATGATGATAATATTAAAAGAATTATTCGGCAACACTTGACATTCTTATTGCAAAACTGTAAAATCGTTCTAATTCCAATGGAAATGGGACGATCTTGCTAGTTTCTATTTTATGTGAACTATAAAACTACTATTCGGGCAACTGCATTTATTTGTATATCATTGTGTTGTGTAAAACATTACTTGTTATCATATGAAATGATTTGGGCTATTGTTTATTTATATTGTTATGTGTGAAAATAAAAATAAATATTTTATATTACTTGGGCTATGTCTGAGTCCGTGTTTAAAGAATGTCTCGTGCTCTTTGCGTCCATACAAGACCATCCGTCGAACTGATGTTAGCGTTCGACTGAGTCCAATTCGGCATATCGTTTATCGATTCAGTGAATAATCGCTATTTTTATATACCATGAAATAATCACATTTATTTACAAAAGAAAAAAGAAAAATAACGGCAGTCTTCTGAAAAAAAAACCATAATTCAATATATTAACTATACAAAAAATATATCTTTTAAATTATAAGATTTTTCAGTTAAAAATCATAACCGCTTAATAATAAAAAATAAATCGTTAATTTTTCATTTTTCAATTAAAAACATAAGCATCAACATTTTCTAAATACTATATATTATTTACAATTATTACTAATATGGCATTTAAATAAAATTATAAGCCAAGAAATAAAGGACAATAATATAATAATAATAATAATCAAATGAAAAAACTTTTTTGATAATAAGTTCAAAAATAGAATTTGTGCGTTCAAAATTTGACTAGCATGAGACATGTTATTGCGTGAAAGTTAAAAATAATGTTAAAATATATTTATATAATTATAATTATTATAGAAGTAATAAAAAATATATTTGGAAACTTAATGTAAGTAAATATTGCAAAGGTTCGCTAAATGCGATAAAACGTGCATAAAACGGTTTGGCACATCCAAAAAGTTTGTACTAAGCTAAAAAATACGTTGTTCTGTGATAAAGCTAAAATAAAAATAAATATATAATAAAATAAACTTTGTAACCGTACTCTCGACCGGAAATCCGATTTTAAGCGAAGAACGCGTTACGTATTTATAAAAATTTATGGTAAACGCTAAAATTAAAATAAAATAAAATAAATATTGATAACACTCAAAAAAAACCAAAACATGT
Organism: Heliconius sara; assembly: GCA_917862395.2. Classification (NCBI taxonomy): domain Eukaryota; kingdom Metazoa; phylum Arthropoda; class Insecta; order Lepidoptera; family Nymphalidae; genus Heliconius; species Heliconius sara. Next base: position 18,621,617 of record OU860797.2, on the reverse strand, counting down.
GTATACTGACGATTGCACTCAGTACCTACATCTAATTATTTGTTCGGGCGAGTTTTTGTTCCATTATGTTCATTCTTCTATTTTTTTAGTTAATTTTTATATTTACACAATATTAGATTTCACTACCCCTATTTACACATGTTAGTTCTATCTAAGTTTTAGTATAACTTCAATATCGTCTATATGTATAACTTTAACATATAGTAAGTTACTAATCAGAGGCGACTTCTCGCTCCGAAAACGTAATTTTTTTCGAAAATATTGTCAGTGTGGAGCTCTGACGTATGATAATATTGAAAAACTAGTTTTATACCTAAAATTGATATCTCCTTCTCTGAAATATTCCAAAGTGTTTATAATTCATCAAATGTCAGAGCTTATAATATATAATAATAAAATATTTTTTAGTTAATTTTATAGTTTTGCGATACACATCGCGTCGGATTAGTAATAACTGAATTTTCATGGTTGAGTGTTTTGTTGTAGGTGGACAGCTTGTTGTGCTGCTTGTTGCGCTGCTTGTTGTGCGACCTGCGCCGCTTGATGCATTTGTTGTTGCTGGACTACTTGCTGGGCGGCTTGGGCGGCCTGAGCAGCCTGGGCTGCCTGAGCCGCCTGGGCAGCTTGCGCGGCCTGAGCGACCTGAGCAACTTGAGCCTGAGCCTGGGCCTGCTGAACTGGTGATGGTAAATTAAATCCCAGCATTCTTGGATCGTGCAATCTTAGCGCTTGCTCTAGTCTTTGCTCTTGCGCAATTCTGAAGGCTTCGACTAATTCAGGTGATAGTTGTTCATTCGTTTGAAACCCGTTATGTCGTAATGGCGGGTTTTCGTTGTTATGCGCTTGAGATACGGCTAGCCTGAGCGCTTCAGCTTGACTTCGTAACAGAGCTTCAGCTTGTTGAATTCTAATCGCCGCTTCGGAGGGTGGCTGGGCTTCCTGTGTCGGTTCTCTTGCTAGTTGTTGGCGCATTGCTGATACTAGGTTTGCAGCAGCTACCTGTACTGCGTTGTTCTCACCTGATTGAGTCATCATGTTAGCAGCCGCGGCTATGGCCGCCATCCTTTCGTCGTATTGACCATTTGATCGGAGAAGGTCTGTAATTTTGTTAACTGCTGTCCCTACTTCTGAACCGGCTGATGATGAAAGGCGTCCATTGGAGGAGGAGTCAGAATGTGCAGGTGAAGGTGGTGCCAGGTTCAGAAGGCCAGAACTACCGGCGGATGCTGAGACGGCAGCTATAATGTCTCTCTCGCGTCGTTCTGCAGCGGCTCTCGATAGAACGTATTGAGCCGCAAATTGATGCTTAGGTTCCATTCTCATATGCTCCATGTGGGATAAGAGACCTGAAATTAGTTAGGTGTTTAATTAATTTTCTGTGTGTTAATTAAATAAATAAAAAAAATATAATAAATTTATTCTTTGGTAATTGGATAAAAAAATTATCATACTGATACCAAAATCAGTATTAAAAAATATAAAATCATTTAAGAAATAGAAAATTAAATTATTTCAAAAAATATATAATATGAAACATTTAGAAAGCAAGCTACCAAAATTAGTAAATATACGCTCTCCATACTCTATGTTCATCATGCTCTATGACCTGTCAGTGCCCAAATTATTTAAATAATATACATAAATAACTTACCACTTTCATGAGTAAACACTGCTTGACAAACTGAACACGGCCACATTCGCAGACCGCCAGACAGTTGTGACTCGGGGTGACACGCCAGGTGTTTTCTCAAAGAGCCTTCATTGACATAATGCTTGCCGCACACCGGGCACGGATGATTAGCAGTCCGCCGCTTCGCTATATAAGGATCAATAGGTTTAGCTTGCGGAGGATACGGTGATGTTGAGGGCGGACCTGACATCACCGGGAGAGGTTAGTGGGTTAGGGAGGGAGAGAGAAAAAAACAAACGGTTAGTTCCAAGCTAGACTCAGTATGACGAACGACGACTCTTGGTAATTGCTGTTTGGTAGTATTTACTTATGATGGGAATGTAGTTTAGACATGGATATTTAATGGGCCGCAATGTTTATTTTGAGGGAAGGCTTTTAACAAAAGTCGTCGTGGCTTAATAATAATAACGAAAGAAACATTTCGAAACGAGGGAAAACTAAAACAAACTAAATTAAATGGATGGCATCAGATCGATGAATTCAAAACGAGGGTAACAAAGATATAAGGCATATAAACAAAACATGTTATGATAATAAAGCTTCCACATCATCCGAAGAACCATTTGAACGAAGTAATGTTTGTAAAACAGTATACCCTTCCAATAAAGCAGTAACATAAACAGACGATTCTTCAGATGGTATTAAATAACTAATGCTATGACTTAAAATTATGGAGACGATACGTTTTTTTGGTTGGTACAACCAACACCCCTTGTGGCTTTGAGTCGCCTGGAAGATTTTAGTTCTACAAAATGGCAAGATTCTTTATTCCGTCCTTATAATAAGGAATTATCAATTCGTTATAAACTTCCAGTGACTTGTCTTACAAACTAAAAATCCCTTCTGTAGTATTGTCTTCTATTTTATTCAACTAAGAGCAAAATTTATGTAAGCATAAATGTATAATATATAAAATCACGTAAGGCAACAAAGACAATGAAAACAAAAGGGATCGCTTAAACTACTTAAATATAAAACCTGGATTCAAATAAATCCAAAAGAAACCCTATCTATAGAGACGAACAATAGATGACGTTCCTTTAACCAACGAAAACCGAGTTGCCGAGAAACTTACTCGCAACGCCGGACGCATTCGGGTCCTTGTGTGTGTTCTTCATATGTTCGACTAGGGCTTCGCCACCGAATACTACTTTGTGGCATATCGGGCAAGGCGTGGCCGTAGCTCCACCTATCATGAGAGCCGCGTGTTGCTGCAAAACACCAAGGTGCAGCTGAAGCTCCTATCCAGCGTCGATGCGGGCATAGTAAAGATTAGTAAATGTATAAACAAACAAATATTATCAAATGGAATTTCGAAATAAATATAATGTTTGAAATAAAAATATAACGGCCAAAGGGAATTTTGATTTTAGAACATAAAATGCACCGTTTTGTTTTGGTACGAAAGATTTAGGTGCGTTGTCTTAATGATAAATAGAAAAAAAAAGAAATCATAGTTTTAAATATTGATTCAATAGAAATAAATACATATTATATTTGTAATAAACATAACTCAATTATTATGCCTTTAAATAAACAGCAAAACAATATAAAATTGCACTTAAAAAAACCAATGTGCATAATGTTTTTAATCTGACTATTTTAAGTAATATACCCAAAACAAGTGCTTTACGTTATTCAATGATGACAACATAAACTTGATAAAAACTATCCCAATAGTTATTTTATTCTTTATAGTTAGAAAAAATATTATTTATATTATTATTTATTGTTCAGCATTATGAGCTTAACACGTTACGTCAAACTGCAATATTCCATTTAAGAAAGTGTCTCTAAATGGTAAAGTATCACATCAAATTTTCTCATTTCTAGTTACTTTTAAAAAAAAAGAATGCATTCTTTTTGATTTTCACTAAAACCCCATTATTATACTGACCTTTGCTGTGTGTGTTCTTAAACTGCTCTCGGTGGCGAATCCTTTTCCACATATATTACAATGAAATGGTCTGTTCTTGGCCCTCTCGACTTGCGCGTCATGGTTCCTTAGGTGTTGCTGGAGGTTTGAAAGTTGAATGAAAGCTCTCCCGCAATCCGGTAAATGGCACTTGTATGGACGTTCTCCTGTGAAGAAGGCATGCCGTCAATTTGTATAGTTTTTACTATATTCTCATTGTATCCAACATATAGCAGTAGACAAAGAGAATCTAGTGTCAAGACATTCCGTTCCCCACTCACCACCCGATTTTCGAGATTGTGTGTTGAGTGGTGGAATTCAATGCCGTGCTTTGTCTTATTACCAGATCAAGCATATCAAAATAAATCATAACCTCGAGTGGAAATTGAACACACAATTGTCGAGTTTAGATTCGGATATTGTTCTACTGCGTCACGACGGCCTCTAAAGTAAACGTGTAGTAATATATAAGATATGTAAATTCTATTAAAAATATATTCATTAAGTAATAACAAATAAGGATGTGGAACCTCATCTGTCCCTATAATTATCTGTTCATCTCGTGCATTGCGAACGGTTATTTTATGGCAAATGATACCTGAGTAATGGTGTTATAAGCATCTAGTTTGGCTTAAGTGGATTTTCATGATATACATTTTTTTAGCTTCACACCATTATCCCGCACATAACAGGGTGGGCAAAGGGAACCTGGTAACTTAGTGTTAAGACACTCCGCTCTCATTAGGAATTTTTGTCGAATTCCGCTTTCCGCTGAATTCTCGAGGTATTGCATATTGAAGTGGCGGAGTTCAACGCCGCGCTTTTGCTCATGCAACAAAATGAAAATATACAGTAATGTGTGCCGTAATTTAACTCATATAAAGCTTTAATAAAATCGATTGTTTCGACAATAAGCATGATGAAGTTTAAAAAAGATTTATTGTTGTTGTTGATTTTTTTATGTTATAGTATCGTAAAGTTTTTTATGTTATAGTGCGGATTATTCAATTAAGAAATATTTTATAAATAAAAACAATTGTTTCTGGAAATGGTAGTTACAATACATATATTTTTTTCTTGAATTTTATACCACCACTAGCGGGAACAACATTCACTGATCCACGACGTCATAAGTATCTATCGGTACCAACTAATATTACAAAGCTGAGGCGTTGGTGTTGTTGAACGCGCCAATCTCAGGAACTAGTGGTTTGAATTTAGTTTTTATTAGTGATGAATAGTCCGTCTCTCGAGGACTATAGGCTTTTTTTTTTTTTTTTTTTATGGAAGAGACACGGTAAACGAGCGTGCGGGTCACCTGATGGTAAGTGATTACAGGCTATCAAAGAAGACTTAGAATGTGTATTGATTTTTCCTATTTTAAAGCTACCTAGCCAGCTAGAAATATGTAAAATACATAGATTTTCTGATTTAAAATGATTTATGAGTAATTCAATGAATTATTAATTACAATTGATCCATATTAATGAATTAATTGAGATATTTATTGTTGTCGATATATAAAATGATAAAAAGGTTTAAGTCACGGTCATATTCATAATAGCTTTGTAACTGTGACTTCGTCCGTATGCTAAAATGTAATATAGACTAAGGCATTTGTCAATTTATTGTCACTTATAAAGAATTTTAAATTCGCAGTAGTTTCTGAGATTAGAACATTCAACCAAACCGACTCTTTAGCTATATAATATTGGCATAGATAGAAGATAGAAGTATGGATAAAAGTTCAACATCCCTATATATATAAAATTAAGAGGAGGAGGTTAAGTATTACAATAATCATATACAAAGAATCAGCGAAGGTACATAGTGAATCCAATATATTGTATTATTTGTATTACTTTTTAACTAGAGTAAGAAACTTTGCACTTATGGAGATGAAATTTAACATGATTAAAATGAAATAAACGTGTCAATAAAATTCACACCATTGAAGGCCGTTGGGTAGGTAATATCTGATTGTTCACGCAATCGTCAGTTGTTCGATCTTCGCTCAAAACATTGTTTATATTATTTAAAAACATGTTTTGTTCTTATCGTCATTAAGGCGAAGCGCGACGTACAGTTCCGCCAATAGTCAATGTCTTAACACTGTATTAAGAATGGCTACTCTGTTATGAATAAAAACTGGCATATATTTTCATTCATCCGGTCATTCACCAACTAACCCGAAACGCAAGTTCAACCGCAGCCCACTATGACCGAGCTCATTTTAAAAATAGCACAGCAAAAGTGCATACACTCAGTGAGTTGAGGCGAAAGGTTCAGGTCTTTAAAGGAAGTAATAACTTTAAAACGTTAAAATATTAAAGAAACGTATTTTAACACAGGGTCTGACTTTAAGCTATGATTGTGAGTTCGATACTATTCGGGGGGTGACTTATTTTTATTTTCTTGCTCTGGTAACAAGACCTTAAGTTCTGGTAAAAAGACATTTAGTGCCCACAGTCAATAATAAGTAGTATCTTGATACGAAAATTAGTTTTAAAGTGGAGAACGGAGTGTCTTAACACTTGGCTAAATCTGCCTATTCTACTATACGGTCTAATATGTAAATATATAATTATAGGCTAGAAAGACATTCCTACTTTAATCGTAATGTGTTTTAGATATTGTCTTGTGATTTTTTTAGTTTTGTTATAGGTGAAGCCTGAAGGCAGTAATCTAAATGAATGTCTTTTTAACATGCATTTTTTATTGTGTAACCTCTCTTTTATCGCACAGCTTCCTTGGTGTGTTTTTCATAGATCGTTAGGAGTGATTAGTGTTCAACTGGCACAGAATAGAGAGAGAACAGAGATAAATGGATATTAGAACTCAATGTCTAGCTTAACTCTACTTTACTAGACCTAAATATATTTTTATAAGCATAAATATATTGTTTTTCTATAAGATATTTAGAAATATAATCATACTAATGTCCCTCCATATTATACAACAGTCCCAAAATTCGGCAACCCGGCCATTCATCTCATAACCCAAATCTGCACACGACCGCGACCTAACCCACTATGACCGAGTGCATTTTTTTTAAAGTCCATAATAAAACCGACGCATACTTTTAGCTGCAAGCAAATGCAAAAGTCAATGTCCTCGGCTGACGCACACAGGCGCACATCCCTGTACAACACATATACAGAATGTTTTTGACACGTCCGTGTGTGCGTGTTTTTGCATGTTTGAGAAGAATGCGCGTACGCACACCGAGGCATTTAGAAAGATATTGTAGAATTATTTCCTAGATGCCAAGCTTAGATATATGATATATTGTATTATTATATACATATATAGTATGGATATGACATGCGTGTTATAATAAATCTTTTGGACTGAATAACGGATGATTTTGTTTTCTATTTGTGTGTTTAATATTACTTAAGTTATGTGGTTGTGAGTTTGATTATAGGTGGGTATATAGTATTTTTAGTAGATTTTTTTTTATTATTAGTAATACTTGAATATTGTAACATATAGTTGTATACATATACTTAGCATATACTTGAATATTGAAACATATAGTTAATTAATAAAGATATATTTTTAAATTTACATCCTGTGAGTTCTCACTATAGAATGAAATTAGATATGTCGTTACGTTCACTAACATGAAGCTAGTAAAATATTTAAAAGATTAAGACGAAGACGAAGAACGAAGTTATATATGTATGTCAATATATCCATATATATTCGAAATTTCTTTTTTTGCTTCACGCTATAAAACACAGTATTACAAGACACTCCGTTCTCCACTCTCCTCTCAATTTTTAAGATATAGTGAGTTTGATTTGCGAATATCAACATTGCGAAGATATTTCAAGATATTTATTAGAAAAAATATGTTTGTTTCATATTTACAAAAGTGAATGTGTACCTACTAGGCTTCTAACGGTCTACACTTTTATTGATAGTAAATTTTACAAGGCCATTTTATTGGATCAATAGATTTTGAAATAGTTTTGTTACTCAATTTAATTGCGTAAGGGGTTAATGGAGATTTCGTGATATTGTTTCGTTTACATCATGTTATAGTGAAAGTATGGATTAAATAAATTTTAATAAACGACAAAACAAAATTAAACATAAAAAAAAAGATTTAGTTTCAATAATGTCTATTGACGTCTCATAATATAATCCAAAAATTTATCTACATATCAAAAAGAAAAGTAAAAAAAAACTCAATTTTTTTTACATAACTCCGTACAAGATCTAAAAACTAACAGATTAAATCTTGTACCAAGACCTTCCGGGTTCACTGTGCCTCGCACTATTGTAACTAAGGCCGCCATTTTTCAATACAACCTACGCGTAGTACAAACCAAAATACCTTGACCTCTCATTTCTAACACACTCACCGCTCATTGGTTTATGTACACTCTCCACTAACAGAGTGGGGGTTCATTTTATAATGGCCATGTATATGTATATTTTTGTTATTTTCTATGAATAAATGCAAAGGGAAAGGCGTTCGCCTTAGCACAGTTTGAACGATGTTAGCTTGGGATGGTATCTTAAGATTACAATATTTATTGGTATTAATTTGCAAATGTATCTATTATGCTTGTTTTTCGGTTAAATTTATTAGTTATAGAATATATTAAATTATTATAATGTAATAGTCGTCGCCCGCAATGAGTAGAGTCCAAGATGTGTAATGGGAAAACCATAAAAAAGTAGAGGAAGAATTTTTGTACACATGATACCTATGTGCACATCATAAAAAAAACACTCCGTTCTCCACTTTACGCCGAGTAGTATGTAGATTATTTTAGATTTAAACCTATTAGTTTAAGTCTAAATTATGCAAATTTATAATGCAAGTGGCGAAGATAATAAACAATTAGATTCTTTTCACATCCGCATAATGAAGAAAAAAAAACATTTAGAAAATATTATCTCACACTAAGGAAAGAAAAATATTTCCAACTTGAACGGTATACAAGAAGTGCGTGTTCAAATCCCGGCATGTTAATTTTTTTTTAATTTAATTTAAATTTAGTTTTTTTTTAAACTATTGCCTTTAACAGTTAGTAACTTAATAATTAAAAAAAAACTAATTCAAAACTAAATTCGCAATAAATTAAATATATAAAATAGATAAAATGGTAATTACTTTCAAGTAACAATCGTCTAGATATCGAAATCAAAGACCTAGGCGGCCCGAGCCTACGCACTCGATTTACATACAAAAGTGCCAGCTCACAAGCTTTGAAAGCGTAGGATTTTGAATTCTTAGCATTATTATGTTTCATTGCGGCGTTGAGCTACGCAAATTTAAATATTAGATGGAAAGTTATGAATGGAGTGTCTTGACACTGAAATCACAATAACATAAAATAAGTTTTGAGGCCAGTCGTGGCGCAGTGGCACAAAGTGTGGCTGTAAAACCAGCTGGTTGTGGGTTCGATCCCACTCGAGGAGATGAAATATTTACTCAAATTTATATTTCCATTTCTTCGTTCTGGTATCGAGGCAAAGCGCGGCGTTGAGTTCTGCCACTCAACACGCAATACCTCCAAAATTCGGCAGAAAGTGGGGAACGGAGTGTCTTAACACTAGGTTCCCTCTCCCTACCCTGCTGTGTGCGGGATATAGCGTGAAGCTAATTTAATTTTAATTTTTTAAGTTTTGAGCTACTTCGAACGAACGGGAACGGGAATCGAACTCACAACCGTTGCATTTACTGGTGCACGCTGGTGCCGGCCTCGTTAATAATTCTAATTAATTAATTAAACTTTCGAAACTTAGATAATAGTTTAAACTGATAAGAATAACACTTTCTTAGGTACCCACACTTTCGTATAGTTATTACATGTTTGACTTTGTAGTCGTCGATTTAAATTTCAAAAATATTTAAAATTTATTCTTCAAAAGTACGAAGTTAGGTTCCGCCACTTAGAAGTATCGTCAAAACAAAAAAAAACGCTAAATAACTATTTACCACTAAGTTATAACTAAAGGGATAGTTATTTAACACATTTTAATATCGCTAAAAATAGTTATTAGTACGTATATATATAGTTTCTTTTTAAAATCGACATCAAACGTTGCATACTCGTGTCGATTTTAAAGCGAAAGCCGACGGCGCGATGCAAAATTTATTTTTGAATTTGGGACGCAATCGCCGACGTTATAACTTGCTGTAATGTACTTGCGATAAGATGAAGAAGATGAATCTTTAATATATTTTTCGTGATGTTTTTCTTAGATATTCTCTTTAAAAAAACTATCATAGCTCATTATTAGATCACAATATCCTCCTAAAATATGTAAGTTGTATTTTTTCTTTAAAATAATGAATTACCTTTAGGTGTGTTATATGTTAACCAATACGAGGAAAAACAATAATTTTGAAACTATCATTTGTAAGGCATAACAGTCTACGCGCTTTTTAAATACGCTGTCTCTTTCAAATATAGAGATTTTTTTAATTGGATTTTTATATAAATGAAATTCAATAATTCAATTAATCGTATACAAGATAACATTAAAAGCTCAGCATAGCAAGCAAAGCACAGATTCCAGAACATTTTTTCTAACGTGTTTTTTTTTACTTTCAAAAAAAGACTAAATATATGTAAGTGCACCGAAATTATTGCATATTGCTTATACCATACATTTTGTATGGTTCATACAAAAGATTTCCAAAATTGTATCAAATTAAAATAAAACGACAGTAAAAAACAATTAAAATTGAAATTGTAATAATATTACATATACGAGTATGACCACACACCAATGAACATAACGTATTGAGATTTCATTGCAGCGTTATCCTTGTAACGTCGTTATTTTTAACTTGTTTATCTGAACTCGAGTAACGCCAGGTGACGCGGCTAGGTTAATTTAACAAACACTAGTAAAACGCCTATCAAATTAAAATATTTTTAACGTTTCGAACCAGTAGTTAATAGTCGCGAGCTAACATTACAAATGTTACAGTTATTTATATTTAACATTTAGTTAATTATATATAAAAAAATAAATTTATAATATAGAATATCCTTAAATTACACGTACATAGTTACCTATCTTTAAAATACATAATGTACATAAATTTTCTATTAATCATGCGTACGTATCGGAAATTTAAATTATTGGGCATGAATTTGCGTGCACACACGTTAAGTGCATCCCCCCGGTCCCACCCTCGGATGGGGTGGCGGGGGCACGCACTCCCCTAGCTGGGAGGGTACCCACCCTCAACTATTTGGGGGTGGGTCAAAGAAAAAATATAATAGTATTCCACCTGCGTCGAGCGAATATGCGCGATAGCCAATTTAATGCAACGTCGAGTCGCCATTTTGTTTTTATTAAACTGTTTCATATTTAGTTTAGTTTTGTATTGAGTGCTTGTTGTTTATAGATATATATGATTTTAATTGTAATAATAATTTAGTTGGACTTTATTTATTTACGTAGAGAATGTGTTTTACTAAAACATTATTGTATATATATTTATACATATGCATCGATATATTCAATATATATTAGGTATAACGATAGAACATAATATGAGAAGCGTTGAGGCGCAAATGCACAGTCATGCGACTGTAAACACGATAGCTTGTGGGTTCGATTTTCATTTAAAGAAATTAAATGTATAATATTATTTTTATTTCCTCGCTCTGGTAACGAGGTAAAGTGCGGCGTTAAGTTTCGCTATTCAACACGTAATGCCTCCAGACTTCGACGGAAAGCGTGGTACAGTATTGTCTTAAAGGAATTTATTTTAATAAACACATTTATATCATTTAACATTGAAGATAAGAAACAAACAGCAGCTTTACGTCTTTTCCTCTCAGCAGGGTAATGAGTGTTAAGACACTCCGTTAATTTTCTTCCGTACAATTGCGTCAACATTCCGTATTGAATGGTGTAACACAACTCCGTTATATCTACAAACTACTATTATGATGAAATCCACTTTAAGTATAATTTTTAAAAATTGTTTCAAGATTTTTTTTAATTGTTTCACAATAAAAAAACAAAGTGAAATGCAAAGATGTCTAAAGCAATAAAACATCACCCCTTCCTTACTTTCTTAACGTTGTGAAAGTTCTATCCTGAGGATTGCGTATTTTTCCTCCGGTTTGGTTCTTTTTTTCAATTTTCACCGCGCGGCGCTATCTCGCGAATGCTTCAGTGGTCAAATAAAAACTTAAGGGGTTTTCAAGGAATATAGAAGTTTGTGGAGTTTTCTTCTCAAATTAGTTTATTTTATTTTGGTGAAATTGCTGGTTTTTTCAGTGTTGAGTTGAGTCTGAACTTGTGAATTCATATATTTCAGAAAATATTGGACGATACTCAAATAGCACAGCATAAAATATATTTTTTTACTATTATAGATTATTGTTTGAATTTCATAATAATAAGGGAACCAATTAGTTAAAATTTTCCCATATTTGCTAACATATATAAGTAAAAAACCTAAAACTATAGTAGTGCAAATGATAATAATTATAATAGAATCATAATTTGATTCTCTCTGACTTTTAGTTAACGCAAAATAAATAAAAATATAAGAAAATCGCACTCATGTTTCTTTAAATGGGTAAAAGGCTTAAAGTCTTAAAGTTAAACGGCACATCACTACACTCTTTTAGATATATAATAAAAAATAATAAAATAGGATACCTGAAACAACAACAACAATTTTTATACAAAAAATCTACACACTATAATATCTACTCCAATGTAGTATTGTTTTGAACAGTCAAGTGAAGAGATAGCCGGCCAACTCCTGAAAAGGGTACACGTTTTCAAGTAAAAAGATTCCAGGCGAGGAACGGAATAAAGAAAATAATAAAAAAAGTATAATATAACCGTTTTGTAGAGAAAAAAAAGAGAACCAATGTTGGCAAGTTTTCCTTAAGTTCGAGAAAAGCGTCTCGGTTTACAAATAGGTAGCTAGTAGGGCTGCCGCTAACGACTTTCACACTTAACTTATCATCGTTATTAGTCTTAGAGGGTTTTTTGTGGGTTTTTTTTTTCTTGTTTCCCAGATTTTTTTCTGAAGCTTAAAATATGAGTTTTATTTAAATAAGTACTCTATAGGGACATTGCAAAAAGATATTGTTAGTTGATGCATTATGATTTATTTTCAAATGGTTATTTATATGTTAGAAAATGTATATGATATGAAAATCGTAGTTGCAGGTTTAATGTTGGCGCGAAACCTATTGTAGGCAATGTAATATTTTTTAATAATTATTTATCAAAAAATAAGATTGGTTTTAAAAAATGTAAAACATAACAGTAATGTGCAAAGGGTGTTCAAAAAAGACTGCTCAGATTACTTATAATAAAATTAGAAGTAAGGATTGAAAAAAATATACAATACATTTTTTTTAATACCAGCCCTAAGATATAATTATATGAACAGAGTTAGTATAGAGGTTGCCGGCGTCACTTCTACAATTATTTTTATTCATCGCCCGAGACATTTTCTAAAAGAAGAAAAAGATACCGAAAGCTGCATCTTACAGAGATTTAAAAATTTAACTCGACTCGATTCGTTGAGAGAATTCAAGTTGCAGACACTTTTCATGATTTATATTTAAAAGCTTTTTGAAATATTTTTAAACTGTTATTCAAGTTGTGAGAGTTTAAGTTTTTTAAATGAAATAATGTAAGATATAATTGTCATTTTTATGAAAATATGTACATATGTGAAAGAAGTAACCATTACTATTATTTTTATTAAATAATAAGAAAACTATTTAGATGTAATAGAAATACCTGATTAAACTTATTAGTTGCGGAATACATCGGTTAATATAAGTGAATGATATTTACCTTTTTTTTGTATGTTGCTAGAAGTTAAAAACACTATTAATTTGTTTCTTAGTATAGAAGAATCAAACTTCAAAGAAACAATGTTCAAGCAAGTTTCTAATAAAACAGTGCGCCTTACAGGTCAACTTTAAAAGTAATAATCGAGTCCCCATGATGTTGGAAAACAAATAATATATACTTCCGTTATAGACCAAAAAAGTGTAACACAATATTAATATAAATCCTCCATTCTGAATCGACCCTATGTTCTTCATCCATTACAACTGTTACTCATAACCCTTTGATTACCTGTTGTTTTTTGTAGCAGAAGGGTCCGGTACACCAATTGTCGAATTTATTTGACATTCGTGTTTAAATGAATTAAATAATTTATAATTTTAAAAGGGAATTGTTTAAATAATCAGAAGTTTTTATATTTAATTAATGTTAGATTTTCAAGATTAAAATATTATTAAAGACCATTATCCCAGTCATCACCACCATTTTGGTATGAATTTCATAGAAATAATTAAGGAAAAATATTTTATTATTTCTTACAATTTTACAAAATACTAATATTTTTTATACTTGTCATGGTTTTTTTTAGATTTAATAATGATTTAAGACCCCATACTCTACACAAATTAATACAGTAAAAATAATAAATATCAATAATAATAATAATACAAAGTATTATTCATATTTCAATTCAAAGTTATAGTTGAAGGGTTTAATTTTATCTATTGTTTCGTCCGAAGATGCAATCCAAAAAAGGGTGACCTCTGAATGCATCGTTGCACAAATTCCGGTGGACAATGGCCTTAGAAAAAAAATGGCCTGCAGCTGCCCGTTAGCCAATAACCCCGAAACTATAGAAGTACACTATTATTATGCTAATATTAGTGCTATTATTTTATATTACAGGTATAAACAAGGAAGGGCATCGTATTGTCCGAACTTCGTTTTGGTAACTTTTTTGTCCATCGACGTGTGAACGGTTGTTATTTGATTGATGACTGGTGTTTGGTTGGGCCTTTATAATTTTGCTAGTTTTTTTTTTGTTTTATATTGTTCAATTTTATACCCTTGTGGCTTAGATGGGAATTGTGTGTTGTGAAGGTATTCGAATTTTAAATTGAATATTTTAGTTAAAGCGCGGCGTTGAGTTCCGTCAATCAACATAATGTGAAAATTGGCAAGAAAGTGGATTACGAAGTGTCTTAATACTATGCTATACGGGAATTCTTAAAATACAACCTTCAGATTCAGAAAGAGGAAAAGTGTATACCTACAATACACATATTTATTTATTTATTTACCAAAAATAATTATATATTATACATAAATTAATATACCTATCTATTTTTAGTACAACAACAGTTATGTATAGTAACAACAAGATTTATAGTTTATATCATAATATAGTACCTACATCGTTATACCCATAATGTAGTTACACACAAATCATTCAACAAAAATCAAAATTAGGGTTCCTCAAAAGTCACCGAAATGAAATACGAATTTTGTACGAGGCTTGTTTTGTATTGTACTGTTTGAATACGAATTTTAAAACACCCATAATTATTCATCCAATTAGAATGCACTGCATCTTATACCATTGATTGTCCCAAAATTGAATTTTAATCACCGATTCTTTGCTCACAATGGCCGCGAAGAATGCCAAAAAATAGGGAAAATGGGGAAAATCGCTTTCACAAATGGGTTCGGTTTATCCGCCATCGAGAAAGCAGAGAGCAATTATCTCGAGTATCGTTTGAGTTTAAATTAAGTGAAAAAACTTGACTTGTTTTTGTTCGGGAGGGTTCAAGATACACTTTAAGGTTGGATAAAAATTCTTTTTTGTATGATATTTTTTGGTGTAATTGTGTTTTTTTTAATTTGCCAGAGATAAAAGGAAACCGTAGTTTGAAAGTTTACAACATATTTTTAACTTACAACGTGGGATACAGATTCTACATACATAAGGGTAGGCAGAGGAAATATAGTGTTAAAACACTATGTTTTGTATTATATTAGAAACAAAAAACGTTTTATTATAATAATTATCATAAAACTAAAGCGATATATTACAAAATTCTACTTTAAATGAAAAAAATAAAAGATTAAACACAAAATCAATGCAACAAATCCATCTACAACAGATAAACCACACTTCGCCTTATGCAAAATAATCATCAAATATCTCTTAAAATAACAAGAATATAATTTTGTTTCAATACACCTATAATTTACCAATACCAGTTATTTGATACAAATCACAGTTTTAATTAAGGTGTGTCTAGCAATCGGCTGGGGCCCAGTGTAGACGATAAACAACGTAACCCTTCCGTGTTGCGGGTCAAAAAGGCCCGCACGCAATGAAAACTAAATAACTTCACTATAAGTACTGTATTTATGGAACTGTTATATTAAATACATGACTAAATCGTGTGAAATATAATAGTTCTATTTTAAAGCATTCAACTTGTAATTTATAAAAAAATATCTTATAATTTAAATCCAACGGTTATTTCAAGTATAGGAATAAACCCTAAGAAATCTATTTGGTCGTACTTATAACCTTTTGAAAGAAATATCCTTATAAAATGTAGGCATTATAAAATTTCTTTTTAATCTTTATCTATCATGTACAGATACATTCTAATTTTACCAGAAAAGTAACTTATACGAAATTAAAACATTAATATAGTAACTACGTACAATTTTGAAAAAAATCACTAATTTAAGCTCTAACACAATTTAATGTATTACTTTAATCATTACAAAATGAGGACATTGTAGCGCAGCAGCACAACGTCCTGACTCTAAGCGCGACAGTTTTTGTAGGTTCGAGTTCTATTCTGGGGGAATAAATTGTTCCCATTTCCTCGCTCTGGTAACAAGATAAAGCGCAGCGTTGACTGGAAGCCTCGGAAATCGGGCAGAAAATAAAGAACGGAGTATTTTAACACTACAGTCCCACTGCCTATTCTACTAAACGGGATACAGCGTGAAATTTAAAAAATCATAATTCAATTCTAACGAACAAAACGAATAAACAAGTCATATTTAATATTTAAACAACAATATTTTCTATTGTAGCAGCTATCGCATATAGAGTGTGGGTGCATGTAAGAAAACCAGTTGTACCTATGCGGTATTGCACAGCACCGTTAGCTCCACTGATGCAACTTTTGATGCCTATAATAATATAATAGTGCAATTTTAACGTGTTCCCATATATTATACGGTTAACGGTTATTTAAAAAATATTATTTTGATTTCTGATCTGGAAATGATCCTGCAACGTATCTTTAAGCATATTATGATATTTAGTTAAAGTTAAATAAGACTTACGTTACATAATATAAAAAAAAATAACGGCCTATTTATAATAATTATAAAAAATATATATATTAATAATTATCAATGCAAAATTAAAAGAAACAAAACCAAATTTAATTTAAAACTTTCTCCCGAATAAACTCAAACAAACTTACCTTTTAAAAACTTAAACAAAAGGTAAAAAATTTGCATGTCATAACAAAATTTTGTAATGGCTGAACACATTATTCCCATTGTCTTTTCTACGGTCGTAATTAAATTAAAAAAAAAACTGAGTAGAAAAAAATCACGCAACGCCATTCTTAGTTAATTAAAGAGCTTTAGTCGACTTAAGTAGCAAGTTGGGAATAAAAAAGGCAGAATCAGTTTAAAAGTTTGCATGTTCTATCAGTTAAGGCGTTTTTTAATATTGTTTTGTAATCTAACACCTTTGAAGCGCTGTGGAAAAGTTTCTCGATGTAGTGGTAGGTTCAATATCAAATAAATATTGAATATTTTGTCTTTTTCATGATTTGGATTGGATTGGGCGTAGCGTTGAGTTCCGCTTAGCGCGCAATCATGTATCTAAGGAAAGATGTGATTCTTATTATAATTTTTTTTAATAAAGAGTTGACCATATAACTCGATCTAAATGAAATCCTAAGCAATAAACTTGCCTTATAATTTCATTAAAAATCTTATAATCAAACTATCAACGAACGAACATAAAAAAATAATCCATGCATAAAGTACTTTTTTAAGGTAAAATATTTTTATCGTAAGCAACATTGATCTCACGCAAAGCACCTGTTGCGCTCAGATGTTGCCGAGATCCGGTAAAAAATCACTACACCAATATTGATGGGTCACTTCCGGTGTTTTTTGGTAGATTCCATTAAAACAGGATTTTATTGAGCGAAACGAATTTTACCATTGCACCATATGTTGTCAGTTTTTGTTGAATCGGATTTATGCGTTTATACTTTTGGACTAAAATTAAAAATGTATCAATGAAGGCTTACGATACTAATATTCATTGTTTTTCATAAATACAAAAATTAAGCTATTTCCAATAGGCTTTATGTATGTATTTTTTTTATTTCAAGTTTAGACAATATTTAAAAACATACGGAAGTCAATACAATTGTGCCACAACACTAATTAGTAAACCATAAGAATTTGTATGGAACAAAAATCTTCTTTCTTACTTCCCTGAGTGTGGCAAATCGTAGTTTTACATTACAATCGGTGGTGTGACGCGAGAAACAATATTGCAACGGAAAAACAGGTTTACTGCAATATGCATTTGAACACGAGGCCTTCTAGAATGTATTTTTTATCTATTGTTTTCGATTTATAATGACATAAAGCTGTGCAATGTGTGCATAGTCTGTTGGTTACGTCTCGTTTGTACGAGTACCTCGATGTTTTATAAAATTTTTATTATTTGTGCTATTTTTATTAATTGTTTTAATATTTTTTTTTGCATATTTATGTAATCTAAATGGAAAAAAACAAAAACCATTTAAAATTGAGTTAAAATTCATAATTCAATATATTGAATGAGTTAATATATTACCAATAAAATATATTGCAACATATTTAAAAGATTTTAGTAAAAAGAAAAATAGTTTTTTCATTTATAAATCATTTTTTTCGATGCTGTAATCCAGAATAATAATTTAAAAATATATTTAAAAAAATTAAGCCGTAATCAAACCAAAAGTCATAACAACGCTAAAAAGCTCAACCCTTCCATATGGCGTAAAGGGTTGTATCAAGAATAAGAACAAAACACTATATAATTAATATCTACAATTAATTATTCTTATAACATAATAAAAGAGACGCCGACTGTTCCCATTTTTTTGTTGTTCTCTTCGACTCCATTGTTTTTCAGATTAAATTGTTCTACTTGTTTTGTTCTAATTAGCTGGTTTTTTGTTACATTCGTTTTCTTTTGTAGAAGTATAGTTGTCTTGTGTTTAATATTATTAAGGAGCTCGCGTTAATATTCTTTGATACAAAAGTTCGTATTTGACCATCTGTTGTGTTTTTAGACAATTGTTTTAAAGGAGGACATTTTGTATTATATCTTAGATTAATATTAACTAGTTTGATTATAATATTTATTGTTAAGTAAAATTAAGAAATTAAATTAGCTTCACGCTTTATCTCGCACACAGCAGGGTAGGCAGAGGGAACCTAGTGTTAAGACACTCCGTTCACGTCCACTTTCTGCCGAATTTTGGAGGCATTGCGTGTTGAGTGGCAAAATTCAACGCCGCGCTTTGCCTCGACACAAGAGCGAAGAAATGGAAATATAAATTTAAGTAAATATTTCATCGCCTCGAGTGGGGATCGAACCCACAACCAGTCGGTTTTACAGTCACACTTTGTGCCACTGCGCCACGACCGGCCTCAAATTGTTAAGTTTGTATAGGTATTCGAAATTAGCTTAATAATCAACACTTTCTACAATTCACTGGTTTTACAAATGAATTTACGTTTTTCCTTTTTTCTATCACAGGTATGGTGAAATTCAAATATTCATTTTATTTATTTTATTATAAATATTTTTGTAATACGTATAATAAAGTAAAAGACTAAATTCAAAATGGAACCAAAATTAAAAAATTGTGAGACAATTAAGACGAGGGTGAAGTCGTAAGTCCGATTTAATAACCAATCGCTCCCGACACCTTGAGAAAAAGAAGAAATTCCACCCCCAATATAATTTCCTAATCGCCGAGCCGAACGTCCGGTTCCGACGAAAAAACTCTTAGATAGGTACAAGTGAGTCTGTCAAATTTCGCAATAATTGGATACGACTTTTATTTTTCATTTGTAGTAGCCACAAGAATTTATATATTTGGGAGAAGCTATTTTGCATTTTCTCGATCTGGTAACAAGATAAAGGTCGGAGTTGAGCTCCATCAATCAACGCCCAAATGTGACGGAGTGTCTCGACACTAAGTTCCCCCTTCCCACCCTACACTATACTGGAATACAACTCAGTTATTAAGATAAGTTATTATTAAAATACTAAAAGCTTAAAATAATTTCATCGTGACCAATTGAATCAGACAAATCGAAGTACTAGGGTTGATCATTATAAATATTTTTTCAGTTTAAGTTTTAGATAGACGATGCAATTTCTTATATCATACGAGGTAAGCAGAGAGAAGTTAGTTGAAATCGAAAAAAAAATACATAAAAAGAAGGTCCACAAGAATCAAACGTTCAACGTCAATATTTACACGAGGAAAAGAAGGCGACAAAAAATAAATTAGGCGAAAGCTCATTTTGCCTAAATCTCGGCGACATCTGCGGCCCGAGGGGTCCATGTCTATTGCTGTTGGAGTGTTCTTCATATTGATTGCACTGTTATATGCAGTTAGTGTGGATATATATGTGGTGGGACCCCTATTTACGATATATAAGAATTGAATGATTGAATGTAGAATTCGAATCTACAACTTCTTTAAAAGATTAATTGGATTTTGTTTATCCTATTATATCGTCATAGTCTAGAACAATTACAAAAACAATAATACAAATTAAAATCAAAATGCGTGATTATGATGCGTGTAATATGTATATGGAAAATATAAAGAATCAAGTGTCTAAATTCTGAGACGTTTTTTAAGCTTACGCTTTATCCCGCATACCTACCCTATTACAGGGTAGGCAGAAGAAACCCACTCACCATCCAATTTCAACAAAAAATAATAATTTGGAAATAAAAATAATAAACTCTCTTGAGTAACAATTGAACCCACAACTTATAAAAATATTATATAGATATCCAACAACAACAAATAATCTAGCAATTACTAAAATATATGATATAAATTAATATAAAAATCTTAATCAAAAAGTAATATCTAACTGTTATTGAAAGTAAAATTTTTACTCTCAAGAAAAACACTTAGAGTTAATTAAAAGATAACTCGGGCGAATATCGCTACCTTCTTAAAAGCAAGGGTTACGACTTGGGATTCAATACTTTTTACTAAAAAAATACACTTCAGATACAAAAAAGGCTTCAAATAATATAAGTTTTTAAAAAGTTTGGTGTAATAGCTCGCAAATTGTATTAGATTAATAATTTTTTTTATTCATTTTTGGTTTTAACAATATTAGACGAAAAATTAAAATTAATTTGTATATTATGGGAATATTATTGATATAATTCATATAAATATAATGTAGATGTGACAATAGCAATGGTCGTTGGTTCGAATTTTAAAAATAAGCCTCTTGATAGCCAAAAAGTATGTATGTGTCTGTATGAGATGGTTGTGGGTTCGATCGTTTCTCGGAAGCACTTTTTCCTTCGCAAATTTATTTTAATTTCGTTTGTAGCAAAGCTCGGTGTTAAGTTCTGGCACTCAACATGTAGTGTATATTCGAACGTAAAGTGGGGAACGAAATGTCTTGACACTAGGTTGTTTCTACTCTGTTATACGCGGGCTAAAACGTGAAGCAGAAAAAGAAAACAATCGGTATCGTAATAGTATAACAATAATTTATTTTAAAACAAAATTTCCTTAATTTTCTCTTTTACAAGGTTCTCCAAAGCAAAACGACAAGACAAGATAAAAACGTAACGTAACAGCGCCGTCGCTAATTTGTACGCAAACACGGTGAAATCAAATAAAGGCCGATCACGCGGAACCTTTTTTCCATTTCGCCTTTTGCAAATAGGCTCTTTTGTACTGAGTGCGTGATGTTTTGATATTGTGAATATTTTTTTTGTTTTTCCGCTGTATCACGCTGTATCACGCTGTATCTCGCTTGTAGCAAGGTAGATAGGTAGCCAAGTGTTAAGACACTCCGTTCCTCACTTTCCGCTGAATTCTAGAGGCATTTCGTATAGAGTGGCGGAACTCAATGCCGCGTTTGGCCTCAACCCCAGAGTGAAGAAATTAAATATTTAATTTCCTCGAGTGGGGATCGAACCCACAACATGTCACGTTTATAGTCACACGCTTGTACTCCTGCACCACGACCAAGCATCCATAGTAATGAATATTTGTGATATAGTTTTTTTATGTATGGAATATTATATGGTAATACAATCTCTCTTGTTTATTTTCTATCTTGTATGACAAAGCTATTATTGTGTTAAGAAAATATAATCATATACAACTCATGACTCATTTAAAATACAGATATTTTAATTATATAGTAAGAAAAATTTCCGTAGCTTTAATTCGATTCGCTATATTTTGAATGTGCGTTAAATTTATAATTTTGTATGCGTCATTATGTCAATAAATAGTATGTCATTTTAGCTGAGTCATTTCAAATTATTTATATATGAAAAACAAAAATGGATTAGTTAAATTATTCTCATTTATTAAACAAGGATATATTTATAAACTATAACACATAGTTGGCCAAAAAGTGGACAACGGAGTGTCTAAACACTTAGATAGATTAGATAGATAAAATATATTTTTAATACACGTTCAATAATTTCACCTTTTTTTCTCGCAGAATCAACAGACCAGTATAAAAAAGAAATAATAAAAAAAACCTAGTTAACCTCAGTTTCCTATCAAAGGTGAACTAGAAACATTATACTAGATTGATTAAATACCTATATGCGGTAATAGGCGTACCGTTATTTTATATAATAAATGAACGCGGTTTTACTGCGGAGAGATCATTTAAAACTATGATTAAGCTGATACGGCATATTAGCTATAAGTCTTTGCCAATTGCGTTCCACATAATATATAATTAATATCGTTTTGCTGATATCATTATAGATTTAATGAAAAATATATCATTAAGGTTTTTTTTTATAAGTTTTTGGTAAATACGTAAGTTAAATGTGGTTTTGTTATTAATTTATTTTTGATAAACCTATTGAAATATATAATAGATATATACATACTAGTAAACAAATACAGAAAGACAGAAAAAAATTATAAGACAAGGAATTAATTTTTTTTAATAAATTATTTAAAAAAAAACCTCCAAGTATCGAGACTCATCATTGTACAGCCGACCTGTCTTTTCTGAAGGGTGGAATAAAGACGCAGCGAACAAAAAAATGACAAAAAGATAACCGGAGGGCCCCCGGAGTTGGACCAATCATAGAAATTACGCTTCCATTGGGCCTTATTTGTTTTTACTTTCCACTTCGAGAAACATATTTTGAATATATTTTCCTGTGAAATTTATGTATTTTCATAATGTAAACAGGTTTAAAAATGTTTTTTCTTAGGTAATTTACTTGAATTAGCTAGAGAGATACCCGGAATAACAGGTATCTACCCTGGAGGATAGGTTACACACACAGGTAAATTATCGAAAAACACAGTATCGATGATATTGAAGGAAAGTCGCATAAAATGCACTAAGACTTTCCGAAGGGCATGTATGACGAGGTAAATGACAGTGGACTAGGCGAAAGAGGTATGCAGAGACCGTAGCGTTTGACGCTCCGTTCTCTTTAGCTACCCCGCTAGGAATAGAAAGGCAGTTACAGTTAACTTAACTTAACTTTGCTTGACGCTTTATCCCTAGCGGGAGTAGTCAGAGAGAACGGAGCGCCAAACGCTACGGTCTCTACATACCTCTTACGCCTCGTCCACTATCATCAACCTCTTCATACATGCCCTCCGGGGGATCCTCATGCTTTTTTACGTGACCTTCCTCCAGTATCTTTGATACTGTATTTTCGAAGGTCAACCGAGGTCTCCCCCTACCTCTCTTACCACTCTTACTACACCAGTTACAGTTAAATATAATATTATTCCAATAAATACGAAATGCAAAAAGCCAGCCTCAAAACTCAATAAAACTCTAAAATAAGTTCACAATGGTTTTTCGACGGTAAAAAGTTTCCGTGGGATTTTCAAACTGTTACAACCGACGTCGGCGCTCCCACGTGTATACTACTGACAGAACTAAGTTAAAATAAACCCGTTTTTATTAAACTTTTTTGTATACAATTCAGAATTTTATAATTTGGTCAACATTAATAATAAGAGGGGTGGATATAAAAAAACAAATTATTAAAAAATATATTTCAATAGCTAAAAAGGTGTTAAAACACTCCGTTTCCTCACTATCCGTTTAATTTCCGAGGCAGTACATGTAAAGTGACGCAACTTACCGCCGCGCTATGTACCTACAACAT
Organism: Heliconius sara; assembly: GCA_917862395.2. NCBI lineage: Eukaryota > Metazoa > Arthropoda > Insecta > Lepidoptera > Nymphalidae > Heliconius > Heliconius sara. The sequence goes on along the minus strand of OU860797.2, from coordinate 18,597,734 downwards.
AACGCTAACGAAATCCTAAACTTACCCAAACATGAAAAATTTCGACTTTCTAAGTCCTGTAGTTTCGTTCGTCCATTTTCTGTCTATCGGTCACTCGTTAAAGAAATATTTTTATATAGGTATATAGATTAGAGAAAGTACCTATTCATTTTTTACTGTAGTTATATGCATTAAACGAATCGCATCAATTAAGTAAGAAAGAGAATTTGCATCCCCTGTGGCCGGATTTCGTCCTGCCACGAGTTTTTCCATTAAAATTTTTGAAAACGATAAGATGGATTATGTGCTCAAGTTACCGCAATCCTTTGGGACTCATCATCCCCTCACTTTTGAACATTAGTAAATGAAAAAAGTGGGGTAGGTAGTGAATTCTACCTAATATGTTAAATACTTATTAAAAATACTAGCGACCCGCCCGCGGTTTCTCCCGCTTAATTTTATTGTCATATTATAGCCATATATATTATACAAAATCTCTTCTTCTTCAATCATCAAAATGGGTTCCGTAGTTTTTACAAACTTTCACAATTATAACATTAGAATGATAAGATAAGACAAAATGAAATAGATGTATACAACCTTAATATAATGAAATTAGATTTGTATGGATGATGAGCTGAATTTAAACTTTCTAAGCAAATCAATCAATCAATCAGTAACGAAATAGTTTCATAAATCAGATTCACGATAAATCCCGCACACAGCAGGGTAGGTTACTTAGTTTTAAGATGCAATAAGCGTTGAGTGGCGCAGCTCAACGCTGCGCTTTGTTTCGTTATATTATTGATTGAGAGAAGATATTCTGTCCCAGTATGAGTCACAAAACCTAGGCCTAACTCCACAATTCATTTAATCTTACCAACCATTTTAAACTAACAGTATGCAATACAACTAACAATACATACAAAATTACCATATTAGGCATTCCGCTTTGTGAATTTACGAATAGCAACTAAAATATATATACCTATAATATATTAATAACACAAATATTAAATCCTATCTAATTAGGCTAAACAAAATCGAACTAATGTATTAACATTTATTGTATACGTAGTTTAGTTTAATTTAGAGGAAATGGATAAGCCGCAATGTGGTGAGCGCTTCGTGGGTTATATACGGACGTACACACATACATATCGTTGTGTATATATATCATTTTAATATTTAGTAATTTTGTTGGTTACTGGCTAAATATAATATTATGTAGTGAGGTGTCGGACAGGGACTTGATTCGGATTTGTCTGTATATTTGTATATATGTGTGTGTATGATTATGAAAGTAAGGTAATGTAAGAATAAAAAAAGTAAGTCAGCTTCACGCTGTATACACGGCAGGGTATTGGGAACTTAGTGTTAAGACACTCCGTTCTGACACTAGAGCGATGAAATGTTAATTATATATATAGGTATGTTATAATATATAAATTTAAATAAATATTTCAGCTAGGTAAGGTATTGTAATATTGAAACAGAAAAAATACTTAAATATCGAATCGGCGTAGGCAAGTACATAACAACAGAATGATGACAAAAAATAATTACATAAAAAGGCACTAAAATCGATTTTAAGTCTATGTAATTATAAGTAAAAATGCATTAATATTTTAGACACGCGCCAACGAAGTTTAATAATTGAGTACAATAATAATAGGCCAGTAAAGAAAAGGGAGTTATATTATTTTTGAACTTACGCTGTATCCCACGTTCACCAGGGTAGGTAATGGGAATTAGTGTTACGGCACTCCGTTCCCCACGCATTGCCCTACATTCGAGATGTTGCTGATTGAATGGCCGAATTCAACACCGCATTTTGTCTTCTAACCAAAGCGAGAAAATGAAAATAATTCAGTATCCCTAAGGGGAATCGAATTCATAACAACAACGCTTATAGTGAGATAATGAGCTACTGTGCCAAGATGATCTCATTAAAAATACTAATAATAATTTTATGAATAATATTTAATCGTTTTCTTTAAACAATACCAACAATTGTAAAATCATCGCGTTCAATACTAAAAAACATTAAAAAAACTCGATGTTTATCTCAAAAACAAAACAAAAAACTATACAACCCATACAATATGCATACAAAAAAATGAAAACGTCTGTACGATTAATACATTTAAAGGCACTATAAGCGTGTCGAGCTCCACGGGTCAGCGTCATCGCGACGCAATGACTATTGATTTTCCCCATACTACTTGTTAGTTGTAGTTGACGGTACACCCCGAAAGCACACCACTATAAATATGGAGCTTAAGCCTCTATAATGTTAATTTATGTAAGTTTATTAAGTTAATATTATGATGTTATTGGATATTACGATATTTTTAAGTTGTGTCGGATGTGAGTGACGGTTGTGGGTTCGATTCGTTCGAGGGAATTAATTTTCATTTCTAATAATTTTCTAATTTCTAATAATTTTTATATCTAGATTTTATGGTAGCGAGGCCAATCGTAGCGTTAAGCTCCGCTACTCAATGTTCAATGTCTCGGAAATTGTGATACTACGTTATATACACTATTACGTACGTATATATTTATATACCAATGTGTATTTTTGAGCCGAACGTCTAACGTCACGCTATTTTTTACCATAGGCGAAATGAAAATAATTTATTTCTTATGTAAATATCGAACTTACAACCATTACGTTACTATTCGACACTCTCCACTGCACCACGACAGCCCGATGTTGAAATTAAATTTTAATTTAAGCTTGTTGAACTTTTTTAACCTTTAAATCACCGGCAAAGAATGAAAAGTGATATCAGAAAATGTTAATAAAAAAACTTCTGAACAGTTACAAAAGGGATGGAACTCTGTAAATTAGTAAAATACTTTCTACTCGGACAGCGAGTCTTTGTTGGCTGGCGACGATTTTTGGGGTTCCCTACGAGACAGAGAGGATATTGACATTTTCTAGGGAAATATAAAAGAAAGTGGTTTGTTATTCTCGCGCACAAGCAGGGAGTCAGAGGGAACCTTATGTTAAGACATTCCGTTCCCCCCTTTCAGCCAAATTCTGGAGGCATTGCGTGTTGAGTGGCAGAACTCCACGCCGCTTTGCCTTGAAACTAGGGCGAAGAAATGGAAATATAGATTTAAGTAAATATTTCATCTCCTCGAGTGAGGATCGAACTTACAACCAGTCGGTTTTACAGTCACCATTTGTGCCCCTAGCGCCATGACTGGTAAATTATTTTAAACTACACTCTAGATAGATGGTCATAATGTAGATAAATCTTATTTCATACGCACCCCCAACATTGCGTTTTTTGCGGCTATCAGAGCAGAGAAATGAAAATGATTTTAATATTCATTCCCTAGATTGGGAGTTGAACCCGCAACGATAGCGAGCAACAGTTTCTTAACACTCAGTGAGGCTACTTTTTTACATTTTTAATGAAGCGTACATCAGTGGCAAATGATTTTGTTCCACACTATATAAATATCATAAAAGATAGAATATAAAACGTGTTATACAATATAATAAGTAATCATATAATTGATAAGAAACTCGCTCTTGTCAGTTCCACCTCGGCTCGACTTTACAGTTTGATATTGAGTTTTCGCGCTCCCGAGCGTAAGATCCGAGCTGCTGGCCACCTGCGCTTTTTTATCCAGAAACATTACTATTTATACTTAAATTGAAGGAAAACCATTAGTTTTATGTATTTGAATTTAAATGTGTAATAGGAGAAATAACGATTAATAAGCAAAAACTTTTAACAGACTTCAAAAAGTGAATCAATTATAAAGCAATCATAATTTTTTGTTCATAAACATTTAAAAAGCAGTTTCACAATTTTTTCCGCATATAGCTGGATAAACAAAGGGAACATAGTATTAAGACGTTGGCTTTAAAAGTTTCAGTCCATTTTTCAGAACATCGCTTACTCTAAGAGAATGGAGAAATGAAAATTATTCCTTCGAACTATTGTAAACTATAAAAAAAAAAAAACTATTAAATGTATTTTCAATACAAACATACATATACCTACAATCTACTGTAGGTATATTATATAAAACACCTAATAAACAACTCAATATTAATACATTTTAAATTCACATTTCATTCATTTGCATCTTGAATACATTATTTCAAGAGGCCATTGGTACTAAGTTGCGAGTACTTTTAAAACATTACATAAAACATAAGATATAAAGTAAAGTGAAGCTTTCACGTTTTTGCCCCATTGTTATGCGAAATCGAAGAAACGCCGAAGAAAGTCGTTTTTGCTCGTCCCCCATTCAGTGGGAAAAAAAATGTTTTGCAAATGTTCTTGTAATTATACTAATTGAATTCATTAAGCGACTGCTGTACCTATTATTTGTTTTTTTGTTGTCGTTGTGTACTTTGTTATATTTTTAGATTTGACATTTTAGGTGAAAACCAGCATTAAAAATAGTAATTTATATTTTATTTACAATAAAAAAATAATAATATACAAACCAAATAAACCATCATAACATACATCTTGACTCCGTAATACAGGTATTAAATAACCAAAATAAATCAACATACACACCCACAAAACAAAATGAAACAAAACAACAAACGAAACAAAAAAAAATCGATTCAAATCAACAATCAACTGTCACTTAAGCAACATAAGTCAACATGTTAAATATGAAATTCACACTCGACTCGTCACGGACAGCGTGTAATTACCACAATTAAAAAAGTCATTAAGTCCAACCATCCATCGACCGTCGGCGAATAATTAGCAGGTTTTGATAAAAAATTTAAAAAAAAACGTGGGAAAATTAGGCGTGTTTTGTATAAGTAGTTCGTTTGCATTAATCATTTAGTGTGGTGTCGCAGTATTGATTATGATATTTTAATTGATGTTATGTTGTATTAATGAGAATTATAAGATGTTTTTTTTTAGGAAGTTAGGTGTTCTTTGGTAGTCTTCATTAGTTGCAGATTGTGGAATATATAAAGACAGTTCATAATTCGTAATGGCTAATCCCGAAAATTAATATAAAATAATTTTATTTTGATATATACAATAATTCATCACGCTTATTTCAGCATGTCCTAATTGAGTCTTAATGTAGAGTGCTTTAATATTAAAACGTACATCAAATATCAAAACAAAATCGATTAAATTTAATCAAAAACAAACAATTTAAAAAAAAACATATAATTAAATTCATTAAACGTAGAATAATTAATATAAACAGGCAACGTTTCACAAAATAATTTGCATACACAACACGAGCTCTACATTTATTACTGCAATAACCAATAATAAAAAAAATGTTTCAACTATTTTCGTTATATACATTGTAATAGAACATAAAACGAACAATACAAGTCCAATTAAACACACAACTCCGCCATTGGCCAACCAGAAAAGCGAAACCGTGAAACGAAAAAAGAAACGTGAATTTTTTCTTAACACGTAGAATATACGGAAACGTGAAGCGCCGTGATTGGCCGCCTACGGCGAGGCAAATGCCGACGATTGGATAAATTTTTTTCCCGCTTTTCACTTATACGGTGTGAATTTTTTTCACGGAAATGCCGTCCAATGGTGGTAATACTGGTGGAACTTAGTTTTAATTATAAAAGTTGTTCTACGCTTTGTTTTTGCGTGTGTTCGTTCAAATGCGAGTATGGGCGGCATAACGAGTTGGATGCTAGGTATTTTATAAGTCCACTATTAAAACGGAAACTCCATTTTAATTTTAGATTTTGTGATGTAGATTTGTGATGTTTTTAGTACTTTTTGTTAGATTTGGCTTGGTTTGATTATTATAAATGTGTATTTGATTTTGGTGTTGTTTTTCTGTTTTTTTTTATGTTGAATGTATGATTGAACGTGTTATTATGTTTTACATTGTGAAACGGAGTGATGAGCTTCTCTAGAGACGTACAAGTCGTTTATACGTAATCGTTTACAAACTGTTAATATAAACAAAAATATATACTTTTTATAAATCTATTTGCTTTCGATCTAGATATTTGTCTAAGAGAAGAGTGATGTTGTATTGTGCATATAATATATGTTTTAATATCACCTAATGACAGTTCTTCTCAAAGAGAACCTAGTGCCAGATACACTGTTCCCACGAATGGACACCAAACTCACAACCATCAAAGGCGTACAGCCAGACCAAGTCGCACGGCCTCTTATTCTATCCGTCTGTCAAAAAATTAATCCCAACGCATATTTTTGCACACAAAATTGCATCTCGATGCATTCTGCTTTATAATGGCTCGAGTTAAATTTGGAAGACATATCCCGTATGCTGTATACATCAGTACATACATACATCGATGTCAGTGAACATGCGTTTTAATAAATTTTGTTTATTTGTTCTAGGTTTAACGTTTTACTTTGGATATTGTGAAATCTTTAAATGGTTTGTTGGATTTACGTTTGTTTAGTTCAAGATTTATTTATATTGTAATAGTATGGATTAGTTGTTATTTGATCTTTGCTTTTGGACTATTAGCGAAGAGTTCGAAACGTGAGGTTGGCAAAAATGTGTTAAGCTGAATATACTTGATTAACTCGGTTCCAACTTTTAAGTTTCCTTTTAAAATAGTAATTATTTGAATAATATAGCGGAGTTAAAATAATTTTATCACGAGAGAGTTGAGAAGATAGTGATTCTGTTCTTTGTTCTCTTTCGACTTTTTAAGGAACTTTACATAGTCAGTATATCTAAATAGTATTAAAATTTATATTGTAAACAATTCATTAGATTACTATAATTTAAATAATTACACATTAGCAAAATTTATCTACTTTAAGGAAATAAAATTATTAATAATATGCATAATATTGTTATTTATAGAAACTGATACACTGATTGCTTTAAATCACGCAAGAAATTGGATTAATTTAATCCCATCTAATATGTATGAAAAGTTGTAGTTAAAAAAGATGGAGAAACGGAGAGATTACTTAACTCGTTATTATTTAGTATTATCTGGCATATAAGATAGAAAGAGAAAATCTAGTGTTAAGATACTTCGTTTTTTAATTTACGGCCATTTACACGAAACTTAATGCAAGACCAAAAATTTCCACGATTTACGTTAATAAAAAAAATGTGTACATAGAATAAAGCTTCCAATATATTTTTTTATAATTTGTGTATATTTATATTTTTTATATATAAGCGACCCGCCTATCGCTTCGTCCGCTTAAGCTTATTATTATTTTACAGCCAAATTGAACAAAATCTTTACATGAGATATATCTTTATATGGTAATCTGATATATAGTGAGAAATAAGATTCTCATGATAAGAGAAAAAAACAAAAGAAATAAGCAAATTGACTCACCAGTATGTAGCCTCGTGTGTTGCTGAACATGACTTAATTGCTTGAATCGTCTATCACAATAAGAGCATTTGTATGGTTTTTCCCCAGTGTGCACCCTAATATGTTGTACTAGTTGATGGTTTGAGCTGAATGACTTCAAGCATTGCTGACACTGGTGTGGCTTGACTTCACCTCCCAACCCTCGCTGCAGTTCTCTTGCGTGCATCTGCATTGCGTTCTTGTGCATGAAGATCTGGAAGTTGAAGGTGGCTTTATTTTGGTTATGGAGGGTTGTTTTTAGATTGAGAGATAGTTGTGGGTTCGGTTTTATTTTGAGGGGAAAGATTTAATGTGTTCAACATAAAAAATAATATATGCCTCTATATATTAGACAGGGAATAACAGAGACTCTGTCGTAATATATTATAAGTTGGAATTTAATATTGTTTCATATGTTTAATTAATAATTTATAATAAATAATTGTTTAATTAAATCAAAAAAATATAATATACATATACTTTTTTGAATGATAGACAAAAATATTCATTATTCAAATCCTTGTGTTGTAGTTTTTGAGCTTTGTACGGCTAGATTGTAGGTTCATATAAAACAAAAATAAAAAAACTTTTATATTAATTACAGTCACTAGGTAACTAAGCAAAATTTTCCTTATAAAATTTTTTAATTATTTATAATTTTGGAAGAATTTATTGAAGCTTTCCAGAATCGAATAAGTTCTAAAAGTTTATATTAATATGACTTAAAATATAAAAGAAATTTGATATTTTTCGCAGAAACCATAAAATTATATTTATTTACATTACTAATTTCTAAAAGACAATATCAATCAAAGCCGTGTCTTTTTTCAAAGAGCAAAAAAAAGAATAAGGAAACTAGTGTTCAGACATTTCGATTACCACTTTCATATTTTGAATTCCCCAATTTCAGTCCTTACGTATTGAGAGGCGGAATTCTATGTCTATGACCATTAACATCATATAAAGAATAGATAATCTAAAAATTAACAAAAATTAAAACTGTAAACTAAATCTATTTATTTCAAACACAATAAAAAGTTTAATCAAAAATTGCATTCCAAATATGACTTACACTGAATATATCATATAAAAACCACCATAACTTCGTGTGTAAGCCACATTACGTACCTACAGTGTTAAGTTTCACGCGGACTGCTATAATTTAGCTATGGCAAAGAAATTGCCTTCCAGGGCCCCAGATAAGGCGGAATTATAGGGACTTAAAATTATTTATCGTCGGTATAGAACTCGCGAGCGTTTTGATACACTTTTCATGTGTAATTCTTGTTTTAATGTCATATGTTTCATTGGAATGTCTTAAATTTTAATAAAAAGTGAAGAAAAAACATCGAGGCGTTGAGTTCCAACATTAACTCATCGTAGGAAATCTAGTGTCTTAACACTAGAATCCTTCAGTTCAATTTACGCAGGAAAAAGCGTGAAGCTTCTGTTTAGTTTGTAAAGCTTTTTTCGATTCCAATATCGCAACGGACTGGTTACGTTTCCCCTTTCTTAAAAAACGAGTCAATTTACTACAGTTTCTTTTAATTTTTAAATATTTAATTTATTTTAAAATATTTAACATTTAATACGGGTACATTCATAATTTATTTCAAAAACAATTTTCATTGAATATATATTTTTTTATTTTGATATCATAATTAATGACGAGTGTTCTGGTAAGTGTTAGGATACCAAAGCAACTAAGAACAAAAAATAATTATATTTTTTATTACATGACTTTTATTCTATAGAAAATTTTAGTAAAGCTCAATTTATAAACACATTTTGTATAATTTGTAACAAAAAAAATTAACACCATAATTACTAAGTACATATAAATAAAAAAAATAGATAATATTAACAATTTCCATAAACGTTCATATAAATTAATAACAGAAAATAGCAATTGTCGTTAACGAATAACTAATCTTCTATATCTGAGTTATATATAATATAGCTATATTTATCGAAGCCTTACTTCTATGCGATTGCAAAGAAACGACTTTAGACACGCAAACGTACAATGTAGGCCGAGAATATGTATACACCAAGATATTTATATATATATATATTGGATTGGAAGTACGATATGTTATCATTTTATTGATTCTGTGATAAATATTTGTTTGTGGTATAATATCTATAGGGTATAAATTTATTAAGTGAATTTACTCAAAAAATATGGGGAACTTTACTTAAGGTTTCGTCGTGTAATCTTACAAAGAAAAAATAAAGAAGAATTAGTGAGTGAGCTTATATTTAATGTGTTTTTTTTTATTTTTCCGTGTATAGATTTAACTTATACCCATAGCATTTACAGTCAGATGCTGCTCTATTGCGCTATAACGGCTTTTTTATTTATTCAAAACACGTGGCGAGACATACTGTAGTTATAGCATTTGGTGAAGTTAAGCGTTATTTTACCAAAAAATGCTAGTTTTATAATATAAACATATAATATTTAAAAAAATACATAAAATAAAAAAAATAAAACATTTACCTGCTGAAAAAACGGCGCATTTTCAAATTTATTCAAACTCCACAAATCACAATGCATTATGTTACTTTGAAAAAACGCGTTCATACTTCGAGGACGTCTCAAAACATAATGTCAATGCTATTTTAATATACTTACTTTGATTAAGGAAAATGTGTCGTAAACATTTAATAAATTGTTTTACATAAAATATTTTTAATATATTAACATTATCGTCTTCCTGCAATAAGCTGGAGTATTTTTCAGCAGACAACAGGAAAAGACACGGTGGTGATTTATTTATTATATTATTTTAATACGTCATTTATTAAAAATAATAATATAGTTATGTACATGTTTTGTTCTAAATAAAGAAAAAATAATAAACCCTGTTGCTTAAAAACAAAGCTTAGCAATATCAAAAATTATTAGAGTTATATTGTTTTATGATAAATTTCGTTGGATTTATTATTATAATCGTAAAAGGAAAAAAACAAGAATTTTTACTTAATTAAAATGATTATATATTAAAATAATTATTAAAATTATAATCTAGATTATAGAAGTAAACTGTCTAACTTTTTCCTTAATAAAATTAAGGCTAATATTGTGTCTGTTATATGATTAAAATCTTATATTTAAATTGATATCCTATATTTAAAAGTCAATAAAAAGTAATAAAAATACAAATGAAATGAAATTAAGTTTCTTTTTATATTTATATTTCTAAAATAAAAAAAAACCTTTTTTTTAAAAGCTTACTTATTATTTAAAAAAAAACTAAACTACTAAACTTTTGTAATAATTACGTAAAATATTTTAGTATTTACTTGTAAAATATATTAATTTTACAGTTTCTCAAAGACTCGAGCATATTGAAAATATCCCGTTATTCAAATATAAGTGGAGTGCCTTCAACATGGCTTGCAGTGTAGCCCTTTCACGCGTGTTAGAAAGTGGAACTAGAGGTTTTGATCACGCAACGAAGAAATTGTAAAGAATTTATGATTTTGATACGCTATAAGGTCTAAGATTTGATTCTCGGAAAATAGTGTGAGATCAAATGATAATGATTTAGATTTGAATAAATTTACAATATTTATTTTAATTATTTTATAAAAGTTTAAAGTATATTCCAGCTACATATATAACTATATTTCTATTTGTATTTGTTTCCTGATAATTATCCTCATTCCGTATACTTTATTTAAAACAATAGCTCTATATTTAATTTGTTTAATTATACAATAGACCACAAATTACCTTATTATATAAAATTTCATATAAAAATTAAGCACAATATTGTATTGAGAACCGATTTGAAGCTGTTGTGATGTAATGCGACAGCTTCTAAGAATCACTGCGTAGTAATTGGCGCAACTTAACGCCGAAAACTGCCACTAAAAAATGTATTACAATGTCTCAATAATTTTTTTCCTATTTTTCTCTGAAAATACAAAGCCTATATCATTAATTAATCACGTCATACTTAAAACATTACAGTAAAATCTCCCACCACCCACCGTAATGAGCGACATAAAAAATTGACATAAAAAACCCCATGAAAAATGTACACTCCATAATTTTTACGTAAACCGTTCCGGCGGAGGCATTAAGTCTCTATTAGTAAGACAACCCTTCCCGATGCGATTTTTAACAAGATTTTTGTCATGATAGCTTGAATTCGTTTCAGTTTTTAGAATAAATTATGATTTTTATAATTTTATTTGTTTTTTTTTTGCTTCATGCTGCATTTTGAATATAGCTGGGAACCTAGTGCTAAGACACTCTATCTCCCTCTTATCAAGATATTGTGTGGAACTAAACGCCGCGATTTGTTTTGTTACCAAGAAGAGAAAATGTAAAATTTAAAAAAATCATCTACCCGCGATGGAATCGTATCCACTACCGTCGCATTAACAGTCACACGCTGTAACCATTGCGCCACAAAGACGTCAAGCTTTAAATTGTTTATGCATGTTATTTCATTTTTCTACTTTATAAGGTAAAAATGTTATGTTATTTAAAGGATATTAACAAAGCGTTAGTAACTAATACTTAATTTTTATACCTATTTTATAGACAAAACTAGGTTATTGAACTTAATTAATTACAATTTTAATTCTTAAACACAACAACTTGTTTATTTAACCGTGTTTTTATATTATATTTTATATTGTTAGTCTGATACTAAACTTTTAAAGAAAGGAATTCTTAACATAAAATTTATAAGTTAAAGAAAAATGTTGTAAGCGAAGCCAAGTTAAGAAGTTAGTCCACACATAAGCAATTCAAACAAAAAATTGATACAAGTCGACAGTGTGTCAAGGTAATAAGCGCTTACAGGCTACTTGTACAGGCAAAGAAAATGTAATTTATATACATACGACTACACGACTTTTTATATATATTTAATCATGATACTCATTAATATGCAAATAAGAAATATTTAGTTAGCCAATTGTTTAAGTAACTTTTTGTATTTGTGGATATAATACTGGGTTTTGAGCTTTTTTTATGTACTCGCAATGTATGTTTTGAATAGATTGTATGGTGATAAGTGATGCTGTTGTTCTGTTTGATATTTTTTTATATAAGAATAAATATTTTTTTGTCATAAAAGATTTTTTATTCTATTTTAGAAATTTTGTATACTGGTTGACGGAGCTTAACGCTTTGGTCAAGTAGGAAAAGCAAAACTATTACACATTTAACGCGTTTTTTATAACACTTTATTTCCTAAAAATATAAGAAGTGGTATATATGTTATAGGAGTATATTTCTAACATATAACTAATATATGTACGTACATACGTATATTTTAAGTCCTTAACTCCATATTAATCGATAAAACAAACAAACTGAAATAAAAAGACGCGATTTAAAAGCGTATGTATAAATAAACATTATAAGAAAGTAAGTCAAGTTCAGAAAAATGCGTTCACAGTCATCAGGTCAGGTATATATAATCTGAATGGGAGCCAAGCTCGATATAAAAAAAATAACTGGGCTTTTGTTGTCGGCGTTGAGTGATAACGAGTGTAAGAAAGATAAAATGTGTATGTATTATAAGTGTGTTTTGTCTTGTATATTATTTGTTTGTTACGACATAAGGCAAAAACAAATATATATTTTTATATAAAATAAGCTTCATTTTTTTTCTTTGGAAAAGTGATTATTTTATGTTTTTTTTTTGTTAACTATTTTAGTAAAAAATACAAAAACACATAGTTGGAATTATTTTTTTAAAACATTTATTTTTATTTGTAATAATATTTTAATTCCTTTATTGATTTAAAAATAAATTGTAATTAATATATTTCTATGTTTTATATTTAGAAATTTACATAATCACATGAATTTCATTACTATGCAACATGAAGACTTGAACCGAGCTGGTAGGAATCTGTCAATCTGTACGCCTCAGCCTACAAAGGAACGTTATTGAACCATAGCATATAACTTTTAATTTCATTTAAATACAGTAAAAATTAAGAAAATCAATGAAAATTGAAGCTAATGGTTAGTAAAAATGTAGTTAGTGAAAATAATTTGTCTGATGGTAGTCGATATCATATTCTTGGAAAATTTATTACAATTATATTATTTACTTTTACCCACTCTAGCCAGTCAAAGTGTATGTCATATAACGCTTAAAATGGAGAACGGAGAGTCTTAACGCTAAGTTCTTTTAGTTTGATAGGAATAAGGCAAAGGTAATAAACAAAAAGCATTGCTCTTTAGGTCCTATTGTTATAATTAACATGTAAAATTTATAATTTATCAGCCAACCACAATTCAATATAGTAAATCCAATTTCAAAATCCTTTCACATGTATATAAAATTAAACAGAGAAACTTAAATCAAAATCACTAAAACATACCTACCTTCCTACCTACTACCTACACTACGAACGAAATACGATTATATCAATTTTAATAACAAACTATAGATTTTTTCCCCCTTTTTCAAATAACCAGTTGTAATAACTAAATTGCAGGGTGGACGGGAAGTGATAACTTGTTAATTGTAACTTTGACACCTGTGCCTGTAAGTGTAGTGGCTATCTATATCATATGTTTACTTATTGACAACTAAACCGCATGGGTCTAGTCTAGTGGGGTATTATCGTGGTTTTTTTCTATTGTTTCTGTGGATTTGTTTTGTATGGAATGTCAAATGTCTTTTTTTAGTTTTAGTTTTACGGTTTATAACCGTGTGCCGTGTGATCCCGGCCTAGAATAGGATCATCCTGGTACTGGTGGTGTCGTAGGAGGCGACTAAAGTACGTGTGGTAGAGTCACGTCGCCAGCAATGGCAACACGCATGGGCAGACTCGACCGGATCATTACCACCCCCGGCATTTAAAACCGGCGTGAAGTAGTGGCTTTATGCCACTGCGTTTCGCATCAGGTAATGCCGGGCCCCGGCGCCCAACCCACCTTAAAGGCCGGCAACGCACCTGTAGCTCCTCTGGGGTTGCACGGGGCCGTGGGCGGCGGTAATCACTTACCATCAGGTGACCCGCACGCTCGTTTGCCGTGTCTTTTCCATAAAAAAAAAAAAAAAACTCTACATCGCACTTTGTCCCGTAACATAAGCGAAACGAAAATAATTGATCTTTACGTTAGATTGAACCCACAGTCGTCGTGTTTCCAGCCATACGCTGCGCCGGTTAGTTTCGAATGCCTATTTTACATTTGTCAAAAGAAAAACAAACTTAAATATATTTAACCATTACCCCGAGTGGGAATCGTACCTGCTACCCTTCGTGAATAAAATACTTCTCCCTTATGCCGAGATCACGTCTACACAAACAAAATAATCTTAATAAAATCATTTCTTATTATATTTTATGACACACAGTTTTAAGTGGGGAAAAAATATTTTTTCTTTATCGGTTCAAGGCTACATTAGTCATATATTAAACTCGTATTGTTAAAGCGGCCTCGGTTAAGAAAGTAAACAGTACTTTTATATATAAAAAAATGTTTTTAGTACTTATATGACGTCGTCTTCATTCAGTGGGATAGTGTTTATGTGAACACAATTGTGATTGTGGGTTTGATTCCCACTTGGATAAAAGGATTTTAATATTTTGTCAATTGAATAAGATAAACCTTCGGGTTGGTTCGAACTGTAAGCGCGACGGTTATAGTTGAGATTCCCAGTCAGGGGAGAGAAATATCAAATATTTTCATTTCCTCGCTCTGCTAACAAGGCAGACCGTGGCGTTGAGTTCCGCCATCGAACAATTCGGCAGAAAATAGGAAACGGAAGTGTCTAAATGGGGAATACAGTGGTTTTAACACTAGGCTCCCAGGTTCCCTCTGCTCTGCTACGAGCAGTATACATCGTGAACCTAAAAAAATTCTAGACTTGATTTAACCTATAAAATGAAAAACATTAAACAAATGCTCCATTTCATTCCAGGTATGTAGGTTAAGCTGAGTGCGAGCGAGACAGACACAGTCTGGTCAGATCGCTGTTAAGATAATAACTATCTCGATTGTACGCCCACGAGATTTTGTACTTCCTACTCTTAGAATGTTTTTGGTGGAAGTGGCATTTCTGTGATTGTGTTTTTCTATGTTAAGAACAATATAGCTTATAATTTTTTTAGTGTCTATTTCTTTCTTTATCTCTTCTGTGGTCTAGTGTACCTGTTTTCAGTTAGTTATAGTACATTTGATTTAAGTACAAAAGATAAATATTCTATAGTAAAAAAATAAAACAGGAAACTAGGCTTAAATGTGTAGGTACTTGTTACAAAACAATTTGAAAAAACATACCGCAACTATCTATAACTTGCTGGTCGTTTTCAAATATATAGTCAAATAGAAGGCGCGGCGTTAAGTTTCGCAACACAAACTGCAATGTTTCAAAAATTGGAGAGAAAATTAGAAACAGGCAACGCTATAGTATGCGTGATACAGTGTAAGGCTGACATCTGCCATTTCCGTACTTCTATATTCTTAGACCACAACCATAGCATAAAAAAAAGCAAGTTTTTATTTTCTTAAAAGAAAACTACGTTTTTTATTACAATTTTATCTCCTTTTTCCTTGATCTTATCACATTGACAGTTATAGTGTTATTATACTTTACAAAAAGGCAATAACAAAAGTATATTATGAATACTGACCTATCACAATAATTTTAAATGCGCTTGTAATTTTTATTTATATACATAATATAAATGTATGTTTGTGTATTCGCATATAGATCGCGTTTAGGTATTTTTTAAAATAACTTTATATAACTTTTTGAAAAATTCTATTGAAATTTTTAATTGTAAATCAAATTAAATTAAATTGTTTTTGACATAGTTGTTTTATTACGGTATTTATTGTGTTTTATTTTAATTCAACGTATTTGAAGTGGACAAATTGCAAAGAAAATGGTTGTAGATTCGATTCCCACTGACTTCTCACCAGTCTTGTAATTTTAAAATATTGTAATTGGGCCCATATAAAAAAAGCAAACTAGCTAAATGCTTCAAATCACTAAGATCATTACCAAATTTGAACTCAAAACTGTATTTTTTCGGTACCCTACAATAAAAAACAAGTGTCCATATAGAGATATTTTTAAAGTGCACATGTGTGCGTGTGTGTTTTAAAACGTATCACACATACATACACATATAAACAATGACATCGCATTCAGATAACCTCATTTCTTTCCGCGATAGCACTCACACTACACACATTGCGTTACTCATACATCGACAATATGGATGTCCATACATAAAATATGTTATAAGAAACTGTATTTTTTTTTGAAGGAAATGCTTTTTTTTTAAATATAGCATTTTTTTTTCAAGTACTATAGATATTCTAACTATTTAAAATTAGAAAAGATAATTAATTGTTCTAAATTTAGATGTAAAATTGATCTGAACGAGATGTGGTTGTATAATATCCCGACCACATAAATTTATAATTTGAAGATGCCGTTTTCATTCAATAAATTATATATGTATGAATGTAAACGACATCTTAAGATCGATCTCAGACTTGGCCTACTACTATGTCTATAAATAAGGGTCTAAAATTACAAACTTTAACTGTAAACCAAATGATATGAAACAACAAGAGCTTATATGCTGCTGTATATTGTAAGAGGTGCAGGTTTGTATCCCGCCACGGCTCATTTCCTCATATGGAATTTACAATATAAATATATTCCAATAAAAAATAATAACATAAAAAGCATATAAATAATACCAATATTAAATTACTTATAAAAAAGTTTAAAATAATATACTTTTATAAGAAAATAAATTTAATTTATAAGTTAATTCAAACATATCAACCTAAGTTCCATAAAAACAAGCACCTAATGGCCAGCATTACCTAACAAGTACAACGTAAAATGTACATCAATTGCAGTACAACTAAGTCAATAATAGGAAGAAACTAAAATAATACTTATTAGCCTTAAAAATAAGATCCATGATTATATACAATATTTACGAATAGTTGAGAATTGGCAATATCCGCGAACGTAGAGCCACAAAGATATACTATTAATTTAAAAAAATATTGATTCGATTTTGCTTACTACCACTTTGTAATAAGAGTTATATTCTCTTGTAATAATTAAGCTAGGTATGCGATGATGTAATGCCTTATAATGTTTATTAGAGAAATGGGATGTGCCTAGAATTTTTTAAGTGCTTTGCTTGAATTGTATCCTTTTTTCGTGATAAAGCTCAACTTTATATTTTTTTTTTTATTGTGGTTAATCATGATGTGTTATTTTGTATTATTATTATTCTTTAATAAATAATAAAAAAATATGGTGTTTTTTTCAGAATGCTTTTTAGTCTACATATACTTACACAAGTAACTTATGAAGTCATGATATTTCAATATTAACGGATGTTTTTTATTTGATTGTTAATTTGTATATAAAAAAATGAAAGAGACAAGTTTAAATACCTAACTAGGATAAATTATTTATAATTATTAAAATAAAATAAATCAGCTTCACGCTGTATCTCGCTCACAGCAGAGAAGGCAGAGGGAATCTAGTGTTAAGACACTCCGTTCCCCATTTACTGTCAAATTCTAGAGGCATTGCGCGTTGAGTGGCGGAACTCAACGCCGCGCTTTGCCTCGACACCAGAGCGAAGGAATGTGAATATAAATTAATATAAATATTTCATTTCCTCGACTGGGAATTGAATCCACTATCAGTCGCGTTTACAGTCTCTGTGCTCTCTTTGTGCCCCTGCGCCACGACTGGGCTGTCGTGGCGTTCCCTAATTATCGAGCTGCTTAAATCTCGATTTGCGTAGCAACATTTAGCCTTTAAGAGGCACTACAACAAGTTTCATCTACACAACTAAGACATACATACATACATGACATTTTATAGCTATAAAGCAAATGTATATAAAAATGAAGTGTCCCAAAGTGCATTGCCCTACCTACTGATATCTTTGTTGTTGTTATCAAAAGCCCTGAGCGTTAGCCCTGCGTTTTAAGACCTTTCTTGGTCTATATATTCTTTATTGTGTAATAAATTATATTTATGTAACATTGTATGGAGTTTTTAGAGAGGAAGGCTTGTTTGTTGTTATTTTTTGATTTATGTAATTCGTACATTAATGTGGTTATAAAATGTGGATATTTTACCTTATAGGTAAATGCATGGGGAACGGATGTATCTTAATGGGGACCTAGTGTCTCCTAGTAATATTCCCTCTTACAAAACATGAATTATGTATTTATAGCGTTAATGTGACTTTCAAGTGTATTTTTTATATGGTCAACCCAAGTTTTGAACTCGGAACCAAAATGAGAATAACTTGAATTTTTCCATTACACTTACAGTCTAAGCAAATACTAGTACCTAATAGCTACCTACCTTTCTACGTTTTTTTTATTCGTTCTTTCGTTTCTTTCAAACTACAGAGGGCAACGTTTGTATCATAAACTGTAAAATATCTCACGTCCCCCCAAATACTACAGTATGTATGGGTTATACAAAAACTCAATTACAATTTCAAATACCTCATACACTATACATAAGCGCAGGTCACGATCAAGTCTCGAAACTCGCATTTTTCAATGGATTACCGCACAATATAGGTACGAAATGGTTTTTAAAGTTATTCCTTTTAAAACAATACCCTGTATAAGGAATTGTATGTAAATTTATTAATTAATACTTAAAACAAACTTTTGTTTATGATACAATATGAATATTTATTTAGCTTTCCTTTTTTTACTTTATTTGTGATTAATTTAAATGTGTTAGTATTGAATACGTTCTGATGAGTGTTATTTACGGAAATAGTGTCTTTAAAAATATCACAAAAGAAACATTACAAACTTATTTTTCTATTTGTAAATCTAGCTAATTACTATTTTAATCATATTGTCTAATACAACCGCATCCACAATTTTGGCTTAAAACGAAAAGATGAATACGTAATAAAATACATGGTCCATACCACGTGTTGCCATAATAAAAATAATGGGAGTCTGCGAAACGAGAGGTCGATCACCTTCCTAACCTAAGACAAGAGCTACGCATCACGCACACTAGCACACACACACATGAACACATTCATGTATTCAGTATACGTACACGGTCGCTACACACACTAGTATAACCGGCGCGTGCGCCGAACGAGTTTAGACAAACGGAAGAAATATTGTTTCTCTTTTTAGGCACAAGCTTTTGCGTTATATTCGTTTTTAGCGTGTATTTCTTTAATTTTTTCCTATTTTTTTAAATAAAAACATTTTTTGGCAATAATTTAACGCTAACATTTAATTTAGGTCGTACATTAATGTGTTATTATTGTACATCGCATATAACGACATTATGACGAAATTCGACACCACAAACAAAAATACTAAAATCGACATCATTTTGAAAATAAATACCTTCCAAGTATACTTAATAAGCATTTTAATGCTCTAATTAGAAAGAGACAGCTATAGAATTGAATTACTATGCTATAGCTAAAAATTTATATTTGCAAAACGATACCGTTCGCGTACGTTGATCCTGCGTGTATGTGTGCGTGCGTCTTGACCTACGACAACGTCTGTGTTACGTAATATACTTTTTTATACTTTTTTTTTCTACAATTATGAACTAACACGTCATGTTATGAAGTTGAGCTTATTTTTTTTTAAATATTTTAATATAAATAAATTGAGCTATGTTTCAGGGATTCTATAAGAAATATATTTGTATTGTATTTCGTTTTTGTTATTTTTTTTCATATGACAGTTATCTTTGGGTGTATTTTTTTAATTAGAGGATATTTAAAACTTACTAAGTGTTGATTAAGATTATTTTATAGATATATAAATTCTAACATTATTACTATACTATTTGTGCAATTGTATTATTTTTTATTCATGAATAAAATCTTGTAAGGAACATTTTAAATATAAAATCTGCTTCAGAATAACTGAGAACCTTGACGTTAGTACGGACAAAAGAAGTATTTTTATCGGGATGAACTGCGCAGTAACTTTGATATAAACGTTTATAACGAAGAATTTTATAAAATAAATGGTCTTGATTATAAATATTTTTAACGTATTAAGAATATTTTTTCAGCTTCAAGCTGTATCTAGTATAATAACACGGTTGAAGAATGAACCTAGTATCAAGACACTCCGCTCTCCACTTTCTATTTAATTTCCAGACATTTGCGAACTATGTATGTGGAATTCGAAGCAGAATTCTACACATTATTATAGAATGGGAAAAAATATATAAATCGTTGCTCCGAGTTGGGATTGAACATATAACTATCGTATTTAGAGTCAAACACAGGACCAGAACGGCCTGTTAAATATATTGTATATAAAGATAAAGTGGCACAAAGAAACAAGCGCGCGACTATAAACGGTTGTGAGTTCAATTCCCACTCGGGTGAATAATATTTATTCTTATTATTTCTTTGCTCTGGTATCGAGGCAAAACGCGACATTGAGTTGCGCCAATTACAACGCGCCAGTCAATTTGAAGCAAAGTGAGAAACGGAAGTATCTTAACACTAGGTTCCCAGGTTGAGACAACTCTGCTATTTAGTTACAGTGTAGAGCTATAACATTATATTGTAAACAATTTGTACATGTATAGGCGGTGTTTGCAATTGTCGTTTTTATTTTCCGAGTCAGACAGAAAGACATAAAGAATTGCGAAATAAACCACTATTTTCTCGACATTTAAAAGTAATAGAGCTGCAGTGACGCAACTAAACGCCGCGCTTTGAGTAATACTAGTTTTTAAAATCTGTATCAGACTACAAGTATTAGTAGAATTGCTCATTGAGATTTTTAAGTATTATCTTGATCAGATACGCCTGCACGCCTCAACTGCGTAATAAGAGGTAATGTGTTGTATTTACAAAATATATATTCAATATACTGTAGGTATAATAAAATATAATTAAATTATTATATTACACTTAAAATAGTTTTTTAAAATAGCATTTATTTATATTATAGGAAATATTTAGCATCATCAATTGCGGGGTTTAGTTCCGTCACTTAAAATATGATTGTACGGTCAGGCAGGAAATGGTGAACGTAGTGTCTTAATACTAGGTTCCCTTTATTGAATAATTATTAATTTTCTTTTTTATTTCCTTATATTTGCTTGAAATGATCGATCGAAAGATATATTTCATTTATTACTACAACAAAATATAAATTTTAAATTATTATGATTTAATAATAACATAAATAAGTGGCAACAAGCGTATAAGACTCTCGATGCAGTTTTGGCATATGGCTTAGTGAACCTTTCAAGCGCTTTGTCTTGGCTTTCCTAGAGGCGCAGGTTCAAGGTAACTTATTCCTTCCTTCCGTAACGTAACTATTATTTTTTTATACGTATTCTAAAAAAAAATCTTTCGTTATTATAAAATAATAATACTATAAAAAAATTAAAAATAATTTATATACGTTTGTTATAATATAAATAAAATACATGTTTATACATCTTTAATAAACATCAAAACAGGAAAACTATTTTTTGAGTTAGACATCGACCGCAAAGCACTCGGCTTAATTAACAAAAAAATAATAAAATTGATAAATTTCAAACTATTGTACTTATTGTTATAGCAGGAAGACGATAAAAATAAACAAGTTTTCATATATATAGTATATATAGATTAAATAATATGATTAAACAATATGTAATAATGTTGGCAGAATGGTAGCGCCGGTTCGATTCTCACTCGGGAGAACGATTATAATTAGCATCACGTTTACATTTTAATGAACGTTATTACAATTTAAAGCTTAGTATAAAATAAAAATGATAATAATATATTGTTATGTTTTTAAAGTTTTATTTGCACTGTTTTTAAAATTGCTAAATTTGAAGCCGCGACTGAAAAAGAAATTCATAAAAAAAATATTTAAGTCTTTTCTTGTGAATTTACTATTTATATTATTTACAGTTATTATTATTAATTATGATATAAAGAAAACAAAAAGACAATTAAATAATTAATCTATTATTATAAAAATATATATATATAGTTTTATAGATGCTTTGTCGCATTACTGTGACAAGGATAGGAAGATTAATAGAAACCTAATGCTAAGACATCATTTCAATTATTTCAACATCACTCTTAGTTGCCAAAGTAAGACAGTGAAAATGATTCATTCCCTTGGGATGGAGTCAAACACTCAACCGTTGCGTTTGCGGTAAAACACTGCGCTGCGCTACGTTGGGTTTATATATTATATATTTTTATATTGTAACTATATTTATACGCATTTCTAATTAGAACAAAATGTAAATGTCACGTTATAGCATTTAACGCGGTGAACTTATACGAGTTTGTTAGGTTACTTTCCCTAACCGCGTGTTAAACTTAACTATAACCGATAATATTGTTAAAAAAAATAACCAACGGTTTCATAAGTTTTCCATTAATTTTATTATTAAAATTTAATAACTTAAGTTTTTATATGAAAACAAAAAAATATATAATACAACTTATAATAGTTTGAGCTAAAATATTACAAAGTTATATACAATAAAATAATAACTATAATACAACATATAAATAAACACGACTAAGGATAACAATTAAAAAAATACATAAACACATTGTGATAAATAACTATTTACCTGCATCGATATATCAATATAGCTCTACATAGAGACATTGCACACTTCAAGACACTCACTATACAGAAAAAATATCCAAAAACTTGCAAGAGTCCACAAAAAAAAGCAAAAATAATATACAAAAAAATGCAATAAAACACACAAAAAAAATGCAATTCTAGCAAACAAACAATATGTCTGTTATCGTCAAATAGTATTTTTCAAATGTCAGGCAAAAAATCCGCGGAGCTCCGTTCGCCTGTAGGCGTGTAGTACTATAGTTAGTACGTAATGCACTTATGTGTAGATGGTAACTTTTTTATTATACTTGGTTCCTTAGTGAGGCTCGCAAGGATGGACGATCTTGATCAGTGTTACGTAACTTTTGGTGAACTTATGAAGCTGTTTATGAGATAGAGATGTGTAGAGTCAAAAGTGACGGGAATTTTGAGAGAAAAAAGGATAAATTTTAAATGAATAGCTTTAAGGGGTTTTTTTTTTGCAAAAATTTGTTTAATTAGATAGTTATTATAATTACGGTATTTACGGTACATAATGAAGTAGTTTTATAAATAATTGAGTGATAAAAGACTACGTTTGATTAATTGTAGAAGCGATAGGTGGGTCGGCGTGGGTTCCATTCCAACTTAAAGACATAATACATATGTATAAGCGGCGTTATATCTTATACAACACGCAATAGTCAAGAGAACGACAATATGGAATGACCGAACTCTTAATAGTTTCTAGCCCACAATATCTAAGTAATAATTAAGTACAGCTAAATAAAGATAATTCTACTAATATTTGAAAAATTTAATCAAAAAACTATCAAAGTATATTAAATACACATAAACAACTTCAAAATATTATATTAAAACTAAAAGGAATGTATCAAGCCGTCTCTACCACGATATCTCGAGCGAGAAGGCACTATTGCAGTTTTTCATCGCCCTCTCACCGATGTTTTTTTCCGTACCGTTTTTATAACTCCTTATTCGCGATACTCTTGACATTTCTTATGCTTACTTCTAGGTGGTCTTCGTTATAATAGAAATAATATATTTTATAATAATATTTACAGTTCGGAGGTTGTGGGTTCAGGTTCAAATGATGGTAGTTTCATTTTTACACGTATTTCTCAGATCTGGTTTACAAAGCTCAACGTTAAATTATGGTTGCGCTGAACAGTAAGAAAAGTCAAAATAAAAAGTAAAGTAAGAAATGTTATTCTTATCAAAATGAATTCAAAAATATGACTAAGAAGTAGTCTTAATAAGATTTTCTCTCATTTTTAGTGGCAATAGGAAAAAACTTCGATGAGCTAAGGCCTGTCAAGCTTTTGTATAACTAAAAAAGTTTCCGATTATTAGATACGGTAGAGAAAACTAGTATAAAGACACTTCGATAGTTTTCTTTCGTTACCTGTTAAGGTGGCGGAACTCAACGCTACTCTTTATCTAGTAACCAGAATGAAAAAATTAAAAACTTGCATTCGTGGTAATCAAACTCACAACCGTCGCGTTTACAGTGAGAGCCGAACTTAAAAAAATATTGTTATTTTTAAATATAGTGTAATTAACTGCACCGTGAAACCATGAAATGAGTTAACAACAATCTAAACGTAACGACATCTTCAATGGTCGTCGATAAAAAGCTACACTTAGGTCTTACTTAGGGTTCAACGGAGCGGTAAATGTCTGAAATTAGGCTGTAAATAATAGCTTGTTATTATAGCAACAGCAAAGTTGAACTTGGATGTAATATGTCACGATGTTGGCAACATTGAATTATAAAAAAAAATTAAAAATATAATTTTATATGAATATTTTTTATGCTGTAGATATCTCAAGAATATTTTTAACTGAAATATCCTGCGAATTTGATAATTTCGGATTTGATTCTCATTTGGGTATATAAATATTTTCGTTTAAATACTAGCAAGTGCAGAGTTAAGTTCCGCCACGCAATACGGAATGTCTCAAATTGAAATATAACGACTGTTCTCTGTCTAACACTCAAATATCTGGAATAAAGCGTGAATGTGAAAAAATAATCTCTTACTATAAAAAAAACTATTAAAGATATGAAAAGTAATATCAAGTAACAGGGCCGCGGGTGCAATTAAAGCAAATTCACGTTTGCGAAGGAAAATGCTTATTTTTGGAAATATAAGAAATTAGGTAAGGCAAGAAACAGAATGGCGTTCGTTAGCCTGTTTTAATTTCAACTAATTTTTATATCTCGTCGTCTTTTTTAAGCGCACGGGCCATTAGTACTGTTGTGAGATGCTAAGTGTTTTGATACTGGTAATTTATGTTTTTTTTTCACGCTCTTTCTCGTCGCTGGGTTGAATAGAGAAAATCTAGTGTTAAAACGTTGTATATAAAGTAGTAATCATTAATATTATTAATATTTTTATCAGTAGTTTGTTTAAATAATCTAGGATGCTTACTGTGTAATATGTTTTGAGTAAGTCAACAGTGAAGCCACTGTCTTGTTACGCCCGTATTTTGATGCAAAAATACGCGAAAATATATTTGTTGTTATTCTATTTTATAAAACAAAAACAATATTTTCATTAAACCTAAATATAAAAAACAAGGCATAATAAATAAATAAGACTACTATTAAAATGCTGCTAACTTAATACGACTATTTGTTTTACGCAATGATTGTAAAGCTAAAGTCGACATGATGAAATATTTATTTTGCACGTACAAACATTTTCTACAGTATTTTCAAGACTTAGTGTTTAAATGAAACTCAAAACTCAACATCACTAATGTTAATAATTTTTATTTACTGTACGCTGTATCCCGTCCATCTTTCTTCCACCTTTTTTTTTTCAATTATCCATTATTCATTTAAAAATTATTCATTAAAAAAAAAGACAGCAAATTAAAAAAAATATATGTATGTGGATCGTTAGCGAGGCTTTGATTTATAAAATAAAAATAAGCAGCACGTAGTTTTAAAAAAATCCGTACGCGTTAATCAAGCGACGACACTGAAATTATTTTATTTTCGTAAACGGAGAATAACTCCACAACCATCGCTAGTCCAGTCAAAATTTTAAAAAGAAACTAAGCTTTCTATGTATATACTATCATAATAACAAAAAAATATATAAATAAATGATTCATAAATAAAAATATGAGAGCAAGTATCAAAATTGCATCGCGCGTCATTTAATTCATTTTTTTTCCACTTTTCTTTGAATACGTCTCGAGGGACATTTTTTCACCAATTAGTAATGTTTGTGTCATTTTAAATGGTTACATGATTGCATGTTTAGAAGTTTAACGAGTTTTATAAATTTCTAAAGTTTTATATGAAAAAACTGAAAAATAAAAAATATATTTCGTTATATAAGTAGCTTTTAAGAGAACCAAGAGAAAATTCAACCTTATTTCTCCTGGATACTGCAGGGTGGCGGAGCTTAACGCCACACTTTATTATTTTCAAATCAAGATCATATTTTTAGGCTATTTTAACTTTTAGGTAAAAAGGAACCGTTATAAGATCACTTTGTTTTCTGTCTGTCTATCTGTCAAGAGCCTATATCTCAGGAACGCGTGGAGCTATCGAGTTAAATTCTAGGTTCTAGGTTCCTCTGCATATGCTTATAAATATATCCCCAAAAGTAGAAGTTGAACCCACAACTATGGTCTACAGTGATGGATCGTTTATTTTCTACTATAACCTTTCTTTAATATAAAATCTATATAAATATATATTTTCTTTAACACATTATTATGTGTTAAAGAAAATATACATATAATAATTAATATTTTAAGTGCATATAAAATTAAGTAAAGAGCAGGTGTCCGAAAAAAGCGAATTTTTACGAGCCATAAGAAAGTTTTCTAATAATGTCTCGACAAGTTAAGAGTGTTCACCGCTAATTGCAAAATAAATTTTCAAGTTTCACCAAAAAACCGTCTTCCACGGCGTGAGTTATGACGTTGGAAAAAAATAAGATAACTCGGTTCTATGTAAAACTGTTATCGCGTTAAAGACTTTTTTTATATAAAAAAAGTTGAACTGCTCCATATTTTAGTTTATAATAGGTATTTTCTTTAATATATTTGGTTTTATTATTTTGAAAGGTAATATGATTTACGATTTTCAGAGAATATTTTTAAATGACGTTGGATATATAGTGTGGATTCCATTCCAGATAACTATTATATTTAAAATATTATAAAGCTATATTGCAATTTAACTGAATATATCCTTTATTACATTCTTTTTAGGCATCTTAAAAGTGAGGGAACGGAGTGTCTTATTGTCTTAATGTTCCTTCTGCCAACCATATGCGTTAATTTATATAAAATTTTAGAAATCGTATCTTTTCTTTAATTGTATGCTTTTTTTTTATTTTCATTTTAAAAAAAGCGAAGGGTTAAATATAATTGTATTCTTAAGCGACTTCGACCATAACATCTTGTAAGAAGCGGGGTGGTAATTATGAAAAGTGTCCAAGGGTGGAAAAATCGTCCGCGATGAGAAAAAGTGTTATAATGACGACCCGCTCTTAAAGTTAATAGCTTTCGAAAGATTTTCACAACCGCTCCTTTCTTTAACAAGATTCGACTATTTTATTTTTTATTATAATAAGACGAGGCGCAGCGGGACTGCTTCTGACTGTAAACTCGACGGTTGTAGGCTCAATTCCTATTCTGTGGAATGATTTATTTTCATTTCTTCGCTGTAGTAATAAAGCGCGGCGTTCAGTTCCGCCGCTCAACACGTAATGCATAAAGTCTTAACACTAGCTTCACAATACGTGCAATACAACGTAAAGCTAAAAAATAATAACAGAAACAATCGAATAACAATATATTCCCAGTGACATAAAAAAGACAATTCGAAACGAACGCTTTCATCTCATACATCATTAAAAACATTTTTAAAACAATATTTATAAGAGAGACGCCGCTCAAAAAAGTAAAGTCAATTGATTTACTATTGCATTTCGAAAAATGTATCGAAGATAATATACTGCGTGGTAAGAATGTTTGTATGTGTGTATGTGTAAGAGTATGTATGAAGCTAACAACTTTATGGTATTGAGTGGTTAGTTTGTAGAAAAAAATGTAAAGTTTTTGTTTCAATTATTTTGAGTTTTAAATGAATATTGTTGGTTTTTTAAAAGTAAATCGTTTCTTACAATAAGTTTTGAAAATATTTTCTTTTCTTATTTAAATGTTTAAGCTTTTGCCTATAGAATTGCTGCTATAGCAAGACATGGAGTTGAGCTCCACCATTTAACATGCGATACTTAAACTGAATTTAGGCGTAAATAAAACGGAGTGTCTAGCTAAAATGACGGCTCTACTATTCTGAAAAAAAACATGGAACCGTTGATGAAATACATAAACATTTTGTACATACTTGTACATACTTGTACATACCTACACACTGTTAATAAATATCTTAAATTTCTTTTCTCTCTTCCAACAATACAAGTAAAAAGGCTAAACACACGTCGCTTGCGACGGACATCAAAATTGTCTCAATTTAAACGAAAAAACAATTGAAAATTTAAATTTCAAATCGTATACGCGGTGATTTTCATAAGATTTTTTTGGTACGCCGCCCTAATAAATCTCGAAGCAATAACAATAAATTCATCTGATCGACATGCAAATGTGGATTTTTTCGACACACCGATCTCTTGTTGGAAACAAAAACTGAATGGAGCTGTTTGTCGTTAGTTTGAATATTTTTGCATGATGTATATATATACTTTTTGGTTTTATTTCACGGCCATGGTAAATTAAATGCGGCGTTCAGATCCGTTAGTCAATATACAATGTCTAGAATTCGAGTGGAAAAGTATTTTAACACTAGGTTCCGTGTGTCTATTCTAGTATGAGAGGAGAAGACTGAAGATTTGTTATTTAATAACTTATAATTATTAAAAAATAACCACCGCAAATAGTAGCCAAACCAGAACTGAACTAACAACCTTCACGTAACCTAACCACGACACCCACGCGTGTTCTTAAATCTAAATGTCTCACATTTACGGCTAAAAGAACTGTCGTACAGCGGACGGTTTCCGCCAGCGAAGTATCAGTATCTACAATGCATGCATGACGTTACGTTTTTCACCTGTTTACAGCACGATAGGTTATGTTATTTAGATTTTAGGCGTTCGTTTTTGTGACCAACGAAAAAGTTATTTATTTTAGTGTCCGTTTCCTTTGCGGAGTGTACGTGGAATGTGATATGTGGTATTGTGATTTAAATGTAGGTGATGGGAAGATTCATTTGTTTTTCTTTTAGTTTCATATATAGCGTGAAAATTAAATATTAAAAATAGACCCCAAGGCGTAGCATATACAGGGAATCTAGTAATTAATTGTAAGAATTTCATTGAATACATAACAACCACCAGTTCTTCTACCTAAGCTATTGTAAGCGCGACGGTTGTGGCTTCAATTCCTATTTAAAGGAATTAATTATTTTAATTTCCTCGCTCTGGTATCAAGAAAAAGCGCAGCGTTGAGTTCCGTCACTCAACACGCAATGATTCGTAAATTGGGCTCAAAATCCTTCACTTGTCGAGTGTATCCTATTACTAGGGTCGATACCCTATACCTATCCAGCTACGTAAATATATATACAAGAAACGGCGCGAAGCCAAACGAAGAAAAAAACCTATAGTGTGAAACTCTCGAAATCTTCGTTTTGCAACAGTTTGGTTCAATTTTATTTTCACGGCAATAATTCAGTATAATACACATGCTGTGTAAGTACACTTACTTCCTGGACACAACCACCTTTGGAGCAGATGGCGCGAAAAAAGAAAAAGAGCGAAATCTCGATACAAATAAATTGTTAGCACACCCCAAGGCGCTTTATCGTGCCCATTGCCTTTTTTATATCTTGATCGATTCTATGTGAAAGTGTTTTAATGTATTCAAGATTGATATTGCTAGATATTTTATAGTTGCTGCGAAAAAATACCTTTTTTCCACCCTTTTGGCTTGATAGATACAAAGATTAAAATTTTGTTTTACTTTTTTTTATCTTTTGTTTATTTTGTATAGTAAATTTAGCTATTTATGATCAATAAGTTATTTTCAGTATACGTATTTATGAAACCAAAAAGCGAAATATTTCAAATCCTTAACACTAAAGAGTGATTGGTTAAAACCAATACCCCCATATGATTAGAGGCTGTGTTTTAGCAGCGCTGAATGACGGAAGATGAAATAAAGTAGTAACGAATTCCCGATTAAATCCAATTTTTATAACTTATTCTTATAATAAAAAATATATTCTCAAAGAAACTCTAGAAATAAATTTCATTGAACACGTCAATATCAGAGCTGCCGCCGCACGTCCCCTACTTTTGGAAGATAACAATACGCATTGAAACAGGTGCCAACTCACTCGCTGTAGTGTCGACCAGCATTCTTCTAGCGTCCGCTCACTTATGCTCTGACCGGACCGCGCTTGTTGCTAAATTAAAAGAGAAAAACAAGAAATTAGAATAAAATTAACCTAGAAGAACGTAGTGACGAGTCACTATTTTCTTGATGATGATTGAATTGCACAATGAAATTCTTATGATTATTATTATAATCATGGTAGGGGTCTTTGAAGGATACTTTGTTACGTAAGCTTTATTATTTTTATTTATAAATAATAATCGATTTCTGTTCGTTTATATAAAAGGAAAATGGCAGAATCTAGCAAGATTAAGTACATTAAGTTGTTGAAAATTGAAAGAATTTAATATTATATTAGAATTAAGTTTCAAAATTAAGTATATTTCAAATTCCACTTAGACAAATATTATAAAATTATAAAACATATATAAACTTATTTTACAAATAGTGTTAGAAAGAAGAATAAAATAGAAAAAGACAGTAAAAATAAGCGCCAACTACAAGAGCTTTTAAGTTGCCAGAAAAATAATATACAATGAGCTTTATATATATTAAAAAACAGTTTTTGCTTACTTTAGTTAGATGTTCGAGAAAAAAAGTGCAATTACGTCATTGTTGTACTGAATGAGCGAATTATGTGATGTATTTATTTATAAATTAATAAACTTTAATAAAAATAAGAAGATAAAGCTCAATGTAAAAAGCAAACGAAAATTGCGGAAATTCATTCGAAATTTGTAACTACCTAAAATAGAAGAAAAATATTATTTCTTAAATGCCGTGATCTCCTTTCTAGTTTTACTTTATTCATCAAAAAACTTAATATTCCCAATTAATTATTATTGCTTAGGTACATATAAGTAAAGAAAGTACCATACAAAAAGAATAGTGTTAGTATACTCCATCTCCCAATATTCAAAACGCAAAGTTTTGTGATGGCGGAACTTAACACCGCGTTTTATCTATTAGAGCCGTGAAATGTCACTTTAAGTATAAATCTTAAATCTTAATAGCGTTATACATATATGTACAAGTGTATTTAGATATAAATAATAAAGAATTAATTATACTAACAAAGAATTTTATTTATAATAGTCTCTACATTTAAGTTATTAAAAGAAGTAACAAGGCACGTAATTACGCGGTTTTAGGTCAATCGCAAGTTAAAATCTATATTGTAAAGGTAAATTTTATATGTTATAAGTATTTTTATGAGCACTAGTTGTCGTCCTTGACTTTCTTTCAATATTTATCATATTAATACTAATTTTAAGTTGAGAAAGAAACGATTTAAAGTAACAGACAGAACGCGGCGTGGAGTCCCGCCATTCAACTCGCCATGTCTCGATATATGAGCGGAAGGTGGAGAATAGAGTGTAAACATATTCCCACTATCTGTCCTGCTATGCAGTAAAACGAGTGATTTTTTTTATCGAACCTAGTACCTTCACCTAAAGCGTGGCTTACATTTTTCATAATGTGTTTTAAATACTAGATATGCTTATAATTTTATTAAGCGATGTTCTCACTCGATTAGCACTATCATTACATTACAAATGACCTTATAGAAGCGATTTTTATTAACCGGTTAATAAGTGTTTGAATAAATAATAAATGTATACTATAAAATATATACGCAGTTGATACATCATATTAAGCGATGGTTGTGTATTGAAATTTGCCGCAATTTTTTCGCATTTTTTTTTGTTAAGTCTAGTAACAGAATACGGTGTTAACTTACGTTTCTTGTTATGCAAGAATTTAAGCTTTGAAATCAGATGAAAATAGAAACCATAATAGTTTATCAAACGATTGGTTTTCTATCACATAAAATTAAACGATATCTGCATGGTTTTGACATTACGTTACGTTCAGTTATATCCTAGTACGGGAAAATTAATTATTTCCATTTCCTCGTTTCGTAGTATCAAGTTAAAACGCGGCGTTGAGTTCCGCTACTAAACAGGCAATTGCTTGAAAATTGGGCTGACATTTGATAGCAGTCTCCTAACACTACGTTCCTTCTACCTACTCTGCTATAGGCGGAATACAGCGCGACGCAGACATAAAAACCTTAAAGAACCTCCGGAAAAAATCTTAAGTTATTATTGCGCATTGTAATTAAGTTTGTTTCTATTGATATCTATAAAAAAATATTAATTATTACCAATATACAGCTCTGACGTCCAACCTATACTCTATTCACTATATATTTTCTTATGAGGTGAGTTTATTTATTATTCTAAATTATTAATTAGAATTTTTATAAAGGTCACGTTAAATCCTACGTATAGAAGAATAGGCAGTTCTTTTCATCGCTTTAAAGAGACAAAACGTAGCGTTGGATTCCGCCACAAAAAACGCAATATCTTAATTTCGTATTGAAAATGAAACACGAAACATTATGTTTTCTTTTCTCACTCTCCGATTTGATATAAGCGCGTTGATATAAAGTGTGTCAAAAGTGTAATAGGATAAAAAAGAAAATATTGTATTAAAATTTTGAAAAATCCGAACAAAGCCACGGTCGAAGCTTAGTTTAAGATAAAAATCATAATAAACGATCGACAACTTCTATTCTACAGTTTAAGTAGTGACATGTGGGTTCTATTCATTAAATTCAATTGTTAAATTGACGTGAAGGAATTTTCTATCAAAAAGTTTTTATGAGTTTTTGACCTTTTATCACGAAAAAAAGCGCTTTCATACTAATATTATCTATATAGCTGTAAAGTTTGTTTAGTTGAACGCTATAATCTCATGAACTAATCAAATGAATTTAGTATTTTGTTTTTGTATTGGATAGTCCATTTGTCGGGCAAGGACCTGGGCTATATCTTAATAAAACTTTCAACCCCTTGTTTGAACCCTTAGGGGGTGAATTCTAATAAACCATAAAACACGTATTCAATGAAATATTTTAAAGAGTCTGAATTTCGAATTTTATAAAAGTCGGTGCTGTTTTAAAAATAAATCCATACAAACTCTCAACCCCTATTTCATCCCTTTAGGGTTAAAATTTTTCAAAATCCCTTCTTAGTGGATGTCCAGATTATAAAAATAAACATCTGTCCAAATTTCACGTTTCTACCGTCAGCGGTTACGGCTGTGCGTGCGTCTTACCTCAGTCAGTCAGAACAAGTCCTTTTATATATATAGATATTCATCGTATAAAGAATATAAGTAAGTTAATGTTTTTTTTTTCGAATGAATTTCCAAGCGCAGTGGTGTAGATAAGAAAAGAAGATAAATAATTACATCAATATTGAGGCTATTCAGGAAATTTACCAATGCGAAGGGCAGCACGTTGCGGTCGCCCAGCGGGGCTTCCCCGGACGGCGATTGCTGTGGCTGTAGCAATAAGTTTTATTATTATTATTGTTATATCTATATAAAAATATCTGTAAATAGTAATAAAATGTAAGAGATTTCTCTGTATATTTCTTTCTTCTCTCTCTATATATTTTAGGTACATTAACATTACAAAATTGCAATACAAATTTATATTAAAAAAATAAGTATTAGGTACTTGTAACTTCAACGTAATTCAACTTTCATCAAAATAATTAAAAAAAAAAAAAACATTTAGTGCTAATTCAAAATAAAATAATTAAAATGTTTTTGTTTGTAATATGATTCTATTTAGTCTAAGCCGTATCCGTTAGGCATCACAATGAATATCGATACAATTGTTATGATATTTTGACGTAAACAACGTCTAATATAACAACATGCACATGCATGTAGGTATGCGCATGCGCTCATATGTTGTATGTAGAAAGCATAAGTAAAAATGCATGCAAAAAATAATTTACAAGCAAACATTGATATGTAAATGCAAATAAAATAATAATAATGATATTGTATTGTAAGTTTAATGTAGCGAGATTTCATTCGTGCCGTAACTTGATCTTGCATATATTCTAATTGATATACCTCTATAAGTTTACTATAACAAAAAAAAAGGGAAAAGCTTTATAATTGAAAATATAAGAAATTGTGTGTGCGTTGACTGACGAAACATGAAAAAAAATCATTTCATTATTTACAAAAAAAACCTTAGCATGTAAATAACACTTTCAATGATAAAAAAAATTGCAAAACTACTTTAAAATCCAAAAAAAGCCAAAAATTCACTCAAAAAAAACAAAAAAATCCATACACAAGATAAAGATATAAAAAATATTATTTACATCAACTTTATTGATTGACGATAGTAAATTTACCAGTGCGAATGGCACGAGGCTCCTCTCGCTCATCGTGGAGTCCGCTGAGGGTGACTGTTGTTGCTGCATCCGATGGAAATGGAAAAATATTATTATATTAAATATACTAATTTTATTTATATTTTGTAATAAAATTAATAATAATAAATTAAATATTGTGTAATTTTCCATTTTATTAATGTTGCTTGTATCTTTACGCTTTTCCCGTACGGCAGGGTAGGATAAATTTCTAAATATCGTAAATTGGGTATCGGCGTTTAATATAGCGCTTTGTTTATCAGATAGAGAAAATGTAACTAAGTTCTAAAATTTTCAATTTTCACGTTTTCCGTATCAGGATAGGTAAAGATTACTTCTAATTTTAGAACTGTTTTTTTTTTGTATTGGCTGAACTTAACCACAAATTTTTGTAACTACATGAAAAGATAATAGAATGAGAAAATAAAATACTTGAAATTAAAGCATTACATCAGGTGACAATTGAATCCATAAACATTATGGCAACATAATCTTTCTAATACCACAATTTTTCTATTCACTATTTTGGCAGAGTATGAGAACGTAACCATTAAAAATCATGGCAATAATATTTTAAATCACAGGCTCAAATCTCAAATATATCACAGAACACTTTATACATATCACTTATATTTTGTTAGCAAACACTCCAACTGACACACGAGGAGCGTGAAAATATGCATAAAGCAAATTTTAATTAACCGTTGTTCCAAAAAAACTAACCACAAAAGTTCAACTGGTCCGCGTCGAACCGTTAAATCTTAATTTACTATAAAAACTATTATGAATGCGAAATCTGAATATCGAGAACCGGTTTACAAGCAAACAATACTAAAACAAAAAAAAATTGGAACAGATTCGCAGTAACAAATAACTGTCATCACCCCTTTCGTGAAACAAAGCGACTTAAAAAAATTTGAAAAAATAAAATTACAATGAGCCCCTAATCCGAGCCGTGGGAACTCAACAAATGCTTACCTTGAGCGAATATGAAACTAATTTAAAAAGTAATTTTTGTTTCAGTTCACAAATTTTAATTTTAAAATACATGCCATGCACAGCTTTGCATTTAACTTCCGTTTTGTAATAAATGACAATTTGAAATTTTTCAAATTATATTTTGAAATTTTAAATGTTGTAGCATTATTTTTTTTTTTATTTAGGCTGTGTAGATTGCTACGTTCGTCAAAAAAGTACATTATTAAACAAATATTAGCCAACTGTCAAAAACACAAACATATTATTTTAGTACAAAAAAGTGGTGA
This sequence comes from Heliconius sara, assembly GCA_917862395.2. Lineage (NCBI taxonomy): Eukaryota > Metazoa > Arthropoda > Insecta > Lepidoptera > Nymphalidae > Heliconius > Heliconius sara. The sequence goes on along the minus strand of OU860797.2, from coordinate 18,561,893 downwards.
TTTTAAAGAAATATCAAATAATGTTATCGAGTTAATAAAATTATCACTTATTAATATAATCGGTAAATTTTACATATCCTTTGTGGGGCCGGATGCGACAGAAGGACAAAAACGATTTAATAATATGTATGACGGCCCTTAACCCTTTCTTAACAAAAGCTTTACAATATGTTGCTGTTGCGTCTTGTCTTTTTTTTTTTAAGGAAGTAGCGATCATTCAAATTCGAAACGAGTTTTTAGACCTCTGAGGTCAGTCTATCGATATATTTTGGTGAAGATACACGTACGCGTAATATTATTAAATTAATCTTTCATGTTTATTCATATTTTTATTAGTTTGTGTGATTAGAAAAGTGCAACGGATAGTGTTTTGACGAATTATAACAAAAATTATAGTGATGTATACGGAACTTTGACTAAACATATTAATTTAAAAAAAAAGTTTTTTTTTCTATTATATAAACTATTTTCAAAAGTCTAATATTTTGTATTTACATTTTTGCGTTTCAACTTGTAAGGTTGCCGGCGGGCCGCGTAAGACGATCTAACCCATATTTTATAATTTGCATATTTCATTTCCTAAAATAATGTTTTGATTTCAATATATTTCTCTGTTTTCCTTGTTACATTTATTAACGTTAAATAAAATAAGAAAAGTATAATAAATATTTTTTTAAACTCTAACTATCTTCGAGCCTAATATTTCTAATTGAATAACACTTCCTAACATCATAAAAAAAAGTTAACTAACCTGAATTTCATTGACCAGCTTCTCTGCCAACATCTTGTGATCAGGAGTGGCGGGTGGCTGAGGAGTTGGAGGTGCCGGTCCTGGCTGGGTGTTCTCGACCTGCTCCTGCAGAGGAGACTCAGGACGGCTCCTGTTCCAAAAGTCCTGCATCTTGAACCTCTGAGCCTCCGTTTGCAAGGTCGGTATGTGTAAGGACAGAGGTGCAGCGCGAAGGTCCAAGGCACTGCCTCCAGCAGCTGCCTCGTTGCCCTCTGCCGCAGTCATCTTGAAGGAGTTGTGCAGCCAGCTGGCCACGAAGTTCTCCTCCTCCTTGGGCGGCTCCAGGAGTCGCGGGTACGGCGGCGCGGCGCCCGGCTCGAATGCGCCCTCGCCGCCGACCGCCTCGCCTTCCTCCGCTATTTTTGGTACTTTTGCCTCCCGCGGTGAGTCCTCTACTTCCGTCTTCCGATACTCATGGAGGTCCCTGTACCTCTCCTGGAGCGCTAGGGATATGTTCTCATTGAAGTACTTCAACATTAATTCCAGCTTCGGGCGTATCGTCACAAGGAATTCATGCGACGGTCGCCGCGCGGACCTGCAAAGAGCTCGGCGGTCAGTGCTCGCGAGTCAGCCGCGAGGGTCGGGAAAGCGGAAGCGGACCTCCTCGAGGCGCGGGCGGGCGACGACTAACTTCTTGGTGGAAAACTTGAGCGCCGCGACGCTTTCTTGCGGGGCGGGGCGGACGCGCGCGTCGGGCGAAGACGCCGCTCCAACTAGCAAGACGCGGCGCCGCCCCCGCCGCCTTAGACGCCGCCAAGAACATCCCCTCCGGCGTCGCGCGCCCGCACGCGCCCCGCCACGAGGCGCACGCGCCCCGCGTTTTTTCCGCGGAAAAATGTGTCCGGTCAAGGAAAAGACGGCGGCGGCGCCCGCCGTGCCCGCTCGGACCTCGCACGGGACCGCAACTATCGGCCAGGGCGCCCGGCGGCGCCCCTCGCGCGCGCCCGCCCGCCGCCCGGCGCCCTCGCCACCCGCGTTAGAGAAGGACGGACACCGCTATTTTTTCTAAGCCGCTATTAGTGAGGGAGGAAATAGAAAAGAATGGGTTCTTTCTGATTTTTTTCTTATTGCTCTGTCTCGCTCTTTCCGAGGGGTTTTGTATAGCGTCGTTTTGTTCGGAGTTTTTATTATTTCTTTCCGTTCCGCCTACTTTACTATTGAATTTTTTTCCTGTTCAGGCGGAGCTTAGCGTGGGATTTGGCCAACGGCCTCTAATTGCTGAGTTTTTATTTCATTTTTACCTAAACTTGGCAAATTTTTAAGATTACACCTACTGTGCTTTGGACTTTAAGCTTTAGGGATCGAGTAACATTTATAAATGTATATTGTATAACAAGATTAATGTAAATATACTCAGTACCACAAGGTAATACTACTACACTGTACTATAATGTCATAAGAACTACTATTCTATTTCATCCAGCTGACCGTATATTTTTTTGTGACTGACTGAAGTATTCTTTTTACTGTCTAAGTGGTCGCCAAAGAATATTTCTCATGCACAAACTTTTCTCATCGCTACCCCACGACAGATGGCGTAGCCCGCTACGAGAACGTCTACGATAGTAATAAGAAATTAGATTAGTTTTATTACAAATAGTGATTTTATATTAACTAAATACAGAGTAGTTTTATTTCGTATCTGTGAGATATTTTTTTATTTATATTAATTGTAAAAAGAAAATAAATTATATACAACTTTGTTATTTTATATGAAAGATTTAATAAAGTACTTATAACATTGAAATATTGTTTTAATGATCCTTGTTTCTTAGGAAGTACTTTCCTAGTCAAAACTATTATTGCGCCTAATTTTTGAGACATGCTTGTTGAGTGGCGGACCTCAACACCCTGCTTTGTCTTATAACCAGAAGCGAGTAAACGAAAATAATTCAATCCACCAAGTAGAAATCGTATCCACAACCATCGCGTTTACAGTTTACGTATCTTAAGCTTATTGTGAAAAATGAAAAAAGACAAATCTCATACTATTATAAATAATTCTATACAAATTTATTCATTTATAATGATTTTTAATGACGCAGGCGGAGTCACGGCCAGCCGCCAGTGATGTATAAATGATAACATTAATACATACATAATGACAGGCGTGGCCGTAATGTATGGGAGTGTTTTTTTTTACGGTCCGTAAACACGATTGTTCTAGTAGACAAGACGACACTAAGTATCGTAGGTTTACTTATACTATAGAAGTAATATACGAAACGGAAATGATCATGATTACCGATTATTACCGTAGTAATATATATTTTTGTATTTTTTTTATATATGTAAAGATGACATCTAGGTAGATGCTTATAGTATAATAAGTGAAACAGAAAAAAAAACACATTGTTATCGATTATTACTGTGGTAATATTTTCTTCTTTTATAAGTTGTTATTTATAAGTTGTTGTTTATTTTTTATGAAAGTCTTAAAAAAGTATCATCATTAGGTTAAGATTAATTACTGGGTTTGTATCGAAACTAAAAGGTTTTGATCTGAGTTTAGAGGTTTGAGTATGATTTAAAAGTTACAAAAAAATATTTAATGTTCTTATATAGATATAAGATAAATATGTTACAGTAAATGAATTAACGTTTCAGAAATATTATTTAAAAACATATTTTTACCTGAAACTTGCTTTTTATTTGAAATCATGTCTGCTGCTATCGAAAATAATATATTCTACTGTATAAACGCTAATAAAACCTCTAAAATGCAATTCACAAATAATATACAAAAAAAAATTGTATAAAATAGTAATATTTTAAACTAAAAACATATATAAAAATTAGAGTCTTTTAATCAATCTAAATATCTTGCTAATATTAGAACCAAGAATCTCGATAAGAACCTGAAGTAATGAAAATAACGAACAGCAATGGTTCATATCTAAATCACAACCCCTTTTAGACACATGAATCAACCCTTTCTTTGACGCAAACCATTGTAACTTCTATTAGAACCTAAAGTTAGTTTATTTGTATATATGATGAATAAAAAATAGAAAAAAAAAGATAAAAATTTCAACTTAAAAAATAATCTTTTTTTGTTACATGTACTAATTTATTGTTAAAAAAATGTGCTGATAATTTGTTTTTAACATAATCAGCTTCACGCTGTATCCCGCACACAGCAGAGTAGGCAGAGGGTACAGGAGTTAAGACACTCTGTTCCCCACTTTCCGCCGAGTTTTGGAGGCATTGCGTGTTTAGTGGCGGAACTCAACGCCGCGATTTGCCTTGACATAATATCGGCATAATTGAGACCAGTCGTAGCTCAGGGGCACAGGCGTGTGACTGTAAACTCGACAGGTTGTGGGCCAGGCCCAGCCTCAACACGCAATGCGTCCAGAATTTGGTGAAAAATCTCCCATTTCTCACCTCTCCCGGAGGTGTTTTAATGAAATTGGAGTATCTACACTAAGTCTCCAGCTTACCAGTTTACCTTATAAATAAATAAAAATAAAACATAATATCGCTCATTTGGTGCAACAATGACGTATTATAGCGTTTTGAAATATTCAAGGTGATGCGATGAAATTTTGTAAATAGTCTCTCTACATATATACATTGAAACATTTAACTTTAAAAAATGCAATTACATCATTGTTGCACCAGACGAGTAATAAAGAAAATAAAATAAATTTAATATTTTTTTTTCATGATTCAAATCAAAAGTAAGTAAGCACTTTAATTCACAACAATATAAAATTTACCCTACATACAAAGTTTGTCTCAAAATTAATATTAAAACGAAACGTCGATAATTATTATTAAAAAAATACATTTCGTTCTAACCCTTCATGTAGACCATCTGTTATTAGTTTATGATATTAAGAAATAAAACACGGACAGACGAGCGAAGTAAAGCAATATCCGGTCACATAAAGTTCGGCCTTCTTCGTTATAGCATTGAAGGGGTCAATGTGAATTTGTGCTCGCTGTTGGTTACAAGTTTGAGCCTCGGTTGAGGTAGAAATAAATTCGAAGTAGGTATGTTTACTTTTTGAAAAAATGTATAAAGTTATTTTTAGATAACATAACAATTGGTTTGCTAGTTTAGAATAATACTTTAAAAATTTTAAAAAATGGGGATTGAAATTGAATAACTACTGTTTTTAGCACGTAAGATAAATTTTGTAAATGTATATTTGTTTATTATATGATAGTATGTACGTTTGCCCACAAATTTATATAATCTCGAGTTAACCTTCTTTGAGAGTTCCAAGTTAGGGAAATATATTAATATTCATTAATATCAGTTCCCTAGGTTTTGGGATACGAGTATCCATGCATTTCTGGAGGTGTCATATATTATGTATAAAATAAGCAAAATGACAACTAACTGATGTCGGATCATTTTTTTTAATATTATTTTTATGTTTATTTACATAGAAAGTATCTGAAATTGAATATCTACTGTTCGGTAATATTTTTAAATTTGGGAAGCATTTGGGAAGCTAGTGTTAAGACACTCTGTTCCTAAATGTATATCAATTTAAAAATATTCGTTCTTCATTATGATAATACCGTTCCCAACTTTCTACCGAATTCTTAAAGTCCCCAAGGCAAAAATGAGGAATTGTGTCACACTATCACAAGGATATCCATATCCTTACCCTGCTGCGGATATGCGGGATATAGGTACAGCTATGCGGAATGCAACGTGAAGCTAAAACAAGTAACATTTTTATTTATATTACTGCAATTTGAGTGTTTACTCATAAGCAAATGTTGAGTTGAAAATATGAAAAGTTTCATTCCCCTCAGTGCGAATCGAACTCACAATCGTCGTGTTTATAGTCGCATGCGTGTGCGTGTGCCAGGAGTCAACTGATAAATAATTGACTGTTATTTATTAAAAACCTATTAAGTAAATATGTATGTAGATTTAGTGCAATAATAATTTAATGGGATAGGCAAAGATGTAGTGCAATCATTCCCTCGTTGGGATCAAACCCACAATCATAGCGTTCCCATCCAGGTACGATTCCAATTCACATCGATAGACAAAACCTATACCTATAAATTATTATTTTCCTTCACTAATTTTAGAATTACGTTTTTCTCACACTTCGCAATTGTATCAGTTTTTAACATGACACAGTGGTTGTGACCTTTGTAGCCCATAAATACCTAAAAGTAGGTAAACTACTAACATTTAAGATTTGTTCAAGCTAGATATCGATTGCTGATTACATGGTGTAATAAAATTCTGTATAATTTATTAAAGTAAATTTTATTACTAATTTAAATTAAATTAATTTATATTTATGTTTTCTTTTATTTATTAACAGTATGGATGTTAAATTAGTATGGAAGTGGAGAAAATATCGATAAATCTTTTAAATTATACATAAGTTAAAAAACCCGCGAAGTGCAAGTCTGACTTGCGTAAGAAGGGTTCCATATCATTATCGATAAAAACGGTCCTGTTAATGTTTTAATATTTGTTGATATAACAGAAATATTTGTAAAAATTTCAACTGTCTAAATATTATGTGTCACGAGATATGACAGTCGAACCTGCAGACAGTGGAGTCTTGTCTTATAGGTTCCAGATTTACGTTTTGAGTCCGGAACCCAAACAATTGAACGTTAAAGAACTCTTTTTTTTTAATTACTAGTTACTTAGAATAAAGTATTACTTGAAAAGAATTTCATTAATATTTTTTTTGATGATTTATTCCTTTGTTTAAGTGTTTTTATACAAACCTCAGTAATTTAAATAAGAAAAACAATGTTTTAGCTATACGCTGTACTCCTATACTAGTGCTAAGACAATCCATTCCCTTTTTTTACCCAGTTTTCAAAAACATATTTAGTTGCGGAACACAACGCCGCTTTGTCTCGAAACCAGAGCAAGATCAAATTCACACGAGTGACAAATCGATAGGTACCTTCCCTACACGATATTCGGAGGAAGACTAAAACATAAAATAAAAAAACTTAATTCAACATTAACTTCCGTTCAACACAATAATTATATCACTACATCAACTATTCCCATACAAAAATATCCATTCATTTGAGCTTTCAAATTCGCTTTCGTATCATTCATAGAAAAGCTCGCAAAAAACAATAGAAAAAGTAACATTTAAGCTTCTTCCTTTCATTGAATAAATAATGCAGTCATTTGACCCTTATGCAAATGATATCAAATATCTTTGGAGGAGCTTTTTGTTTTTTTTTTGTTCTTCCGCAAACCGGTTATTTCCGGTATTGTCTGAAACGTCATTGTCTCCCTGAGAACAGATAAAAGATAAAAGATGCTTGTTGCAATGATATTTGAAGTTTTTGCCAACGTGAGAATTTATCTTAGATTAAGATAATGTGTTTAATTGTTTTGTTTTGTTTTGTTGTTGTAATATTTTACTGTAATGTTTTTAATGTTGTGATTTACGTAATTTTTCTAAATATTATTATTGAGGCCTGTTGTGGCACAGGGACACAAGTGTGTGTTTGTGGGTTCGATTCCCATTCGAGTAAATGAAATATTTAGGTAATATTTTAGTAGTGTCTTAATAGTAGGTTCCCTGGTTCTCTCTGTCTACACATATACCATGTGGGAAAAAAATGATTACTTATGCTATTAGATGTACACATTTTCTCGAGTGAGAATCGAATCCACAATCTGTCGCTTTTACAGTCACCTGTTTCCTTGAACTACGACTGTCTAAGTGACGCTTGATATTTAATAATTAAGCAATTATTAAGTCATTGCTTAAATAATAATAAAAAAATACAGAAGTATTTTTAAATCTATTCTTGAAGCTACAGTAACCCATCATTAATTTAACTTAATGAAATATTCATTTTGAAGTGACTTGAACGAATCATATGCTGACTTACTTACAATGTGTTACGATATATAATTATACATTATATTTTTGGCTTATAGAGTTTTAAAAAAATATATCTAATTATATCACTTTTAAAAAATGTCTAAATATCTTTTTTATAGGGAAAATAGTTGAAATACTTACGATATAAATATTATGTACCTAGTAGATATGTTCTCTTCAATTTACTTTTGAAAAAAAATATATAGAAACAAATATAATACACGTAGAAGAATTACTCTACTGCATAGAGAAAAATTAAAAAAAAAAGATTAAAACTACATAACAATCTATATAAAATTAATAAAATAGAATAAACTAAAACACTGAAGGGAAACTAAAAAGTTATTAGTAAGAGGGCTAATGGCGGCGCGATCACGCACCGCGACCTATTTTTAATCATTTTTGGAAGAAACGAGTGGGGTTGTAGAATTCAGTATATGGATATAGCTTTTTAATATTTTATAGGATTTCGGAGGTGGCGGAACTCATCGCCGTAGTTTGTCTTGTTAACAGAGCGAGAAAATGAAAATATTTCATTAGAACGAGTGGGACTGGAACTCTTGACTATGGTGTTTACAGTCTATACGCTGTGCCTCCTATGAAATTATGAATATTTATTGTTAGAATGTTACAATGTTTAAAAAGTTTGGTTTTTAAATGAAAAATATGATTTTTGTTATTTATCAATAAGCAAATCATAAACTTTTTTAAAATTACGTTTATATTATAAAATAAATAATGTAATAGTTGCAAATGGAACGTTAAAAAAGCTAGCTATATATTAATATAATTATTTTTTTGTATATACACATATTTTCTACAAAAAAAATATAATATATATATATATATATATATATATTAGAAATTCCATAAAAGAAGAATTAAAAATCTTTCATTGCTAGGTGACTAGAAGATATGACACAGACGAAACTTCTAAACTTAGAAGATTTTAATTTCGAATGTTATTGAGGACTATTAGGAGAAGACCTCTCGAGTCTCGAAATTTCTAAGGAAGCGGAAAAAACGAAAATTCCATTTTCCCTCTTAAACCCCACTCATACAACGTCACAAGCGACGACTAGTCTATTATATAAGTTAAAACAAAAGCCATCTCCTCACTAATCCACAACCGGGCAACGTAAAACATTATTGATGGTACAATTCCGTGACAAGTGATACCTACACTGTTTACGTTGAACGGGCCGCGGGATCGATATCCGGCAAACGGAATTTTTAATTTGCCTACAAAAAACATATATCGAATACTTTACTATATACGAATTACTTTCATTTATTCCTTTCTCATTATATGAAATTGAATAAAAAAATATATTTTTAATATAAAACTGTTTCAAGTGGTATTTATTTATCAATCTGTAACTTTTTATTTAGTGGTATCCCAATCTTTGTTGTTTCTTAATTTTTCTTTTAATCTTTTTATAAAAACAGAGGTCGTAGGTCTTTAGTTTTTAATATATTTATTAACTTTAAAACGCATGATTACATAAAATTGAGCTCTAAAACAAATATTCTTGACCAAAAACATATAGATATATGTTGTATGTTACATTATTTTTTTTATAACGTACGCTTAATAAAACATTTGTAATACTATAAAAGTAGATGATTGAAATTCATTCAAAAGTAAAAACGAAAGGGAAAGCAAAAAAAAACATCCTTCTCAAACCGACCGTTAAACAGAAGCCAAGTATCAATTCAAAAACGTTTACAGATAAAAAAAGGAAAAAAAAAGGAAAAAAAAGCACCCTGTCCAAATATTGCGTGTCAAAGCCCACCGCCGTTTAAAAAAAAAGGAAAAAAAAAAGAAAAAAACTCACGATTGTTAATCTTAACACATTTGCTTAGAAAAAAGTAGCTGACATGAAAAAACCGCCCTAACATTAGCTCGACCAATGGAAAAAGAAAAAAAAAGTGTACTTCAAAAAAAAAGGTCGACTTAATTGGCTCGTGCCGCCCTAGTTTCTTTTTTTTATACAACTTTTTTTTTATTCCATTCACGTTTGGACGTGGGGTGAGGTTTTTTGTGACAATTGTGCCGTTCAGCCAACAAATTATTTAAGATTATAGCCTTTTAAACGATGTTAACACTGCATAATTTAGTATGTAATTTATGTTCGGTTTAATTTAGTGCTGACTATAGTTGTGTTGTGGATAATAGATGTAGTATTTTGTCATTTTTTTTTTTTTGTTCTTTTAATAATATAAATTTATATATTTTAAGTGGTGTAAAAAGGAATAATATTTATAATTTGTAATATATTAATTAAATATTAGTAATTAGCGAGTTGTTAATATAGTTAATTAGTGATGCCGGTCGTGGCGCAGCGGCACAAAGTGTGTATAAAACCTAAAGTGGTTGTGGATTCGATCCCCACTCGAGGATATGAAATATTTACTTAAATTTATATTTCCATTTGTGTCGAGGCAAAGCGCGGCGTTGAGTTCTACCACTTAACACGCAACGTCTCCAGAATTCGCCAGAAAGTGAAGAATGGAGTGTCTTTAACTAGGTTTCCTCTACCTACCCTGCTGTGTGCGGGGATAAAGCGTGAATAGTCGTCGTGGTCGTAAATTCGAATCGTCATCAATCGATCATTCGGAGGATGGATTATTTATAAATTATTTTTATTTTCCCGCTTTATTGATAAAAGAAGGGTTAAGTTCTGGGACTCAGTAATCATTATTTTGAAAATCCAGCAAAAGTGGAAAACGGAGTGCCTTTACATTAAACTTTTTCTGCCTACCTCGTTATGTGGATGTGAAGCTGCTTATTTTAACACAATATAACAAAGAAACTATAATATGTAATAATATTTTAGAATCTAAATTTGAAATAATTGTAATAATTTTATTCTCATGAACCTTGACACTATAGTAATATAGTAGTGTATCAGAAAGCTGGAGTGATGATGGAGCCAGGAAATAAATATTGCTGCTTCTTCAGAGATTACTAGTAAACCAACCAACTTCGAGTGCATATTGGACTTATATCACTTGGTGTATAAGAACGTGATTTTTAGTTATTTTTAAATTTTAAATTATTATATTAATTATACAAACTTTACGATTGTCATATATTTATCAAAAATAAATTAAATCAGCTTCACGGTGTATCCCACATACAACAGGATAGGCAGAGGGAAACTAGTGTTAAGACACTCCGTTCCCCATTTTCCGACGAATTTTTCGAGTTCAACTAACTTAATTTTTATTTCATTCCTAATAAAAGAATACATTAAAATATCAAATTTAAAAATAATTAAAGTTTTTTATACATAATAAATTGAATAAACTATTCCATATAATATTTCGCAATCATGTTTAAAATGTATATCAGCAATTTACATACAAAAGATTATAAAACCTCATTATCTTTATAATGTACACATTCAATATTAAAATAAAATAATAATTGATAAGAGAATTAAAAACCTTGCCACGCTGACATCTGGCGAAGAATAGTTGAACTAAAGATAAAAAAAAATCTAATTGGAAATTTTGGCTAATGGTTCAAAAGAGGGGTTCTTATTAGAAATAAAATTTATTATATTTTTCATATACCTATGTTTGTCATAATCACGTTAGAATAATCTCAGATAGTGGTAAAAAATGGTGAAAATAGCTAACAACATATCACAAAAACCACAAAAAATAATCATGAAAAAAATAATCATGATCCAATATTAAAAAAGTAACTAAAAAGTAAACGGATATTCAAATTATTATAAGCGAATGGTATGATATCATATCTAAAGTCTATAAAAAAAGCTGCGCAATAACACCTTTGTAATCAAAAAATATACATCACACTCAAATATAGAATAATTTTGTCAAAAAACATAAAAAAATGAATAAAAAATCACTATATAATACATAATAAAATAAGTTATATAATTACCTTTCCGTTAAAAAGAAAAATACAACCGATCCGCGCCACGACAACTTATAAAATTTCCGTTTAAAACACACAGCTCATTATCTTTTTTCTAACGAAAAATACATTATTTAGTGATACTAAAAAACTATAAATTTAATATATGCTTATTAAGTTTAAACTTTATTTATTTATTAATATGATTTAATTTAATTTAGTGTTAGTTCTGATATACGTCTTTAAGGAATGAGAGTGATTCGTCTTGGGCTACTTTATTGCCCACTAGTGAGGGGATAGCATCGTCTTAAAATGTAGTCTATATAATTTTGCTGATATTTTTTCAAATATACTTTTTTTTTAATTACACATAATTATGAAGAAAAAAATTATATTAAAATATAAGAAAGATCAACCCAAAAAGTGAGTTTGTGATATAATAGCCTTGATAAGTGCAACGATGAACGAACTACTCATGTTCATAACCTTTCTTTTTACTTTCACAATAAGTTTGTACAACAATAAGTGTTCACTATACTACAGATGACAAGAAGCGTTACTTATTAAAACAGAATTTTTTTTAATGCATAACAAGAAATAAGTGGAAAATTACTAGAAAAGATTCATAGAAGTTATCTGTATAAGGACACTGTTTTTTTATACTTAGTGACTGACAGATAAGCATTAGACGAAAATCTACGTGCACAAAATTGCTAAATGCACAAAAGATTAACTAAACTCAAGCATATGAATGACCTTAGTAACATACATAAATAAATATAGAACATTCAAACATGAACAAAAAATATATTCGACTAAAACTCGAAAACTTCATTAATCGATCGACTTTCGACTAAGCGACCACCCAAGTCAACAGACTGCATTTGCAATGCACATCACTATCAGCGCGTGTGTGCGTTATCAGTAATGCACTATAGTACGCAGATAAAATTTTGAAAAATTCTCAACTTTTCCGCGATAACCCCGCCCGGACGTGCAGAAAAAAGCTTCCAAGCTGTATTCATAGTGTTTATTTATTTATTTATATCACATTATATTATATATTTTGTATAGTTTTACTTTATATCCTTAATTGACTTAGCAGGATAGGCAGAGAGAGCGTAGTGTCCTAAATTCCGTCTGCCTATACTGTTCAAACAGAGTGCGATAAGAATAACTCTCTATTTTCCGCTTTCCGATCAATTTTGAACAATAAGACACAACGCCGCACTTTATCTTGTTACTAGAGAGGAAAAATGTAAAGGGTTCATTCTAAATCGAATAAAAATGAGTTTACCTTGTGACAGTGTGACCGATTGTGATCTCAATAAAAATTAATTTTACTTTCTATGCCGATTAGTTAAAGGAAATTCCGAATCAAATTTCAACTCGCTAAGACACCTTACTTGTTACATAAAAAAATATAATGCCGTAACATGTCTAGCCTACAATACACAAAAAATATTTTATTATATTACAAAAATTACATTGGTAAAATCCATCAACTACATTCATAAGACAAGATTATGAATGCTATCACTGATATATTAATATTTTTATAGTTTTCGCTGTATTTTTTATTCTGGCAGGGTACCTAGAGGAAACCTACTGCTCAAACTTGTGTGTTGAGTGGCGGAACTCATTGCAGTGTTATGTCTATGTGTTACCAGAGCGAAATAATTAATATGAATAATACCTCTGAACGAGAATCGAACCCACAATAGTTGTATCGGGAATTGTAGAACCAACTGCCTTAACACTAAGTTTATAGGTTATATCAACCCTAACAACAAAAAAGGCCAGCTAAAAAAAATAAGTATATAAATTATTAAAATATTACAAACAAAAACAACATAATTGATCCTCGACTATGAATACAGTATTTTATAAATAAACTGCATGTCCAACAAGTATTATTTGCTATACGTTATCACGCGTGTCTACAACAGGGTGTCTTTGTGTGGGTCTAGATAAAACTATCTATGCCTAGATATAACCTGGCCAGAATATAATGTACTGGATACAGACTAATTTTAATGTGTTAGGTTATGAAATGTGAAGAAATTGTTTTCACCTGTGAGTATTTTCAATTTGGCTGTGTTTTTCTTTATTGCGTAATTGTGGGGTGTGTTTGATCTTGTATTTTTGTTAGTGAATTTAATATAAGTTAGGTACGATTAAATGTGGCGTAATTAATATTTAAAATACATTTTTCTTAAAAATATTATAAGCGGGATAGGCTTAGAGAAAATAGTGTTACGATACTACTATTCATGTAGACGTTGCGTGTTTAGTGACGTAACTCAACGCCGCGTTTTATGTTGTTACTAGAATGAGGCGACGAAAATAATACCTTTCCCCAAGTAAGGTTAGCCCACAACCGCCTTTACAATCATACGCTGTGCAGCTGCGCCATGACGGTCTTTTTAAAATATTTTTTGCATATAATTTTCTAATATCTTATAAGCAATGTACATATTACGGTGATGTCAGCTACAGTCACATCACCGCTTTCATCTAAAATGTTTTTTAATATTTTTAAGTATCGTTAATACATTTATATGTTTTTGGTTTATATTACATTAATTATTTTTTATAATTCAAAGAAAACTTTGCACACACCGTTAAAAAAACATAAAGCTACCACAAGCTAAGGAGGCAGTTCTGCTGAGAAGCCAGTAAAAAAATTAACAGTTGCTCCTTTTACAGTAAAGGTAAGAATTTTATTATTATCAAGTACTAAATAATATAAAAATTGGCAATTTTTTTAATAAATATATTTTTTTATTTTCAGTCAACATCACAGTGCAGCAGATACAAACAGAGGATGGTCACAGTAGTCGCAGGTTTAACTGAATAATAATTGTTGAAATAATAAGCAAATGGACAAAGATCGGAAAAGGTGATTATTATAAAGGGATTGAGTGAGCTATTTTGCTCTATATAGCTCATTTGGTGAAACAAAATCTTAATTGCACTTTTTGAAATATTGCAGGAGATGCAATTAAAGTTTATAAATAGTATTAAAATTATTTTTTAACTGGAATTATATCATTGATGCGGAGAGAACGGAACGCCAAACACTACGGTCTAGGTATTCCACATAGGTACCCCTTTCGCCCGGTCCACTATCATCAGACTCATTAGAACTAATAAAAAACTATCAAGTGGGAATCGTATTCGTGCATCTGGAGAATCCCTTAACTTGTCTGATGTGAAAAAGAATGACTTGAATGAATGACTGATGTTTAAGATATTTTTTTTTGCTTTCATTATGATGATTTTTATAATACAAATATCGGTAGAGAACAAAAATTGATATCACAATAAAAGATGAAATATTTTAGATTAACATTTTGGACTTCATGTCTTCGTTAGACTATGATTAACGCTAGAAAAATAGAAATATATACATATTATTGAAATATAACCAGAAAGTAAATATATATTCTTAGCCCTTACAACAACTTTTTAGTGCCCAAATTAATCACAAAAAAACTAACAAAGAAACTTATTAAAAAAAGTAAATAATTTAAAATTTTATCACGCGGAAGAGCTAAAACGTTTTAATTGCCGCACTCAATTAATAAACTAAAGGAATTCTCTAATCGAGTCCGCCGTAAAAAGATATATCGCGTACAGGACCTATGGTAATTGGACTATCTAACGGTTACCGTTACACAGACAAGCTTTAATGGTAGGCTTTAGCCTTTTTTTTCCATTTTGTGATAGGAAAAGACCAAGTCAGTAGTTACTTAGATGTTTTGGTATGGTTGTTTCCTTTTTTTCTTTTTTTTTGTGTGTTGAAATGTATATGGTCTTGTGTTATTTATGTACAGGGTAACTGAGTGTATTAATACTGATACTAGGTTCCCTCTGGCTCCAATGATTTGTAAAATAAATAATAATAGATTAAGGGTTTTGAAATTATAAGTTGACAATAAATGTAATAAGTATGTGAGGTTATTTGTAATTATAATATAAAAAAAAAGAAAATCATAAAAAGTATAAACATTTTTTTTATTTAAAAAATATTTTATTTTTAATATAAAAGCAAAAGCTAATATAGCACATAATACTACAAAATAAAATCAAAATTCAAAGTGTCAAATCACTTTGTTTATCACTTACCTCTGCTAAGAGGCACTATTAGGTAACGTACGACATACAAATACCTTTTTTTAGCTTCACGTTGTGTTCCGTATGGTACGCAGAGGGAATACCAGGCTCCCACCAAGACACCTTTGCAGACATTGATGTGATCAGTGATGGAACCTAGCGCTGCGCTTTCTCTTATTACCAAAGCTACGAAATATATTCAATTTCGATTTATTTCCACGAATGAAATCGAACCCACAACCGTCGCATTCACTCACACACTATGCCGCCGTGCCACGAAAAAAAATTAAGTCATTTATTGAGATTAAAACGAAAATCTAATTCCAGTAATAATAAAATGTAATACTCCTTTTCAGAAAGTGGGTTTACGTCAATGACCTAACCGACCGGCGGCCACAAGCCTAGATTAATGAGGAAGCAGACTAATTAAGACAAGTTTATCTTTCACAGGTGAAAAATTACTGGCAATCGTTAAAATGACGATATATAAACGAATTTTCATTATTTTATTTATATGAAAATTATAAAAAAAATATGCTGTGTGATTAAAAAATATTCATCATAAAAACTAGTATTTAAATTTATGATAATTATGGGTAAAGTTTCTTAAATAAAGACATGAAATATGTTAAACAATGAATGTAGTGAATCACTAATTTATTTTGATATTTACTAGAACATAATACAAAAATAACAAAAATGGAGCTTAAAATGTTTTTCCACATAGCAAGACCGGGTGAACTTAATGTTCAAGCACTCTGTTTTTTATTTACCGTCTATTTTTCGAGTGCCGAATATAGCCTACGATGGAGCGATGGAATTTAAATAAATTAAATAATGCCCCTTGAATGAGATCGAACCAACAAAAATCGCGTTCACTTCACCTTTAATACACTAAAAACTATATAAAAAAAGGAAGAATGCGCACAGTGAACTTGCCTTAATTGGATTATAGTGTAACGGCTTTAGCTCCAGCAATTAAGCTTTAATAGTAGAGAAAGTAATAGGTTTTACTATAACTATATTATAAATCATAGTACACACTAAACACCATTAATATATAACAGCTTTTTATTCAGCTTTTTCCCCAAAATAGGTAGACGGAAACTAGTGCTCCCCAATTTTTTTCAACAATTTTTTGTGATTTTGCGTGTTAAGTTGCGAAACTAAACGCTGCGCCTTATTACCAGATACCAGAGCCAGAAAATAATAATAATTGAAATAAAATCTTTCCCTTGAGTAGGAATCCAACCAACAATCGTCGCGCTTACAGTTATTCGCTGTATAACTGCGCTACGATGGACATAATGGACGGATTCATACTATATTTTAATTTCAATCGAACTCATTACTTCTAATTATTAAACACTGTAAAAAAATAAAAAAAAAACTCTCTATTCTCTATCCTTTCTTTTAAAAATTCGAGAGCACACTATTGTGCACTTCATCAATCATTATAAACCAATTAATATAGCAACTAGTTAGAACGTAACAAAGTATGTAACTACGAAATAATTGCGATAAGGCTTTAGACACTATTAATTTTACATAATGGCCTATACACGACTGGGCCGCTGTAATGCATTATTTTGTATGTAAATCTTATTTTAGTATGAACATTGGTATTTTTATTTTAAATTCTCTTATGTTTAGAGATTTTTTTATGTTTATAATGTATTTCTTAAATAGCAACAGTTAGGCAGAAGGATACTAGTGTTAAGACATTATCATCCACACTTTCTTCCCGATTTACGAGATTTTTGCACCAATTATAATATAATGTAACATAATGACAATTTCTATTTCGTTTAAGAAAAAAAATATACAAATGAATATGCTTTTTTTTATTTAGTTGGAAAAAAACTATAATGTCGAACAATATATTATACATATAAATAATATAAACTTATTTCAAAAAAGAATATTTAATTAAGGCTCAGTTTCTGCTCAGGGAAACGAATTATTGTTATTGCAGCATTGAGTTCCGCCGCTCAATACAAAAAGCGACCCAAATTCTTAAGACTAGGTTCCCTCGACCCGTCCTATATATGCCATACCCAGAATACAGCGTGAACCTAAGAAAAATAAAACGAGAATACTTGTAAAACATAAGTTATGCCACTTCGTCGTCCATTCAATGACAGTCTTACAATATGAGTCAGTATTTTCATAAGCGTCAATCTCAAGCAATCGTGAGGGTGTCAAAGCTAGACGACCGCTTGCATTAAATTTGGAATGCAAGCCTACCACATTCCTCATAAGTTAATCACATCCAGCATTACAATTAACAAAGGCATTAAATATATTGATTTATATAATTGGAATTGGAAATTTGAAGTGCGGCGTTGAGTTCCGGCACTCAAAGACCAAAGTTTCGAAAATTTCTAGGAGATTATGGAGGTAATAATGCTTTTTTTATCACATCGATATGTGAGCAGAAACACACGTTGAGCATCAAAAAGGCATACATTGGCTTTTTGACATGATGATTTTAGATGTTTTTTTAATACATTGTTCTTAATAAGATAAGTGAATATTTAAAAAAAGCCGCGTTGCTTAATTACAAAAAAAATATGTATATTTTTGTGTGTTTTAATAGGAAATTACAAAATAAAATAGAAATGGAGAGAAATAAGCGATTTCTGCCTGTACTATCAGATACCTATATTAAAAAGATTATAGTCATTTTTTTTATTATCACGTTATTTCGATGCTTTAAAATTTGGACCAGTTACAACAACTGCAATCAACAAGCCATCCACTACGCTATACGGTAAATTTCCTTTATTTTTATAACGGAACTCTATTATAGGATGCATTTCACGACTTTAAAGCAATCCTGTTTCAATATCGTGTCAAACAAAACTAGTTGGAAGGTATAACATTTTCTTTTAACCTACAGTTAGTACTTACTCTGTGAGTCACGTCTGCCCTTTTTTATATATCTTTTGAGTTTTAGTGTATTTTATGGATATATTTTTTTTAATATTTTGTTTACCAGCTATACTTCAGACCGTCGTGGCAAGAGCACGAGCGTGTAAGCGCGATGGTCGTGGGTTTGATTTCTATTTGTAAAATTAAATATTTAATCATTTTCACTTTCTTCGCTCTGGTAATGAAGCAAAGCGCGGGGTTAAATTCCGCCACCCAACCAAAACACCTCCAAATAAAGTACCTCCTCCTCAAATAAAGTACCTCTAAAATTCGGAAAGAAAAAAACGGGAGTGTCCTGATAGAGAAGGGCAATGAGTGAGACTAGATTCCCTTCGCATACCCCCTGTGCAATATACAGGGTGAAGCTAAAAAATACTGGGCTATCACGCCGGAACGATGCTAATGAGACGAAACTTTATATTAAACTCATGTATTTTTATTATAATATTAATTATTGTGTAATACCCCTTTAATACTAATAGCTAGATAAACTTAAATAAGCATTATTTTAGTTTTATTTATCTTTATTCAGCTAGGTGTGTCCCGCACATAGCAGGGTAGATAATAGACACTTAGTGTTAAGGCACTCCGTCCCCACCTTCCGCCTGTAATGACTTTATATTGAAAGGCGAAACTTACATATACATTCGTCCAAACAATTGTGTTCTGACTTTCTCCCAATTAAGTTACAATTAATACCATCTTTATGCCGAATTCTCAAGGCATTGTGTGTTGAGTGGCGGAACTTAACGCTGTGCTTCATCTCGTTACAAGAGCGAGGAAACGAAAATATTATAGGTATATATTTCGTATCCTGCAGTGGGTATCGAACCCACGACTGTCGCGCCCACAGAGGCACGCCTGTTCCCTACGCCACGTTGGCCTCATATTTATTACATCATATTTTTATTTAAAAAAAAAACACTAATTATTTTCTTCTCAATACCCATTTTAAAAATTACCAACATTGTAAAGATTATATTATAAATTCTTTTAAAAATTCTAAACTGCACCATCATCCAAGCGGCCTAGCACAAAGCTCTAAAAGAAAAAGGAAAAAAAGAAATGAAAAGAAAGGAAAAAAGTAATAACGACCGCGAATACCCCACGGGCGAACGAACTGTGAAAAATAAGACGAAAAAGTGCGCCCGCGCACATGTGCGTTGAAACACTTTTTTACAATCTATCTATACATGGTGGTTTTTTTCTAGACTACTCTAACTATAGCTTATGTACTTTTATATTGCCTATTTGTCTTAGATTTTACATTTTCAGTAAGTGTTACAACACTTCGTTCTCTACTGTGTAGTCAGTAATTTTAAGCCATAGAAGAACAGTGGGGCTGCGTCTGGTGTGTAGGTTCGATTTCTACTCTTAAAGAATGATTGAATTTGAGGCCAGTCGTGGCGCTAACTGGTTGTGGGTTCGATCCCCACTCGAGGAGATGAAATATTTACTTAAATTTATATATCTATTTCTTCGCTCTGGTGTCGAGGTAAAAGCGCGGCGTTGAGTTCTGCCACCCAACACGCAATTCCTCCAGAATTAGGCAGAAAGTGGGGAACGGAGTGTCCTAACACTGACTGACTGTTCCCTCAGTCTATCCTGCTGTGCGCGGGACACAACGTGAAGCTAAAGAATGAATTATAATCAATAAGAAGAAAACATAAAGTCGTTTAGGTTTCGTATTTATTTTTATTTAAAAAAAAGAGTATATATACAAATACCCAACATTTTATACCTACTAAGAAAAGAAAGCTGAACTAAGGTTAGGTTAGGTTAGCCGCTATTCCCGTTTATATTCATTTCCATTTTAGTTTCTTTATGTTAGTTATGAGATTAATGGTCTGGTTACAGAATAGGCTTGACCTATTCTTATGATTTCTAAGCTAAAGCCGGCTTAGTACTGTAAAATGTGTGCATATTTTTGATCAATACTTACAATCTCTAGCCAAAAATGATAAAATGTAACAAATTGTTTATATATAAATCTGATAAAACTAAGTGCAGTGTTGAGCTCCGCCAATCAACTCACAATTTGGGCGGAATTTAGAGAATGGAATGTTTTGACACTAGCTTCTTTCTATTTACTCTGTTATACCTGTATAATATATATGATATAGGATATATTGAAGCTGAAAAAAAAATACAAGAAGTATATTCACAAAGAACATTGTATTTCTCTAATGTCTTCCTATATAATCCACTTTAAATTGTATCAAGGCAAGTTCATCCCTATAAACAATCTAATAAGGTATAAAATGGGTTTATATATTCTAATGAACCCGTCGTTCAGTGATTTAGAGGTCTAGCGGAGACTTTTTAATTGATGCCTTTTTCTCGGCTTGTTTATAGTAACTGGTTAAGGGCAAGAAGGTCTTAAGGTACGTTTTAGTTAAAATGTTAACCTTTTCAAAGTGCCATTCCATATTTTTTTGGGAAAAAAAAAATTTTTTTTTTAGAAAACGTATAAAAATTTAAACGTAGCGAATTTGAATACGAGCCTTATATATTAGTATAATGTCTTTTAAGTCATGTTTTTTTTTTGTTCTAATGGAAAAAATATTTTTGCTTTACATACTCAAGTGATCACGAAAGGTTATATCAGGTTAATTTTTTATACTAATACGATAGAGGGCGGCGTTGAGTTTCGCTACTCAACACGCAATGTCTCCAAAATTGGGCGGTGTGATACAAACGGAGATACGTCTCTATATATCATTTAATGTGGTACAATGAAACTAAAAGAAATAACACTATAGATCTTTAGAAATGACGGGCACTGCCCTTAAGACTTTCTTAACTAACGCGCAGATCACCAGCGGGGGTATTAAATTGGCGTAAATTTTTACGACGACACTAAACTTATACTGTTTCCTTACTATACCCTATTTTGGACCTAATTATGTACGCGTTATCTCTAAATAATAAATACTATTAAAAAGAAATCTATTACAAAATAATTTTAATAAATATAATTACGTTCTTATATTTTTGATTTAAAATTAATTAATTTTTTTATTCTTTCTGTATACGCCATATAGGAGAATAGACAGAGGTAACCTAGTATTAATAAATTCCGTTCTTCACTTTCGGTTCATTTTCCGAGGCATCGCGTCTTAAATGATAGAGCTCAACGTCGCATTTTGTCTGCTAACCGAAAAACGCACGAGAAAATGTAAATAATACATTCCTCTAAGTAAGAACTGAACCCACGCTTAAATTCAGACACTGCCACTCCACCACGATGGCTTCAATCATACTTTACTAATCCACAATTATAAATATTAATAGAACTCAATAAATTACTAAAGTATTTAAGCCAGAAGTGCACATGTTACGTAACTGACTATCGGTAAAATTGGTCAAGTGCTCTAGATAGCCTCACAAAAGGATCGACATATCAATAAATACTTCAAAACCATTATAATTTTCGCAATTACATATATGTATGTATATATTGTATTTATTTTCAAATATAAACGAATACTAAGCGATTGACTGATCGAGTGACGATTGATGATCGCGTGGATTCGAAGGTATATTCACTTTCCTGTTTCGAAGGACAAAGCACGGCGTTGAGTTCCGCCTCTCCACTTAATAAGCAATGTTATGTTATAGGCAGAAATAACATAGAAAGTGTGAACACAGTGCCTCATTTTGAAATGCTAAGTTTTACTGCTGTGCGGGACCAAGCACTGTTTTATTATATAAAAGACTTTTTACTTTTAAATTAATGATGGACTGTACACGTGACGGTTAAGGGTTCTATTCTTATTCAAGAGAAAATCCTTATAAGTATTGGTTATATAAATGCACTACCGTAACTGCTATAGTAGAAAAAATAAATAAAACAAATTGTTCTTAACCTTTCACAATTACTATAAAGAGAAAACACAAAAAACTCCACCGTATAATCCAATAATACCTAAATTATAATTATTACGATTTGCCAGCACGGCGTTGAGTTCCGTCAATTAAAACGCGACTTGACTTTGGGCTGCTTCCCCTGCTGCATGCGGGATAAAGCGTGAAACTGAAAAAAAATCTAAGCCTTAATTCCTCAAGAATAATAATTTCAAATAAAAAAGTCACTGATAATCTCTAGATAGGTTATTATTAAGAACACAGTGTAAACGACTATTATTGGACGTTCGACTTAATAGCTAGAGTGCAAAAAGGATGAATACATTTAAAAAAACTTGCCTGATAGACCCCTTGTAAATAATCGAAAGCAGATTTTAATGAAACTTTGTAAGCTATTACAATACGGGGAAAATGATAATTTCTTGTTGTAAAGAAAATAATGTTGTCATTAAGTTTTATTTTGTAATTGTACTAGTTGTAGCCCGCAAGTTTGTTTATGTGAAGTACTAAAAGTATTTTTTTCATAAGAATTTCGAGAAATCATCAATCATCGGGATATGTCACACTGGGCTTATTTTCATTTTGTTTACAAAGGGAACCTGCTGTAAGAAGGGAACTTAATGCAATTCATATACTTTAAAACATCTACAGCTAAATATACGTTATTATTATACGTGGATAACTTTTGAACTCAATTTTTTTTGTCAAATCATACAGAACAGTAAAAGATAGAAAAAACAACAATGATTATAATTAATACATATCAATTTTAACCTTAAACTATCTTTTTTAAAAAAACCTTAAGTTAAAAAGGTAAATCAAAATCACTTAGCACTAATAGAAATCTTAAAGAACATCAGAAAATATGTTATTCTATAAAAATATTAATATATAATCTGACTTGTATAATGATCGTATTATGACCCGTATTGCACAAGACATAAGGGCTATATTTAAAAGGCGTTTAGAAGAAACATAACGCTAGGGCCAGTGCTCAGCCTTGCCTAACCTGTTTTTTCTACATATCACCTTACCTATTCTAAAGTAACACAATTACTAAGACAATGCCAATTAAGTTTTTACTTTTAACGTATTATTTGAGGGAGTTGCGACGTTTTTATGTGAAATCCATACATAAAGCCTCTCATTCGGTGCAACAATGACGTATTTGCACATTTTAAAATATTATAGGAAGCGTAATTAAAGTCTGTTTGTAAATGATCTTATCGCATAAATTGATATGTTTAACTTGTTTTTTTAACGATAGTGTAATTCCGTCAATGTTGCACCAAATAACGAGTCAGTGTTTTCAATGAATGGGAAATGGGAATATGGGGGAGTCTTCGGTTAACCTTCGAGAACACAGTATCGATAATACTAGAGGTCGTGTTAAAAGCATGAGGATGACTCGGAGGGCATGAGTAAAAAGGTAGATGATAGTGGACGAAGCGTGAAGTATAGAATCCGTGAGAACACAGGTATTAACATAAGAAGTTCCAACAGCGAGAAAAAAATAGAGACTTAAGATGTCTATCAAAATAACACCCAGATGGTCCTGTGGTTAGTATAGGCTATGTACAAAACAATTTTTTTGTTAAATTTAATTTATTTCATATTATATAAATATTTTTTAGTTACCTGTGTATCCTGGTTTTAGATATTCTAGATGCATTGGGGATTGAGTGGGGGAACTTAACGCTGGAAGTTGTATATAGTATTAAATATAGAGAAGAAAATAGTTGCTTTTGCAGAGATTCCTTTTACTGTGAATCATATCTTTGCTTAACCAAACTTTAACTATAAAACCGAGATTTTTTTGACCGTCTCGTCTCTGCGGCGTCTGACTTTAAATACGATAGATGTGGTTTCAATTCCCACGCAAGGAAATTAATTATTTTAATTCCTATGGGAACAGGACAGAGCGCGGCTTTGAGTTCCACCACTCAAAAAAAAATTAACTGAGCATCTTAACACTAGAGTCCCTCTGTTTACCTTGCTAAATGCGGAATACTTCATGAAGCATTTTTTACGATTTTAATATGTTTAAATTATTTAATTGAAAAAATGTGATAATCATAAAAATACGTAATACCAGTATTTATTAGAATATAAGCTTCATTGAATATCAATAAGTGGATAAAACGCACGTAGGTACGTGTAATATAATTAAATGATCTATAAAATATTATAATTTGTTGTAATGTCGAAACGAGTCTTATTATACTTTGATTATTTATGAATTTTAGTTATGCTTATATTATAATATTTTTTATTTACACTCAGTTCTTTTTTCGAGATAGAATACGTGTTAAATCACTTCGTTTCACTTTTTGTATTATTTTTTACTTTCACGCTGTATAAAGAAGAGTAGGTTGTAAGAAATTGGGATTCGTGGCACAGGACAACAAACGTACGACTCTAAACACGATTTGTCCCACGATCTGTTGTGGGTTCAATTCCCACTCAAGTAGATGAAATAATTATTATTTTAATTTTATCACCCTGCTGTGGAGTCAAAGCGCGGCGTTGAGTTCTACCACTCAACACGCAATGCCTTCAAAATTTAACGGAAAGTGGGTACCGGAAATATTTTAATTGAAACGGAGTGCCTTATGACAAGGTTTTCAGGTTCCCTCTGCTTATCCTGCTATTTGCTGGAAACAGAATGAATCTAAAAACTAATAATTTTTCGATTTATACGCAACGAATTGTCATTTTTGAATATTATGGCGGAATTTAGTGTAAGTAAAGGTGAATAATTTTGTGTTTTAACACTAGGCTACAGGTATCATACAATCTATTGATTGAATGCTTGCGTAATAAATCATAAATCTAATATAAAAAAATAACATTGTTATAAAAAAATGTCACCAAAATCAAATTCAATAATGCCAAGTAACTAACAGTAGGTAATCTTACGCAACTTAAGCAGAACGGGATGCAGTCAGATCGAGCCTTTGATGTTTAAATATTCCTCTCACATAGTTTCTTAAACCAATTCTTGATTTTAAAACGAAAACTCATGTTACATTTCGTAAAACCTAGCAGCAGCCTTCAGTTTTACCGACAAACGAATATCTGCTTTGTTATTATTCAAAATAAGATTCAAATTTGCTTCTCGCCTGCAATCTCCCCCCTACATAGCTGCGAGTGAGTCAACTGCGCGGGCGCAATTTTGCAACCAAAATTCTACTGGTTTTAGACAATGGCATTATTAGGCGTTAGACGCCATTTTGTTTAGATAAAACGAGATTTAAAGCACATCTATACATTGTTTCTAAAAGGCTAACTAGATAGTTCTATATAGAAAAATAGTTATGCTAATTCAGAGAGGTGGCCCTAGTAAATGTTTTAGACCCGTTTATATTCAATCTTTATCTACTGCCAGTCGAGTGGTAATACCATCTTGGAAATAGTTAAGATTTTGTTTTTTTGAATAATTGTAAATGTTTAACCATAGATAACCTACGTCTAATCGACGAAATTGAATTTGAAAAATTGATATAATTTGGTGGTCATTTATGTCACTAAACGAGCTGTTCCTGCCAACTTAGTTGACCATCGAAGCTTGCCAGATACAGCCATATCGCTTCAGTAGCTGCACCAGTATCAGTATATTCTATAAAAACATTTCGTACGTCAAAGTGACGTATGTTTCTCTTTAGTGTAATTTTTTCAATTTTTGGGTAAATGTATTATTTCTTTTAGACTAAATTTACATATTTTTGATTACTTTTTATACATGGTATAGATCACAATAAGCAACATAATGTCGTCCTGAATTTGTGTATACTATACAGAAATCAATAGTTTTTTGTATAAAATAAACGATGAAGGGATTCAGAGGTCAGACAGCGAAATTGAAGACCATTTATTAAAAGTTTAAGTACACAGTGATGCAAAATGTAATGAGATGAGTGCTCTACCAGTGGTCAGACTCTTGGAAAAAAAATATCAGAAAATGGAGCTAAAGAGAGAGTCCTTCTTTAAATTGTCACAGACAAGAGCTTCAAATTCTTAGAAGCAGAAAATATAATCGTAAGGCGGCCGCTAAATTTAGGCTTTGTACATCATCGAGATATAAAAAAAATGAATTTTGAAAAAAAACCAATTCTAAATACCTTTTACAATAAACTTTGCACCACTATTTCAAAGTGTCGCAATAAGCACACTTATGTCACAAGAACATCACTAGTTATTTACTATAAATGTCAAACCATTACATAAAAAAACAGAAATAAAACGTAGCTAATATCGAAGTAATTGCGTGTTTTTCGTAAATTCAGTTTCATTTGAGGTACAAAAAGCAACGTTTGTAATTTTGCTAACTATAATTATTATTATTGCTAAATTACTTAAATGACTGTTATAGTATCTACCTATATATAAGTGTTATTTATACTTAATAAAGAATACTATTTTTGTGACTATGAAAGAAACAGGTCGAGGGTTCGATTACCACTCGAGGCAAAATAAATATTAAATATTTGTTTTTTTATTTAGTATTTCTCTTTAGTTGAATTCCAACATTCAACATGCAATGCCTCCAGAATTGGGCGGAAATTGGGGAACGTAAGTGCCTTAATACTTAATTCCTTTTAACTCCTACTTTCCATTTCTTCACCCCGCTATTTATGAGATACAGCGTGAAGCTTTACAAATCTTAGGTAACTACTTGCCCAATGATTGAAGTATTCGATTCTAACTAAAGATTATAAAATGTATTTTTTATATAATCGAAAGTCGAATACAGAAATTCTATTGACTTATTTTATAGCGTACCATTGTACTTATAAAAACATGATGGCCGCATTTTTTTTTCTGTTGAGTCAGAGCGCTGCGTTAAGTTTCTTAATTTATTAATCAATATCTTATGGTAGGACAACAAGTAGATAACGGAATGCGGGATGCGTTATGCGGGATAAAGCGTGAAAGCAATGATAAAATATAATGGCACTTTTACACTGGAGTTGGAATTTACACGATATAAATTATATAAAATTTTACTAGAAGTAAAGTTTTTATTTTTTTTAATAACTTCAGATGTAAGAATCATTCGTTTTAATTATTATAATAATAACTATGATATTCATTAAAACAGGAAATGGGTAACTTTAATTTTCTTTTTGTTAAGAAATTTTCTAAGTGTTCTGAATCTTGTTCCACGTCACAGGTCACAGGTATGTGATCTTTTCAGATTCAACTTTTTCAAGTCCAATAAAATATTAATATAAAATAATATTTTTAAAAATAAGCCCTGCCCTGCTGTTTGCGGGATACAGAGTGAAGCTGATAAAAATAAGGTGTCTAGATATTTTTGCGTCATATATTGTGTTTTACACATCAAGCTCTTTTATTTGATTCCCACGTTAGGTGGGCCGTGCAGAAATTCGTAATTTGCCATTTTGTTACTGCGAGCATTTTAGATTAATAGTAACATTGATTATATGTAATTCTTCTGTCATCAGAACTAAAATCATAATCCGAAAGATTTCAGCTCAATCAGACACTGGGACAGATTCCCAAACAACTTTCCGACAAACTTTCAAACTGACACTACTCGTTAAATGAAAGCTTGTAAATATATAAAAGTATTTTGAAATTCGGTTTTATCATTAATTTTAATAAGCGAGGGAACAGGAAAGAAAAATACTTCCAGAATGAACCTTGGAAAGTTTCCAAGAGGCGCGAGCTCAAATTCTTAGTGCTAGTGCTAGTTTAATGCGATTTTTTTTCAGGTTCACACTGTATTCCGCAAACGGCAGGATAGGCAGAGGGAACCTAGTGTTAAAATACTCCGTTCCCTGTTTTCCGCCACGACTGGCCTCATACACCCTCCAGAGGTATGTCAGTATTACGACAGCCGATGACAGATGTGATCAAATGACGTTATTATTACTGTGCTATGATTCATATTACACCATTAAACAGTTTTTAGTATGAAATAAAATAATCAATCACAATGGTATTTCATTGTTTCTATTATAAGCGAAAAATACGCGGCTTCGCCCGCTTAAGTTTATTTTTATATTATAGTCATTCATACAAAATCTCTACATACATTGTAGCCTGTGTTGTTTTGATATACTCGTATAAACTATATTACTGTAAAGTATTATCTACATTTGATCAGAAGTTTATACATAAAAATAGAACAAACGTCCTAACAAACTTTCACATTTATAATATTAGAAGGATTACAGTGTATACCAATAAAATATCGATGTTACAATTACTTGTGCATATTACAGTGAGGTCTATGAGTCGTGGCCGCTCTGAAGTTAGCTACTTTTTTACTTTCGATTACGATTTTTTTCCTAAGTAAACAAATTGCAGAACACCAAACTTCAGAGTGGCTACGACTCGTCGAATGAATAGTAATACACATACATATATGCACAAATAATTTTTGCATCTATTTCTCAACTAGTTGCGTGGGCTACTTTAAACATAGTAAAATGTTCGAAAGAGCTGGGTACTATCTTGATGTTTGTTTGTACTGGCTGAAAGAAGCGAATCTGGCGTTCTTAGACCTAGTGTTCATTATATCCTGAACGCAGCATTAAATTATATAAAGTAAATTTATTTTGTCCTGGGTACCTAAATCGGGATCGCCTCTCAAGAAAAAGTGTGGCGTTAGGTTAGGTTAGGTTAGAGGAATCCTCTAATCAACACTGAATGGCTAGAAAATTTCGAACGAAGTGTCTTGATACTAGATTTGCTTCGGATATAGCGAAAGATATAAAACAGAATTTATGTATTTGTGTATTCCTATTTAATAAGACAACGACAATTCCAAAATAAAAGTATAAAAGGAAGATGAAGAATGAAGAAGAAATAATTAATATAATATAATCATATTATATTTTCTAAATAAAATTAACTTATAAACTGGAAACATCATTAAAAAGTAAATGAAACTAAATACTAAACAGTAAAGATTGATCTAATCTAAATATATAATATATAGCTAAGATATGTAGAACTCGCAAAGTGAAAGTGAAGACCGGCTTCAATACTGTTAGCACTATAAGTTTTATTATAATTTCTTGGATTAACATTACATTTTATGTTTATTATTGCCCGTTATTCTAACTGATTGCTATTTTTATAGGTTAGTTGAGAAATTAATGATAATGAACTACCCTCGGTGTTTTTTTCCTAATATTAATCGTCTTATTCATTAAGCGCGGCAGCGTTGAGTTTCGCCAATCAACATGCAATGTCTCGAAATCGATATTTTGGCTTTATAGCGTGAAGCTGTTTCTTTTACCTAAAAACGAGGGTTTTGGAGAAGAGATAAAAAAATTGTGAAGCTAAAAAGATGCACTTTACACATGTATATACTATTTAAATAAAGTCATTTTCCATAACGAGAATCGAATCCACAACACTCGTCACCACCACAAAAATCACAAAAATAAATCAAAAACGAAAGATCAAAAAGCTCTAACCAAACATAAATTTATCAAAAGTCCATGCCGCACGTGAGCACCTCGCCTCTAACTCAATCTATTTTTGATGTTTAGATCGTTGCAGGCGCAGTTTTATGCACAATTTTGCGCCGGATGAAACAACCGCCATTTTTACATGTTGGTACGCGTTCTGAATGTATGTATAGAGAAACGTATCGCAGGAAACTGTATGCTATTTTAAAATTTTATTTCGTCTAGGCGGAGTTTTCTAGAACAGGGCCGGCTCGGTTTATTGTATATTAAGTCTTGTGTTCAAGAGAGTTATTATGTATTTTTACAATTATTATGCTACCACGCGGCGTTGGGTTACGCCTATCAACATGAATTATCTTGAATTTAAGTGGAAAGTGCAGAAGGGAGTGTAACACTAGGTTCTACTCTGCAGGATACAGCGTGAAACTTAATAAAAAAGAATGAATCCGTTCCGTAATCTCAACATAAACCACCAATCGAATTGATCACCTGCTTTGTTAAAGTCGGCTATGTACATATATATATATATATATATATATATATATATATATATATATATATATATATATATATATATATATATATATATATACATATTATTTGTATGATAATAATTAATTTGTTTTAGAATTTTTTGGATATATAACACAATATTTATATTAGTTTTCCTTTGTTAACATGCTACATGCGGCATAAATGAAAGGGTTTTTTTATTAATCTTAATTATCAATGTGTATTGAAACTCCGCTCACTACTTTCCGTACAATTTTCGAGATTTTTCACGTGATGTAGCGTGTCAGCTTTGTTATTAAAGTGAAGACAATCAAATAATTGATTCCCTGAGTGGGAGTCTAGCCCAAAACTATGACATTCACAGTCGAAAATTGCATATGAAAGAATTGGACTACAATAAGAAGTTCTTCTAAGCATATCAATACCCTGGTTTTGATTTACTTGACATCTGCTCCATAGGGCTCTAATTAAACTATTTTATCTCAATATTGTCATGTTATTTTACATATTAGTAAGTAAATGAAATCGCTGTAACCATTTTTTAAAATGTGACAATTCTTTATTTACTACCTAATTCAGACTAAGACTTAGAAGAAAAATTATATGAAGTGATTTTTTTACTTTATAGGTTCTATAATATTATTTATAATGGAGTTTACTTTAGTTTACTAATATAGTTAATTTTTCCTAGAATATAAAATGTTTATAAATATATATATATATATATATATATATATATATATATATATATATATATATATATATATATATATATATATAATATATATATATATATATAGACTATATATCTATAAATCCTATATATATATATCTATCTATATATATATATATATATATATATATATATATATATATATATATATCCAACTTTCTGAAGCCACAAACGTATTTTTTCAGCGTGATTACGTCATGGCGATCGCGGTCTTTTTATAAATAATCAAAAAGCGAGATCTGCGATGCCAAGTGCAATGGGTGCATCACAAAAATATCCACTAAAATTCATTTTCAAGGTTGCTGCAAAAATAACGCCGGATTTCGTTCTGATGCACTTGAGGCGAGCTCAGATCGACTTTTATCCGACCGCCTTTTGATAAAATAGTAGTAGTAATATTGAGTTTTATGAAAAGTTTTGAGACAGAGCCTGTCAGTAAGCGCGACGACTATGGGTTCGATTCTCATTCACGGTACTAATATTTTCATTTCTTTTCCCCTATAAGAAGACAAAGCGCAGCGTTGAGTCCCACGTACGTCTTGAAAATTCAAAACAACGGGTTAAAGAGGTATTGGTTAAAACATAACCGAATTGAGAGTAGAACCGTATGATACGGGTATGAACTTATTTAAAACACAGGATTTCGGTATTTTTTTGTCTGTAGGTGCCTTGTCCGTCAATCAGTCAGTAACGGAAGAGCTTTATATATACAGATAAATGTAACATCTATTTTGCAATGCATTTTTATAATATGTATCTGTGCCAAAAGAAAATACATATTTTGCCAATTATACATTTTAGATGAGACATTTGAATTCTTCGTTGTATTTCAGCAACATAGTGATCCAAATACAATTTCATAATAAATACAGGCTACTCTCTCTCTCTCTTCTTTAACTTTTATTCACCTCTTACAATATACAGACTACTAAATTTTAGTAAATATTAGAAAAATTCGCTGAAACTTGTAAGTTTACAATAAACATATGCCTTTAAAGTTATTCAGATAAGTAAACGAATCATTTTGTAGTCAAGATGATCATGTACTTACTTACTTCGTTATTAGATTTTAGTAATAAATTAATATTTTAAATTTACAACAATTTAATTTAGCCTAATACATAACTACAGCAATGGCGTCTTCCCAAAACTTGAAAGTAAACATTACGTAGAAAAAAAATTAAGCATTCATGTAGGTGTTATCTATTCACCAATGGTGTTGCCGAATTTCTAACACACTAACACAATACTAACGTCTAACGCTACACACACATGTAACGGTGGCGTCCGATTGGTCAATCTCTTTAAATATGCCGCTCATTTTTCAAGCATCTATTTTTACGATTCTGTGTTTTTTATACAGGTCGTACAAGGTGCGAGTGATTTTGATGCTTTAAGTTTATTATAATATTCAATATATTTGTATTTTGTTATTTTATTATTACAGAAATGTGGTCTTATTAAAATTAGACCATATTATACTAAAAAAAATATCGAATATGAATTTAACCCTAACTCTCTCTCTTCAAATTAATTTATGTTCTAGTTTTACTGAAATCTTAAAACCTTTTCTACTGTTTCATAAAATATAAAGATATGTAACCAGTATTTAGATTAAGCCAGGAATTGTTCCTTTTTTAATTTATAGAATCAATAACATTAAGCAATTGTTTATAAGATTAGGCGAAACATGTATAGGCTATGCATAAACAAATAATAAAAAAAACTCATAGACATTTATTACAAGAATAGTTTTCCTAGTTAACTAATATTATTTCTAAGACTCCGATCCGTCAATCCATGACTGTGTTTCAATTTGTATTTAAAGTGGTAGTTGATACTGTTAACGCTTATGTATTATGTATGGCTGCGACCAGTTAAGACTTTAAGTCATGAACACCACTTCCTTTATTACTTCCCACATTTTTAAAAGGGAAATGTTAAATCAATTATTTATACATATATATTTATTTTAGTTATTTATCTATAACTTGATATTAATATAATCCAAACTAAACTCTAAATCTACAATATTAATTACACAAATTAAAACTATTTATCTTTAATTTAAAAATACTATTAAAATAAGACTAGGACATTAAATCAAATTAAATTCTAGATATATTATAAAAAAAGGATACGTGCCTACGTACCATAGGTATATGTACCTAATTCACTCTAAAAGTATCAAGACTTCACAGTCAGCGTGCTCTATGTTTTTTGGCACGCCCGCCAAGTTTTGGTTTATGTGATGCGCCGTCAGAAACAAACAGACTTGTAACTACAATCTATATAAGAAAATAAGCTTTTTAATTTTAATATATACATGAGGCCATCATGACGCAGTAAAACAGCGTACATTCGATTCCCATTGGGGGGATTGAAGTATTTTTATTTTCTTTCTCTGGTAACAAGAACGTTTGGTTAGAAAAATGTTTCCTCAATATTTCTGTACCTAACGAACAGACAAACGATAGTACAAACCAGATAAATAAGAAAGAATAATCTCAATATTACTTTTCGTTACTGAGAACATAGACAGTTAAAGACATTAGCAATCCTTAATAGATCTTAATAACTTAACTTAACTTCACGCTTTATCCCTAGCGGGGTAGTCAGAGAGAACGGAGCGCCAAGCGCTACGGCTACATATCTCTTTCGCCTCGTCCACTGTCATCAACCTCTTCATACATGCCCTCCGGGGGATCCTCATGCTTTTTACGTGACCTTCCTCCAGTATCATTGATACTGTGTTTTCGAAGGTCAACCGAGGTCTCCTCCTACCTCTCTTACCTTAATAGATCTTCATAGATCTTCATATATAAATATTATCCAAATCCAACAATATAATACTTACTTACCGGTAAAACTGATAACCTCCTTTTTTGGAGTCAGTTAAAAACGCATTTTTCCTAAGTCTATTGATAGCAATGTCTATTTACAACAGTTAACAACACTACGCGCTATTCTATTGTCCTTTTTCCTGCAACGTGTTAAATTATTATCTAAACAAAGCATTGTTCTAGCGCTAGTGTTTTTGAAATAAATTTTCATATGGAACCGGCTAAGTATCGATGTTAAGCCTATGATGGTATTTTTTTTATAAATGTAAAGAGATCTATCACTCTAATCTCTAATTTTGCGTGCATCATCGTAGTACTTAACGCCGCATTCTAGAATTCAATCGTCATCTAGAATTCAATTATTTAAAATATTATGGTTTTGCAATCAGAAAAATTATAATGTTTTAAAATATACGCGATTAGTTAATATAATTACAAAAACATAATATTTAAATTAATATATATATTTTTTTCACACAAAAGCGATAAGAAAACATTTAAAGTGGCTACATTATCTAATGGATACTGTTCTAGTTTCGATCACACTCATAAGAATGACAACAACAGAGGAGGCAAAGCTACACACAAGATGCTTGAAAGCCCTCAAATTATAGCACTCTAGGTAAATCTCAGGAGGCAATCATTCCATAATTGGTATATTGAACATATCGTTTTGTTTTTTTTTACGGGACATATTCGTATTCATATTTATACCATATGAAACTGTTAAAACAGCAAAACCGATCTTTGTTTTATTTTATATAGTAGAGAAAACAACATATTTTTTTGAAGTTGTAAAAATCGTAACCTATAATATACATATATTTCTAGTTTTTTGATGAAGTTAGTAGGTTTTTTGGGGTGTTACGGTATCAGGAACGTTGATTCATTCACGATTATGTTAGAACTAACTACATCCATAAATTGGTGGGAATTAGATTATTTGAATACATTGTTGTGATTTATTGTTTCGAGTGGAAAGCGTAGAAAAAAAAGATAAAAATAAAACTTGAAAGATAAAAAAAAAGAATATTACGTTACGCCACTTTTATCCCAACTGCAATACATACTGAATCACCATTAAATTTGTTTAGAATAGTAATACGTATACCATGTAAGAATTATTCATCCAATTAAAATGCTCTTAGGAAATCTCGATCGTTTATCGTTTGAAATGTAACAAACGGCGCGGCGTCCGACCTAGTACTGTTACCATCTTATACTCTGAACTGTAAGACTGGATTTATACATTTGGCTTATAAAATTTACCTATTTTAAGAGTCTAGTATTAAACTGGATCGATCCTCATTTAGTGCTTCATGTATACCGCATATAGCAGGATAGAAGAAGGAGCCTCTTGTTCAGTAAGTCCGTTTCCCACTTTTCGTTGAATTACCCAAGCATTGCGTGTTAAACGGCAAAACTCAACGCTGCGCATAGCCTTGCTACCAGAGCACAAACATGAAAATATAAAATACTTCCCCGGAGTGGAAATTGAACCTACAGCAGTCGCGGTTACATTTACACACTTGTGGCACTGCGCCACGGCGGCATCAAGCTAAAATTATACAACTTTGCCTAAAATATGAGATATAGGTAAAATTAAAGAGGTGGCCTCTTAGATACCAACACTTTTATTTATTGGAAATCTCTGGACTATACTTATTAAGGTCAACGAGCTAATATGATGATGGAGCCAGGATTTGAATATTGGGATTTTTCAGACGCTACTAGTAAACCATTGGAGTTTAGGTTTATACAATATACATATAACGCTGAGCACATTCTATAGCATTTGTGACATTGCATCTCATAGCATCATTCATAGCATCTCTTGTTGTAGAACAGGGTACTTTTATTTTTTTTAATATATATATATATATATATATTTATATTATATTCAAATCAAGCTACATCTGAACTTCACCCTCACGATCATCAAATCCACCAATCATAAAATTTTAATAAATATACTATTATTTTTTAGAAAACTTATGGATTTTTAGAAGTTTTTGAAACTTGGAGGATTCTTGGATGACTTCCAAGAGGATATAAATATCATTATATAATCTTTAAACACAAAAATCCATAGGAAATATATTAAATACGATTTCTCATAATATTAGTTTATATTCGACTTCCAGCCTTCGCTGGAAATGGATTGCAGTATTGTCAACGCTTGGTCCCGATTTGTAAAGCTTATTTTATAGGAAAACTCTTTCCCACGGAACAACTTTAACTTACCTACTTTGTATTTTATAGCGATACCGTTATAAGAATTTATAGTTAAGGAGAAGAGCTATAAAATAAATACATAAAAAAAATCTTTAAAAATTGCCATATTTCAATTATTATCTTATTACCCAATGTCTGGAATTCGGACAGAAAGTAAAGAACGGAGAGAATGTTCTAACTGGTAATCAAAAAAATGTCATGTAACACGATGGTTGTCAATTCGATATATTTTTGACGAATGATTATATTTAAGTAATTTGAACCCCGATCTGTTAAGGTTCAGCGTGGCGTTTAGTTCTGTCAACTATTATACAAAAAAATAAAAAAAAAACGAATTGAAGGACGATCATTTGTTCTTACTACGCTTACGACAGCGCTCTCTCATATCTACACGATATTCTTAATTTAACTGTACACAGCTATATAGGTAACAGATATAAAAGAATACTAACATATATTTTTTCTAATAATAAAAAATGTAGCAATTTTTATCATTAAACAAGATTATCTCATTTATATTCTGCATAGAACATATAACGAATTTAACTTTAATATATAATTCTATAATACCATAATTATTATATAAACATAAAATTAAACTAATACTAACTAGTTATTGCGGTAAAGTGGCGAGTATTAAAGTCTAATAAATAATAGTATCTAGTATAGAATTCTAGTTAAAATATTCTATACATTTACCATCTCCTATATTATTTAGAAACCGCAAATTTTCGTTTATTATATTTAAAGATAAATCAGTAAGGGATTCACTGTGCTTTTTATAAGTATTTTTTTAATTTTAATTTGTAGTTTCACCCGTTTTTCACGTATACGGGTTTCACGTATACGGGACGGGTAAAGTGAACTTAGTGTTAAGAGACTCCGTACTTCACTTTTCGTCTTATTTTCTAGATATTGCGTGTTAGGCGGCGGAACTCAACACCGCGCGCCAAACGGAATAATTTTAATATAATATTGAAAACTTGGGTAAATAAAATATCGTGATTAATATAATTATGGTACTGTTAAAAGATTTCTAGTTACATTTCTTAATGTGATACTAGAGAAGAAAGATTTTTTTTTAATAATTTGCGTTTTTACAGTCGAAATTTGTATTAAGTATCTACACAAATTAAATTTTATTTTTGTATCTAATACGGCACTAGTACTGTATAATGACGAATGGTCTACCACTCAACATATAGGGGAACATAATGGGAACACCATTGAAGTTTATGTCTGCGTGTTACGTTTAGTTTTAGGAGGATAAAAAAATTATTATAATTTTTTTTGATACGTACTTGTACTCTATGAATAGCTTATAACTATTTATTTAAAAAAAATCTTTGAGTCTGAGCTACATTTTTATATCTGCGCTAGGTTTATTGAAATGTATGTAAATTTTTGCATAAAATATGCTAGTTCGTACATTACTGCGCGGGCGCATTAAGCGTAAGCTCTTTTCATTAATATCTAAACTTCTGTAGATAACTCTGTAAATTTCAGAGAAGAAGAACTAAGACTCTCCCTTTTTCATTCTTTAATTTTTAAAGGCGTAACGCAACTGTACGTTTTATTTGCTACACCAATGAAAAATGCAAAGATATAGATTAGAAAATGAAAATAATAATACTAATTAACAAAATTATCCAAAGTACATATAATATT
This sequence comes from Heliconius sara, assembly GCA_917862395.2. NCBI lineage: Eukaryota > Metazoa > Arthropoda > Insecta > Lepidoptera > Nymphalidae > Heliconius > Heliconius sara. Next base: position 18,524,000 of record OU860797.2, on the reverse strand, counting down.
ATTGATTATTTATTCATTTTAAATATCCTTTTTTACGTTTTATTATATTTAAATACCGTAGCTATAAAAATATTTAATAATTCTAAATTTCATCTGGTTTCTTTTGCCTACCCCGCTATTTGCAGGATACAGCGTGAAGCTAAAAGAAATCACCAGCATCTAAGCCCGTAACTATCGCCTTCAGACAGCCAAGTTATAAATATAATATGTCGTAGTTATTTTACATAATATGTTTAAAGTATAACATAATATATTTTTCTATATACTCCGGCCTTACTACGTAGAGTGACAATGGGAACAGTCAACATGATAATACATGCTTAGTACGTACAAAACAACGCCTTGCCTTTAAATAACATTACGTAACTAAACGCCAATCCTTTTATTATTAAATGTTTTTCTCCATCTATTATTTATAACTGTAGGTACTTGAAAGACGCCGCCGTGGCGCAAAATATATGATTGTTCTTCTATGATAATGTTGGTTACTTCGATTTTATTTAGTGTGTAGTTAGTAGTATTTTATACAGCATAAACCACGGTAGACAAAGTATGTAGTGTTCAGACACTCCGCTGTTTTTATTTAGTACAGTCTTAAGAACATTACGCAATACGATATGTAATACGACAATTTAATAATTATGGCAAATATTTTTTTTTAATACCTAGCTTTTTCATAATCCTCTAAAGAAATTGAATTTAACCAGACTTATATAAAAACCAGTGGCCAGTCGTGGCGAAGGGCCAAAAATTGTGACTGTAAAATCGACTGGTTGGGGATTTGATCCCTGCTCGAGGTAATAAAATATTTATTTCAATTTATATTTTCATTTCTTCGCCCTGGTGTTGAAGCAAAGCACGGCGTTGAGTCCTGCCACGCAACACGCGATGCCTCCAGAACATGTCGGAAAGTGGGGAACGGAGTGTCTTAACACTAGGTTCCCTCTGCCTACCCTGCTGTGTGCGGGATACAGCATGAAGCTCATTTTTTTAAATTAAAATGGCCGCTTAAAACCATCTAATTAATATAGGACCTAGATAGCAATACCTACTTATGTATATATGTATGTTTGTATGTAATTGATCTTCGTTATTTTGTTTGTCCATCTACATTAACGATCAGCCTAATAAAATGCAAATTGACACAAATAGAATCTCATTCAAATAGTTCATTCAGTTTTATTGATTAAAGCCTGGAAACCGACGATTAAAGAAAATCTTCTGAAAAAATTGACAGAAAAATCGTTTGATTATAGAATCGATGGTTGTAGATTCGATCTCCGCTCGGCGGAATGTTTTTTTTTATTTTAATTTCATCGCTCTGGTAATATAAATATTCCACGCAAAGCAAGTCTACAACGAAGTATCTTTACATATTATAATCTATGAGATTCTCGCCTACTAAGTAGGATAATAAAAATTTTGAGTTGCTTTTTTTGATTAAATTAGATATAAGTTGGTCATCCAGCATCTTTAAAATCGTTGCCTTTGCAGAAAATACGGAAGGAGCGTGCAAATATTTAAAATTATCTTCAGATCTTATATATTTATATAGTAGGTAATTTTGATGTATATATTTTTATTACAAATAATAAGTAACTATTATTAAGTCAGCTTCACGCTGTATCCCGTATACAGCAGGATAGTAAGAGGGAACCTGTTGTTAAGACACTGCGTTCTCTACTTCTGTCTACTTAATAATAAATTTTGTTTAAAAAAATATGAAGCCTATTGACCTGCTTGTATCCTAGAGAGACGTTATTTTATGTATAACTATATAGTAGTAATATACGTTATTATATCATTAACATTTTGTATGTATACATATATGCCGTGCTTTGTCTTAACATAGATCTTAAATTATTCTGGTAAATAAATCAAGACAAAGCGCGATGTTTAGTTCCGCCATTCTACACGCAACGTCTCGAAAAGAGGGCGTCTTGGGCGAAAAGAGGAAAACAATATGTATTGGGTTTCCCTCAGTCCTAATTAATTGTGTTTTAAAGATCCTTATTGAGTTTTAAAAAAACATTTAATTATGTATAGGTAATTTAGAATAGTGTCAATCCTATAGCTAAATATAAAAATATATACATCGGTTTACGTCCGTTCAAAGTAGGTTTGTTAGTTAACATTACTACCAAGTTCTAATTAGTGGAGAAAGTTCAATCAATGATTGAAACGCTCTAAGCTCAAAAGCTTTTGTGACCTATTTCTATAATTAATGAATTTAAATTAAATTTTTGATTTATTTTTATTGAAATTTAAATATATATTAAATCCGAGTTATATTTTATTGAATTATAGTAAACTGTTATTTTGACGCTTAATAATCGGTCTTTGATCTACAATTAAAGTACTACAATTACCTTAATTATTCAAATGAAAACGATAAATATAAAAAAAATTTCACAAAAAGAATTTTTATATATTTACAGAAAATTATCAAATTATATATTATATATTTACTGATTCTTTAATTATAAAATGATAATAAACTTTTAAATAATTAATTACAATAAAATAATAACAGTTATTAAATACATAGTAATAAAGTTATAAAAAAAATTTTAAATTTTTATTAAAATTATTTATATCTATAGGTTCTTATGCATATTTTCAATTTAAATTATTTTTCGCATTTAAAAAACGTAGACAATTATAACCACCAAAAATTTTACAACTTTAAAACTTTTTTGCTATAGCAAAAGCTTCTGACAGTAAATCGCGACGGTTGTTACGTTAGATTAACAGTCGCTATTGGACATGCACGGCGTTGAGATCCGCCACTCATCACATAATACCGTTCTCGTCGTCGTCGTCCGAAATCGGAGTACCGTTTTCCACTTTTCGAATCACATACGAAAAACATAAAGTTTCGCGTGCATACTAACTCACCGAAGTCGCTTTTTGTAACAATCTCCTATCAACTTAAGCCAAATTAAATTCTAATAAACAGATTTGAAATATGGGCGTTTTAAATATAGGCAACGTTACATCATTCACAATATGTATTTCTTTACTATGTTTGTTATAATGACAAATTCTTATTTTTGGATACGTATTAGACGATTCGACGTCAGGTGCTTATCATATTTAGGCACGATATTATACTATTACAATATAATATATTGATATATTCTGGGATTTTGGTATTTTTATAAAAAATTCCTTAAGAAATATTTATTTTATATATTTTACCTACATTATGTCCGTGTTTTATTTCCCTATCTTATTTATTTCAAAAACATTTAAAAATGTATACAAAGTAATAAAGAAGACTGGACTGGACAAAAGCCTTAATCCTTTCTCGCTTATAAATTAGATATAATCATTTATATACATTATAAATAATTTAGGAAAGAAATGTTATCAAATAATCAAAGTATTTTAGAGCGCCAAAGCATTAATGAACAAAAAATATATCGCACCATTAATATTTTTATTAAATTTACGTGACAATGATAATAAATTATAAGATTTTGAATAATGATTTAATTTCTTCTCACTTATAAAAATCCATATTAAAAAAAAAACACTGAACTGACCTTTGCCTCCATAAAGTCCGAACACAAAACCAAAAAAAATAACTTTATAGTCTATGCTTTTACATTTCCAAAAACCAATATGGCGGGTGCGCGCGAAAATATTGAACACTAATTACGTAATTGCATTTTTTTAATTTCCTCAAACAAATTACACTTTGAATTTTGCACAAATTTGGTCACTTTTTACTATTATTTGTTACGGAGGTGTGATTTTGTATTAAAGATGGCGGTTTTTTTGCCGGTGCGTTGGCATTGTAGCGCACAGGCACTTTCAACACATTATGATCTAACACTGGCGGACTCTCGATTGCAGAACACACTTATTCTAAGTCAACTTACATTCGTTCATATTTGCCTGCGGGGCGTAGGGCTGTACTAGGACAGCACAATCAACGCTTCCTTTTACTTATATTTTATAGATATTAGAGAGGCCTACACAGAAGTGGGAAAATAATCAATACATATTTTTTAATATAGTTCTTACCTCCATTCTAATAATAAAAGAAAATTTATCCATTTATTTCTCAATTGTATAATTAAGAAAATCTATGTCGATTTAGAATGTCTATTTTAGATTATAAGGGAGTGTTATTATACTCAACTGCACATAAATAGAAATATTTTATTAATATAGATAGATAATATAGAATAGTTCGGATTAATATAGATATGATATAAAAGATTTTTTTCAAAACAAAAAAAAAATAATACAAAAAAACATTTATCCGAAATATAATGTATGGATAACCAATATGTAAAACCTTTAGTTCAAGAAATTTCCATATTTATTAAGATATTTTAATAAAGTTTAAATAATATTTAATTATGAAATAATTTATTAGTATTCCTTTATAGTTGGCGTTATATGGATTCTGCAGATTTAGAGTTGTCTTGATTTAAATAAAGAATAGGAGATGAGATCCATACTAATATTATAAAACTGTAGAATTTGTTTGGTTTACAGCTTTAATCGCAGGACCTACTGGATCTAATTCAAAAAATATTCAACATTCCATCAGAGTTGCCAGTGTTACTTAGAACAAGTCATGTGTCATACATAACTGTTAGAAGTAAGAATTTGAAAATAATTTAATATTAATACAAATATTTTTCAACGTTTATAAAATTATAGGTAGCTCATGATTTTTTTTAAGTATTTTGATTAAACTAAGGTCTGTTTGATCTACTGTTAGGTATATTTTAATTGGAAAAATATCTTACTATAACCGTGAATTTGATTCCCACTCTAACTTATTTATAATTATTTAACGGGATTTTTAAGTCTTCAGTTTTAACCATCTCTATATAGGACGGAGAAGAGAAGAACGGATTGTCAACACAAGATTCACTGAGCACTCTGTTTACAACGCTAATGTTTTTTCTCGCTGTATCATCTAGATAGCAATCGCACTACACAGAGAAATCCTAGTTTTTAGTGTCCAGACGTATTCCACACACCACCAAATACTCGTGACATAGCATGTTCAGTGGTGGACCTCAATGTCGCACTTAATTTTGTTACTAGAGCGAGAAATTTAAAATAATTGATTCCCAGATTGGGAACCGAACTCACAACCACCGCTTTAACAGTTACTGTGCCGCAATACAACGACAGCCTCTCGTGAGAAGCGTTAATACCTATGTATAAAAAAAAGGTTTACATATATAAAAAAAAGTAAGCGACAAGCAACCCTAGTTTTGGCGTAGTACAAGAAACGTCTTGCATATAATAATATGTTTTAGCCTATATCGAACGTTTACAGGCATCGGGAAGGAATGGCCAGCGCTTAGCTCTAGCGTTGTTATTTTTAAAGCGCTTTTTCTTTCATACTTTTGGAATAACATTAAAATCTAAATATAAATTATAAAACATTTTATTTTTCATAAATAACTGTGCTTAAAGCGATAATTAAATAAAAATCATTTTTTTTATATTTATAGTTTTAATTACATTTGAAATATGTAACATACTTTTTATATATTATAATAACATATATTTATTACACGCCATAAAGTAAATTAAGATCTAGTTTATACTAAATTAATATTACCCAAATTGAGCCCTATACTGTAATACTACTATTGTATCACCAAATTGTTGTAAGAAAAAAAAAAAGTATAATATTAAAAATGTACATCACTACGTTATTCCGATGCAAGACGCAACACTATTAGTTGTATGCATCGTGCATTGGCCTGTACTGCCGTATTCCTCCTTACACCAAAAAGGGCCTAACTTCCAAATTAACAAAACTAAAAATAAACCTTATTTTTCTGTAATAAAGTATTGATTTCCATAAAAATGTTTAGGTTGTTATTATTTATATGGTAATAAGTTTTTTCGTAGCTAGTTCTTATACTTATTTCACTATGAATTTTAGATATAGCTTTACGTATAGAAAGAATCGCTTGTCTGTACGCGTGGGTTTCTAGGACGGTAGAAATCTGGCATAGCGGTATAATTAGGATGGGCTACGTTTGCGAAAAAGTTTATTTATTTATTAAGTTTTATACGTAATATGTGGTAGTCGTGGATTCGATTTTGACCTGGATTTTTTTATATATGTATATTATATATGTTTAGCCAGCTAGTAAATATTTTATTTATTTTTAAAATGATTATGACGAAGAGTTCCACTCAGCAATATCTTATGATTATTTTTAAGTTGGAGATGTATTTGATAAATACTAGATACAATAACATGCGGAAGTAACGTGTAAGCTAAGAAAAAAATTAAGACGTCTCATTGCTAACTTCACATCAAAAATGTGCCGTGTTTTAGGCACATTTTTGATGTGAAGTGAAGCAATGACAACTTTCAAGTTCCTGATTGAATGAGCTAATTTAAGTTTATATATAGCAAATTAAGTTGAAATATATACATATTTTTTTAAATATTTTTGTATATTTTTGATTATAGTCTTTAATTGTTGAACGAGGTCAGTCTATTATCTCCTTTTACATCAGTATATTTTATTTCAGCTTTACGCTAGATCCCGCTAGCATAGAGGAAGCCCAGTGTTAAGAAACTCCGCTCCTCACTTACCGCCAAATTCTGGAGGCATTGTACGATGAGTGGCGGGATTCAATGCCGCATTGCCTCTAAACCAGAGTGAAAAAATGAAAATATTAAATATTTAATTTCCTCGAGTGGGAATCGTACCCACAATTGGACGCGTTTACAAACATATACTTGTACCCCTCTCTTGGCCTCAAAAGTATCAGTATATAATATTTTAAAAAATATCATTGTTTTATTTCAAATGTACTGTTGTCTTTACTGCATGTTATACAGGCAGAATATTTTGCATCTATCATTACAAGAAAAGGCTATTAAAAAAGTATTTATAAAATTCCGATGGCCTGTTAAACTGAATTTATCGATGGAGCTACTCGTCAATAAATTCCTCCGTCTATCTCATAAAAAAATTTTAGGTACTTCTACTAATCATTGCTTATGCAAATGGAATTAAGTAAATTTAACTAATTTTGACCGACTGAAATGTTATTTTGGTTTTGTCTTAGATAAAATTAAAAAATACATAAGTGATCTATATTTTTTTGTTATTTTCTTAAATTCACGCTATATTCTGCATAACAAGGTAGATAGAGGAACCCTTGCAATAAGTCTAGACTACGTTTCCTACTTCTCTCTCGTGATAGAGCCAACACCATCACGCTTAAACGCTCTGATAACAAACCAGAATGAACCAGAAAGAAATAAAATAATTAATTTCCCTAATCTCACTATGTATCATGTTTACAGTTAGACCCTGTGCCACTGTGCCTAATCTATATTTTAATTATTTTTTTAAATAGCTTTCTATTTACATTAAAATTTTCAATATGGGATATATTGAAGGTTAAGTAGTTCATGACGCATAATGTACCTTAGAATGTTGTACATTTATTTTTATTATACTTTTTTGTATAAATTTTGCACATGAATAAATGTAACGACCATTGCAGGTCGCAGTAAATAATAAATTACCAAATAAATAAATATATTACATACTGAAGAAGGCCTGGCTAATTGAGGCCGGTCGTGGCGCAGCGGCACAAGGTGTGACTGTAAACCGACTGGTTGTGGGTTCGATCCCCACTCGAGGAGATGAAATATTTACTTAAATTTATATTTCCATTTCTTCGCTCTGGTGTCGAGGCAAAGCGCGGCGTTGAGTTCTGCCACTCAACACGCAATGCCTCCGAAAATCGGCAGAAAGTGGGGAACGGAGTGTCTTTCACTACGTTCCCTCTGCCTACCCTGCAGTGTGCGGGATACAGCGTGAAGCTGAAGCTGAAGAAGGTTCTAGGTTTGTGCTCAGAAGAAGGACAATAGTTTTCACATAGCTTTACTCACGCTTCATTTTACTAACAACGCCGAAACCTGTCAAATAGTGAAAGTTTAATTAAAAACTTTCTAATCGCTTTCCTTTATACGTATATAGTTGTAGTTAGTTACTTCATTCATTTTTTGTTTTCACGTATTTTCTTAATACTTTATTGCAGGACAGCAGAGAGCGGAGTAATATATCACTATGCTTTGTATTTTTAACTTAAAAAACGTAATCCCGATGAAGTCGATTGTCAAAACTAGTCCAAAGAATTTTATAATTTTAAATTTACAAATAAGAAAAATGAAATGTTAATTTCTTGAACTATTATATATTATATTTGCTAAACTGTCCTGGCACATTTATCACCGAGAATAGCCGTAATTATAAATGGTAGAAAAACAAGTTATAATTAAATAAATCACAAAAAATAATTAACTTGACTTAGGTAATAATTACTTACTATAGAGCTCAATTCATTTTTACTATATTTTCCTTTAAGCAATAGTTTTACCAATTAATATATTAAAATAAATATATTATATAATAGGCATAATATTATTTTAATTTCTCTGGCTTGGGAACAAATCAAAGCAAGGCGTAGAGCTTGACTCAACTTATAGTCGAAAATTATGTGATGTGTGAGGAACGGATTGGCTTCCATTATCTACGCAAAAAAAACAACCAAATAAATCGATGTACGTATTTAACTGTATAAATTTGTTTAAACAAATCAATATAATTTGAAGAACCCAAACATTTATCGTTTCACTAAAGAAGTTAAGATTTGAATATATTTGTATATATAATTTTAACGCTTTAATAAAACTTATGGCTCTTTGGCCGTAGGCTGCGTAAATGACCCACCACCGCCGTCGCAAATTACTCTAGTACGAATAAATAACGCGAAAAGATTTTTTTAATTTAAATCTCCATTTTATTTCTATATTAAAAAACAGCATAGCAGAGTAGACAAAATGTTTAGTGTTAAGACACTTCGTTTCTGTCCAATATTCAAAATGCGTGTTGAATGAGAAGCTCAACGCAGCGCTCTGACTACCAGAACGAGAAATGACAATAATTTAATATGATTATTACTCTCAATAGCATAAATAATTGATAATATATAAAATCTTATTAAAATCTATTAACAACAAAATATGTGAGTTAAAAAATGTGATTATATTTTAAACATTATTTTAATACGGATATGTTATTAGTTCTCTCCAACTCTCAGACCATGGTTCAACAGATGCAGATTCAAATTCTGCATAATTTCCATCATCTATGTTGATTTTATTTTATAATATATTTACTATTAACTCGCGGCGTTGTCAGAGTGGTTTTCAATTTTCTCAGAGACCTCTTATTTCAAGTATTCCAAAAATTAGTCAACACTATTTCAAACTAGACTTATAAATACTCTGCGCCAGACGTGGTGCAACTGTACAAGCGTCCGACTTTACACTTGACAGATTGGGGGTTCAATTCCCACTCGCGGAAATTTGTTCGCGTAGGCGCGGCGTTTTGTTCCGCCAATCAACATGCAATACCTCCAGAATTCGGCAGAAAATACAAAATAGTGTATTTCATACCAACTTTACATCACTATTTTACTCTCTTAAGGACAAATTCGTCACTATTTCTCTTTGGTGCTCAATTGCGCTCTACAAATAGCAAGTGAACATACAGCGAAAAAAAAATTTTAAAACAGTTGGAACTATGCGTTGATCCTTGGATATATTATATAAATACCCATATATCTGTAGGTCCGGGTTCGCTTCCTGAAATATTCTTATTATAGAATTTAAACATTTTATACATCTTAATACAGTTAGTTTATATCTGTAAATTAAATACCCAATGGTTCAATAGTTTAAGTTGTACCGTGAAACCGAAGCTCACGTCGACTCGATCAACACAAATGCATGCAAAACATCATCGTAATGTAATAAGACGCATTTTTCTTTCACAAAAACGTATGCACTTAATGGTGTTAGAAAATTGATGCGAGTTCAATAGAGGTCTCGTCGAGAGTGTGCTCTACTACGAGTTTTTATTTTTTTATATTATAATCAAGTAAAAAAATATATATTCCTTGATATTTATCTATTATGTAACAAAATATTAAAATTAAAAGTATTATTTCATTGAAATTAAACAATTCGTTTTATTTTAGTTATCACAGTTGCCGACGGTAAAATTACTAACAGTTGCAGTTATAACTATAACTCGTGGAAAATGTACTTTTTGATTACTAATATAGGAATTTATTCTTATTATTTTACTTTAATAATTTTAATAACTTTCAATTTTAATAACTTTGAACTAAATAAAGGCTTAAAATTTTAATTCATGTTTTATATTATCTAATATATTTGCCAAATAATATTTTGACATTATGTTACAATTATTATCAAAGTCCACTTAGTAACAAAAGTTTAATTTAGATTTCTTTAGAGGAAAAAAATAGTATTTTGAGAGTGGCCATGATAATAAATTTTAATAATATAAATAAATAAATTATAATTAATTTTAATGACTTCAGATATTAAAATTAAAATTTGTTAGCAATTTAATGTTATTTGATAATATTTGTTATTTTAAAATTATACAATGTGTAAAGATATTTGCATAATACATAGTGTTACTAAAATGTATGTTTTATTTTTATGGGTTAGTCGTTATTAGGTATTATTAATTTAGGTTTTGTATTCAAAACCTAAATTATTAATAATAAAGACTTTTTAAGTATTTCAAATTATAAAACAATTAACAAATACAAATATATTTATTTCATTTTAAATACAATTGTAAATTACTTTTTTTTCATAAATTATCTATAAATAAGGTTTACGTTGTATCCTGCACATAAAATGGTAGGCAGAGGTAATCTAGAAACGTGACACTAAGACATTCCGATACTCAGTTACGTAACATTTAGTATAGAATAGCGGAATTCAACGCATCTTCTATTAAAATCGATAAAAAATTGTATTTCCATTAGACTCTGTTAATTATCTACATAGAAATGAAAAAACTATTCATATAAGCCAATAATGCAATAATTTAAATGTAAGCCTAATAAGAAAATAATATTATAAAATAATATATTTTTTGCATACAGAGCATATTTTCGTCAGCTACATTATAACTAGCACTAAGTTTTTACTTCGCATTCTTCGCGACCACTCGGACAAGGCATTCCGATGGAGCAAAACAAGTAACTGCCCACGCACCGTCCATTCTATGAGACTCATTTTTGTAATATTAACGCTAATAGAAACGTATTTTCAGCATTTTTTTGTCAGTGTGATAATTATGGTTTTCTGATATACGAGCATCTTTTTATGTCTAATTCCGATCTGTATGTAAAACTTAAATTTTAATCTTTTTGTTGTTTCTGACTTGAACTATCTTTGTAGTATCTACACTATTTTTGTAAGATATACTATGTTATATGGCGTAACTTAGTTTCGCGCCGTATGTAGAGATAGAGAGAATACACCTAAATATTTTCTGTATTTCTTTTTATTTGATAAATATGATCAAACTTGGAACTATCGCGTTAATTACCATTTAATTCTATATATTGTGTTATATTAACAGGACAATAAGTTATTTATTTATTTAGAATATTATTTGAAAGCTTTTATTGAGAAAATTGAGAAATCAAAAGTAATTAGGTGACATTTTGTCTTCAGTCGATTCACTCTGTTTTCTCTACTATTTAACCAATAAATATAAATATTCTCTTGAGCTGAACCGAACCTGTAGCTGCTATGTGTCCGTCTTAAAAAAGCGCCCAGAATATTTTTTTTGTATGCCTTCAACATCTCTTACCAATATTTTTTTTAATTAAGAAGGTTATTTAGATATTTTTAGAGAAGATTTGTAAGTTCCTTAAAAAATTGATGTTAACAGACGCTTATATATTTGTGTCTTCGATAATATTTTGCTTTAAAAACGACTATTAAAGAAAATAACGATTTCTAAATTGTTAGCTAAATTATTGTTTCTCCACCCTCCGGTATCAGACTGGGGTTTATTCTGCCGTCTATAGGTATAGAACTCAGACTCACATGCGAGTGTCGAGAATATAGGGATATAGTTTATTAACACCCTAACGCTAGGGCTAGAGCGTTACCTAGTATACATATTTATCTATAGGTCTAGTGCCCTTTGCGTTGCACAAACCCTAACCAGTTAATCAATCGCCGTTCAAACGTGGTATTTAAATACCCTATACTTAGGAAAGATGTCATCTAATAATGTGTGATGATAAAGTATAAACCATCATATTGTTTTTACTTAGGCTTCAAGTAAGTCGATTCGTTAAGCAGAAATGATTATAGAAAGAAACATTCGAGATGAAAACCCTTGGTCCTTATAATAATAAAGTATCCGCCATTACGCAGATCGTATTATGTAGTAGAGAATAATTAAATAAATTTTATATGACCAGACTATATAAAGTCTGATGATCAACGAGAACAATATATGTACATATAAAATTTAAAACCGTTTAATGAAAACCCATCAATGTTCCGCTAAAGCTCGTCCATAAATTCCGAACACGCAGGCGGGGCCGATAGAATTTAATACAAAATCCGTTGAAATCCGCCATATTGATATATACATTTTTTCCCCCACCTCCCCCCACCCTACATAATTGAGCGTTGTGAAAACTATCACATTGGTAAATGACGCTCCCCCTTCCTCCTGCAGTTTTCCGACTACCCGCAATCAATAATTTGGCTGGGCAATGACTGCGATGACTTAGGCATGCGCACTGCACCCCACCCGAGTCATCGGCAAAACCTGAACTTGACTTGACGAAAACGAAAGTTAGAGGCGAATGTTTCTATGCCATTCTTGGCATTCGATACGCATGAGGTGCCACCTAACGTAAAGCTAGACAATATTTTGATACAACTTTCTGAGTCAAACTTGTAGATTTGGACACGCCTTTCAAATATTGATAATGACAAAAAATATGCTAATGACGATAAAGATACTTATTTAAACGTGAATTAAGAACTTAAATCTAAATTAGATGATAACTTTACAATTATAGAAATTACTGAAAATATTAAATTTATCGTAGATGTTATGTAAAATGAAACTGACGCTATACAAGAGTCCCGTGAGAGCAAAAGAGACAGATATAAAGCCAGAGCGCTTATGAACAGGATTTTCATAATGGCTGCAAAATTATTGAGCGTGGATGCCATTTGGCTGAAAAATTATTATTTTCATGTACTATCAAATATCTATGCAGATAACAAAATTTACTTAAACCGATTAACTTACTTGAAATCAGGTTTGTTGGTATTTATTGTCAGTCTGGGAATTTTCTTCTTTTCAAATATTAGGTTCCTTTTTATAAGATCTGTGATCCTCTTCGTCTCCAACTCGTCGGTTTTTACGTCGGAGTTATCTTTATTTGTATTGTCTTTATTTATCACGTTTAGCCCTCAAGTATTTTGAAGCCCATTTAATTTTATAGATATATATATATGTACTCATATAAAACGTTATAGGTATAGAAATAACAAAACATTTAACTAAGTCTTAATTTTAATTTACTTTTAATTTTGTACTATTAAAGAAATCTAGAAGTCGTTTCAACAGGTAGGTAAAATTTAGATTTTTTTTGTAATTTTTTTGGCGTAATTTTAATCTTACCTTTTTACTATTAATTTAAGGCCAATTTAAGGCACGAGTTTTTTTTTGCTTAATTTGTTTTCATCACCCTATAATCTGAATTGGTTGATGAAATTGGTCGAAACTTTTCCAAAACTTATTTGCCAAAAGTCTCAAATATCACTTAGCCTTATGTTTAGGTCCAGAGTCACTAGATTACTTTCACTATAATATATATGGAGAGTCTGTATATAAAACTCAAAGTAAATCAATCGAAAAGTTCCAAAAATAACCAGTGTTGTTTAAATGTACTTAAAAAACTCAAATTCTTAAATTCTCTTTTCTATTGTTTTCTTATAATAACGGTTGATATAAACGTAAAACTTGTTCTATTGCGAAAAAACGTGTTGCTTTATCGTCAAATGGCGATGGTTGTTATTTGTTTATTCCTAAATTTCCTTTTGCTATAAAATGTTGGCTGTTTTAGGTTTCTTGCGCATTTAACTTAGTTGTTTCTGCATCTATGGAGCCACGACTTCTTTCGTGGTTTTCCCATGGATCTTCTTCTTCTTCTTACGATTACCAGCTGCTCCTCCCGGATGGTTGTAGATCTTGTTTTAGCCCTTTTACAACGAATCCGAGCTGAACTGCCTCTCAGTTGCCTTAATACTAGTTTACAGTTTACAGAAAATTAAACCGGTGTTCCGATCTATTGCAAAAGTTCAAGTGTTGCTGAATACTATTGATTAATAAATCACTTAAAATCTAAGATGATTATGTGAAAAAACTTAATATCGTCTATTGCATAAAACTATCTCTTGAATGTGTCAGCGGGCGGCAGCGATGACTCTAACGCATGCGCGTAATTTCGAAATTTTTATTAAACCAAAATATTGGTATTTTAAATTTTCGATTTTTTTGTATTTTTAGGCCGTTTGAAATTATTTTTTTTGAGATTTTTATTTTATATTTTTTTTTGCGCGGTGAGTTTTTTTGCGCGTTGCGTAGGTGGTAAACACGCGTCGTCATCAGGCTCGCTGGCCACACTGATGCCGGAAGGTTGCATTGCTGCTGCATCGGCCCCAGCTCCGGGGGGTGGGCGGCCCCCGGGAGGCCACCTGCCTCCCAAGCCATCCCAGTCATCCGCGTACACCTCGGAATCATCAAATAATGATTTTGTGTGTTTATTATAAAACTCCCATATATATGCCCACCCGCGTTGCCTCTAGTAGGACCCGAGCGAGGAATTCAATTTACAAATTACTAAATGTATGTGTGTGTATGTATGTGTATGTAGGTATGTATTTTGTACGGACGTTTAGAATAAACTATTTGCTTGTTATTAATTTCAACTGAGGCGTTATCAACGCGCGATCAATACCGCGAATTTTATGTATATAAAGATTTATATACAAAATGGCCAGGCACTTTCTGAAATATGCATATATATATAATGTGGGCGGCCATTTTGCGTTGATCTTCTCTCATTTACGGGATCTTTGACCTGTCTGCTATCATTATAAATAGTTGTATTAATGAGATGTGACTATAGATTTATTTTTATGCAAGTTAAATCGAACCTGCACTTTAGTAGCTTTGACCACTACAAGTGGATAGTTATTGTTTCGGGGGAAAGTGTCTTTCTAACCTTAGTTTAAAGATCATTTTCGTGAATCATCAATTTCGTCTGCAGTCCGTTACTAACCTGCCCTAACAATTGCATGCGATTGGGTTAGATAGCCTATTGCGATAGGTAGCGTGAACCCAAAATGAAAGGATGAAGGTTCTAATTTCGTTGATTTTTTACATCAATTGAAAGCAAATTTATTATGTGTTACTTATTTATTTCTAGTTTCACTCTGAATATTGCGTATCGGGGTGGGCAGAGAAGCCCAGTATTAAAATTCTCCATTCTTCACACTCCGTCTTATTTAAAAAAAAATCGTGTTGTGTGGTGAAACTCACCGCCGCACTTTGTCTTGTTACAGAGCGAGGAACTAAAAATACTCCAGGATGAAAATTGAAAATACAATCATCGCGCTTATAGTCCGACTCTGTGCCGTTGCGCTACGACGGCAAAATTAATACTATTACATATTCAAGAAATTATTTGTAATATTAATGAACTAGAACAAACCAAAACATAATATTATCAGATCATTGTGAAGCATTTGTCTGCATAAATTGTTAAATAATTAAAACTCAAAAAAAAATAATTTCATAATTTTTATTCGGTGAAAAATTGATAAAAAATTTCATGAAAATTTTGTATGATACATTGCTTGCTGTATATTTCCTTATTTAGCCAATCCTTCTTTACATCTATAAAAAAAGTAAGTCTTCACTACAGTGATCACTTACAGGTAACCCTCATCATATTAACGATCAAAGAACGCATGTAAATTGATTAATTTAAAAATTATTTAAAAATATTTTCTTGTAAAATAAACTTTAATATTGTTTTTCAGAACGTACCTATTTAATTACATGAATAATTATATAGATATATTGTACTAATAGAAATTCTATGAATGTATCTATATTATAACGTAGCTTTCATGATGCTTAATGACCAAGGCCAAAATATATTTGATATCGATTCTAAACCAAATTCCATTTATGTTTAAAAACTATTGAACCGAAGAATTGTTATTTTTGCTTGCGCCTATGCTTTTTCTCTTAAATTGAAAAAAAACAAATAAAATGACTGTAAGCGCGGCGATCGTAAGCTGTGGTATGTATCATACCATAAGGCAGAACCAACTCAAATTCAGAGTATTTTTTTTACTGAGAACTTCATAATAAAATCGGCTGAAAAACATATACCTTTTCCTAATGCTAACAAATACTTGTCACAAAACAGCCGTCAAAATCGGTTCTAACACAAACTATTCAAACAGAGAACCTCCTTTTTGGAAATCGGTTAAAACCGTTACCGACTGACATTTCAACCCATAACAATTACAATCAGACATATCATTAGACAATTTTTTGTTATATAACAATAAATTTTTAATCTGTAATCAATTAACAAATATCAGTCTCTTAACACCTACAAAGCCATACCGATTAATAATGACATAGAAATATGAACATCCCCGATCCGGGGATTACCCGTAACGCACAAATGAATGAGCCGACGTTTTAATGTTATGCAAAAAGGCGTGATTTTTGTGTGTCAGTCAGAATTATTGAAATGATGTGTGTGCTCATATAGATTATTGTGACGATTTCGTATTGAATATTTTATTTTGTCTGCGTATTGTTCACGATTTTGTATATTATGTTATATTAGGCAATATATATTGAATAGTTGGATGTAAAGAGCTGAAGATTAGAGAGTTATATTAGAGAGTCCGGCAGTGGACGAGGGCAGGCTGATGATGATGATAAATTTATCTTAAATAATGCTTTTTAACGGGGTAAGAGTAGGTAGGTTCGTAGGGTAGAAGAAATCAAGTAACTAGTTGTAGTTAAGATACTCTGTTCCGCACCTTTTGCCAACTTTTTGGATTAGCGACGTGGTTTGTCTTATACAGCATGAAGAAATGAAAAAAAAATATTCACCCGAGTGGGTGAGTCAAAGCAATAACAGTCGTGTTTTCAGTCAGCCTAGTGTTAAAACACTTCATTCCCAACTTCCCGCCGATTTCTGAATGCAATTCGTGGTGAATGGCGGAACTCAACGCTGCGTTTTGCCTCGACACCAGAGCGAACAAATTACAACATGTAATTCCACCCACAATTTATCGCGTTTACAGTCACACTGTTATTCCGCTGCCTCCTCAATTGGTCTCAACATTACCTGTCACATATGTGAACCATTTCTTAAACATATTCTTTGCTTTCTTCATCTTAAAGATTTAATATGTAAAGCTTAACTTGGCAAGTTAACTATATAATTTTTAAATCAAATATTTTTAACACTAACTAACAGCTTAAAATATGCTTTAAAAATCTCTATCTCTAAGCGAAATAAGAATATAATAAATATAAATTTTAAAAAATATAAATATATTTATTAATTATTACATATAACTCTTTCGTGGAACAATTGCTGTGTATTTAATTACAGGCGGTAGATGATAATTGGAGAAAAGACGGCGAAAGTGACGGAAAGTCTCGACATTGTGTTCTCCTTGCTTAACCTGCTAAGCGATAAGTGTGAAAATAATAGGCTTGCTACGCGAGATGTTATAGATTCGATTCACACTATAGAAAATGAAGAAGTTAATATTTGCATTTCTTTGTCTGGCAAAGCGGCAAAGCGCGTTGCTAAGTTCCGAATTCAATTCATTCAACACGCAATACCTTAAGAATTCATTAAAAAGTAGGAAACGAAGAGTCTTAACACTAAGTTCCCATTTCCACTTTAGCTATTCTGATACGTGCGGGATACAGCGTGAAGCTAAAAATAAAAAAGAAATTAAACAACCAAAGAAAAAATAATAAACCAATTTAATCCCTCAAACCATTTTCAACTATCAAAACGAACCTCACAAACTTCAATTCCAACCGTAGGTGCTTTATATGATAAATACCATATTAAAATCGCTTAAAATATATTCATATACAATAAATATATAAACATAATATGTATACAAAACGCCGCGCCATGTCGGAAGATTATTGCACTGATTACGCCCAGTTCAGCTGAAAATGCATGTTTCACTCGCTTATTAAGCCTTATGTACTCAATAAGTATATATTATGTAAATAAGGTTATGTACGAAGCTTTTACGATGAAGCTTCCGAATGCCTAAAAGACAGAATGATAGCTTTTTGGGGTACAGTAGCAAAATGCTTATAGATTTAACCTACAGGAATATTGGGTTTTTCAGCTTCACGCTGTATCCCGCATATGACAGGGTAGGAAAAGTGAACTTGACTTAGTGTTAGGATAGTCCGTTATCATTAAAATAATACTCCATTTTCCGCCGAATTCTGGAAGCATTGGGTGTTGAGTGGTGGAACTCAACGCCGCGCTTTCTCTCGCTACCAGAGCGAAGAAATTAAAAAGAAAGAACTCTATTTTCCACCTTTGCCTATGCAATTTTTATGACGAAATTATAAAGAAGCCAATCTGTACTAATAATACAAAGCTGAAGAATTTATTTGTTTTAATACGCTATCTCAGGAACAATTGTTTCTAATAGACAAATTATTTTGTGTTGAATAGTCTTATTAAAGTCGCAGCTAGCATTGTTATTGTTTTTATATATTAAAGTAATACTTCCTCGAGTAGGAAAAGAACCCACTATATCCAATGTACAGTCAAGTCAAAATAATAGTGTCCATATATTTTCTATGGCCTGGACGGGTGTTAGTGAAACGTGAAATCTATGTTTCAGACACATTTGACCAATTAATTGTAATAATTTGTTAATAGTATGTGTTCTATTAGATAATATATTATTCAAATGTTCACTTAGTATCTTTTTGTATAATACAAAGAGTAATAAGTTCAATTTACGCCTTGGTATTATCTAACTTCATTTTACAGCTTACGGCGTGAAGCTCCACTTTCCTCCCAAATTTGAGACATTGCGTATTGAATTGAAAAACTCAGAGATGTACCTAATAAAAATTATTAATTACCCTTAGCAACCGATCGAATCTACACCCATCGATATATTAATAGCTAAAATTGCTCCTTTTAACCAATACAAAATAAAAATCGAATCCAACCACAAAAATTTCCCACAAAAAAAAAAGCAAAACAAAAACAATCACAATAACAAACAGTCATCATTGACCTAAAAATGACCAAAACATTTAACTTTTGTCTGCCTTTTGTTAGCACTAGCTGAAGGGATGACGCACCTCTTAATTGAAAACAAACCTTATCTAACTACAAATAAGATTTAATTTTGAACGTAAAACTACAAATTCTTCAATAGGTCTGTCGAGTGATGACCGCATCAAAACGGCGTAGAACGGATAAATAGCAACGCAAATGATTTGTTCCATACTTACATTTCTGTCATTGAAGCTCAACTACTGACATAACTGATTTAACTGACATCGGTTTAATGTGTACTTCGATTGGAATTACAAGTGTATTTCGGTTTTTTTTGTATCCAACTTTGTATCTAGTATATACAAAATATATGAGGCCGTCGCGTGTGACTGTAAGCGCGACGACTGTGGGTTCAATTCCTGCTCGAGGAATGCATAGTAATCCCTCTACTTTCGTTGCTATAATATGCATATGTGTTGCTATAACATGCAGCGTGAAGCTAAAAAAAATTATCAAGCAGTTTATATCTTTTTAAGAACCTGGGCGGCTTTTTTGGGCATTTTCACAATATTATATTCTGAGCGGCGTACCTCAACACCATTCTTGGTTTACCAAAATAGGATATGAAAGAAATGTATATTAAATAAATTGTACTGTTGTATATATTCATATATAAATTCGTATATATTAATATATAAAAAATCAATTACATATAGAATAACGATAAAAAAAAACAAAAAGGTAGAAGGGAGGTCTACTAACTGCATTCATAAAACACACACAGATAATAAAGAACAGTCAACGCTAAGCCCACTCTCATAAACGACGATGAACAATAATCGAATGTACAACGCCACCACAAAATGCCTGAAACGCCAAACCGAAACACATACCGAACGGCATTTCTAAATAATCCCATACCATTTTAATTACAAAGTAGCTGTCAAAGTTCCATTGCTAGTGTAAAAATTCAAATAATTTACTTTACACGCTCTCATCATCAATAAGGTGGAAAAATAAACTATTTATCGTCCACCGTGTAGGGTGAAAACAGTGTTATATGGTACACTATAGTTTTTGTATGGCCATCCCGTTCTAGCACTTGCGCAGACCCGTCATCGTCATCATGATCCCCCCAAGGGGGAGAACCAGGGGGAACCCCCCACATCAATACAGCAAACACGGCCGATAAAACATACACATACGAATGTACTGTATTCATATACACACACAAACAAAATAAAGGCACACGCGTACAATTTTATACAAAATTGAAGGCAGATAATTACATTAACTATATACTATATACTATACTATGTACGCGAGTGGGAGGTACCGAAAACCCTGCAACGGGGTTTTTCAGTTATTTTCAGTTATTTTTCATCGGGATATTCGATAGCTGAACGATTTTAATATCGATGTCGGCCCCAACTTTTATTGCTCGGATGATTTTTCACGGGATTGATCTGTTCGAAACGACACGTCGCCTTTATTTGTTGCTAGTTGACGTTTAATCATACAAAATGGACGCTGAAAGAGAATACATTACGAAATTAGAAGCTTTTTGATAACATTAAATAGGAATCGAATTGAATTATAATATGTTTATTTCTCTTTTGTAGATAGTAAAGAGATAGTTGTGGGTTCGATTTCCACTCAAGGGAATGAATTATTATTCGTTATTATTTTCCTTTCTTTGCTCTGACACCAAGTCCTGGCGTTCAGTTCCGCCACTGAACGCGCATTGCCTCGAAAAAATCCGTTGGAAGTGGGGAACGAAGTGTCCTAACACTAGGTTTCTCCTACCTAGGGTAGGCAGGAGAAACCTAGTGTTATTTTATATCTTGTGAATCTATTCAGCTATTATAGTTATAAATATAATATTTAATTTTAACTTCCTTACTTTTCATTTTGATGTGTCCTTATAATAGAAAAGCTCTTGTTCCGTATTATGATATATTTCTAATTATTTATTTTGTTATTTTATGTTTATCTAGGAATTGTAAATTCTTAGTATAGCTCTATCTATACAATATTTCTTAAACACATTTACTATATAAAACATATTAATCAATAGATTATAGAAAGTTCCAAATTCTGTATATTAGATTCTCTTGATTTTTAGCCCCTATAGGCTGTGTATACTGCCGTCATTGAGGCAGTTGTGAGGTAATATCACAACTTACTCTGACTATAAACACGACGGTTGTGAGTTCGATTCTCACTTAGGGGAAAAGAATCTCGAAAGTTGGACTTTGCATGGAGAACGAAACATCTTAACACTTACTTAACTCTGCTCATTCGTTCTATTCCGTACGAAAAACAGGATGAAGCTAAAAAAATAAATAAATATAGTAACGACCATTTCCCAATTTCAATTTTTATTCAATATTGAATACATAAGTATCAAAATTGTGTCCAAAATAGTTACTTTATGAAGAACACGCAAATAGACATCTAATATAGCCACTAGCAAAATCAACAGGGATTTAGAGAACATCGCTTACTCAATATGAGAGAAAGTTACTTGAAGTTCAACTAGTGACTTACGTAACGCATGTAGCTGCCCGTATTTTGCCAATATTCAAAGCAAACTTCTTTATTGGCAATTTTACTATTAAAATATTGTTTGTTGTGTTGTGGGTTCGATTCCGACTCAGGGGAATGATTCATTTTCTTCGCTCTAGCATAGCGCGACGTTGAGTTCTGCCACTTAACACGCAATGCCTCGAAGTTTTGTTAGAAAGTGAAGATCAGAGTGTCTTAACACTAAGTTCCCATTGCCTACCCTAGCGGGGTACAGCGTGAAGTTAAAAAATATATAGTAAAATGTTAAATTATATGAAATGATTGTTAAAAAGACCCTCTGATAACAAGCATCTTGTCTGGTTTATGACGAATAATTTTTCAATATTTGTACATGAACTTAAAAAAACTTTTTTGTTATGTGTTGTAACAAGCGTATCTATAAGAATTTCGGCGCCTGGTTCAGTGGTCAGAGCGCTTGGACGGTTTCGAAAAGGCAAAGATTCGAATACCGCTACGTGTACATTTTTATAGCCTCACCATCCTCATCATCGTCATTTTCAGCTCCGTTAGAAGCGTTAAAGCATTCCGTGTTGACTGGCAGAAGCCAATGACGCTTCGTTTTACTTATCGCTTAATTTTCATCCTACAATATTCATCGGTATTCTTTGATTCTATAAAAGAATAATCTATTTTAGTTATAAGATTTCAAGTCTTTCGATATATAGATATTTTAGATATTTATATATATTTTTTAATATTTTTGTACATTTAGGAAAAAGTCAAACAAATAAATATTTTAAAAAGTATTTATTTAATAAAAAGCTAAAACATTTTTTTAAAGTCTTATAAGTGAGATGGAGTTATAAGCTTACTTAAAAATGATTTCTTTTTTATATTTTGCAGCAAGTTCTAAAGTATCACGAAGCCGTCGTGGCGCAGCGGCAAAGCAGCAGCGGCTTTCAGTTGAAATGTGAATATGAGAATTCCAATTTGGGGAAGCGAAGTTTTTTATTTCTTTGCTCTGATAACAAGACAAAGCTTGGCGTTCAGCTTCGCAACTTGACAGACAATGTCTCGAAAATGTGAGTGGAGTATCTTACCACTAGGTTTCCTCTGCGTATATGCGTGATACAACATGAAACAGTGGATAATTAGCGACTTTATGAATTTTAGAAATAAAGATGGGTAAAAAAGCTTCAATATAAGCTTATAATAATTTAATTTCAATTTGTTTTCAATTACTTTTGAATCCTGAACAGTTAAGTACATTGAAAACTATAGACTTTGACATGCAAACGAAGAGGGGTGACGGAGCTAGTATGCGACGATAGATACATAACTAAATAATTGAGCGCAACTCAGTCTGCGGTCAAAATAGTTGCATTTGCCCACAACTGAACGCTTGTGGTGCCGTTATCTAAGATGCGCACTGACGAGGGCCCGTGACTTTGCTCGCTCTGCAAGATAACGCACAGATATTTTTATGTTACATAAGGAAAGCTTTTATTATCTCTAGACACACCACCACCACCACCACCACCACCACTGGCCAGTAGCGGTCGAGGAACAGTACCGTGAGGGTGTGATAGTTAACATTAACGGCTTATATCTGCCAGTCCAAGGATCCCACAAAGCACGTTTGAGTTGCTCAGATGACGTATGCGTAAAAAAGGTCTTAACAATAAAGGGACGTCCTTCATCCCCTGCTATTCGTAGAAATAAGTGGAACTAAAGTATGTCGCTACATATCTATAATCGTAGTTTAATCTCTCTGAAAGCATTGGAAGCGAGAAAATGAAAATATTAAATATTGAATTTCCTCGATCGGCAATGAACCCACAACCTATCGCATGAATCACTTGTCGCACGCTTATGCCCCTGCGCCACGAGTGACTTCAAGTTAAAACACTTTCCGCTCAACCTTTCAAGACATAAAATTTACTGACGGAACTAAACGCCGCGCTCCACATCCACACATCTGAACTACACACATTTTAAACATACATAGCACACTAACCAAGAAATCATAGGTTCAAATATTCCAAAATGATCCGTATATCTCTAGTCAGTATTAAGCGTTGCACTGAATGACGCCTGGCATAGAGGCGTACAATCGATTTTATCTTCCGCTTTGATTGTACACAATGCATCTAGATTTATTAGGTTTGGATAGATCGACGCTACGGTTGTTGGGTCCATTTTGATTTGACACAATATTAGAATGTTCTAGATGTAAAGTTTCAAGTTATATACGTTCATCAGGTTAATTGGTTGCTGTTGTAATGTAAATTCGTAGTTATATTGTGGTGGGTGTAGGTTTGATTTTACTTTTTTGGATTTAGATATTTACTGTGGCTTGAGGTCGAAATCGGCTTCCTGACCTCACGCCAGTGCGCGTTATGTTACCTATGTATAAAATATAAGGCCGAAAAAGTCTTTAACCGCGCTAGCTGAAAGTTTTTAAATATAGGTTCCACAATGAAACTGCTAAGCGATATAGATACAGCGTTAAATTTCGCTGTGATATTTACAATTTATATAAATGGATGGATCTAATTATATGTTAAAAGAGAAAAATTGTTTTACTAATTACTGGGATCGAGGATTCTTAAAATCAATGCAATTATTAATAATATCTTATAAGGTAGGTCGAAATATTATTTTAATAAAATTAAGCACTATGTAAATACACATAAAAAAATTATAATATGACATTCTATTTAAAAAGTTGATTGAGTATTATATGATGACCGTAAGATCTCGCGACTCTTAGAAATTGTCTGAGCTATCCATCAAAAGTATTTTTCTTTCTTAAGTGTAGAATACTACTTTAAATATATTCTGTATGCAGCATGGAAAGCAGAAACCTAGTTCTAAGATACTCCATCAACTTCACCATTCCAGTCCACTTTCCGTCTAATTTTCGAAACAATATGTGTGGCGGAATATAACGCCGCGCTTTTTCACACTTGAAAAAAAAAGCACAAATATTGTTATTCAATAACAATATATTGTCTGTAATTTACGCATGGCGAAACAAAATGAAGCAATACGTGAAAAATGAATCCATCAATGTTTCTGTCAGAGCGTGCACCCGTCAGTCGGCTATCATCCCTTAGTTGGTTGATTGGTGATAATTCATATTTTTGAACCATTTTCCGTATTTTATAATTTAACTGCCCTTATAAAGTATGGATAAATTCGAATGTTATTGAAAATACTATAGTTTGATAATGATATTTGAATGAAACGAGTTTTTTATTTGTTTAGTTATTTATTATACACACACTTTTTTTTAGCTTCCTTCTATCCTGTTATATCTAAAATACAGCGTAAATAAATTTAAATAAATTAAAAAAATCAGGTTCACGCTGTATCTCGCACACAGCAGGGTAGGCAGTGGGAACCTAGTATTAAGACACTCCGTTCCCCACTTTTTGCCGAATTCTGGAGTGGCAGAACTCAAAACCGCGCTTTACCTGTGGCCAGAGCTAAGACATGGAAAAAAAAAATAAGTAAATATTTCATCTCCTCTAGTGTAGAACGAACCCACAACCAGTCTTACAGTCACAGCGGTTTTACAGTCACACTTTGTGACGCCACGACTGGCCTCAATTATGAAAATTAATCCCACACTTTCCACAACAACTTGTACCAAATTATCTATACTGATCTGAAAGCAAAAACGGCTAAATAATAACTGATAGTAACTAGTAAGTCCAAGTTCCTTATATTCTAAATCCATTGAACACATAGAAAGTCACACCTGCACCAATTTTAACCAAATACGGTTTACGGAGTGTCACTATTTCCCTTTCATCATTAGGGTTGGTAACGAGAAGAAACTTGGACTGGTCAACGGTATACCTTCGTTTCTAAATATATTTCAATACTGTATGTTTGTATATAAATTTTATTTACATTCCTAGAATCGAATGAATCCACAAGCGATATTTTTAACTAAATGTACCTATCAGAAATTAGAAGGAAAAATATTGATTAATTTTTATCAAAATTATTTAGGAGTTAAATTCAATTTCATACACTATTTAAAATTCCCGATAAATATCCTACATTTTTAATATTTTTTTAAAGTCTTATTCCACACTTAGGGAAGAAAAATACTTATTAACAACGTCCAACATTTTTATACATTTTCTAAATAAGTAGATATCGTTCGACAGCTTCGATCAAATTGTCACACACCCCACGTCGACTCAACGCGTAAACTATTTTGTGTTCCAAATCTAAAACTTCACGATTGTAGGCTTTATAACAATAATTATAGGAATATCGACATTTTTTCTAAAATAACAAATAATCACTATAATATCCATATTGTCATAGATGAAAATATATACTTTAAGATTTTTTCCTTTTTTACAATTGTACCCATTTCAAACATTTTTTTTAGTTTACAATGTAGGTTAAAAAAGAATATTATACACAGTTTTAAATTTGCATCTATTGTATACTTTTAAGTGGGTATTACAGAAGAAGAATGAAAGAAAAATGAATGGCAAATACTAGCGAGGATGTCACGGTGAGAATGAAGAACGTGCTCAGCTGGTTTGGGCACGTCGAACGAATGAGTGATGAAAAAATAGCAAAAAAGATTTATGATGGAAAAGTGAGCGGTAAGAGAGGTAGGGGGAGACCTCGGTAGATCATTCGAAAACACAGTATCAAAGATACTGGAGGAAAGTCACGTAAAAAGCATGAGGACCCCCCGGAGGGCATGTATGAAGAGGTCGATGACAGTGGACGTGGCGAAAGAGGTATGTAGAGACCGTAGCGTTTGGCGCTCCGTTCTCTCTGACTACCCCGCTAGGGATACAGCGTGAAGCTAGTTTAGTTTAATTTTTAGTATATTTGTACTTCTATAGTACACCATTTGTTGGGACATTAATATTATGTATTCATACACATACATGCTAGTCATGGCACATAACTGTGAGCTTTCCTTATATTTACTTTATTTTATTCCATTCAATGTAAAAACATATTAATATAGAAACAGACGGGCATCAAAAAGAAGTTTTACCCAGTCCATCCTACGAACTAAAAACAATTTTATTTAAATTATTAAATTTTATTACAAATACTATATATTAAGTATATATTTTTTCATTGTATTTACAAAATACAAAGAAATTATTGTCTAGTCAAGTGTTAAGCCGGTAACTTTTTCAATCCAAGATCTCACTTTGGCTACTTTGCTGTAAACTCCGAACGAGCCTGGTGTGGCACATCCATATCCGAAGGAAACCATGCCCAGAAGTCTATCGTATGCGACCGCTGGACCTCCTGAATCACCCTGCAAATTATACAAATTAAATTAAAGAAAAACATGTTTAACGTACCTGAACACCTACCCTTTTTATCTTTCAAGTTAAAAATTGAATGATAACAAAAGATATAGATAAGCGAAGATAAGTCTATGTTGCTATGTTTTTCATCTGTGCTATGTACCTAATATGTGAGATAAAACGCCGCGTTGAGCTCCGCCATTTTACACAAAATTACGATGAATTCGAATAGAAATTTTCAGCTTCAGTTTTTTATTGTGTATTTAGTACTAGTTATATTTACTGTAAATACCTATTTTAAACTAAATTAAGGCATAATTCATACTATTTTTATTCAATAATTTTACCTGGCAAGCGTCCTTCTTCCCTTCAATAAAACCCGCACAAAACATCCTAGCTGTGAGACCACCTCGGAAGTACGGGAAGGGTACCAGTTGACAGTTCTCCTTAGAAATAATAGGTACACGCACAGCTCGCAGAACATTGGAATATGGCCCCTGAAAAAAAGTGTGGAGATCAAACCTACTACTATCACACTTAGATGCTGTCCTGCTGCCTTGTGATAACCTCAAGGTAACATAAAAAGTATTGAAATTCCCTACAAAATTTCAATATTAACAGTATTTAACTGGCCTCTTGGAATGCGTCAAAGTTATTTAAACTATACGTTCAAATGCATAGCCAATTACGCTATACGTTGTTATCCCGTATCTTCGAAATTGGTTAGAAAACTAATTGTCCAAGATTATGTATTTTAGACCTTCAAATATTTATAAGAAATGTTATTATTTTAAGGCCGTTGTGACGCAGTGGTACAGCGTCGTTGCAAGCGCGAAGCGGTTGCGGGTTCGATTTTCACTTGTGTTATTTTTATTTTCTCGAGCCGGCAACAAAGCGTGGCGTTGAATTTTCACATTTGACACAAAAAATTGGACAGAAAATGGTGAACTGGAAGTCTCGAAACAAGATTTTTGTTTGATTTCTGCTGTATAGGATAAAACCTGAAGCTAAAAAGATTTTTCACCAACTTCAAGAAAAGAGGCTATCCCTTGTACGTGTATGTAAGTTATATTGTTGGAATTTTATAAAAGTTGAGGACGATCATCTGTTAGGTTTTCAATTAGCTTACAAAATACTGTAAATTTATATCTGTTCACAAATTTCGCGAAAATTAAAAATCATAGTTACGTTAACATCAAATATTTTAACCTAGAGAATAGTCTAGAAAAATTATTCAGCATTTCTTGATACATAGATATGAATAAATATTTCTGTAGAGAACACAATATATATTTTTTAGGAGACAGCCATTATATATTTTTTCTATACCTAAACCTAAACATGCCAATAACTTGAAATATTACAAAATCATGTTAATTTTACAACTAACCTCTTCTGGCATTTACTCTTAACATAATGTCAAATCATATTTAACAAAAGATGGGATCGGTGTTGCGTGTTCAACTAAAGTACTGGTAACGTTTATTTGTTGTCGAAGCTTATTAATTAATCAAATGTTGGTATGGCGACGTCGTGGCACTTGCGAAATATCGTAAAGCCAGCGCTGGTAGTAGCTTCTATTCCTAGTCAGGGTGATATTTATATATGAACTTAAATATTGTGCGAGGTGAAGTGGGGCGTTGAGTTCCACCACCCGAAAAGCAATGTCTCCACAATTCCGCAGATAGTGGGGAATAGTATTTTTACACTAGGTTCTCAATTTCCCTCTTTCTCTACTCTGCTGCTAAGGGTGGGATGCAGCGTGAAGGTATAAATAAACTATACGCCCTTGTGGTACTTGGTGTGGTGCATTTGGAACTATATATATTCATTTCCCCGCTCTGGTAAAAGATTTCACTCAATACACAATATCTCGAATTTCATTGAAAAGTGAAGAACAAAGAGTCATTACACTACGTTGTTCTCTGCCTACCTCGTTTTATGCGGAATAAAGCTCGAAGCTTATTAGATTTATTTATTTTGTGAGGCAGAAACTAATAAAATCTTTATTAAAAACAAATACAAATACATAGCTGAAACACTCCAACTGTTCACTAAATTTCACCTATTTACAACGCGAAATGTCAAAAATATCACAACATCAAAGAAATCATATAAAACAAAAGAAATATCAATTGAAATTGATCTACTAACATTTTCTTCGGTATTCCCCCATCCGGTGACAGTCACTACTTTCCCGATAGTCATGTCCTCCAGATGAGCTACCTTCACAGGCTGTATGTTCTCATCTAGTCTTAGAGCTTCTGCTAATTCCAGAAGTTGAAAGTCATAGTCGAACGGGTGTTCTTTATTTTTGGACGACCACAACGGATGTACGTAGTGATTTCTCACCATCACCTTTCTTCCTTGGTTCAGATATTTTGAGCCCACTCTAATGTATGATTTCTTGCTAAAAAACCATTAAAAAATAACAACGATAACAACAATTCAATATTTTTATTTGATTATAACAACTTATATTATAGACCAAAAGGAATCTAGTAATGGATAGGTATAAATAGCTAAAGAGTATATTTAATTTAACATTATAACTTTAGGACGTACTAGTTTGAATCTTATAAATTATTTTACCTGTTTGATGTTAGCATTTGTAAAACTCTCCGTACTCTCCGAGTTAGGGAGATTTTTACAAATTTCCGCTACCCAAAGATAATTACTAAGAATTATCGTCTGGCAAGAGATTTTAGCATTTTTTAAAAATGTTATTCCACATTTAAGAAAGAAAAATACTTATTTAGTAAAACGTATAAAAATTGCTAACAACATAAATAAGTTGTAACAAGCAATCTTGATGAGAACGTATGGCTTACTGGTCGGAGCGTCTGGTAGGTTTCCAGGAGGCGCGGATTCGAGTCACGCTACGTTCAAATTTTTATACGTTTTCTAAATAAGTACGTTTGACTTTTGTCGCGGGTTCGATATCCACTCTAGGGAAATTATTATAATTATTTTTATTTCATCTAGTATTAGGCCAAAGCGTGGTTGACTTTTATTACTCAACACATAATGTCCCAAAAATTGGGCGGTATGTGGAAAACAGAGAGTTCTATCCTACATTTGGTCCTCTTTGTCCATCCTGCTGTGCAACAAATGCGTGAAGCTGCGACTTACCCACAATGTCCAGCAGTTATCACCCATTTCCTATCAATAATGGCGCCGCCACAGTTGCTCCCATACGCCACGTGGTACGGATACAAATTAATGTCCACTTCGAAGCCACCAACAATCTTATCTTCTCCATAAAGCATATCGTCATCAATCTTTTGGTTATCAAATTTATAAGACAAATCAGGATTGTTATATTGGAAGTTACCAACGTCAGCTATGTCAGTAGCGTCGTTGTAATGTTCTATATCGAGCCTATATTTCGGCTTGGGTTTTCTGTTTTTATATAGTGTTACCTCACGGATACCTTTGATTGGTTCGTGTACTTTCATTACGGGTAGTAATATTATGTCGTATTCTAAAAATAGAATGGTAACTATTAATAAGAAGATAAGGTATAAGATTTTAGAAAATAGTTTCGATATGTATCTTGTAATGTCAAATTAAAATCGATAATATGAATATATACAGCAATTCTAACTGTGAGTGCGGTAGATATGGGTTAGTTTCTCTTTCAGCGGAACTGATTATTATCGTTTCTCCGCTGTGATGGTCCAGAACGTGGATCGATCGGAGTGTCTTAACACTTGGCTCCTGTAGGCCTATCCTGCTGTATTAGAGTACAGCGTGTAGTTTCCTCTACTAACTTATCAACCACTACTTTGTTTTGCACACTAAGAAAAGAAAGATTTTAAAAATATATATTTTTTTAATTTTATAAAATATTTAATTAATATTAAAAACTTATTACTTGCAAAATCCGCTGGGACGATCCCGTGAAGTAGAAAATATATAAAAATAAAATAAAACATTGTAAACATTTATTCTGTTTCGTTCATAACTTACTTAGGTAATACAAAAAAAAGTTCTAATCAATCGGCCTTGTTGCGATTTGAAGGAACCTGCCGTGAAATTAATAATTATTCGAACTAGCGTACGTAATTAACTTTTTAAATACACGTGGTGTTGAAAGAATTGCTTATTATGGAAGAGAAATAATTGAATTTCTAGAGAATAAATCTTTGTTGCGTATGTCTGGCTTGGTGGCTGTTCGTACCTTCGTTTTGGTAAACTACAAAGTGAAAAAACTTTTTGCCGTTACCTTAGGAATTTCAAGAAATCCTCTCTTCCCCCTATTTCAGCGTTCTATACTATGTTATTCTGGTTGTACGTTATTTTTCTTTGAAAGTTAAATAAATAAATGCTGGTTTTTAAATGTTGGATACGGGACGGAGGAGTCTCTCCACACTACGTTTCCTCTGTCTACCCTAATGTATGCGAGATATAACGTGAATCCCAAAAAAAAATCTTTCTGCTTGCTAGCATAATATATAAAAAACACAGTCGTTAGAACTAAAATCCAGAACGTCAATAAACGATGCGAGATCCTCCGAAAAGCATCAGAGAGGTGATGGCGGTCGATATGGCAGAAGAGGTATGCAGTATCTATGAATGCAGCAAATATTTGGAAAGCTTACAGGCTTCCATTATCTTGTTTCCGTGTATTCCATCGAAAACATAAATATAAATTTGCAAATAGGAGCCAAGTTCAACAACAATACGAAAATTCTGTATTTATTAAATTAAAAAAAAGTATATACCTAAATCAATCCTTATTTGTGTATATAACTTTTTAAACTTGTTTATAAAGAAATAATAATAATATGTTATTTTTTGGAAGTCAGTCGTGGCGCAGCGGCACGAAGTGTGACTGTAAAACGGACTGGTTGTGGGCTCGATCCCCACTCGAAGAGATGAAATAATTACTTAAATTTTCATATCTTTGCTCTTTTGTTCTGCCACTCAATACGCAATGCCTCCAGAATTCGGCAGAAAGTGGGGAACGTAATGTCTTAACACTAGGTTTCCTCTGCCTACCCTGCTGAGTGCGGAATACAGGGTGAAACTGTTTTTTTTTTATATTTTCGTTTCTTCGCTCTGGTGAGGAGACAAAGCGCAGTTTTGAGCTCCGGCACTCAAGACGCAATGCTTCCAGAACTGGGCGAAAAGTGGAGAATGGAGTGTCTTAACACTAGTTTCCCTTCGTCTACCCTGCTGTGTGTGGGATATAGCGTAAAGCTAATAATAATTAATAATTTTAAAATATTTTATTTAACATTCGGTAATTCTCACTCGCTTCGCTCACTGATCATAACGATAAAAAGAAAATAAAATTCATTGAAGGGCAGCGATGTAATTTTATTTGAGCATTTTCTTTAAACTGTGTTTATATGACATATATGTACCAAGCTAGCCTCTGCCTACCTGAGTACGTAGATACTAGTAGTATGTAGTAGTTTTCCCTTGTGTGGGAATTGAACTCAAAGCCGTCGTGTTTACAATTATATTTTAATGACACTGTCCACTGCGCCTTACAATATTACCTATTTGATTTAAAAATATATTGATTGAAAAATACTTTAAAAAAATCCATTTATCAATAGTAACGAGAAAATTTACACTTTTTTTAGCATCACACACACTATTATTATTTTTCTCTACATACTGTTGCCATCTATGAAATGTTTAGGTAAATATTTATAATACTCTACAACAGCGCCATCTCTTATTACATCTTGGTACTAACTAAAATAAACATTTATCAAATAAAGAATAAAAGAAATTTTGTATTGAAAATTTTGATAATTGCAAATGTATAAGATTTTTTATTGAATAATATAAACTTGATAGATAAGAACGTGTACAAAATGGTATTTTATATGTATGTGTATTGTATAACTAGCGACATCTGTTGTTGAATAGCAGTAAACTAAAGCAACATACATTCAAAATAATTTAAAAACAAAAATAAAACAACTAAATCATATTAAAAAAATATATTTTTTTAGAATTTTTCAGTGTTATAACTCTCGGTTCCCTCTACCTGCCTGAAAAGAAATATCTTAACCTAGTATCAAACAAAGTCGCTTCACACTTGATGTTCACATAGTTCTTTCACATTGTGCAACCTTTTTTTTTCGTTTTCACTAATACAAAGACATCAGTCTCTGAAGAAAAGTTTATACGTACAATACATGCATATTATATTAAATGATTTATATGATGATGCATATTGTTCCGTTACTTTCACACAAAAAGATTACGATAAAACTTTACTATAAAACATCTCATATGCTAGATTTTTTTTTTTAATATTTCGTATAATTTGGTCATAAAATAACAATAAATTTAAGCGAGATTAGCTGAGTTTAGATCACTAGTAAAATCATAGTGAAACCTAGTGACTATCTTTAGATTGTCTCTCTATCTCTCTGTGACAAATCACAATACAGAGGAAACGTGTATCACAATACAAAATAAGTGAGAACCCTCAGTACGATGTGAAGTGATGATTTGTTTCTAAAATAAATTTGAAGTTTATTCCAACAAGATTCTGGTAAAAAAAATATAGCATTTTGGTGTAGATATTCTAATAAGATACTATATAAGACCAGTCATATTATTGTTATGAATATTTTAGAAGAACAAAAAGAAAAAAAAGTTATAAACAACATTTTAAGGATAGTCTTTATGTAGATATTTACAGTAATAGCAATACCAAATAAATCAAAGAGAAGAATAAAAAAGGAGAAAGAAGTTGAAAATGTATTTACATTTTGAACTTTACGCCATATTTTGCATATATAGGCAAAAAAAGCTTTTGCTGAGACACTTCGCTTCTGCTGTTGATCCAAATTACATAGAAGCATGGGAGTAGATTTGCGGGGAGGGGGAAAGGCGGTTGGCTTATAATATTGTAAGTAGTTGTTTTTTTTCATACTATATCCCGCACATAGGAGGATAGGCAGAAGAAAGCTAGGAACCCAATGTTTAAAAAATACCAGAACGAGAAAATAAAAATAAAATCAGCTTCACGCTGTATCCCGCACACTGCAGGGTAGGCAGAGGGAACGTAGTGAAAGACACTCCGTTCCCCACTTTCTGCCGAATTCCGGAGGCATTGCGTGTTAAGTGGCAGAACTCAACGCCGCGCTTTGCCTTGACACCAGAGCGAAGAAATGGAAATATAAATTTAAGTAAATATTTCATCTCTTCGAGTGGGGATCGAGCCCACAACCAGTCGGTTTACAGTCACACTTTGTGCCGCTGCGCCACGACCGGCCTCTAAACGAGAAAATAACTCCCCGAATTTGTATCGAATCCACAACCTTCGCATTAAACGGTCGCACGCTTGTGCCCCTGAGCCATCACGGCTTCGACGGGTTGTTATTGGTTATATAATTTAAATTAAAACAAAAGCACATTTAAAAAAATATTTATTTCCAAAAACAGGATTAATAAAATTTAACATTTATATAATATAGGTAAAGGAACTTTTTCAAAATTAAACTAAACAGAGGTATCCTAAAATAAGACGGAAGTAAGTGCTTATAGTGCAATTATATAAAAACTCGCTTAGATATCATCCTACTTCTAAATAACAATTTAAAAATATATATTTAAAGATAAATGAAATATTTTATTATGATTTTTAATCATATTAATATTGTAAATGTGAATGTAAGTTTGTTTGTTACGCTTTCACGCCATAATTACCCCACCGATTATATATCTTTAGAGGCATTAGAAAGGACATAGGATATATATATTTTTTGAATATTATTCTTTGCATCCTTCACATAATAATGAACAATGTACATACTAGCGACCCATCCGCGATTTTACCCGCTTATGCTTATTATTATATCCAAATCATACAAAAATTATACATACATTGTAGCCTATGATTTATTATTATGTGCAAGCTATATTACCGTAAAGTTTCATCTAAATACGTTCAGTAGCTTTTACGTGAAAATGGAACAAACATCATACCTCACAAACTTTTATATTTATTTCAATATCAGTAGGATATCTATGTATAATGCAAAATCTCAACAGACTCAACATCCAAAGGCTACAGAAAATTGCAATCGATTTTCACGCCACCACCACCAGGAACACCACCACCACCAATACTTTAAATTCATCCAAATACCAACAAATACTTTATCTTAGACATCGTCAACAAAAGAATCTCCATCGATATTTCGAACAATAACTCCCCAAGTAAATAAGCTGAGGGGGGGATGAATATATAATGAAATTTCGCCCTTGCCGTCCGTTAATCAAAAACTGCTGCAGAGCGGGCTCGAAAGACGTAAGAAAATGGAAATTTTCCTACCCTCCTTTTTCCTGTTTACCCCCCGCTCGCCCCCTAGAGGTCGGACACCACCCCCTTGAGGTATTATTGTATGGAATACACTTGTTGTTGAAGAAGAAATATCTTATATAAATATATATTTCGTTTTATAAACATACATACAGTTAAATATAAATTATATATTGATTTCGAAATTAAATCTATTAACTAAAAATCTAAATGTTTATGTATGCTATATGTCAGATACGGCTTGAAAGTAAAAAAAAATCACTTGATTCATGGATCCCTTTCTTCTTACATTTTCTTGCACGGAACTATCCTAATACAACATCTGTAAACATAAATAGCTTGAGGCCAGTCGTGGCGCAAGAGCACGAAGTGTGACTGTAAAATCACCTGGTTGTGGGTCGCTCTGGTGTCGAGGCAAAGCGCGGAGTTGAGTTCCGCTACACAACACGCAATGCCTCCAGAATTCGGCGAAGTGAGGAATGGAGTGTCTTAACACTAGGTTCCCTCGCCTACCCTGCTGCGTGTGGAATAAAGCGTGAAACTGATTTATTTATAAATAGATATCTTTATCATATTATGATGATATTTTTTTAAATGTTTTACAGTGAAGTGGTTATTTTCAACCTGTTGCCCTATGGCTCATTTAGTGCAAAAATGATATAAATGCTAATAATATGCTAAAAACAAGAGTTGGGCAATGTCATGTGTACGAAAAGAATATTTACAAACTGTAGTAACAACGTCTCCTGCATTTAAATATTTTTTGTTATTTAAGAATTTTCTAATAATCACTGTCTGTATAGTTAAATAATATAATTACTTAAATATAGAAATAAATACACAAATATATATTAATTTCAAATGTCCATCTCCACATTAACCAGCCGCCCCCAGCCTGCATTACGCCGCCAGCCGAATGCAAATTTTATAACGCGACGCCCGTTTTCTTATAGGCATTGTCGTAAACCCGCCCGTGCCTGCCTCGGTCATTTGTTCTGATTGTATTTCTATACTACACTATTATAAGCCTTTATATGAGTCTATTAAAGATTCTTCATCTAGCCCAGAGTATGCTGTAAAATTGATGATTTTTCTGTAATAATTGATAATTTTTCGTCACAAAATGTTCGAGGCCATCGGGATGCTATACTTCTTCTAGATTCTGACTAAAAACGCGATGGTTGTATCGATAGTAACTTGAAAAATAAATTACTTTTAACTCCGCACTCGTAATGTCTCGATTCAGACAGAAATCGGAGAACACGGTGTCTTATTACTAGTTTCTATCTCTATCTCTCTCTCTGTCAAAAACGCGGAAACAATAAAGAACGTGAATTTTTTAATATTTCTTCCCAATTTTTGAAAGAAAAATAAATCGCTATACTATAGCGAGGCCATTGAGAATCTAGTTAGAATCTAGTTGTCTCACTCCGTTACAAAATAGATTGACTTGACGGATTGCAGGTAGTTAGTACGAAGCTTAGTTTTTAGTTTATTTAGAAAGCTATAGCGTTTTTAAGAGTTACTACTATGGCCAGACTGCTCCTTCTCTTTCGCTTTCTCTTTTGCATTATTAATAGCTTCGTAGTACAGCGTTCTAGCTTCCACATAGGCGGTATGTCGGTGAAGTTCCTCTGCCTCATCACGATGTACCCTTCTCCGGTAGTGGCTGTATTTGCGTCTTAGTGCTATACATTCTTTACGTAGTTTAGTGATCTCTAATGTCCACCATTTAGGCCACTCTCTACCATCGTTGAAAGGGTAAGGGTAGGGGGAGCCATTTATAGGGATGTCTTCTTCGAATTCACGATTAATTCCACTTCGTGCCCAAATTTCTTCATTAGCTGTTGAAGAGTGAAATATATTAGTGCTATTTTTTTTTTGCTGGAAATATCTATTTTAATATTAGATTTTTTTAAAAACAGGCCGTCGCCGTCACTGTGATCGTGATAGAAACATGTGATATGTTAAACGTTTCTCATTGCCTACAGTATTGAAATATATATTTATACGTGAAGCTTCACGTTATAGACAAAGGGAACCTGGGAACCTATTGTTAAGACACTCCGTTCTCATTAAGACCGTTTCACAAAATTGGTTTCATATATTTAATTTCCTCGAATGGTCCCCCCAGCGCCACGACTAGCCTCAACTATTACTACTTAAAACCTAAAATCCTATAAAGTGGAAGACATTTTAAAACGGCAAACATACTAATAAATATGTATTTCTTAAAACCCAGTGGAATGCACTGGACTACTCACGTCTAACTTCGAGCCATACATACCTGGCTTCACATTTTTGCCTTCCTGCCACCCCCAGATAAGTGTAATAAAAGTTACTTAATGCGAAAACTTGATAATGTTATCGGTATACGTGATCTCGTCTTTTCGTTGAATCGTTGCAACTAATGTTTTGCGATTCGAGTTCGAGTAGAGAAGATTTTTTTTAATTAAATTCTTTTCATATATGAATTCATTATATAAAAGGGTAGGTAAAGGGAAACTAGAATTTAGACCCTCGTTTCTCCTTTTTTACACCACAATTTTGAGATATTGCGTGTTGAGTTGCGTATCTCAAGGCCATGCTATCCATTATTACCAAACTGAGGAAATAAAGAAAATTTTTAGTTTCACGCTGTGTCCCGCATATAGCATTATAGGCAGAGGGAATCTGAGAACCTAATGTTAAGATACTTCCCCACGTTCCTCATTAAAACACTTCCATTCACTTTCCGCTGAATTCTTGAGGCTTTGCGTGTTGAGTGACGGGACTTAACGCCGGCTATAAGTTAGTACCAGAGCGAGGAAATACAAAAAAAATTAAATATTTCGTTCCTCCGATTGGGAATCGAACGAACAACCATCGTCGTACCCTCGTGTACACTCGCCCGCTTGCGCCTCTGCGCCACGAAATCTTCAATGATAAAAATAATAATTATTAATCATTAATACAAACAACCTAAATCCATAAAAAAAATATATGTTAAACTAAATTACAAAAAATATAACATTAGTAAAAACACCAACAGTAAAAATATAAAAAAAAATTAAAAAAAAATAGTAACGTCAAAGAAACGAAGCGTATTCAACGGATTCTTTGAGGAATTATGTTGAAGTTATTATCGGCTTTGAGACTTCGGTACTTTTACAATTGTAATCTAAATTTGAATATTTTATAGACACTAAATTACTTTTTTATATTTACTTTTCTTGCACATGAGCCGAGACACTTCGCTCACTCATTTTACTTCGAAGTAGTGTCCATACACTATGTTCTAAGCTGTCCGTTCGAATTCGAAACATTATAAATTGAGTGACGAAACTCAACGCCGCGCTTTCTCTTACCAAATAATACAAAGCGCGACATTTAGCTAAGATAAATAGTTAATTAAAGTGGTGAAATAATTTTAATATATTAATTCCTCAAACTCAAGCATCACAGATACAGTCCAATGTTGTTTTCAACAAAAATAGTTACAACTTGTACCCAAATAGGCACGGGTTCAGATCCCGCTACCTAAACTTTTTCAACCAATTCCTTAAAAATATATTTTATTTAGTGCGTTATAATAAATAAAAAAAACATAATAACCAATTAGTTATTTACGATACGATTTTATATAGAAAATGATAATTTCGCGAGAACAAAAGCACCAGAATATCCCTCGGATCGGTCCACTATCAGGTGAGTTTTAATTTCCATGCAAATGTAAGACTTCATTCACGGTTAATCTACCGGCTTTGCGCCAACTTAATGAAGTGAAGCTTTAGTTTTCTTCTGGCTTTTATAACTTGAATATAAAGTTGTGTAATATTTAAATTTCTTTCATTTCCTCGCTGTTGTAGACATAACGCGGCGTTGTGCTCCACCATGCAACACGCTATATCTTGAAAATTCCGCGTAAAATGAGGAAAGGAATGAAGGATGGTTCCTCTGTATACTCTATTCGGGAAGATTCTTATATAATAATTTGTTTTATTTTTTATAAGAAAACACATACAGCAAAATTTTAACTAGCAAAATGGAATGGAAAATAAACAGGAAAGCCTTTATTCAGCCAAAATTAAATTTATTCGAAACGAAAATACATTTTCTATAATAAAGGGTAAGCAAGATGGCTCCTGTAGGGTGGACGATGGATAAAGATTACTATTTTCAATATAAAAGATAATATACAGTATGAAATTAAATACATAAGCATTTACACATAAAAATTATTTAGATATACATAAGTGATTAAATATTGAAATATTCAATTAATATATATTTATATATACGCGTTTATGTACGGAAAATATTAATAATATGTTCTTTTCTTCTTTTTTTACTCTATTTTAATTGAATAATAATCTATACTATCCACTGATCTAAAAAAAAAATCAAAGAAAAAGAAATCTTCACACAAAAGCCAAGGTATTCAAAACGAAAAGATATTCGTCGGAATTAAAACAACCGGGAACCCCCTGGGCGGGGGTAAGCAAGATGGCTCCTGTAGGGTGGACGCCGGATAAAAGTGTGCAAGGGGTGGGTACATTCGATTTGCTGCGAAATTTTAATTGGTCGCTTTTGAGATGCGAGCGTTTTTTTTTATTTTATTTTTTAATATTAGGGGACGTTAGTTGTGATGTTTGACGTATTTTTATGTTAGGTTTAGTAATTTCTATAATTTTACTGTAAGAAATTATTTAATAGATAAATAAAATATATTTTAAATGCTTAGTTTAGTACATAATATAGAATATAATAACTTTTTTTTACTTTACGTTGTATCCTACACATAGCAGGACAGGCAGAAGAAACCTGGGGGCCTAGTGTTAAGACATTCCATTCCCACGGGGACGCTTCCGTTCCGCACTCTCCGCCGATTTCTGGAGCCATTGCGTGTTGAGTGGCGCATCTCACCGAAAATATTAAATATTCCATTTCTATTAATAAAAATCGAACCCACATCCTGTCGCATTTGCAATCGCACGTGTGTGCCGATTGAATCAAGGCTGACTACTATTCATAATAATTTTATTATAATAACTCAGACGTCCATGAACGTAGATATTAAAGAACATGAGACAAAACACCAATAGTGCTCAACAGGTTCTGGTATAAGTAATATAACTTAACAATTACAGTTTCTAATCTTATTCAAAGAATATAATATCGAAAGATATTTAGATACATTCTTGTGTGGCTAGACAGAGACGGCCGTTGAATTTTACGTTCTTAAAGTGGTCTTGTAGAATTAAGGGTATTATCTGTAGATGATAGCTGCGCTCATTTTCAAAGGGAACCTACTGATAAGGAGAGAAAAGAGAGTGCTTGTCCTTTCTCTACTTCCCGTACGAATTCGAAACGCAGCTTGTTGAGTGTCGAAACTTAATCCTGCGTTTGGTGTACTAGAAACAAATAGAACGATTGAAAATAATGAATTACCCCCACACCATCGTATCTGTCGTCAGTCTAAACGGCCAATATATGATTCTAATAAAATATAATAAATAGAATAAAAAAACACGTACTATACAAAACTAACACAATTTTTAACACCCAACGAAGAATTGTAACCAACTTCACTTCGAACCAACTTTTCATACTTCATACAAAATGTTGTCTAATCTCACAAAATTCTTTCGCACTCAGGTAATTGCTCGGGGAACTTTCCAAAACATTATTCCTAGGAAACTTAGACGAACTTCAATACACATGTGTCTTTGTATTGTTTTGTTAAATTGAACTGTAAAAGTGAATTATTAAAGTTTATTTTCTTCTGGCAAACAGGTTAACCTTCATATATGAATGGGTTAACGTACGTTGATTCATGTAGGCTTCGAAATAAGGTCATGGGGACTCTAAATCTATATATAAACACACGCTATGTAGGTTAGGTTAGAGATATTGTAAATATTGTGGGAATCGTATGAAAAAATATTGATAAGCATTTGAATTTTGATGACTGATAATTTAAAAGTGATTTTTATTTACATTTATACGTATGCATTGGGTTTTCACGGTGTTAAGTTCCACCACACCACACACAATGTCACAAAATCGAACGAGAAGCGGAGATGGACTGTCTAGGAACCAAAATTTTCTCCTAATATCCTAGTCTAGCATATAGCGTGAAATCTAAATAAATATGATTTAAGTTTTTTAGAACACTTTTAATTATTTCCTTATCGTTTTCCAATCTACAATTAAATATATTTATTAAATCTTGTTTTTTAAAAATCTTTTTATCGGTTTTATAAAAAAAATATTAGCGTTTTTCAATTAGGCTAATATAGGCAATTTCAAATTGTTAATCACATAAAAATGTGAGTACTGCCAGTCAAGTCAAGAGACGATTTTCTCATAATTGATACCCAAAACGGGTAAAACTAGGATATTCCATATTACGTCGTAAAATCCTTGTAAACATGCAAGCGATGACAGTAAAAAAGTTAACTAGTATACGAAAAATATAATAAAAAAAAACATAGTTAATTAAAATCTAAATTAACAGTTGGTCTTATAGTTTAGAAATTATCAAGAAAAAATCATTTTCTGCTTAATCAGCCCACGTTTAATTTTTTCTGCCTTAAAACTATTATTCGAAAACGATAACGTTCACATTAAAACCTAAATAAAACTATAAAAATAAAAAAAATCAAACGATATCCGAAGATGACTCTTACTTTTTATTCCTTTATAATTTCGTAAGCATAATTAATCGCCCGCCGCCCGCCCTAATTGAATCACCCCCTACCCCAGGAAAAACAACCCTTTCTTATTTTTCCTTACCCCCTTGAAAGACGATAAATCCTTGGAAGAGACAGTGGGAGATCTTCTTACGGAATACGACTAAATTTTATAGCTAAAACTCTATTTCAAACGCAATAAGGTTGATATTTAAATGTTTTTTATGTATAAATTGTAAATTTAAATTGGTTTTTAAAACAAGAAAAAGCCTTCGCAATTCGTCATTGGAATTCCGCGGGCGTATAACGGCGGTGCTGTTTTTGAATCGCGGCGCTTATGTTTGGATTATTAGGTATATTTTTAACCTGTATTTTATAATATTTTTTTTAAAATGCCAAAAAAATGTAAATGAGTAATTGAGTCAGCGATGGCGAGTTGGCTATGCCAACACGCGACTGTTGTGGGTTCGATTATTGTTCGAGGGAAAAAATACTTTCAATTTTCTCGTTCTGATAAAAAGACAAAACAATCTATAATTTACATTACTCACATTCAAAATTATTCCTTTTGATAAATATTAGTATAATTATAAACAATTGTATTTTTTTATTAATTGCAGCCAATGTTCGATAATATGTGGACAGATGGATATCACGAAAATATTTAAATTAAATTACAATTAAATTAGCTTCACGCTGTATCCTGCACACAGGCAGGGTTTAAAGCGCGGGATTGAAGTCCGCCACTCAACACGGAATGCTTCTAGAACTCGGCGGAAATTGAAAGTGAACGAAGTAACTTAATACTAGGT
Source organism: Heliconius sara (assembly GCA_917862395.2). Taxonomy (NCBI): domain Eukaryota; kingdom Metazoa; phylum Arthropoda; class Insecta; order Lepidoptera; family Nymphalidae; genus Heliconius; species Heliconius sara. The sequence continues at coordinate 18,481,108 of OU860797.2, read as the reverse complement.
TCCCTCTGCCTACTCTGCTCTGTGCGGGATACAGTGTGAAGCTGATTTGTTTCCTCGAGTGGACATCGAACTCACAACTCTGCCCCTGCGCCACGACTGGCCTACACTAGTATAAAACGTAAAATTTCTTACGATTAATATAAAAATCGCTTATTTTTATATAATTGTTTTAAGTAACATTCTGACGCAATATATAAAACACGTGAATTTTAATATCTACTATCAAGTCTATTTATTATAAAGATAGAAGATAGGATTAACCAAAAATATACATTAAAAAACTAAAGAACGCGCATTACTATATTTTCACTTAAGCTATAACTGCAAAGTTTTAATATGATAATATTATGATATATTGGTCAAATTATTATTTTTTAATTGTATTATTTAGTTAACGTACTATGGAGATTTTATTTGAACGTCTTAAGATATGTTTTAAATGATAAAAGGCTAAGTTCAAAATATGTTCAATACCAAACACCAAGTATAGTATAGTATATATATATAGCTCGATACAAAACATAAAAATATCTACCCCATCAAAAGTTAATAATAATAAGAAATAAGCGTACCGAGACGCCACCCCCGATTTAGGGGTAGTTTTTTAGGGTCTCTTACCCCCAAGACACCACCACTCAAGTAAGAACTCTTGGCCCCTTTTTGTTTTGTCATATATTCTTGTAAATGTACAAGAAGGGTAGCCCAAATTATAATTGACGCCTTAAGGGTGGAAAAGAAGAAATAAATGCACACCTCCTGTTTTAAATTGCTAAGATGAGGGCCCTCTGAATTGAAAAGTTTTAATTTGTTTTTTTTGCAAGGGTGTTTTGTGAAATGAACTTAAAGTATATATGAAAATATTATTTACTTATCTATTATATAAAATAAATATTTTTAAAATAAAATCAAATCTAAGTAAAGATTCTGTAAGTTTGAAATTATTATATATTGAACATAATACAGCTACAGTCTCATATAAAAATGAAAATATAATTTTGTTCGTTTTTTTGATTATAGCGTGCCGAGAGTACAAGTTGACCACAAATCGTTTTGTCGATGTAAGGTGGTATGGAGAACACGAGGAGTTTAAAAATATATAAAGTTTCACAATAGATAGCACATGTTATAAAACACACTGATATAAGATGTCTTTATGGATGACAGATTGCCTGACAGTTGAGCGTATACTTAGTTCGGCTAAACAAAATGCGGCATTAATTAAGATTCTACTGATACCCAGCTTCAGCTTCACGCTGTTTCCCGCACACAGCAGGGTAGGCAGAGGGAACCTAGTGTTAAGACACTGTACCCCACTTTCCGCCGAGTTTTGGAGGCATTGCGTGTTGAGTAGTGGAACTCAACCACCGATTTTCTGATATTATTAGAATCATATCATATCTCAGAGTATAGATGATATATACATGTTTCTTCTGAGTACGTACTGTTTACAAAAAAAAAATAAAAAATGGTTTATAGCTTTTATGCTAATGGCTATAATTATAGACCATAAACTATCATAAATATTATAATTAAAACATATCAAAAAGTAATATAACTGAAATCGTAATGCAAATCACCAAAAACTTAGAAAATCCATTATTAATTTCCATCCCCTTATCTAACTCCCTTATTTTATCCTACGTAAAGGCCCTTCGAAAAATGCACTTAGATATTTAAAGATATAATTAAGGGGGGTGGGCGCACCCTTAGGGAAATTCACCTTCTTTTGACATTTTAAAGACCCCTTTTCTTAAACCCTTGCATCAAATAAGTATACTTATTTAATCGATCTACTGGATAGGTTCTATGGTATAAATAATATATATAATGAATAAATAGAAAATAACAATTTATTTAATTTATTGCTTATTAAGAAAATTCTACGTCATATAGCGGAAGTCAACGCCGCAAAATATTTAATTAGACCGAAAAAATATTTAAAAATATAATAATTCCCAGGGATGGTATTTGAAACTGCAACCATCACAGCCAAAAGCTTGTCAAAAAAACGTAACGTTAGTTAATCAAAAATTTCTCCAGAGATAAAACTGGAATATAAAGTGATATGATACTAAAAACTCCGCCAAGTATTTTACTTTACTGCCACTTTTATGATATCTTAGTTTTATAGTGTTTTTAACTGTAATTAAATTCTACTAGTTTTACATTGTAAGATGAAAATATTCATTTTTTTCCTCTGCATCCCACATATTAAGTAGGGTAAACAGAGGGAATCTAGTGTTCAAGCACTCCGTTACCAATTTGTTGTGTCTTAAGCCTGCACCGCTTGAATTTATATATGTTTGTAATTTATATACTTATATTTCTGTTCAAGCTATGTAATAAGACTTTAAAACTGTTAAAAAGAAAACAAAGAAAAAAATCCATAAATGAAAAAAAAATATCAGCTCCACGTTGTATTTCCCATTTAGCAAGATTGAGACAAGGAATTTAGTGTTAAGACACTCCGTTACCTACTTATATAAATGAAATTTACTAAAAATAATATTAGCGCTTCATATAAATATAGATCATTGTTCCTTTCACCCTTCGATCATTTAAAAGTATATAGCTTATAATTAACAAGCGAACATAGACAGCTTTTATTGTTTCTGAAACATCTTCACTCATTACTGTTTCTAATGAATGATTTCTATTCATATTTACTTTAAAATCTATAATATTTATATTTTTTGATTAGAAACTCCGCCGTAATTGTTGTTATATACAATGTTTTATATTTAAATAAAATAATAAATTAAATCAGCAGGATACAGCATACGCATACAGCAGGATATGCAGAGGGAATCTAGTGTTGGGACACCTCGTTTCCCATTTTCCACAGAATTCTAAAGGTGTGCTGAGAGGTGGAAATATACAACGCTACAACAAGAATTAAAGAAATAATATAGAAATTCAAATAATAATATTTCATTTCCTCGCGTTTGGGAACGAACTCACAACCAGACGCGTTTACAGTCACACACGTATGACACTGGGCCACGATTGGCCTGATTATATTTTTAAGTAATACGGAATATTGAATGTATGAAAGTAGGCAATGTGAAGATTATTTTTAATAAATTTTGGTAAAAAAATACTTGCGCACGCGTTTTTTTCTTTACATAAATTTTACTATTAATAATTACAAGTTGATTGTGCTTAAAACAAAGTCGTAATATTGTTTGAAGTCCACTTTACTTATAATACTTAACATATTTCCAATTATCTAGCCTTGTTTGTGTAAATGCGGCGTTAAGTTCCGCAACACAATATATAATGTGTGTGACGTTTGACGACGAACGGAATTAACGTTCACGAAATTCTCCTTGTCTACTTCACAAAAAAAACCCATAGATACGCAGTGAAGGTATGAAAAAAATACATTAAACCGTACGAAAAACTTCAACACAACAAAACATTTCAAATTACAAAACATAAAATCCGTAAACAAGACACGACAGAATAAAAAATTCAAAGCCCCAATCTCAATAAGTGAGAAATAAAAACAGCCATTAAAACGATGCCATACAACATTTGTTCTTGGAAATTGGCGGACGAGGCCCGACGAGGGACGTGTCACCGGGAAAAACAGTAAAAAGCGTGAAAAAATAAGGTAAAAAAAAGCGAAGAGCCTGGTATTATCCATGTTAATTCAGGGGTTAATTTAATTCGCGCGTAATTCTATTTGCCGAGTGAAGGGGGGTGATAATTGTAGGACACTTTTTTGTGACGTGGACGAAGGAAAATGGGTTTTTAAACCATTAGGAAACCCCTCCGTGGGAAATTTTGGCCTTAGTACAAAGAAAACGCTCACCTTTATCCATTTTTTATTGTATTGAGCTTCACGCTGTATCCCGCATATAGCGAGATATGCAGAAATAACTTAGTTTTGAGACCCTCCGTTCCCCATACACTGCCAAATTTTTGTACCATTACATGGAACTCAACGCCGCGCTTCGTCTTAATCCATTTTGGCTTTTTGAAAAGGCGTTTGACTTGATTTGTAACAACAAGCACGTTTGAAGGTGTATTTAAAACTGACCGATGCATTTGTTAAACATTAGACGACACTAATAATAATATGCGTATTCGTAACCCTTTTTGATTTAATACCGGTTTTAGGACACAACGCGCGAAAGTGACCGGTGTCCCTCTAGGGTCAACTTAGGGCTGTTATTGTCTATTTTTTGAATAGGACTGGTCAATCTGGTTTTACTGACCCTTCCTTATCCTTTTAAATGTTTTGTAAGCACGGATTTTACGCAGCTTTTTTAGCAGCTGCTGCTGGACTGGTCTACGTTGATATTTTTTTGTAACTTAATCTACTAAATTTTATATTGTTATTTCTAATAATATCCGGTTCAGTAGCGTGTAGTCATTATATGCAACGGAAATATTGAAGAAAAAGATTTAAGATTTATTTCTTTCAATTTTCTTTTAGAGTTTTCTAACAAAAATGTAGTTGTTTCTTTCATAATATAAAAAGCAGTATAAGCTAAATAATATTTTAAAAAAAAAAAAATAATAATAATAATTTTCTAATATTTTTAGTTAAAAAAATAAAGCTACAATGTTTTAGAGAAGTTCTTACTGAATAAACAGAAAATGATAGTTCACAAAACATAACAGTTATCAATAAACAGTACTTAGTGCATACAAATTACGTATGAGCGTATAATTTGAAAAAGATAGCTATAAACTATTAACATGCGCCGCCCACCTCCGGCCTGTAATTACTACAATAAAATAATAAGGAATTCTGTTATAAATTCTTTGTTACATTCACAGTAAGGTTACTTGGACTGCTTGGATGGATGGTTTTTTTTAAATACATCTGTTCTAATTTTTTTAGTAAAAGAAACCTGGGAACTTAGTGTTCAGACACTTCGTCTCCCTTTTTCCGTTGAAGCCTTTCTCTTGCGAACAAAAAAATTTAAAATATTTTATCTTATTCGGTGCGAATCGAACCCACAACCTGTCCCGATCACAGTTGCACGCTTGTGCCTCTGTGCTATGTCTGACTTCACTAATAGTAGATGATTATAGGTTCAAATCTAACTTGACGACTATATAAAAATAAAAAAAAAACTTTCTTGGGCTGGAATGAGTAAAGCTAAAGGAGAACGAATTACTATTTTACTAGGTATTTTCTGCTCTTTTTACAATCTATAGTTATACGTACGTATTTATATCAACTTGTTTTAAATATATTATTATAGTATTGTACAACATTTTCAAAAATCTTTTTTAATCTCCTCTTCTTCGATCTTTGGAAATCTTTTTTCAAGACGCCTTACCATTGGTAACACCCAAGCGTTATTTCAAATACTAAACGATTAACTCACCATAAGCAAACACAAAAATACTTAATATAATGAAATCTTAAATTTAATGTTCGATGTACTTATTGTATATATTTATGAACTGTTCATTGGTCTATTTGAAAAGTACACGAAAAGGGCAAAAACACGCGAAACGTCGATAACGTTCAATAGGAAAATGTTTTTATCTATTTATAAATTCAATATTTCTGGCTGGTACCATCTGATTACGGTTTTGTTACATTTACACAACAGGTTATGTTGGTATTGCTTAAAATATTTTAAATATAGTATAGGCATAAGTATATAATATATGAGTATATTAATTAGGTTATTATGGCTCAAATGAAGATATGTATGGTCTAAATGAATGCGAGCAGGTTGAAATGGATTCAATATATATTCTATTAGATGCTTGAAGTAATCGCAGAGGCACAAGCGTGAGACTGTATACGCGACGGTTGTGGTGGTTCGATTCCCACTTGTGAAAATGGAATATGATTTTTCAGATATTAAGGCAAATTTCGGCGTTGAGTTCCGCCACTCAACACGCAATACTACGTTTTCAGGTTTACTCTTCCTACTTTAACATGTGCGGAACACAGTGTGAGGTTAAAAAAAACTATAATACTAACTAAATAATCATAATTTAACATTAAATGAGCTTCCCATACATTTGTATTTTTTATCGTCAAAGCTCAATGAAGCGTAGACATACCTATATCAATAAACAATTTACCCTCCCTAACCCTTCCACCACATGTCTTCAATACGTGATCGTGAATAAGAGAGTGAAAAAAAATACATTTTACACTACTGTCCATATGTCCTGGGCTTTTGTTGACTTTTTTGTTAATAATAGTGTAGTAGAATGCAATTTTTGTTGTGGTCATTTGTAGGGTTACCATATTAATGATAATTTTATTTTTAAAGACTTTAACACTTAGCTGCTGATCTTTCCATAATCTATGTAGTTTTTTAAATGTAATTTAGAAACTACATATAATATTTAATTTAAAGCTTTTGCGGTCGTAAAATTCAATAAATATAAAAATTGAATTTGAATTTAATTGTGAATACGAATAAAAAAATATAGTACTTTACCACTACACTACAGTCCACATGGACATTTGTGGATTTTTCGTTAATAACATTTTGTTTGAATGCAATTTTTGTTTTGGTCATGTGTATGGCAACCACGTTCTGTTTCTTTTTTCACAGTTTATCCTGCATGTAGTTAAGTATGTAGATAATATTTAGTGTCTAGTTATTCCGTTATCTTCTGTCAGCCCGAATTTGAAACATTGCATAGTGGCTGGTGGAACTGAATGCCACTCTTTGTCTTATCGAAATAGAAAATAATTCTTTCTCACAAGTGGGAATCGAACCTATAATTAAGCATGGTGTTGTTGTATAATACGATGTTTTAGTATATTTTTTAAGATTTTTAGTATAATAAAACTATTTATATTCTACATAAAAATACGTGATCGTTAAAAAGTAAGAGAATAAAAAACACTACTTAAATGTTTTTATGGTCATTATATTTACTCAAGTCGGCTAATATATTATTCAGTCTTTTGTGATTTGTATAAATTTTGTTTCTATTTTATATAAACTATATTTTAAAAAATGCTTATCAAGTTCAGGACATAATTTGTTTTATATATCTTATAATAGTATTTAGATTATAATATGAATTATAGAAAATTTTACCATATTGCATAAATAGGAAGTCAATAGTAATTTTATCTAAATAAAAACCCATATAATTTAAAATTTTGGTGACACTTGTCTGTCCAACAATATGTTATTGAATGGTAACCACATCTAGTCCAAACCGGTTATAGTCGGAACCGACTAGATCCGGTACCGGCCAGTTGACCCTTTCTTACCTTTATTTGGGGTTGAAAGGTCCTTGAGCAGATGTTAGTATTAAACGGTAGGTGTTAAATTTGTATTCATAAATTTATATAAATTATTGATATTTCCAAAAAACGAAATGCATTCTTTCTTGTGAATCAAAAAACAGGAATTGAAATTTTATTCGTTACAATTTTTCATCGCTGTATTTATTTCATTTTGACTATACAAGGCATTTGGCATTTTTTGTTTTCATTAATATAAAACATTTACTAAAACTTGGGGACCAGATCATCTAAACTAAATTATCTTAACCAATGAAACCTAAATCAAAATTCTCTATCTAATTCACTATTTCACTATCTGAGGCTAGTCGTGACATACGGCCATAAAGTGTGACTGTAAAATCAACTAGTTGTTGGTTCGATCCTAACTCGAGGAAATAAAAATTTACTAACATTTATATTTTCATTCCTTCGCTCTAGTGCCAAGGCAAAGAACGGCGTTGAGCTCTCGCAACGCAATGCCCTCCAGGACTTGGTGAAACGTGGGGAACGGTATGTCAAAACACTAGGTTCCCTCTGCCTACCCTGCTGTTTGCGGGATACAGCGTGAAGCTGATTTGATTTGATTTGGTTTGTGGCAGAAACTCTACGGTACGTATGTTTTTCAACCAGACGATTAAAATGATATTCTACAATAAGCACGCCCGCGAGTATCATTCAAGTCCACAGCTTTACAAGGACACATGCAACAGTTAACTATTTAAAATACTTGAAAACTCTTAATAGGTTATCAGGGACACTTAACATTCTTAAAAGATCGATATCACACGAATGTACAGCAAAATGCTATTGCTAGCTAGCTACGTACAAAGTAAATGCAAATTAGAACTTTCCAAATATCCCGGTTGTTTCGCAAACAATTTGTAAAGCAAATTTTTAGTGTGACGGCGGCGTCCGGATTTCCTTTCCCTAGGTAACTGTTCCTCTCGCCGGATAACCTGTGTAAATCTTACATTAGTAGGTACTACAGTAGGTACACATACAGGGGGCGACTATTTATTCCAATAAATATTCAAATAGACTTTTGTGAGCACTTTTGAATTGAACAAAAGCTTAATAAAGAAAAGCTTTAGTGATCTTTGTGGAGTGTTGAAATGATGCACAATTGATTTCTTATTGATTTATTTACCCTGGTGTACGTAGCTCTCCCTTATAACGCCAACGAAAAAAAGGGCTAACTATTCTAGTTATCAATTTCATAAATGCGGCCTTCACTATAGCGCGTGTCGGCTCAATTAAGATGTATCTTAAGAATGAAACAGAAAATCTATACTTTTAAGTTTTGATTTGTTTTTTTTTCTTTTTCTTACGTACTACTTATACATACAGAGTTCACAACACTATATTGTATAATTTCAGCTTTACGCAAACAACAGAGTAGGCAGAGGGAATTTGTTGTTAAAACCCTCCGTCCTCACTTTCCGCCGAAGTTTTCTGGACATTGCGTGTTGAGTGGCAGAACTCAACGCTCGGCTTTTGCCTTGGTCCCAGAGTAAAGAAATTAATGTATTAATAAATAATAATTAATTCCTTGGAGTAGGGATGTAACCCACACTGTAACGCGACAGGCGTTACAGTCACATCTTTGTACCCCTGTGGTAGCCACAAAAAAGTATAACATAAAAAACATATTAAAAAAATGTTATAAAAATTAGAACCTACATACAGTGTACCGCATATCTCGGAAAGACTGCAATAACTCGCCGGTGTTTTCGCGCATTCTTCCCGCGCCGTACTCGCCTTCGTGTGTCGCGATACTTTACCGTTAAGGCTGAATTTACATACTAAAATATTTATATCGTTTTCTTTTATTCACAGGCTATTCTGGGGCTAGTCGTGGCGCAGGGTCACACTATAAAATCGACTGGTTGTGGGTTCGATCCCCACTCGAGGAAATGAAATATTTATTTAAATATATATTTATATTTCTTTGCTCTTGTGTCGAGCAAAGTGCGGCGTAGAGTTCTCCCATTCAACACGCAATGCCTACAGAACTCGGCCGAAAGTGGGGAACAGAGTGTCTTGACAATAGGTTCCCTCTTCAGAACAAAAACTGGAGAATTATACTTCACTAGAACTAGCGGCTTTAATACCAAAATTTAATAATCAGTTTCACGCTTTATCTCGCACACAGCAGGGTATTATTTATTATATTCGAATTCTTTAAAATCCTTTTTCGACAAATAAAAAAGTGTAATATCTACAAAAACGGAAGCCTCAATTTAAATAAATATGTGTAACCTATAATCTTATCTAACGATGTATCGACAGGTTGTTCGAAATATCGATTTAAAATTATTTTTTTCTTTTTTTTTTATCCTTTACAAAACTTGAGTTATAACTGGTGTGACGTATCCTTAAGATCTTGATGAACTTACATATATTGAATTTCAACCTTATATCAATGATATTAAAGATTATTTTCATGTAACAAATGTCACAGGAAACATTTTTTATAAGAACTTTCGATTTTTGTATTGATTTTGATTAAAAAATATTACATTGAAAAAGGTCGGAAGTCGTAGATTTTAAAAGTGAAAAGAATCGATTTTGTTTACATAATATTATAACAATAACTTATAACAAATTGGTGAAGTTTATCGTGTCAAAAATCTGTCTGTAGCTATAAGAAAGGAACGTAGGAAATATTATTACTATGCAGTATTACCTTTACAGTAGATTTTAAAAAAATATATAGTGACGTACTCGTTGCCAGTTGAAATTTTTAGTTAAACTCAATTTCGCCAGCTTATCCTGAAATGTGTGAAAATAAACAAGAACAATCTTTGTAGTTAAGTTAACTTGCAATATGTGCCAAGGAACAGCTTCGTGGTATCTTGGAGTTCAGCAAATTCCAGTCATTCATAGCGATTGCCAAAAGCCAGGCAGCCAGTCATTCAAAATAAGATGGACAATATATCAGGGTAAATATCTAGTGCTAAGACACTTCGTTTCTCGCCGTTTCCTATGAATATTTAAAAAGAAAAATATGATAATTAAATAAATAAATAAATTTTTGGTAAATTTTAGCAAAGCTTGGTCTTAATAGATAAATATATAACAAAGAAAGCAGTAACGAAAAAAAGTACCAGAATGTCTTAGTGATTCCCTCCGGCTTTTAAGCGACTCTGCAGCTCAATTATTATTAATAATATAAGTATTCCTATGGACGTAAATAAGTAGTATTATTATTTCTATACCTATCATATGGCAGGGTGGGCCCAGTGTTAAGAGTTAAAATACGCCGTTTTCGATTTTTGTTCATGTTTCGAGACGCTGTACTTTTACTTGTCACCAGAATGAAATGAAATGAAAATATTAAACCGTTCGAGAAATCCAAAACCGTCACTCTTATACAGACCCTGCCAACTACAGGCCGATATCGGTTACCTCTATACTTTGCAAGACTATGGAGCGTGTACTGAATAAAAGGCTTGTGGCATATCTGGAGGATAATGATCTCCTAAGCGATAGCCAATATGGATTTCGTCAAGGACGATCGACAGGAGATCTCCTTGTGTATGCCACTCACATATGGAGCGAGGCTATCGAGAGATATGGCGAGGCCCTCGCCGTGTCTCTCGATATCTCTAAAGCTTTTGACAGGGTCTGGCATGCAAGCCTTATAAGTAAGCTTCCCGCATACGGACTACCGGCTGACCTTTGCAAATGGATATCTGACTTCTTGAGTGAGCGATCGATACAAGTGGTCTTAGATGGTCGTGTATCTGATCAACAGGCTATAAATGCCGGAGTTCCTCAAGGTTCTGTTCTGTCCGCAACCCTATTCCTGCTGCACATCAACGATATGTTAACACCCGGTATCGTTGGGTACGCTGATGATAGCACGGTTGTTGACAAATATATGTCCAATGCAAAGGCTAGCCGGAACGAAATCCGGTCTTGTCGAGAGTCTATGATCGATCGTCTGAACCTGGCACTTCAGGGCGTCTCCGAATGGGGCGATGCCAATCTTGTCAGGTTTAACGCTACCAAGACTCAGGCCTGTTTATTTTCTGCAAAACGGAGCCCCTTCGATCTTGCTCCGACTTTCCGAGATGTACCCGTGCCGATAGCTGATCATCTTGAGCTTCTTGGCATAAACATTACGTCAGATTTGAACTTTGGACGTTACATCGAGTCTTTGGCTACAACTGCAGCTAAAAAACTAGGTGTCCTCTCAAAGGTTAGGCAGTATTTCACTCCGGGACAGCTTCTCCAACTTTATCAAGCTCAAGTCCGATCGTGTATGGAGTACTGTTGTCACCTCTGGGACGGATCTGCTAAATATCAACTAGCGACCCTAAACTCAATTGAAATTCGCGCCAAGAAGCTCATTGGCGACACAGCGATTGTTGAGGCAAAGCTGCACAGCCTTGAACATCGTCGAAAAGTAGCTTGCCTGTCAATATTTTATAGGATACATTTCGGAGAGTGTGCAGCAGCGCTGCATGACTTAGTACTCTCTTCTCCTTTCCATCTGCGAGGCACTAGACGCAGGCAGGGATTTCACCCATATGTTGTCGATATACCACCTTTTCGCACGCAGCGCTTCGCCTCCACTTTCATAATGCGTACTGCTAAAGAGTGGAACTCCCTGCCTGCTGAACTGTTCCCCGACAGGTATAACTTGGCCCTTTTCAAGGCAAGAGTGAATAGGCATTATCTAGGTAAGCATGCTCCACCATCGTTCGCATCGTCACTTAACACCAGGTGAGATAGCGGACAAATGCTTGCCTATCTACAATAAAAAAAATAAAAAAAAATACTATTTACCTATGTAAAAGAAAATACTGTAAATAACTATATCACAAAAAATAAATAAATCATTAATATATAATAAATCATTATATTCGTTTATTAACATCAATCCAATACAAAAATAACGTTAAAAAAAGTACAAAACAAAACGTCGAAGTAATTCATCGGGTTCCGCGAAACAAAGAGTGAACTACGCTCATTTAACAAGTAATCTAAACTTCGATTCTTCTATAGATACCTACCTACATACCTTCCTATACCCACGGACGCTAGCCTCAGCTATGTAAGTGCAATTTAAAATGTAAATTACGGCAAAGAAGTGGGGGGCCCTCGCAAACTTGAGGCAGCCTCTACATTATCTTATTACAGCAAAAAGTCACTAATAACATTTCCTATTTTACTATTATATACCTTATTTTATTGTAATAAAGATACAATTCCTTTGATATAAGAATAGTTGATAAGACATTGTTGATAAGTGTTAAAATGAAACGAAATAATATAAGGTTAATCAATTTTGGGCTTTAAGCTTAAGTATTAAAGTTTAATATGTATTGAACAACCAATAACGGATTTAAGACGTTCCGGTTGTATTTTTTATATTTCTTAGCAAGTAAGGATTTGTTTTGCCAGAAAATGTGTTGAGACGCGGACGTCGCCTTCCCCACTTTAATTTATTTCTTAGGGCAAATTTAATTATATGCGCCCTGAGTTCTTAAAACGTTTTATTTTTTTCTCTAAAATGAGCAAAGAAATTAAAAACAGATAATTAATTTTTTTTCGGCTTGACACTGTATTTCCCTAATAGTAGAGTACCTAATATTAAGACACTACGCTCCCTAATCCCGGCGAATTTTCGAGACTTTGTTAAGTGATCTAACTCAACGCTCCTGATTAGTATAAGATATTAAAATTTGTTTCTTATACGCTTAAATATAATTATATTTCAAAAAGTTATTGGTTCTGTAAGAGCACATAACATTCATAATATATTACAATAGACACAATCTATACATAAAAATAAAGTTTAAAAACTCGACTACTAAAACACGCTCTAAATATAAAGAACAATAAAATAGTCTCCTCTAAAATTATCATATACAAACTATTAAAAATTTCACAACTTTTAATAAAATAAACGTAAGAAGAAATTCAATAAGCAACTTAATTATTTTTTTAGTATACGTCATTGATAAAAGCCGATCGTAGCGCAGGGGCACAAAGTGTGACTGTAAATCGACTGGTTGTGGGTTCGATCCCCACTCGAGGAGATGAAATATTTACTTAAAATTTATATTTCCATTTCTTCGCTCCGGTGTGGAGGCAAAGCGCGGCGTTGATTTCTGCCACTCAACACGCAATGCCTCCAGCATTTGGCAGAAAGTCGTCTTTCCGTGTCTTACTAGGTTCCCCCTGCCTACCCTGCTGCGTGCGGGATACAGCGTGAAGCTGATTTTATTGATAGAGAGTATAGTCCTTGAAGTCGCCTACGGCCGTAGGCGACTTCAATTCTAATTTGTTATTATAATGAATCTGCTTTGCTACAGTAGGTGGTGTATTTGTTTGAACATATCTCTATCAGTTTGTCGAATAAAAATACGTTTAAATATAATTCGTGTATATTCGTGTGAATTGCTTATTTAATAGTTTGTACATAATAATTTCAGCGGAGACTATTTTCTTGTTTCGTAAGTTTTAGTAGTCGTGTTTAAGTTTTTAAGCTTTCTTTTTATTTAACTTATTTTGTAATTATGTGAATTCGTGTTAAGTATAGTTATTACGCAAATCAGCAGTATATATAGAGCAGTTAAGCAATGCAATTACTAGGAATGCCGTAAGCAACAGCTCATAATATTTACATATTGGAAATGTGCTAAAAAATCTCTTTTATTTTATACTACACAGTTTTTTTAGTCCCCTAAAGAGGGCTGCACTCAATTTAACATAACGTCATGTTGCCTATCAGCGGACGATGACGATGGTTACTAGTTTAGAAGTTATGAAGGAACAGATGAACATCCATACCCACATACATAAATACAGTTTAAAATCATAGCCCTCCTTTCTGCTTCGTCGTAGTCGGGTAAAGAGTAAGATAATTTTTTCACAAAAAAATAAATGAAGCATTCTAACAAAAAAACTCCATGTAAGCTTTTTCAACTTCTAAATTTAAATAAGAAGAGACACTATATTATTATATTTTTATTAAATGCGTACCATATCCTATATTCTTGAACAGCTTATTTTCAGCTTCATGCTGTATCACACACTTAGCAGGGCAGGCGAAGGGAACCCGAAAACTCAGTGTTAATACACTCCGTTCTGAAGGAGATAATTCCGTTCCTCATTTTTCGTTGGTTTCTTGAGGCATTGCGTGTCGAGTAGCGGAACTCAACGTAACGCCTTGATTCGATAATAAAGCGATGAAAGGAATTTTTAAATAATTTATTTCCCAGAGTGGTAATCGAACCCACAACCGTCGCGGTAACAGTCACACGCTTGTCTCCCTGAGCAATATTTAACATACCTAATTCAGGTATACCATGGAAAACAGAGAGTGTCATCACTAGCTTCTCTCTGCTTATTTTGCAAAAAAATTAGAAGCACAACATAACTCGATACTTGATCGAGACAAAACTTTATAAACGAGTAACAAAATACCTACTCGGTATCGTAGCAACGGAGACCATTCCTTTTTTATCCCCCCACAGTGGGGTGCGGGCTGGGGCAGGGGAGGAAGGGGGAGGGCCGAGAAATGGAAAACTCGGGAAAATTGTAGCATTCTTGAGGCAATGCCGCTCACACCTTCTTAAACAGCGGCTTGGAACATTTTGTGTGTCGGTTGCAATTTTTGGATTATTCTTATAATAATATTTTTTTATTCAACTATATTTAGGTATATAATTATATAAATGTAGAAGTATGGTGTATATATTAATGCATTATGAAACGATTTCGTTCGAAGAAGTCAACTGTGAAATGATATTAAATCACAACGTACATACACATCTGTTTCATATTTTTCATACGTAAGCTCCACATCACTGAATGCGGTTATAAGATAATAAAGTTAGTATGTTTACTTGAACTTGAAGGTATTATTAAAATAGGTATATCTCTTTTCTTAAGAATTTTACAAAAAAATCACGAAACACGTGTTCAATGAAAGTTCAAGAAACAATGTAAAATATGTTTTACAGCCGGAATTTCATTTTTTATAAAAATCGCTGGCAATTTAAAGATTTTTCCATATAAACTTTCAGCCCCTTATTTGAACCCTTAGGGAGTGAGTCCTTAAAAACATGAAACACATGTTCAATGAAATGTTCTAAACAGGTCTAAATTTCAAATTTTATATAATCGGTGCTGTTTAAAAAAAACATACAAACTTTCAACCCCCATATTTCATCCCTCTAGGCTTAAAATTTTTCAAAATCCCTTTTTAGTGGATGTTCAGATTATAAAAACAAACATCTATCCAATTTAACGTTAATGCGTCAGTCAGGTGCATGTCCTTTTATATATATACAAAATAGATATTGTCTGCAAAGTGGACTACTTGTGCCCCGCATGTAGCAGGCTAGGTAGAGGGAGGAAACGTTAAGATTCTCCCCACTTTCGAATTATGGATTCATTGCGTGTCGAGTGGTGGATCTCAACGCCGCGCTTTGCCACAACACCAGCGCGAAGAAATGACAATATGAAATATTTCATTTCCAAGAATGATTTATCGAACTCATAACCTATTGCAGTTACAATCGCCTTTGTTACAATCAACAGTGCTTCTGCTCTATGCCTCGCTTCAATTTTTTTCGATATAAAATAATAAGAAAATGCTACAAACCCCTGCATCTAAACGTAAAAAGCAGCGCTGTGTCGGACGTCCCCGCCCCACCCCACAGTACGGACGCTCCGCGGCGCGTACTTGAGATGCTGAATACACAATTATAAATATAACGCGGAGTTTTTAATGGAATTATATAAAGATTATGGATTTTTCATATAAAAATTTAAAAGAATGTGTTTCATTTAAATAATGTTTGATGATTTGACTCAGTCAAAGTGTATATATAATCTATACAATAATAAAAGATAATACTTTTCCGTTATTGAGTGACTGATAGACAACGCAAAGACGAAACTATTGAACTTGTTGAAAGTTGAAATTTGGCACATTCATATTAAGTAATAAGGAAGTATAGGGATCACTGAGAGAGAATTCCTCGAAATTTTTTAAAGATTTACAATCCAAGCAAGAAAAGTAGTTTGTGACGACAAGTAGGTACGTTATATGATGTACAATCATGGGATTTTTATCTTCTTTTCTAAATACATGACGTCAAAATGTAATATAAAAAATATATATATTATAAAAAGAAATTAAAGTCCGTGACAAATAATTACAAACAAAAAGAACTTTTATGTATTTTATGTTTTTAAATTAAATTTAGAAAACAACCTCACCTAGGGGGGCTATCTTCACAATCTCTTCACATGTCTGCTATCTATTTTTTTCCTTTTTTAAAGGTGCGTGTCAAATCTTACGTGTAGTTCAGATAAGCAGAGAAATCCTAGTGTTCAGACATACGGTTCTCCACGCACCACTCAATTTAGAAAATATTACGTTCACCAATTTACACACGATATATATATATATATATAAAAATAAAATAAAAGTAAAGAAAAGACTGTTTAGTTAATAAGATAATACAAAAGTCTGCCTATATTGTAAGAAATTCCCCAAGCCCGTCCCTGCTTGTCGCGGGTTCCGCATCGTTTTACATATTTCTTCAGTTCATTGTGAAGCATTGAATCAGATCTTATTGTGCCGGTATCTCCTTTCACCGCCACGCTGTAAGAAAACTTAACTTAATTAATATTTTTATAGAAGAAAAAAGGATATAAATGTTAGAGAAACATTAGGGTTTTTTTATGAAATATACATATATATATATTTAAACATTTTCACTCACTTAGGGAAGAAAAAATACGTTTTATACGTTTTCTAAATATATATATATATATATATATATATATATAAGTTAGGGAGTATATATATATATATATATATATATTTTATTGCACTCTCTAACTTGTCTATATCTATGCCAACTTTCCAACTTCTTAAAACAATTTTTGGTTACTCATAGGCAGGAAAAACTAGAATTTTATATACGTGTATTAAATACGTGTATTTGGAAACGAATCCACGACCATCTTACGATTCGACGGCGACTTGTGATTTACACAAGTTATTCAATATAGATAATTAAATTTTAATTTGTAAAAGCTTTTAAAGTAGCACACATTATCTATACCCATATAGGTATATCTTATATAAACAATACCCCTTATATCTTAGTCGCTATAATTTCTTAAGGCTTTTTGCATCATTTACGCTAAGCAAAACAAAACATTAGCCGACCAATTCAAGAAGACCCCAGTATTTTCATGATCAACCATTTTCTTATGGAGTTCTTAATTAGGGGAGGAGGGTTGGCAGTTCTCCTTTAACTGGTTGGATATGCTGACAGGGCATAAACGTGACGTCGTCTAAGAATAAGCCTTTTACGAATAAAAGTATGTATAATTTATAGATATTATTTTTTTTTTGTATTAAATTTTATAAAAAAAAAACAAATTAAAGATTTACAAATAGAATCAGCCTCACGCTGTATCCCGCACACAGGAGGGTAGACAGAGAGAACCTTGTGTTAAGACACTCTGTTCGCCATTTTTCGCCGCATTCTAGTGGCATTGCGTGTTAGGTGGCGGAACTCAACGCCGCGCTTTGCCTCGAAGAAATGAAAATATTTATACATTTAAATAAATATTTCGTTTATACATTTAAATAAATATTTCGTTTTCTCAAGTGGCGATCGAACCTCATGTATGTTTTGTGAAATGTACTTATCCTAAAACATCACAAAAAATAACCGATTGTGTTGAATAGTTATTTTATAGATGAAGATTGTATAGGTTACTACGGTCACTTAGAACGTGTCATGTGTCATTCACAAAGACTGAGCCTAAAAGCTGTAGCATGTTCGAAATATTTAATATTTTCATTTCTTCGCTGTGAGTCCGAGGCAAACATGCAATGCCTCCAGAATAAGGCGGATTATGAAGATTCCGTTCCTTCGTGTTAAAAGGAACGGAGTGTCTTAACACTCGTTTCGTTAATAACCTCTGCCTAACCTGCTTTATGCGAAATACGAACGACTATAAATGTAAAAAAAGTATATACGGGTGTAAGTTATAAATACCAAAAGGAAAATGGTTTTGCCGCTCTATCCCGTACAGCACAATAGGCACACTATCATTCCACCCGAACCAGACTTAATATATTATGTGGCGGAACTAAACGCCGCGTTTTAAAACAAATAAAAAATACAACCAAAATTTAAAAACCGGGAAATTTCTAAAACTTCAGTATAGTAAGTACAGCGTACAACATCGCGATACGGTGCCAAATTTATGTTTTTTGCCAACAAGGCACCTTATCTGTGTTTAATGCTTTGCGCATTATTTTTGCTCCTGCTGCGGACTTGGCAAGAGCGGGCTTATAAAGTTATAAACAAGCTTTGGTTGCGTTATCTAGCTATTAGGGTCGCTTCGAAACATGTTATAAATATGTTCTAATATTTTCTTATAACTAAGTCTTTTCTCTATTTCTTTGGCGGGTTTGGTATTTTTGTAGGGTAGCCAAATATATTTGTCTTTACAGAAATATATATTCACGTTGTGTCCCCCATATAGCAAGGTAGAATAATCATTACCATTACCTGAATGGGAATCGAATCGACAACTGTTGCGTTTAGAGTTAGATATTACGCCGCAGCGCTACGACGCCCTCTGTATTGCCTTATTATATCATGTAATTTGTATAATATAAGTATATAAATAATAATAATAGTAGGTGTAAATTCATTTTTTGTTTTTACTTAATCGGAAATGAATCGCCAGACGTGGCACAGGGGCACGAAGTGTGACTGTAATACCGACCGGTTGTGGGTACTTAAATTTATATTTCCGTTTCTTCGCTCTGGTGTCGAGGCAAATCACGGCGTTGAGTTTCCGCCACCCAACATGCAATGCCTCCAGAACTCTGTGGAAAGTGGGGAAAAGAGTGTCTTAACACTAGGTTGCCCTTTGCCTACCCCGTTGTGTACGGAATACAGCGTGAAGCTGACAAAAAAAATATGTATAATATATAGTCTGTAACAATTTGTAAAGATTAAGATGTACAAATCATGCAACTTATTTTTTTAAGCTATATGCTTTACGCCCATAATAAGGTAGGCAGAGGAAACCTTTCCTAGGTTTCCTAATTTTAAGACACTCATTGAGACACTCCCGTTTTCCGCTGAATTCTCTAGGCCTTGAGTGGTGGAGATCAACGACGCTATTTGAGAATATTAAATATTTTATCCTGAGAGTGGGAATCGAACGAACACCACGATGGCCTCAACGTGACATTTTCTTCTATTAAGAAATATTAATTGTGCCAAATGGCGGAATTATATTCTAATTTATCGAACTGAACTATCGAATATTTCCCAGAGATTAGAAATGACTTTTAAAAAATTAAAAACGGAGAGTATTGTCATATTTACTTATTTAGAAAACGTATAAAAATTTGGTCCTCCTGGTTGGTTTCCAGGAAGCCCGGGTTCGAGTCCCGCTACGTTCAAATTTTTATACGTTTTCTAAATAAGTATTTATCTTTCCTAGGTGTAGATTAACACTTTAAAAATGTTAAAAAAATATCGTCATATTATTACACAAAAAAACCGATACAGATAATAAAAGGCTCTCATTTAAAAAGAAGGCTCTCATTTAAAAAGAAGCTCTCGTTTTCTGATGAAATGATCTTATATCAAAAGAAAATTATAATATGAAATCTTCATGGAGCAACTGTTCGGATTCATCGGGTTGATCTAGATAAGGCAAATCGAGATTACTTTGGTGCAGACGTCGCCAGTTGTACGCTTATGAAGTTTAAAACTAAAAACTTACTTAAACTGTTCTTTAGTTTTTATGTGATTAACGAACATATACATTATATGCCGCTTCTACATTAAGCTATTTTATATCTGGACTATGATATTTTATTTTTATCTGTTTCCGTACTGGATGTTAGGTAATGTTACATCATATAGAAATTACTAGTTAGTTCAATTATTTTTATACATACTTACTTGAATCTTAATGTTTTTCTAACATTTATATAATTTTTAAGATTTTTTTTAATTATCAAGAAATTATACTAATGAAACATAATAAATCAGTAATATAATATATAGAACCTATAAGCAAAACCATATAAACCAGTAATATACTATCCACATACTAATAATATAATTACTCACCCCTGGAAACCATTTAAAATCCAAAAACGACCCTTGCGTTTTTTCTTGCGGTTACACAAGCACGATCACGCACACACCCAAAATATTTTTCCTCGATTACCTCTGTATGAGTAAATGTTGTGTAAATACACAGCACACAGATACAAAGTGTCGTTGTGTGCGTGCTAGCCGCTGCCACGATTGGACACCGCGCTATTTCTTTATTGATCCATATTTCTTCTTCTGAGACTGCCCCCAGTCACCCCCTTTCCACCCCCTAAGGGTGGTTTTTCTACAGTTTTAACGAAAGACTCGAAATTTTGCGAAGGAGGGAAGAAAGGTTATTAATGGTTTTTAAGCTGTGTAATTTTCAACGTAATGTTTCGAGTGTAGAGTTTTTGTTACGCTTTGTTTAAGGTGATACTAAATTGGATGCGTGTTTTATTATTAGATTGTTTTTTGTTATTTGTACGTAATATTTGTAATAAAAAAAATATTATGTGTTAAGTTTCCAATATAATTGTTATCAATATTTATGGCCGTGGTGGCGCAGTGGGACATCATCTGACTGTAATCGCGATTGTAATGGGTTTGATCTTTACTCGAAAAATGATTATAATATTTAAATTGCTGTAAGTTTACCCGCTGTAATAGACAAAGGCGGCGCTGAGTTCCACCACTGAACACACAATGTTTTGAAAATTGGGCGAAATTTGGAGAAAAGAGTGTCTTAGCACTATGACCTGCCTTATCTGCTATGCGGGTGTTTAGTGTAATAAAAAACATGAAATTTCTTTTATATACATATAAATTTAGTTTACTGTAGTTAAAAAATCAAAATACATACTACTAAGATCGTTATTTCGTGGGTGTGGATTTATTTCCCATTCTGGGAAGTAAATTAGTTTCATTTCCCCGCGATGGTAGACAAAGTGTGGTGTTGAGTTCTGCCACTCGACACCCATTGTCTCCAATTCGGACGGTTTGAGGAAACAAAACGTAAAGTTAATACAAAATTTAATAATATAATATATGTATCTAAGTCTACGGTAATGTAGGTAAAAACTCTGCATGAGTTTTGTTTTAATTGTAAAACATGGACTCAATTAATTGCTTGCTTACAAAAATATTTTGATTAGTTTAGTAGAGGCCAGTCGTGGCTGGCGCAGTGGTACGAGTGTGTGATTATAGGCGCAACTGGTTGTGGGTTCGATCCAATCGCGGAAACGAAATATTTAATTGTATATTTTCATTTATTCGCTCTGATGTCGTGGCAAAGCGCGATATTAGGTTCTGCCACTCAACATTCAGAATTGGGCAATGACATTAAGTTCCCTCTGCCTACTCAGCTTTGATTTATTAATTATATTGAATATACATATATAATAAATTAGTTATTTTGTTAATGTTTGGAAAATTCAAATTTTTTAGTAAGTATAAGCCACTGTGACGGACTGACACGTTATCTGAGAGCAGAGAAGTAATTATTTTCATTTCCTCGGTCTGGTAACAAATAAATCGCGGGGTTGAGTTCTGTCACTCACTCGTCGTCGTCTTCGCCGGTGCGTGGGCAACGTAGTGTTTTAACAATAAATTCCGCTTCTCGACCCCACTATATAGTGGCAAAAAATTCTATATAGGGCTGTTTTTAATTTTATTCCGATATTATTATGGATATTATGTATTAATTTCCCAAATCTATGCTACGTATATACATATGAAGTTCCATTTCATAAGGCATAACAACACATACAATAAAACATCAACAATATATAAAACATGTACCTAACATCAAACAACTTAATAATCTCAATCACAGCATTCAAGGGGGATGCTCAAAAATATTATTGACTTAACCACCACTTATCTCGAACAAGCAGGTAGCTTAAAATTAAGAAAAAAAGCAAAAAATCCAAAAACAACCCTTATAATTTAGCTCATTACTAAACGTACGGTACCATATTCTGCCTTAACCGTACCTATAAATAAAACGGAAAGGGGGTGGAAAAATTTTATTATCCCTAAACCACCCTACGAAGGAGAAATATGAAATAAAATGAAAATGTAATGTAATGGGGAAAAAATACTGAGTGCGGCAAGACAAAGGGACGGTTTGGGCTCGGTGTGAGTGGAGATGGATTTTTATATTTTATTCAATATTTTTTTACTTCAAATAGCATATAGGTAGCTAAGCTAATTAGACGAATTAGCTATAAAAATTTGAAAAAGTGGGCACATGAGATCTAATGTTAAAAATCTCGTTCACATCGCAAATCACAATGTCGACTAGAGTGAAAAATTAAAATATTTTTAAATTTGTCAATAGAATGGGAAAAAACCCCAGAACTTCGGATTCAGACGCTGCCCCAATGCGCCATGATGACTCTAAAAATATTTTTTATTTAGCTATATAGTATGCATAGTTAAGACTTTACGGGTTACATCGTAGTAACTCGATTAACGTGAAATGGTACTCCAATTTTAAATAAGCAATTACGTGTTTATTTTATTATTTTAACTAACATACGTTTCAGCCTCATATTATTATAGCTAGTCAATATTAATGGCTCATTGGAGATACTCTTCATCACCGCCCACTAGAGATGCAAAACTACTTCTTTAAACGTATGTGTTAGTTCGTCTTTGGTATAAGTTTCTTCGTATATCACAGACGAACGAATATCGTACTGTATATTATTTATAAACATAAAATGTTATTAGTATTGAGGCATAAGTGTGTAACTCGTGTGGGAATCGAACCTACAACCAGATTATGAGTTCGATTTCCCCTCAAGCTAATGAAATATTTAATATTTTCATTTCTTCGTTCTGGTATCGAGGCAAAGCGCGGCGTTGAGTTCCGTCACTCAACATGCAATGCGTCCAGTATTCGGCGGAAAATGTTAAGCGAAATGTCTTAGCACTAGGTTCCCATGCTCTCTTTGTCTCCCTTGTTTTGTGCGGGATATAATACGCGATTGCTACAAATGGAAATCGAACCAACAACCATCGCGTCTATATTTGCATGCTTGTGTTGAAGCGCCACGTCAACTTTTTTTATTACTAATGTAATTCTACAAATTTAAAATTTAATAAATCTCTTTCAATATAATATTAGCTATAAAGGCGGGGACAGACAACGCGGGCCTCCGGCGCCAAAGACTCATATCTATAAATTTTGCCTTATCAAAAATATACGTTTCTTATATCACAATCTGCTTTTTATAGCTTTTAGTAGAATAAAAAAAGGAAATGTCCCCTTTTTGTATTAAATAGTACAATACATTCGGTTTCACTTATATTTTGGGACAAATTATTTGAAATCTTTTTGTTTTTTAGTATCTTTTAGTAGAATATTGAAGTTTATAAGAGAAAAAGACAGGAAATTTTCTTGATTATACTTTAAATTCTATTTATTTGTCTCATCAGATAGATATGAAAATAGAGAAAGCAGTGTTTTGACACTAGGTTCTGCAACTTGAAGAAACTATGAAGCTATTAGAAATTAACAGCTTATAGGTAGCTGTAAGTAAATTAGTTTTAAAAAATGAATGTAAAAAAAACATGCAATATCAATATTGAGAGGAAAAATTATTCTCCATTCCAAGGATTCAAATTAGATATGATTCTACTAGTCCCGCCTCCAAAGTACGTTCTCTTATAATTGATGTTAAGTTCTCTTGACAGAGATCTTTCAGCGAACTACATAGTCATGTCAAACTCTACTTCTTGTTAGTTATTCAGTCCTTTCATGAGCTCGAAGTACTTTTGTACAATAAGATATAGAAATATACCCTGGTTGGATGACAAAATACTAATACCGTCACGAATTTGCTACTGTTTCTCATACTTATCCATTAAGAATGTCCAATCAGGAGCTGGTGCTAAAATTGAAGTAGCTTTTTGTGCAGATTTTTCACTCAACACGCAATACCTCCAGAATTCGGCAGAAAGTGGGAAACGGAGTGTCTTAACACTAAGTTTTCTCTGCCTACCCTACTGTCACCAACATTACTATGAAGATCATTGGTTTCTATATTATTATCAAAATTAGTATATTAGATTAGACTTATCTAACATAAAATATAGGTTATTTTTGTTAATTATGTTAGATTTTTCCGGAAGACTGAAATTTTCTTCTTTGTTTATTTGTTTTCAATAATAATTTAAAGCTGTCGGGGCGTAGCGAGACAGAGTTAGATTGTACTGTTCGATGCCGATGGGTGAATTATTTTATTTTTTTCGCTCTGATACTCTAAGGTAAGATAGATAGAGCGATAGAGTCACCATTCTACACAAAACATTTCCAATTCTGTAAAGTATGAAGTACGATTTTCAATATTCCAACTAACACTATGCTCTGAAGAATTATTTACGTTCATATTTTGTAAGTACGTACTGTTGAAAATATTATAAGCTTTCTTCCAATAAAAAAATCAGAAAATAATACATTAAATAAAAAGTAAGATGACTTCGTAGTTTTAAGTAATAAGTAAAAAAATAAAAAGAAACGATAAAGGTAAGATTTTTTTATAATAAGTTAATTTAATTGAATGTTAATTGCTTATATATAGTAACAATATAATTAGTGATGGTGGTAAAGAAATCAAATAATGCTAAGATAGGATATCATATAATAAAAAAAAACTAGGAATTCAGGTCATTTTTTCGCTTCGACAAGACAAAGCAGCGTTGTGTTTCGCATCTCAACACACACAATCTTGAAAAATAGGCGGAAGGGGGAAACGGAGTGTAGTAACACTATGTTCCTTCTGCCTACCCTCTGCTAACCGCTTCACGCAAAAAAAAAACAATGACACAAATATAAAACAAATATCAAGTAATATTCACAACAAACAAGCCAAGCAAGCAGTTGGAGCGAAAAATCCCTTCTTCAAAAGACTACGCAGGTAAAAGAAGTTCACCCTTTCAAAAATGAACGTATAACCACCCCTCGGCAGGTTAGGGGGTTGAATTTTTCTCCCTTATATTGTATTATATCAGGGAGACACTGTTACCCGTTGTTCTTTACTAAGTGAATTTTGCAGATAATTTTATATTACGCCTTTTTTGTAGGCTTTTAAGGATTAGAGTGCTGATCCATTTTTACTGTTAAAGCTTCAGCTTTTTGGTGTTTTAATATTGAAAATTATTTAGAAATTGTTTTTTATTAAATTGTTGGGATAATTTTTTTTTGCTATAGGATACTACATTTTTACTATAAGATACGAGCTGTATACTACTAGGATACTATAGGATAGGTAGGAAGAACCTAGTGTCAAGACTCTCGGGTTTTCACCTGAATACATGACATTAAGTGACGAATTTTAACGTCACAATTTGTTACCAAAAAGGGGAAATGAAAATAACGGACCTTATATTTATTCTAATAAGAACATTTCTTATTGAAGTTACCGTCAAATAAATATATATATTGTTCATATAATAGCTATAGGCGAAGGATGTCGTAGCGCCGTGAGATGGCATCTTATTGAAATTGCAATGTTTGTGGATATAATCATCATTCTGGGGAAACATTAAAATTTATATTCTTTTCCCTGCTCTATCATACGCGGCGTTAACTTCCGCCAGGGCGGCGTGCCCTGTATGGGAAAGTGGGAAACCGAAAGTTTCAACTAGGATCCCGTTTTTTATTCTGCTATGCGGCGAAAAGAATCCATATATATATATATATATATATATATATATATATATATAATTCTTTCGTTACCAAAACTGGTAGTTTAGTGAAAGAGAACTATAATCAGATTTCCCAAAATTCCTATAGAAACGAAAAAAACGGGATTTTCCATTTTCCGTCCTCAAACTGATTTAAGCACAGTACGTTTCGTATTTATTTCAAGCACAAGCATTCGACTGCAAACGCAACTAGCTGTGGGTTCGATTACCACTCGAGGAAATGAAATATTTAATACTTTCTTTTCTTCGGTAGGTAACGAGGCCGCGTTGAGTTTCGCCACTCGACATGCAATGCTTACATAATTCGGGGAAAAATGGGAAACAGAGTGTCTTAATACCAGGTTCCCTCTCCCTACACATATCCGGGATACAGGGTAAAGCTAAAAAAATCTTCATACATCAGTAAATCAGAATCATAAATAACAACATAAACGTTACGCAAAGTGAACTTCTCACAACACGGGAAAAAGGATGAGCGGGGAAGCTTTTAATATTTTTTTCATTAAAGTTTTTAATATTAATGCCCAAGTATCGTCTCGGCGCTGCCTAATTATTTTTTGGGTTCTATTTTCCGGGCGGACGGTCCCGCGTTTTTTTATATATATCTATATAAAAAACTCAGGTAAATTAAAATTGTATTCAGCATCAGACGGGGTTTATTTCGAAAGTATTAGTTCTGTTTCGCTGGTTCGGAAGATGAAACTTGGGATGCGATTCTAAATGCTTTTTCGGGGTAATATGTTGGTATTTTTTTTTTATATTTTAACGGTAAATTTAAAATATTTTGGATTATATATCGCAGAGGCACAAGCGAGTGACTGTAAAATCGATCTGGTTGTAGGTGGCAATCGATGTCACTCGGGAGAATGAAATATTAAATATTTTCATTTTCTCACTCTAGTAATGAGACAAAGCGCAGGACAGTGCATTTTAAGATAGTGCATGTTAAATGGTTTAAGTCAATACTGCGATTTGTTTTGTGATCAGAGCTGGAAGATTAATATACTTTTCTCGAGTGGCAATCGAACCTCTAACCGTCATATCTAGAAACAGACTGTACCGCTGCACCACGATAGCCTCTGATGAAGCAAATATACTGACTTACCAGTTTTTTATATTTTCGGGATAAGCAGAGAGACCGTCTTGTTAAAACACGCCGTTCCTCCATCCAACTTTCGAGGTGCTCAAAGCGAGTTTTGTATAACATCAGAACTAGTTATCATCTTGAAAACTATTTCCTTTTACATACTTTTGAAAAATATTGAAACATTATTTAATTTTTACACAATACAATAAATATGGCCGGTCGTGGCGCAGTGGCACAAAGTGTGACTGTAAACCGACTGGTTGTGTGTTCGATCCCCACTCGAGGAGATGAAATATTTACTTCAATTTATATTTCCATTTCTTCGCTCTGGTGTCGAGGTAAAGCGCGGCGTTGAGTTCTGCCCCTTAATACGCAATGCCTCCGGAATTCGGCAGAAAGTGGGGAACGGAGTGTCTTTCACTACATTCCCTCTGCCTACCCTGCAATGTGCGATATACAGCGTGAAGCTGATTTATTTTTGATTTATTTTACAATAAAATATCAATGAAATAATTCTGTCATATATTATCAAATGTAATCGTTTTCGGAAATAAAATAATTATCATTTTATTTATACAACTTCAGGAAGCTTGGGCCTAAAGTGACTTCTTACTATAACACCTAGCGCCATCTATTGATGAGTAGCTATATTAAAATATTTACATTTATTACATGTTTATATTTCAGGAATTTATTCAAAATGAAATAGGTTAAAGACGAAGAATATATATTTAAAATAATAAAACTTTACTAATATAGATTACCTTATGTGAAATTCCCTACTCTAAGTAAAAATATTTTGGTTTTGATTAAACAAGACAAAGTGTGACTATAAGCAACGCCACTAAAAATGCAATGTTGTATCTGTTAAAGAGGACTGCTAAAGTCGGAGGAAGTGGATTATATGCGGGATACAGCTTGAAGTTAAAAGTATAAGGAAAGTTTTGTTCAGTTCTGAACTTTGGAATAGAAAACCATAAAGAAAATTTTATAATAAATTTTGCCCGTTGGGGATAAATAATAAAGTTAAGAAAAAAGAAAAATCTATTTACGTTATAAAACTATTACTAAATGAAAACGAAATAAGAAAATATCTATGAAAGTAGTAGAAGTAAAACGGTCACTTTATTTTACTTCTACTAAAATCTAAATAGATTTATAAAATATTAAAAAAAAAACATTAACATCAATATACATATTCAATCAATCAATCATCATAAAAAAATAACACATATGCAACAAGTATTACGTTAGGCAGCGGCAACCTAGTGTTAAGTAACTCCATTCCTAACCATCTGTGCAATTGGACCAAAGAAAATTATACTATTTATAAAATAATATTAGCAACCCAAAACTTATTGTTATATTATAAAATTATGTACAATTTTTACGTAACTATTAACTTATGTGTTATTTTAATTTATTAGTTATAAACTTTACAGTAAAATTTCATCTACATTTATTTAGTAGTTCCTGAGGGAAATAGGAACAAGCATCCAACCTCACAATCTTTCACATTTATAATATTAATAAAATAAAAAAAAACAATCAATCCAATGTTTATACAACACAATTTCTCATCATAAAAAAACAATAACACGTACCAACTGTTTGCTCGTCAAACAGTATCGTCCTCACACTGTACGTGGGACCTGACGGAGCTGACGGAGTTTTTTTAAAAGGCTTTCAATATCAATGCCGTTTTCATTTCCCCTTGTGGGCCCTTTTTTATGAATTGGGATTCCGTTGGAATTATTTTTTATTTGGAATATTTTATTTATATTTAGTTAAAGCAATCAATGTTAAGTTAAAGTAAGTTATTTATTTAATTCTATCAGATCCTCAATACGACTTCGAAGCTTATTACTTAATTCTAATAAGATACACACTATCGAAGGTTATGGGTTAGATTCCTACGCCGGGTTCAAATTCATATTATTATTTATATTTCTTCATTTTAATAAAAGACAACCGCGGTGTTAAGTTTCGCCACCCAACACGCACGCAACATCTCGAAAATTTAGATAGAGAGTTTGAATCGGAATGTAATCAGCTTTGTTAAGATATCTAAATTGGTATCCAAATAAGGAACCTCTTTTTATACTGCTATATGCAGTACACAAGGGTGAAATTAAAAAAATCAATAAATAACTACAGAACATACAGAAATATACGGAACCTTTGTTCCCGACAGCCTATTCAAGCTCACCAAAATTTTTTTCACGACCTTCAATAATTGTGCTACGCGCGGCCGAACATCACTGGATGACGCATTTTTTAACGTTTTTTTCCTTTACGCTTTTCAATTTATCTCTTTTTCCACAGTCAAGCGGATTTTTCGCTTATTTGCTCGCTTCATTGGCTTGTAAGTGAGATGGGTAGGGTGTGTTTTTTTGCTTTGCTTTGTTTTGTTTTCGTAGATAAATACGATTTTGTTCAGAAACGTGACTATGTCATGAATTTAGAATGGAAGAATGAAATAAATCTATTGTTTTGAAATTATATTGGCTTTATATAATACGCTTATATGTATATTTAAAATTAGGTTTTTATCGATAATTTTTAAAATAATGATATATGAAAACGTGTATGATACCTAATAAGCCTCAGGGAACTTTGTAATGTGTAACTTAAGCGCCATCTATCGGTGAGTAGGTAAAATATACTTTTTATGGTATAACATTTCAAATGTTTTTTCTGAATATTGTGATGATTTGTTAGAAAAATAATTTACGTCATAAAACATGCTACAACATCAAAGGAATAAAACTATATTATTTCATGAACGCCACAGCGTCATCTATCGTCCAGTAGAAGAATTAAACACAAGTTATAAGAAAGCATAAATCCTATTAGAAAGCATATGTATATGTTATTTATATAATCCTATTTAAAAAATTCATTAGTTCGTTCGTATCAAACATGTATAAAAAGACTGACCGATACTTAATAAAAGTCATATTTTTAATAATGTAGTTATAGAAAATACAACCGTGGCGTAAGCGTGTGATTGTAAACGCGATAGGTTATGGATTTACGCTGTATCCCGCACACAGCAGGGTAGGCAGAGGGAACCTAGGGTGAAGACACTCTGTTCTCAATTTACCGTGGAATTCTGGAGGTATTGCCTGCCCGTCTTGCACTAGGGCGACGAAATGAAGATATTTAATATTTCATTTTCTCAAATTGGAATCAAACCCACAAATCTGTAGCGTTTATAAACACTTTGTGCCTCTGCGCAACGATTTACCTCATAATAATTAAAATATAACCCAAGATAAAAATACAGACAAAAAAAAAAATTAAATATGTTAAGTCGACCTTACCCGAAAGGTTCAACACATCGTTTGTATCTAACTGCTGCCTAGCGAAACAGATCGAACTCGTAGAGGCCGCTTTGGAATACGTATAAAATATTTTAATATAACGCATCAGCCAGGATAGAGGAAGGGAGATGAGCGCCAGTTAATTCAATAAACTACACCTGCATGCATTGACTTGTATGTATTGGACTATTGAATGAGACCAACGGACACTAGTAATAAAAGATATTCTCGAGCCAGGTCGGGACCATTTCACTTATGGTTTTTACCATAAAAAAACAAACCTAAAACACTAATTTTCCCAAAAAAGAGTATAAAAAGTTATTAAAAAACAAAACACGTTTTTTTTATGAAACATACAAAAATGTTAAACTCTTGCTAATGTTCTTGCCATTTAAACTACCCTCAGCGGTTAATTATTGTATCAAAATCAACATAAACAATTCCCAGAAGCAAAGTATGGTATCGTGTAAAAACTCCCCTACCGAGCACTCTATTAGGGGGTGAAATCGTTTTTTTATATGGCGTCCGGCATTTTCCCGTTTAGCGACGGAAGTGGACTTTTAAATATTGTATTTTTTTTATGATTCTCTTAAGAGATAAAATTGAAAAGTAAAAAAATTACCATCCAAATGACCAAGTATATGTAAGTGAAAAAGACTATAAAAGCAGCGGAATTGTGTCAATCGGGGGTAGTTGCTGGTAGGCAACAGCCCTTATTGGAAGGAAACTAGTGTGAAGTATTGTTAGTGGGTAATACATATCACTTATTGCAATTACATATTATCTGTTTTTATCGTGTTTTTTTTAAACATTAAATGCTTCCGATTTCTAAAAATACATAATATGTTTAATTTTTTCTTTGATGAAATACAAAATTACCAACACAGAGTCCATCTCCATACATTGACATTTTTTCCTCTAGCTAGCTGCTAATCGCTCGTGTAACGGTTAATTTAAAACCCTTAAACACCAAGCCGTGATCGCTGAGAGGCTTTGTTTTTTATTTCCTACTAAAAATTCATGTTCGAAACGTCGAATATTACTTTTCAGGTACTTGTTTTTCTCTCAGATCTTCAGGTAGCTTTATGACCAAAAAAATTAAAAGTAAATTATCGGTTAAAAAAATTACGGTGTTAAGTTACGTTATTCGCCCAAAAACAAGGACGAACAACGTTTGGGTCACCTGATGGTAAGTGATAACCGCCGCCCACGACCCCGTGCAACACCAGAGGAGCTACAGGTGCGTTACCGGCCTTTTAGAGATGGAGATCGACGTTACGACGTTATGATTTTTGAAGGTACCCATGTTATATAGCGCGTAATTTAACACTGCTGCGGGTCCATTTCACAGTTCCGTGGAAGACACTACTTTTGCCTAGTGTAAAGATACTATTTTTGTCGCTCGTATTCGACAAATTGCGTATTAGGTGGCTGAACTCAACTTTTATTTACGAAAACAGAGAAATATATATATAATTTACATAAACGTAATCATTTTGTAAATGAAGGTTTGAGCCACAACGGCCACCTTTACCATAAATCCCTAAGGTAGCCCAGTCTTGCTGTGTGTAGTACTTTTTTTGGTTCATGCTGTATCCCGCAAAAGCAGGGTAGGTTGAGGGAACCTAGGAACCTAAAGCTAATAGACTCAGTTATCTGTTAAGACAACTTTGCCATCAGGAATTATATGAGTGGCGGAATTCAACACCCCGTTTTACCTAGTTACCTAAGTGATGAATTCATCAATATCTCAATCCCCCCGACTTCGAATTGAATCCACAACTGTCTCGTTTACGGTACGCGTTGCCACTGCGTCACGACGGCCTCCATTCCATATATATTTTTAAATATTTTTATCTATTTCAAAGATTTACTAAGTTTTTTGACTTAAATATGATGTAAACTAAGCTTTATGTTCGTAACCTCATCATATTTCTTACATTACCATGTACCATGTATACCTACATGCCTATATTCATAAAACTAAATCTTAGATCAAAGGCTGAAATATCCGCTGTCACCTGACAAAGAAAATACCAAGTCGTCTTTTCGTTAAGAGATTTAATTAAAATGGGGGCTTCCCCCCATCCTTATTTTGGGGGTGGCTTTTAAGGGTAGCTTTATTAACATAATATTTAAATAAGACATCCGATTTCTTGCCTGTTTTGTTTCTTATTGTATTAAGTTCTAGAATACGGTTGGCAAGTTGTGACCGTCCTTAAGTTAGGTTTTCTGAATTATTGCACATTATTTACTTGGGAAGAAAATATTCATAAGTAAGAAAAATCCTAAAAATTTAATTTGCGCAGCCTTATAAAGCTAGGTTCAGGGCGGCCACGACTCGTCGACTGTACTGTATATAAAATCAACTGTACTACGGTAGCCTGGCGAAGATTTATATTGCGGTTAAAATGTACAAACTATTTAGATCAAGCTATTATCGCTAGCAAGTGTTCTATCTCTCTAAGATACAGGTTGTGGCTGCGATTCCCTTTTTTTTAAATGATTTTCACGCTGCATCTTGTATGTCAAGATAGACAGAGGGATGGGAGGGAGGGCTGCTGCTGCTTTGGTTTAATTATTTATGGGATATAGCGATACCCTGTTCTCTTCTTTTCGCCCATTTTTTTTTAAATTATTATTATTTAATGTTTTACTATACCAACAAGATTATACATCTTGTAATAGATATTTATAAAAAAAATACAATTTTGACTGATTGATGTCACTGGTGATCTCATTCAGGCAGTCCTTCCATTAAAAAAGATCAGAAGACGCAAGGAAATTGGTTGTTGTGCAAATTATTAATGTATTCTCATAAATTTAGTTAAAATTTGCATGTTATATATTAAATACAAAAACTTAAATGCGGCGTTAAGTTCCGCCACTACGCATTGCTAGCAGGAGTTACCGGAAAGTAGGAAACGGAAATATCTAAATTGAAACGGACTGTCTTAACACTAGGCTCCCAGGTTGCCTCTTAGGCAAGAGGCATGGCCCTGCCATATGCTATAGCTTGAATATAGAGTGAAGCTAAAAATATCTTTATGATTATAAACATAATAAAAATGTGTGGCGAGAGGCAGAACTAAATGCCGCAATTTATCATTTATAAAAGTATCCGTATTTTATAAAAATAACATTGATTTTTTAATCTACGTATTCCGCCATAGGTGTTGATAGGCGTTTTGTCTCACCAGAGCGGAAACCTACTTATACCTAATTTAAATACCTATATCTTATGCCCTTATATTATATCTTAATTTTTTTAGAAAACATAAACAAATGTAGCGGGATTTGAATTGTCCAAGCGCTTTGACTACTAAGCCACGAAATTCTGATTCGCTGATTCTGAAACCTTATTTATGTTGTTAGCGTAGTCCCGTTACTTTAAATTTTTATACGTTTTTTGAGCCCGTTGTGGTGCAATGGGATCTGACTTTGAGTACGATGACTGTGTTCGATCCCTTCTTGAGAGAATTGTTATTTTAATTATTTAAAGTTTCAGTCAGGTAGACTAGGCACAACGTTCAGTGTCGCCACTCAATTCACAAGGTCACAAATAAGGGTAAAAAACGAAACTCTACTATATGCAGGATAATGCGTGAAACTGGCATCTCTTAAGTAAACACCATAGCTTCCATATTACTCTTAGGTACATGTCTATAGGTTAAACAAAATATAATTAAATTCCATAACTCGTCGAGTGAAATCTTAATAAATTTATAAATTTTCCATCCAAAGGAGCTTTCTTACAACGCTGGCGTAATTTGAGGCGCACACATATACGTGTGTGTGTATTTGTATGTGTATGTATGTACAAACACACACGCTCGCGCAATTTAAGATGAATAATTATGTGGCAGCGCTCGGTACGCTCAAGAAATTACGACAGAATAACGTGGATAAGAAAAGTTGGAATGTTATTATTAGTTCGAATTTGATATGTTGTTTACAACACACACAACAACACACAAATAAAGGCAAGACACCCCGTCCTCCGCTAAAGGAGGACGGGGTGTCTTGCCTTTATTCGGCCTATAAAAGGTTCTCTATAGTTCTCTGTTCTCCGCTTTCCACCCCAATAAGAGATATTACATGTATAGCGGCAGAGCTCTACACAGTATTTTTTCTTGCCAGAACTCATCTCACTTCGCCACAAGGGCCTCAATATAATAAGATAAATCGATCGATAATATACATTGTAGTATATAATCTATTTATTTATTAAATTTCTTTTTTCCAGCGTATCCAGCGTATAACAGGGTAGACAGAATAACCTAGTGTTTTTGCACCCCATTTTCTAGTATATTTTTGAGGCGTTGTGTGCTACCACAGCGAAGAATTTTCTCCCAAATAGTAATTGAACCTACAACCGTTGCGTTACAGTCAGCCTGCACCACGCCGCGGCGGCCAATTCAATATTAATTTAACATTTAACTTAAAACATATCCACAGCCACCCCTACTATCTCAAGAAGGGTACCCTAAGAAAACACATACTACACTTATTTATCTACGGACCCCCCACTCTTTATGAAAGGAATGATTAATGTTTGCCGGCATTAAGGCCCTAACGAACCCCCCATCCCCAATTATTCGCACTTATAAGAGTTTTGATAAAGGAGATAATATTATACTGTTAGTAGATAATTTATATTGTCTATTGTTGTTGTGTTTAGTTACATGTATTAATTGTTTAATTATTATTCGGTGTTTAACGCCGTCGTGGATCAGTGGAGCTGTATAGGGTTGGTGTTAGTTAAATGTTGTGGTTTTCGAATTGTAGGAAATAAGTATATTTCAATTGTTAACTTTAGCTTTTTATATTATTAGCCAGGGGGAATTTAGTGCCAAACAATTTTTTGTGATCGGCTTGAGTGTCAATACTCAACGTTGCACTTTATCTTTTATCTATACCAGAGTGGGAAAATGAAAATAATTCATCCCCTCAATAGGAATTGAACCCATAATTATTTATTGACAAAAAATCTTGAAATATAAATAACTTATAAGTTTGGTTAAGAGATTATTATATATTACTCAGTTCCCAGTGTGTATGTGTTCTTAGTGTCTTAACACTATGTTCCCAGGTTCCTTCTGTCTATCTTGCTGTGCCCGAACCGCTTGAAAATATTTGAACTCCAATGACTCTTATACCTAAAGTAATTCGTTTACTCTTTGTTATTTTTTTTAATAGTTTATATAAATTAATTGGTCTACCGTTATCTATTTATATAGATCAGCTTCACGCTGTATCCCGTACACAGCAGAGCAGGTAGAGGGAACTTTGTGTCAAGACACTGAAGCTTTCTGCCGAATTCTGGAGGCATTGCGTGTTGAGTGGCAGAACTCAACGCCGCGCTTCGCCTCGACACTAGAGCGAAGAAATGGAAATATAAATTTAAGTAAATATTTCATCTCCTCGAGTGGGGATCGAACCCACAACCAGTCGGTTTTACAGTCACACTTCGTGACACTGCGCCACGACTGGCATCGACTGCGCCACGACTGGCCTTTTTATATAGATACTATAGATATTTAAAATTAAAGGAAGGAATACTTTCCAATGCTCGTTTGTATTAAGACAAACCCTTTATTTCCGTTCATACGAAGATATATCGTTCATACTATAGTATGGGAAATATATAAACTATGTAATATGTGTATAATCATGGGGTCAAAAAATAAAACGAGAAATTGATTAAGAAATTTATATTTTCAGGTATTTTGTAATCATTTTATTATCTCGCTCGGGCAACGAGGCAAAGCGCGACGTTGGATTTCGTCACTCAACTCGCAATGCTTCTAGAATTGGCGAATAGAGGTGAACGGAAGGACCTTAATAAGAACGGAGTTTCTTAACACTAGGTTCCCAGGCTCGTTCTTCTGCCCTGCTATGTGCGGGATACAGCGTGAAGCTGAAAAAAAAATTTACAATAATCATATTTTATGTAACTTATATCTCAAGAGGGTTAACACCTCTGCTAAACTTAGTTACGAAATTTAGGTCAAACGCAATTCCATTATTGGATCTTTCATATCTATAAAATTACAATTATTATCGTGGTCGTTGTGGCGCAGTGGCAGCGTCTGAGGTTAAACGTGACGGTTGTGAGTTTAACCACACTAGGAGTAATTAATTATTTTCATTTCCCCACTCTGGCAACATAAAAATGCACGGCCTTGAGTTCTGTTCTTCAACACGCAATTTCTCGTAAATAAGGTGGAAAGTGAGGCACTTAGTCTGTGCGGGATACAGCGTGAAACTAAAACAAAATATTACGTATGTTATTCATACCCAATTTGTTCCACCCCATTTTTAGTTATTTGCATTATATGTATAAAAGAAATCATTATATACAAAATGATGTATTTGACCTAATGTATTGATAAGCTTACTCTGAGAGATTGTGAGTTTTCTATTCATACATCCATCATCCGTAATCTTTCTTTCCATCATTTTGATGATGATAGTGCTAACTGAAATAAAGATCATTTAGATATTTCGATTTATTTGTCTCTGTCAAGATTTTTATGTCCTTGTGCAATTAATCTTACCTAATATTAAAACATTAAAATTTCTTGAAATTCCTATTCTTGAAGAATTTGGGGCTGCGCTCGATGAAATACCCTTTTTTTAAGTTTCAATCATTTTTCTGTCCGGTTAGGAATATAAATCTATTTTATCATATTTTTATATATATGTATATAATTTTAAGTCAGTCCGTCTGTAAATACATCTGTCTCCACCCTAATCAATCTTTCAAATACACACCTAACATGTCTTTGTGTGCGCGTTCGGGTAAGACGTGACAGTAAGAGTGTGAGGGTTTTTTGTAGGCCTCCTTCCTTCGTCGTTAATTACGCGAGTTACGTTCTTCATATACAGGGTGGGCGAATTGTGTTAATTAGTTATTATTATGTATATAAAAAAAAATATTTTTACAGCGTGACTGTAAGTGTGATGATTGTATGCTGTTATTCTAAGATAACATTTATAGGTACAGTGAATCTAGTGTTAAGACACTCCGTTTTCCTTTTCAGCGTCATATTGCCTTGTTACTACAGCGAAGAAATAAAAATATTTAAAAATCGAACCCACAGCCTCGATTACTGTTCTCTCTACACTCCGATCCCTATTTTCTGTTCTGTTCCAAATTTTCCAAACATTTTATATTTGTATAACTAGGGCAGGGTATTAATAGAAAATAATTTAAATGTGATATCATTCCCCTGATTAGAAATCGAATTCGTAACGAACGCTTTTAATGTCGGACGCTGGTCCGCATCTGAATATTTATTTATTATTCTGTTATTTATTATTTGGCAGTCGTAGTAATACAAACGTGTGACTGTCAGCACGACGGCTGTGGGTTCGATAACTTCTAGAGGGATTAAAATATTTAATATTTTCAATTTCTCGCTCTGCTAACAAGGCAATGCGTGGCGTTGAGTTGCGCCATTCTTCACGCAATGCCTGGCAATGCGACACAGGATCTGTCATCATGTCTATGTGATCACACATAGTATTGAGGACTATATATCTAAATTATCTTTATTTCAGGTAGCGCTCTCGTGATCAACCAGTGATGGAAAGTCTCTTTACTCGTCTATACATAAAATATTTTATCTGGGAGGTCGTTTCATATAATAAAATTTTCAAGAAAGACTCGTAGGCCCAGAAGTTTCAATGAAACTTGGGGATCTGCCAACATTTTAGGATTTAGTACCTCGAAATGAAATAAACGGAACCCTTACAAGATCTCTTTGTTTTCCTTCCATCCGCATGCCAAGACACTTTCTCTCGGGAACGAATGGAGTACCAAGCTGAATTCTATATCAAATACTCGGGGTCGCTGTCCCATGAAACATTGAAAAATTAACTTCTAAGCCAACACAATCAAAATATACGGCCGTTTATACTAAATTATAAGTATTTCATAGAAAAAAATAATAATATTACAAACGTATAATTGTTCATCTCCAACAATATGAGTGTATACTTTGAATCTACAAATTGGTATGCAGCATGCGAGCTACATTCATATTTGACCGGTCTTTTATTAAAACGGCCACTTGTAAATGATTGCTATAATTCTGTTTTTTTTACCTGTATCCAAGAAAAATCAGACGACTCAATAGTTTTATTAAGTATCCGAGATTTTATGAAAAACTTTCGCTTTGGTTACTCAGTCAGTATATACTTTAAAAGGAGATTTTTATTTGATCGCATTATACACACTTAAGCCACAGTAACGTGTCAAAGCAACGTCTACACTCCTAGATAAAGTTATGATTGCAGTGAGAAATGCACGTATACGTATGCAGTTATGGAGGTAATTAAAGTTTGTACATACATACATATGTCTGTTGGAAACATATTCGTCATATTAAGTTTTATAGTGTTTCTTTTAAAAGGTTAATTTAAAATAATATTGCTTTTTTTGTTATTTTTCTTTACATACATATAACAGGTATAACGCGTACCACAGGGTACGGTGAGGAAACCAAGTGTTAAAATACGGTCTCTACTTCCCGGTCCATTCGTGGTTCGAGACATTACATGTTGAATGGTGAAGCTCATGTCGCGCTTGCCTTTCATCAGATCGAGGAAATGAAAATCATTCATTCTCTAAGTGGGAATGGGCAAATGGGAAGAGTTCCACTATTGAAATCCTAGATCTATTATCAGAGCAGCTCAACAGTATCTAATCATTGCATTGTCAAACAAGTCAAACTTATATAATAAAAAAGTATAAAAAATTGTACTATATTAAAACCAAACATTCTCATCTTAAAAAAAATAACAATTATGTAATTTGGCACACACTGTATATATAAGTGAAGTTCGTCAAAGAAACCAAAGGCCGGGGTAGGGTGCAATTTATCACGAGCGTACATTATGCGGAGGGTGGCAGGACACGCCTCGCCTTGGCTTGCCTTGTCTTTGATTGATTTTTTTGTTCGTTTCCTTACATTGAATTTTCTGTGAAGTAATATTTTATGTTGTTATGAGTTCGAGTACCATTACGAGGATAGATTTTTTTAGTTCCTCGCTCTGGTAAATAATAAGCGCGGCGTTGTGTTCCGCTATTTAACACTCAATGTCTTAAAAATGGAACGCTCAAATTTGGTAGGTTCCATCTGCCTACTCTGCTATAATGGGATACTAAAAAAAATAATAAAACTTATAAAATACATAGTGTTCAACATTTTTTATTTAAAATAAAATTTAATTTAAGTAAAGAGTAATTTTTATTACGTGTGCCTTTATACACACGTTTACATAAGCAACATCCTTGTGTTTGGACTTTAGCTTTGAACAGATCTATTGGTGTGAAGCTTTTTTTAATTTTTTGTTACAAAATTTTCTGGTTTGGGCACGGACCATTTGGCCCTCTCCCATTCTACGCCCATACATATTCACTGGTTGTAACATTGAACCAAGTTGTTTCTTTCCAAAAACATTTCTGTTATAAATAAATAATAGATATAAAACTAATTTAAAATAAATTTAAATACAGTGATACCGTACCGTAAGGATTAATCCTATGACCATCACTAAAACGTTCCACAGCGCCATAGCGACTTTATTACAATTCGAAGACTTAATTCACTAATTAACCCAACTAATACATAAAGTCCAATATCATACAAAAGTGTAACACAACGCCGACACGATACGACATAACTCGATCCACTTTATCGATATCGATAACAAAAGCCTGTAATAAATATTAGGGCTGTCAATACACACGTACATAACTCCAAGTTATCTGCTAGATATTATATAAACGCCGCGGGGTCTGGAGATGGGAGATTGTTAGGCGAAACGGCAGTGGGATGGTTTTTTCATTAATTTTGTTTGATTTTTCTTATAATTTTGATGTGTTATTATAAATCACAGTTTCGATTTTTTCTCACATAGTGGTAAGAACTAAGATTCGTAATTTTGGCCTAATTTTCGATACATTGCGTGCTGATAGGAAGATTTGAATACTTCGTCCACACGAATTAGTAAATTATTTAAAAAAAATTAACGTCACCCAAATGGCGATCAAACCCGCAATAATCGCGTTTAAAAACAGACGACATTCATTACGCCACGACGGCCTCCGCAATACGGCAGAATGTGGAAAAAAGCTATGGTAAGACAATTTTTTTCTCGCTATCACGACAAAAGCGCGATGCTGCTTATTTGTACAAAAAAAATGCTACTATTATTCATCTACACGCTATATCACGCACGTAATAGGGATCTAGAGGCAAAAAAATTCTTGCTACACTTTCCGCTAGCTAGAATTCAGAGTAAGAAAAATTATTTAAAAATAGTTATCCCCACGAACGGGGATCAAACCCACAACCGTCGCGCTACCATCACACCCTTGTGTCCTTGCGCCACGACGGCCTCATATTATTAATTATATGTAAAAGTAAATTGAAATAAAATAATTTTCCTTTACAAAATTCTCCAGTTCACTGTGCGTCGCGTACATTCAGCCGTAATGAGCCCCGGCCCAACTTTCTGTAGAGCCGCGAAAGTAGCACGGAAAACTTTAACGGCGTCTTCGTTGTGTAGCGCACCTGGACGAATTGACACTTTGTTAAATTATAGAAATACGTCAAATTATAGAATAAGCAACTTAATTATAAATATCAATTCGTCACAATCATACTATGGCTAAATATTTGTTTGTATTTAAAAAATTTATAATAAATACTGCTGTGATTTTTTTTAAACTAGTAATTACATCATCTCCTAAAATGTCCTTGTACTATATTTTTGATGTTCTTAAAACAGCATATTAGTTCACAAATAAAAATATTTTAACTATAAATATAAAATAGTATAAATACCAGTATCGAAAATAGTGATTTATAAGTCAAACCGGTATGTTTCACTTACCACTTGAAAAACTCGACAATATAATATTATGGTATCACCGAGCTGGGGCCTTACTCTTGACGACAATATTCAATGATCAATCGTCAATAAATGTCATTTCGTACTCTTGAAAGCAATCAATTGCTAAGTCCACTACCGCCCGCTAGTTGACGGTTGCGTTAACTAAAAATTGTTGTAAAATTCGTTAGAATTGTGATATTTGGTACTCTTGACGCGTTTTTGACAGCTAAAATGACAGCAATTCTAGAAGTGGAATTAGGAATTTAGTCAATAGTTAAAGTGTACCTTTTTAGAAATTAATTTGTTATTTTTCTCGTGAAAACGGCAAAAAAATTGCACGTTTAGTGCTTATGGACTGTGTTTTGAAGAAAACGTATAAATTAGACCTTAAAAACAACGAAACATGCGTCGATTCGCGAATTTTAACGAAAACTGAAAACTACCGACTGCCTTAATGAAAAATTCTGTTATAGAGGTGATACGAAGAAATAAGTGAAATTCGTCACATAAAGTCCAAAAATTTAAAACGAAATTAATGACTGTAACTTACATATACTAAGTAAGTTAAGTATTAATCTAAGGAAATACATATGTAATAGTAACTGCTGATTAAAGTGCTAAGCAAAATCACTGAGTGTTTATTTTTCAAATGTATTTAAATATATTATCAGTGGACTTTTGAAGTTCTAATTGGAATGAGCATTTGCTTTGTAAAAATACATATTAAGTAACTACCAATATATCATTCAGTAGCAATATACCAATATAGTAGTTGGTACTTAAATATTTTATAAACTACAATAGCAAGAATAGTAATTATACTATCATTTTATAGGCGACCATATTTTGGCCCAAAAGTGGATATGTTTGATAGTTGAGATGACCTCTAGATGTAGATGCTTACACGAACTTTACTAGAATATTTCGCCAAAATTCACATTTCTGCTCAACCTAAATAAACAAAAATGTTCACAAATGGAAACACAGGGTGCAGCATTGTAAATAAATAACACATATTGCAAGTGACTACATATGTGTTAAAGTATTATCTAGAAATGAGTTGGAAGACTTGGAGGTAGAAGAAGTAGAAGTCTCCAAACATTACAGCTGACTGAAAGGTAGTAAAAACATATAATAGCTACAAAATTAAGGAAAGAAACAGAAAATATCCACAAGTTATATAAATCTTTTTATAAATAAATTTGTATATTTTTATTTTAATATTAAGATATTGTCTAACAATGTTTGTTATACAATAAAAATTACTTTTTAAGTTGAAAATAGTTGAGCAATACAGTAAGACATTGAATTTTCTTATAAACTTGTATAAAATATTATTAATATTTAATTAATTGATTCAATTACCGAGTAAATATGTACTTATGTGTAACAAAATTATATTCTACTGTACTATATTGTTTAATTTAATGAAACAAATTAAATAATAATGAAATAAACTATATTAGCTTTCCAAATAAATCATTTTGAATTTATCAAAACTTTACAAAAATGCTTAAAAGTATGAGTGATTGGTCAGAGTTTAATAGATTTCCTGGATATGTCATAATTTTTTTTTAAGTATCAAGTATTTGTATATATGTCTATAATTGTATCTCTATATAAATGTATATATAATATCTATGTATGTATTTATGTATGAATAATGTATATATATATAAATGTTTGATATAACAAATAACAAAAATATCTTTATACTTTAAATAAGTACAAATTTGATTGAATGTATTAATTATCTTTATGCAATAAAGTGTTTTTAGAACTTGATTTGTAATTAGATGCTCTCATGCTAAAGGGAAATGTTTCAGATGTAACAATATGTAAATGATCTTATTAAACTTATTTTAAAACGAATGATTTAATTATTTAAAGATAGTTTTGTGTTGCACTTGTATTTTTAAAATTACCAATAAAGATGTATGTTTTAATTATTGTTTAATTACATAATTGGCATTTAAAACAAAATATTATATATACAGCAAGAAAAAAATAAAAGCAAACCAATACACTATATGTTATTTTTAGTTTTTTTTTATAGTTAAAGAAAAAAGTTTGTCTTTTGGTCTCTCTTATAAATTAAAAATTAACCAACTTTTACGTACTTATTTGTGACACTTATGTATAGCTTTAAGCTTTATGATATTATACA
Source organism: Heliconius sara (assembly GCA_917862395.2). Classification (NCBI taxonomy): domain Eukaryota; kingdom Metazoa; phylum Arthropoda; class Insecta; order Lepidoptera; family Nymphalidae; genus Heliconius; species Heliconius sara. The sequence continues at coordinate 18,437,556 of OU860797.2, read as the reverse complement.
TAATATGATAATGGTACATATAAATATTCTTATTATAATAAAAAGACATTCAGTAGTAAAACATTTTTATTAATACTTTTATTTTAATCACTTTTATAAACATAATAGACTAATCACAATTCTTTCTTTAAATATGCACATTTAAGCGTTATCCATTAACATAAAAATTTATGTATGTTTCTTTCAAATAAAAACAATCATTAGTTTTCGCGTGAACTTCAAAAGCATTTAAGCTTCGTTATTTTGTTATACTTTACTTAATTTTACATTTTAACCTTCTTTTACGTTTAGTTATAGACTAAATGCACATCGATTGTAGAAATATATTTATTATAACTGATAACATAAACATTAACATAATAAACAAATACATACGTCAAATGCTTTTTTTGACAAAACATTCTAAATAATTAGACATACAGGTAAAATATATCCATTTTTTTAGGACGATTTCAAAGATTTCATTGTTTTTTAAGTAAAACAAAATAAATATGGTTTATAATTATTGTTTTTGCGAAAAATGTGCATTTAAATAAATAATTTCAATGAGTTATGAATGGTTATTATGTATCGCAGATTTATCGGTATAAAGTGCACAACACTAACTGTCAGTTATAACGGCGTTAGGATTAGTCAAAAGAATAGTAATCCGACTTTGAGAATGTTGGTTTCAAGAGTACCAAAATAACGTCGCCGCAGGATTACATTGGACAATGTTGGACGTCAAAATGGGATTGAAATTACTTTCAAGAGTAAGGCCCCTGGTCTGATGATGGAACCAAGATCTCATTAATGGAAGTTACTAATAAACCAATCGAGCTTAAGCTTTATAATTTATGACACGTGTAAAAATTTTCTATTCTATGGCACATGCAGAAATACGTGTTGTTCAGTTTTTTTTAATAATATTACTTAACAACTAAATTTCTAAACATACACGAGATAAAAATATTACCTAACACAGAATCAAATTATCATAAGAATTAGCCAAGGAAAAAGTATAATAAGACTTCAATCTTAAAGGTAGATTGTAACAATAGCGGGATTCACCCTGCCACCCCTTTCCCACGCTGACCACTGTCCGATCACTGTTTTATTGTCATTACTTAGAAGACAGGTTTTAGTTCTCATGACATGAAAGCTTTTTAAACGGTCAGTTGGTTCTTTTTATATTATAATTTAATAATTAATTTGCTTCCGCATCGTTATAATTTAATAGAATGTCAAAATATAGCAGAGTGATTTTTGTCAAAATTTTACGTATATTATATAATGTACATTTAATATTATAATGTTAAACAATTTGTTTGGCTAGTGCGCTAATCTCAGGAATTACTGGTGCGAGTTGAAAAAACATTTTTGTGTTGAATAGTTTATTCATCAAGGGAGGTGATGGTTATGTTACATACAGTTTATATGTGTACCTAAAATGTTATACTTTAGTTTACTTTGTTAGTTATTAAAATGGTGTATCGTTACAGTATTATGCACTGACTGTTAAAAAAAATATTTTAATTGACCAGAAATATGGATTGTCTTCTTAGCACGCAGCTCTCCTTGCCGGACCTGTTATAAAAATATTCATGTTAAATTGTAAAGAAACAATAAAAAGTACAATATTACATTATACACTCTCTCTTATACGATTGTAAAATTATATTAAAAAAATCTATAATTACAAAAATAATAAAAAAAACACATTACATAATATAGTATTAAAACGTTCGTATCCACCTACATCGCGTCTGAGATAAATTTCGTAGCGTCAGTGAAATTTTAATAACTAATTTTCTTGTAGGACTCGCGCCCGCGGCTCCGCTACGTAGCTTGTATATACATATATTAGTACATTATATATGCATATGTATACATATTAGATTACTTTGACCCGGCTTCACTTTGTTGAAAGACGTGTTTTTAGTTGTTTAGAGAGCATATTGGTTGGGTAGACTGAGTATTGGACAATTGTAGCAGTGGATTCAATTTCTTTTTTTTCAGCTTCACGCTGTATCCCGCACATAGCAGAGCCTAGTGTTAAGACACTCCGTTCCGGATAGTGTATCCGCCAAGTTCTAGAGGCATTGCGTGTTGAGTGGCGGAACTCAACGCCGCACTTTGTCTCGACATCAGAGCGAAGATATGAAAATATAAATGTAAATAAATAATTCATTTCCTCGAATGGTGACCGAACTCACAACCAATCGCTTTTACAGTCACACTTACTGCCCTTGCGCCACGACTGGCCTTCAATTTCTCCAAAACTTTTGTATAAACATATACTGTTAACTGTCTCACAAGGTTAAATTTGACATTGCCCAATATATTTTTGTTTGTATAGTCCATTCACCGAGGAGGAGGAAGGCTTGTAGACTATCACATCTTGTTAATCATTTTGACATAATTTATTACTTATTTCAATTTACCTATGCGGACAAAGTTGGTCTAAAGAACTATTTATTTAGGTAATAACGCTATATATACATAACATATGACATAACTCAACGCTGTGCTTATGCCTCAATACCTCCTCTAGTTAATATAGTGGGAATCGAACCCTTAATGTGTTGCTTTTACAGTCGCTAACTTACATCCCTACGACTGATCTTATGCAATAAACTGTTATATTTTAAATGCATAACCCTACATAGCTATAGTTTTGAAGTAAACTATAACTTTATATACAACTCAAAAAATCTTTGTATGGACATTTGACAAATGCTTTTCTTATATTTTTTTTTGTGAATTTTAAATTATTTCTTCACAACTATAACTAATAATAACAGTGTCTCAATGATAATAATAAAATAATACCATAATTTATATATAAATTAATATATAATTTTCTTACATAAATTTACTTTGCGTATAACATATAGTAAAGGTTCAAGTGAAACTGGTCGCTAGCTACCCCGAGGCACGGAAGGAGGGTGGTTCGCGTGAAAATTACACAAGAAAATTTCACCATTCAGCATCTTTGTGTTTTCCTTCAAGATGGCGCACCCTTTTGATACGAAATAAGATGGCTGTCCGTGGAATTTTGCTTTGCGTTAATGAAATTTGTAATTTTATGAAATAATATAAGTGAGAAATGTGTATTTATATATATATGTATATGTTATATGCTTATATATGTTATAATGAATATAGTATAATCATAAGTTTGTATTTTTTATATAGTTGTATATTAAATAGTATGTATGTATAGTAGTATGTTGATCCATAGTATATTACAATTTACTTATGGTTTTAAATTAAACTCTTAAACTGTTTTAATTTCGTATATTTAGTATTAGATACAGATTTTTGATAACCCGAAATTTCGAACACTTCCGAAGTATCTTACTTTACCTAGTGAACTAATTTTAATAATTCATCTATAATATAATCGCTTTCTTTGTTAGATATAACAGAAATATTACATAAATATAAAAAAAAAAACCATCTACAAGATTTCCACTAACGCCTCTCTACCGTCAACGTGTAACAGGAAGTCTGTACAATAGCTGAGCGCGGCGTTCTTCTTTGATCATCGTTTTAATTAACGAGTGCTCCGCTTACCATTAAATATTCGTGTTTAATTATTTATTTACTTATTTGTTTATTGGTCATTTATTCAGTTTGTGTTTGTGAATAATTGTAATTAATTTATAATTGACATTAAAAACATATTAGTTAAGGTTCAGAAACAACGTTATATTAAGACACTGCATTCTCTATTACCGCCCGAAATCAAGACATTGCGTGTCGAATGGCAGAACTAGACGCCGCGCTTTATCTCACCACAACGTGTTAATGAATATCATTTTAATAAAATTATATATTAAGTAACGCAATATATTTCACTGAGTAAGAACCAAACTAACAACCGTTGTGTTCAAAGAAATTCGGATTATTTTTTACCTACAATTGTATACATAGTAATAATAATCAAAGTAGACACGTGTTCATCAAATTTATTAATGAAATCCAGTATTACTAGTTTCCAAAAAAGCTAATTTTTAAACAAAATCAGTTTAATTTAAAGGGAATCTAGTTTCGACCCTCACTTATAAAATAGGACCCGTGGTTTAGTACAATGTCCATAGAAGTCATTCAGTTAGAAGGTCGATCCTGTTTTGTATTGAATTTTGTTTTATTATGATTCACCTGCATATCGTATCCCTTAACCCTTCAATAGAGGATAGGCTGACCTTGTATCTAGTGAATTCGACTGACGGAACTTAACGCAGTGTTGCCGTCTTACCAGAGCGGAGATCAATTGATCTATTCCGCCGAGTTAGAAATCGAACCACCAACCATCGCGTTTACTATTAGACGGTATCCCGCTCTACTATTGTCACCTTATTTTTATTTATTTATTTATAGACATATCTCAAAACATATTAAACTGATTTTGATAAGGTGATATTGCTGAATTTGTGAACAAACATGTAATTCATATCTACAAATTTAGCACACATGCTCAAAAGCCTAAATATAACACACCCACACACTCATTCTTTGAAGTAGGTTAAAAAAGGCATTTTGTTTAATGAATTACACCGCTACGCCTTTCAATAAATATAAATTACAATTATGTCTCCCCCCCACTCCATATAAGACGTTACTCGCGCTCCAATTAAAACTGCCAAATCAAATTAAGTTTTGGATGTTTTATAGTAGACAGAAAATGCTTTAATTAAAGTTTAATTTCGTTTTGTAGTCAACAGCTTGTGACTGTAAAACCGACTGGTCGTGGGTTCGATCTCCACTAGAGGAGAGGAAATATTTTCTTAAATTTATATTTCCATTTCTTCGCTCTGGTAACGTTTCTAAGCGCGGCGTTGAGTTCTGCCACTCAACACGCAGTACCTCCAGAATTCGGCAGAACGTGGAGACTGGAGTGTCTTAACACTAGGTTCCCTGCTGTGTGCGGGATACAGCGTGAAGCTGATTTTTTTTGTAGTCGACAGTGTTGTATTAATTAAATTATTTTTCAAATAATAGCGACGTAAATAGGTACCTATATATTACTAGGTTTTTAATATTAAGTAATTTTAATGTATATTTATTTTTTCATCTTTCTGATTAACATAGAAGATTATCGTTTATAGTAGAATAACTTATTTAAATTAGTTTATAAACTATAAGCAGTTTATGTGTATGACCACCATTTTAATTTGTCATTTGAATTGTATTTATTATACAGAAAACGATGTGGAATTATCTACAAATTAGTAATTCGTCTTAAGTAAACCTAATTTATTGTGCTTTCTAATCTATTTGACAGTATATTTAGTAATGAAATCTGATACCGTGAGGCCGTCTTAGTGAAGCGGTACAGTTTATGACCGTAAACACAAGGTCGTGAGTTCGATTCTATTCGGAGGAATGAGATATTTTAATTTCCTCACTCTGATAACAAAATAAAGCGCGCTGTCTTATATTTTGTTGCTATCACAAGTATGTTGTTCAAAATAGAATATACAGCCACAATTAAATACAAATATAACTGTACTAGCGACTACATGTTAAATTTTAGAGGATTTGAATTAAAACCTTTCGTATATAGTATCTAACTACTCAACCAAAAGGATATGCAATCTCCCATACAATATTACCATCACATCTTGACTTTTCATTCACTAGAAAACGGCAAGCCATTCTAATTATAGTAGGAAAAGCATAAAGCAGTTTATCGGGGGGGCGTCCCCTAGGGTGGGGGGCAAGAAGCTGAGATTTTATAGTCGTGTACCGTCGCAACGCTTAATGGCTTATTTGCCCGGCCTTTCGGGGGGTCTCCCTATTGTGTTGTCAATTTTATTTGAAATAGCATTGATAAAGAATACCTATCGGAATTTTAGTAAATTTTTGGTTGTGCGTTGGTTTATTTAACTATATATAATTTTTGGAGTAAAATGGAAATATTGAATTTTATAAATGTTTCTTTTTATTTGCGTTTTAATGATTATATTTATAAGAAATAGCCAAGAGGTCGTTGCAGTTTAGTAGGACATTGTCCGACTGTAAACGCCACAGTTGTGGTTTAGAGTTCCCCCACTCAACACACAATGTCTCCAAAATTGGACTATGGGTGGTAAACGTCTTATTACTAGGTTCCCTCTGCCTACACTATTATATGCGGGATATAGCGTGAAGCAAAAAAAAAAAGAATCATTCTTTGATTGCCAGATAATATGAAACAAAGACTTTAATATTTACTCAAATAACCATCTTTATTTTTATAATCTAACCAATAAGAATATTTTGTTGAGTATAGAACTCCAATGTTGAACTTTTTTATGAGCTGAACATAACTGTAAATATTTAATTATTTTTTATTTCTATGTAAAGAACAAGTAAAAAAAATACATAGTTACATATCTTGCAAATAATTTTATTTTTTTACAATTAATACAATCGAAGCGATCGACAATAGGCAAGCGAAGCGAAGGACTCTGTCTATATCTATATGAAAAAATTAAATCTTCAAAACTTTGTACTGTACCATTTTGGAAATGTAAAGAACATAAAGAACGAAAAAGCGTACCTACCTATCTGAAATGTTCAAAACAAAACTATTCAAAATATAGCGTACAAAATCTCCACTCATTTGCTTGTTACGTTTCAGATTTTATATTCATGAATATTTTCAGGAGTTTTCATCATTTTATATTTTAAAGTTGTGTAGATTTACATTAAAATTTGTTTTATATTGCTTTAATTTATGATTCGTAAATTGATTTTTTTTTATTGTCGATACGAAGTTGCCTGTTTTTTAAAGAGAATGTTGCTTTTTGTTTAACTAAACAGAATCAATAAAAACTTTAAAACCTTCGAAAAAAAGCTATAAAATTTAGAATTTTTTTTGCATATGTTATATAATATCTATCGTTTACTTTACAACTGCGCCAAGATGGATTCAAACAAAATAACGCTACTAAGCAAAAAGCATCTAGTCTTTCACAGTTTTTCGTGAACATTTAGACAAGGAGGGCTAGCCTCCTTAAACTCAACACAGCGCTCCGTCAACCAGAGCGTGGAATAATAATAATTACCCCCAATGAATCGAACCCACAACCATCGCGTTTACAGGTTGACGCTATTCCATGATGGTCTCTCTTAACTAAAATCGATATCTTTTTACACTCCCCAGAAATTTTCACAATAACCCCTCAACCCCTTTCAATAAACGACAAAGTATTATTTAATTTCCACCGTCTTTTCATTGTAAGGCGTGGAAAGAGAGAAACGATCACTCTTTTCATTCTTAAGACTTCCCCCCCAAATGACCTATATGAAAAAACTGCGGGTGCGAGCGAGACGGATGTATTTTAAGACGTTGCGCCTCAGCTTTCTTAATGACGTCATATAGTCGTAGATTTATAGATGTGGTGGTGGTACGCCCCGGGTGGAGGCAAAAAGTTCGCCTTACCTCATAAATGCTTTAGGTTTTTTCGCTGAGTTTCGCAGAATGGTGCTTACATTATATATTCTTAATGAAAGAGGCCTTTTTGATTTAGTCAAAAAAATTCTGTATAATTATACGAAAGGTGTATTATAATATGAAGTTCTCGCTTTCCCAAATCCTTGTAACACAGGTAAAAACCGTTCAGAAAACACTCCGTTTCCCTTTTTCTATGCAATCTTTATGACATTGTGAATTCCGTGGCGGAATTGAACGCCGCGTTTCGTCTACCAGAGCAAAGAAATCAATTCATACAATTCACTTACCCGAATGGGGATCGAACTTACAATCGACGCTTTTACTGGCTCACCTAATACGTCACGATGGCCTCTATTAAATATATTATAAAATTGATTTATTAAAATTATGTGCAATTTAAACAATTGCTTTCATAATCTTCGTTGTAAGCGAAAATCTTATAATGTTATCTCATGATGTATGGAAAGCACGTCGACAGGCGGTTCAGACACGCCATCTTGGACGCGCCATAGACTATCTAGTAACCTACTTTTTTATTTACTTGATATTTTTTTATTCCATATTTTTTTAATGTTTTACTGTCAAAAATAAAGCAGTCAATATATTGTAACTTCATTCTGTATTCCACATTTAGCACGGCACAGAGAGAACCTGTTATAATACATAATGTTCCCCATTTTCCAACCGAATTTAATACATTGAATGTTGAGTTGCTGAACTCAATACCGCCGCTGGAACGTACCTACTTTGCCACGACGATTTACATCATATTTTTCTTCTAATCTTCTGTTTATTGTTTTTTTATTATAGTAAATAAAAATTAAAACAAACAAATAAATATAATTAATAATAATAAATAACATTTTTTCTATACAATTAAGTTATTACAACACTAATAGAACGATATATATAAGCTGTGGCGTTCCGGTCGCAGATAGAGGAATCTTGGGCGGTCTAATCCAGCAATTACGCATTTTAATGGCGTTCCCGTTTTAATATTCAACTCCTTGTTTTATTCTGAGCTTAGTAAGATATAAAGGTATTCGTTTTAAATTACATCTTTAAAGTCACGTTTCATATTTTTCCAGTATAAATCTGTTGGCGAAGGTTTAGGGTCGATTCCCTTTTGGAGGAATGAATTGTTTTTATTTCTTTGCTTTGATAACAAGACTAAGCCTGAGTTTTGGGACCCGAAAGAAAATTTAGCGATGCGTGTGAAACGTAGTATCCAAGGTACCTCTGCTTTCCTCACATAGTCACAGTTAAATCGTGTTTCAATTCAAACTCGCTCGAGGAAATGCTTATCGATTTTTAGGGTCGCGTACTTTAAAAAAAGGTAAATCGCAGCGTAATCTAAACCTATAAGATACCTATTGTCTTAGGATCATAAAATTTGACAAGAACGGGAAAATTTGTATTAAAATAAAAGAACAATATTTGTAATTTACAAGTATATCCCAATATAAGATCATTACAAACTCAAAATTTACGCGCAAATTTAACATTCTCAATTTATACAAGTTGTACTTTCCTTCGGCAGGAACCCTGCCAAGAAAGTACAACTTATATCGGCAAAGAGTTCCCTACTTTACTTAGCAGAGTGAAGAGATACAATAAAATAAATAAGCGCGCATTAAGAAGCGCGGCGTTGAGCTCCGCTCCTCTTATAGAGCGTGAAAAAATGTAGATACAACCAATTTGGATGTATTATTTTTTACTAATAACATTAGCTTTACCCAATGTTATAGCAATTAAAAAAAGTATTGATTAAAAAGCATTATGACATTTCAAATCTTAACTAACCTATAAATATCAAATGGCCTCAAACATCAACGGATAGAAGATCTTTATAACTATTTCACAACCTTAAAAATCTTTACTTAACAAATAAAAATCTCGAATAAAACAGAAAATTTAAAAATAAAATTATTAATAACACGAAAACAAAACGGCCATTAATTTTTACAAGCACAGCGTCAACTCCAAAACTAATTATACGATAAAACTAACGTCTCCCGAGCGACATAGCCATACCTACAACCAAAGGTTAGTGTAAAATTCTGTACGAAAGACTAGAACATTTATTAATACCAAAGTTAAAATTAAACATGAAAAACGGTTTCAACCCCCTTTTTGGGGGTTTTGGGGGTGGGGGAAGGCGGGGGAGGCGACGCGAACTATGCCGTGCCTTATTTCGTTGTGAAATTTGTAAATTTATGTAAATTTTCCGTCTTCGTGGGGTGAAAAGTTATTCGGGAAGGTAGAAATGCGGAGTCAACTCTGATGCCGTTTTGTTGGTTAATGTTTCTGTCGCTGTTGCTGTTTGTATTTGTGTTTTGTTGAGATTTTGATTTTGGGCATTTAATACCTTGTACATCCTAAGGAGGATTAAATTATTTAATTAGGACCCTAATAGTTATTTACATAGCAAAATTCAGTCAGATCAAATCAGCATCAGGCTGTATCCCGTATACAGCAGTGTAAGTAGAGGGAACTTAGTGTTAAGTTCGGTTCCCTACTTACTGCCAAATTTGTCGAGGTATTACGCGTTGAGTATCGGAACGCCGGGCTTTTTGCCTTGTTCCCACAGTAAAGAGCTGAAAATTATAACTAAATAATTATAATTCCCTTGAGTGGGGGTCGAACCCACAACGGATTCATCCTTGTACTCCTGCGCCACGGCACCCTCAAAAATAATAAATCAGCTTCACGCTGTATCTCGCACACAGCAGGGTAGTCAGAGGGAATCTAGTGTTAAGACTTTCTTCCGAATTCTGGAGGCATTGAATGACAGAATTCAACTCCGTGCTTTGCCTCGACACCAGAGCGAAGAAATAGAAATATAAAAATAAAATAAAAATTTCATCTCCTCGAGTGGGGATCAAACCCGCAACCAGTCGGGTTTACTATCACACTTTGTGCCCCTGTGCCACGACTGGCCTCAAAAATAAAAAATCCCACAAATGGCAGTCGAACCCACAACCTTCGCGTATACAGCTAGATACTGAATCATAGGACCAAGATGGCCTCCTAAGATTATTATATAAACATAAATAAAGAAGATCGTTGAAAGTACTTTACTTCAACTCGTCTTAAACTTAATTGAAGTTGCGAAATTCAATTAGTGCTAGAATCGAACGGAGTCTTTGAAAGCATTTAATAAAAAGATTACATTGAGAACAGATTTAATCATTTCTACTTGTTTCGAAGGGTATTTCGGTCCTTTATACGACGATATGTTATCGATTTTTTATATGATTTCTCTGCGGCTTTGCTCCTTTTTTTCAATTTCAAATAGTGGTTCCTGAGGTTGAACCAAACAAACTATTCAGCTTTATTATATAAACGCCACGCAACGGCATAAATATTTTTTATTTTAGTCGAATATGAACCTAAAACCAACGAGCAATATCACAACATTACTAAAGGAATCAATCCGAATGTTTAAGTAGATACATGAAGTGTTTAAAAATATTAGTAAATATTATTATAAAAAAAAATATAATAGCGTTAATTTTCCAAATTTATATACACTTAAGCAATATATAATAATAATCAAAAAAATACATTCAATTTATAAAAAAAATATTAATACAATTAATATCTCAAGAGTTTAACGGAAAATGAGAACGGAGTGTCTTAACACTAAGTTTTATCTACTTATCTATTGCAGGATTCAGGAATAAGTGAGACACTGCTTATTAAATAAAGACCAAATTTTATAAAATAATATTTCAACACATTTTTTTCTGTATGAAGTTAATAATAAAACGCTATACGAAATCCATGATTGCATTCGACATAGTGAGTTTAAGTTTTAATAGAAATTTAGATTAGCCTCACGTTCCAAGCGCTTTTGATTGCTGCACTTGAGATGTGTGTATGTATGTATATTACCACATACTACAGAAACATGCTTATTGCAAAGACAACAGCTTCTTAGTACTGAACACATGGGCCCTAGGTTCAGTTTAAAAAAAAACAAGCAGTGGGGACCTAGGGTTAAACATTCTGTTCCCCATTCTCGGGTCAATGTTCGAGACAGGAATCAATGACGCGCTTTAATTACTAAAACAAGCAGAAAAAAACAATAAATGGAAAATTCATAAGATTACTTTGTTTTTTGTCTGTCCGTCTGTCAATATCATTCATCGCGACATCGCGTAGAGCTATCAAGCTGATATTAATATTACAATATTAAAAATTCAAGTCCCTCGGAGCACAGATAAAAATCAGCAGCTTCTAAGTCAACGCAATCAAAAGATACGAGCATATATGCACCGTTTCGCTACATTCTGTATGAAATTCGCCCCGTTATCAAATCCTATGGGGTACTTCCCGTGGACCAGTTATGAAATTTGGCACGAAATCAGAACTTATAATAAGAATAATGTAATTTTTAACAAAAAAAAAACCAACTTCAACCAATCCTATAATCAGAACCTAATGAAACTTTTTTATTTCTTTTCTTGTGTCCTTTCAAATAAAAAAAGAATAATCATATCGGTTAGCGTGATATTGAGTCATACATCCATTTGTTGTACACATATTCAATGCAAATTTAAGAATTATGTATGTGATTTTGTCATGAAAAATATTTTCAAAAATGGACCAAATTAAAATCAGCTTTTAAATAAAGAAGCATCATCAAAATCGAATTGATAAGTGTGTGTAATGATTGATAATGTGCTCCTTTAATAGAAGTACTAAGGAAATATTTTGACATTACAGATAAAAGCTATATATAATAACTTTATAATTGTAGTTAGTTTCTATCTATCGTTGACTAAAAAAAAATCAGCTTCACGCTGTATCCCTCACAGTAGGAAGTAGGAGGAGTAGGAATTCTGAAATTGATGCGGAACCCCTGAAATCTCCCAAATGCGGTGGGATGGAATACGACTAGAACCTCACCGGTATTTTTTATAATAATATAATGTAAGCAAATCTAATAGAGTTACTAATATAAAACAATTTTAAAAAAATCTGTGTCTGACTCTTCGACGGTCGTGATCGAATGAGTTATTTTAATTTCTTCGCTGTGCAAACACGAAGCGCTTTGAGTTCCACTCAACACGCAATGTTTCGAATAAAGGATGGATAGTGGGGAGCAGAGTGTCTTAACACTACACTAGGTTTCCTCCGTATATAATATCATATACGGGATATGGAGCATAGAGTATAAGCTTAGGCTCTACCACATAAAATACATAACATACATGCTATTATCTCTAAAATAAGTGAAAATAAGTGGATTGATCCTTTCCATACATAGTAGTATAGTAGACAGAAGGACACCTGGAAATCTAGTGTTAAGATACTCCGCCCAGTAAAATACTTCAGTTCTCCACTTTCCGCTAAATTATTGACCGCCAAACTATACGTGTTGAGTCACGGAACTCAACGCCGCGCATTGCTTCGCATTCAGTACCTCGCCCTGAATTACCAGACCAAAGAACTGAAAATTTGAAATATTTCATACTCCCAATTCTGAGTCGAACACACAACTAACATTTATATTTACATTGAAAATCAAAAAATTAAAAATATATTTTAAATATAAAAAGTCAACTCAATTTACATCTTAATTTGCCAGCTGCCTCCAAATGAGTTCTCCAAGTTATTGTCAAAGAAGCCTCGTCTCGTTAAAGTTTTGATAGAATTTTCAATTACCTTCCTTTGTTTCAAGAACATGCGCTCTGGGGTCTTAAGACGCTCGTCCATGGAGATACGAGTAATATTATTTATTTTATAAATGCTTGTGTAACACATTTGATGTACATTTTCAATTACAAATGCGACTGTTGTGAGTTCGATTCTCAAGGGAGGAAATTAGTTATTTTCATTTTCTCGCTCTGCTATAAAGAAAGTTGTTTAGTACCGCCACTCAACTCACAATATCTCGAAAATTAATGAAGTGAGGAACGGATTGCTTCTTAATGTGTCGTCGTTTATTCGATGGGTCAACACGCTTACATACAGTTTTCTTTCTATGAACTTTTACATTAACTTATGAAATCTATATTATACAAAAATATAAGACTTTGCTCACTGAAGATTTTGTTGTTGGTTTTGTTGACATTACAAAAATTACAATTAATACATTATACCGAGAATAATGTACACAATCACTATGAACTTACGCACGGTGAATATATTTTTTTATATTTTTCTCTCAGATAAACAACCAACACTTTACACACTTCAAACTAAAGAAAATAATTTATTAAGTACAAATTACTTACTCAAATAATATATCAAAGACTGACAGTTAAAAAACCGACTGTCCGGCATGGGAATGGAAACCTGTTTGACCGATAGATACGACTTTGGAGACAATTTATTGAAGAAACTGGTTTTTTATTGAAAGGGTTATTAAAAGCCACCCTACTAACTGGACATCGGTCGAAATGTCTGGGAAAATATGTTTCTTGTTAAGTTTAGTTAAACTCTTTATATTTTATTCAATTTTGATTCTTCAGGTAACATTGACAGCGGGACCACGAAATAGTTTTCACATTAACATCGAACGTGCTCAATGAATTGCCGCCTGAAACTAAAAAATAAATATGATGATGTTGTATATATAGTAGATAACAGTAAAATTTGTATAAAAGAGCCTGGGTTCTACATAATTAATGACGATCTTGGGGGGAACTATTGGGGAGGGATAAAGAATGAATACTCAAGTTCTTACAATTTTTTTTATTTTAATTATTTTGGCTTGTTTTCTTTTTATTTGGCTAAAAGTTTTCTATTATTTTTTTATGCTGATTAAAAATATATAGTATACAAATACCAAACTCTCTAGACTGCCTCTTTTTTATATATAAGTCAAAACTGCGGAGTGATTATTTTGTTTAATAAAAACATGAATCAATGTGACCTAAATTAATAAGTTATGAATGGTTCTGTGTATGTCAAGAACCCATTTTATGGACTTTGGCAGAATACAAAATTCAATTTCTTCCGTACTATGTATAAAAGGTTTATGTGAATGTCTATGGGTATAAAGTATTCCGAGAGCACTAGTAAAATAAAAACACTTTTGCAATGTGCTTTAATTTTAAGATATTGTATAAAATATCGCTCGTATCGGTCAAAGTTACCCGAGTTATTGTATTACTTTTTAGTACTTTTTACTGTAGAATTAAAGAAAACATAATGACATTATTTATAACTTTAAAACAAAAGTATTTATTACGATTATTTTGTGAATTTATCGATAGAATAACAAAATAAACAAAAATGTTATGTAAATTGGTAATATAAAGATAATTAATTGTATTAAGAATTTTTACTTCCATATTCATAAAAAATACATTATCACTACATTATCCTTTAGAGTACAAATATAACTATTTTAAAATTAAAATAAAAAAAAATAGATATAAAATTTGTAATTAATATTATGTCTTTCTATGGATAGACAACTTAATACATTCTACAAACGTAGACTGTAGTATCAACAAACCCAAGAAACGGCGTTGAATTCCAAATGTTTAAGTTTCCCCTTTAAATTGTTCTTAAAAATAGGTAAATAATGTGAGTAGGTATCTTCTGACACTTCACTTTAGTGACGGAATGAGAACCAAGCGATAAATCACTACGCCATCCATTTATTAGGAAACTCTATGTTGGATAACGAATGGTTGATTTTTATAATAATATAATACCTCTGTGAATCTTAAAAAAATATTAATTATTTCCAATATAGCAATTATGATTGACGAAAAATATTTATATGATTATAATCTTCTATAAGCACAATTTTAATAATACCTAAATACATACATACGTATATTAGACAACACGTCGTTTTTACAAAGAATAGACCTCGCCCCGTCTAATTTTAAACTTCCCCGATCCGTCTTCAGCGCGTTCATTTTTGCCCCCCACCCGGTACCGAACCACCACCCGCCCCCATCCCCTAAAACTTTGACGTTTCCGTAGAACTAACTCGTAGAACCGTGTGGTCTACGAGGTTTAATCAATTTTTTAACTCCATTTTACTGTGGTAATTAATTTTTCATTGTTAGTTAGTTTTGTTTTGTATTATTTTGTTTTAGTGAACTTTGGTGAAATTAGAGTGTATAGTGGAGTATAAATATATGTATATGATGGTTATAAATTCAAGTTCTATTTCTATAATTTAGATTGAGCGCGATTGTTGTGGTTTCGAATCCTACTTGGATCCGGAAAGTGAATTTTTATTTATTTTCTCCGTCTGGTAAGAAGACGAAGCTTATTGTTAAGTGTCGCCACTCAAGACGTGATGTCGATAATTGGACAGTGCTTGGAGAACGTAGTGTCTTAACAATAGGATCTGCCCACTCTCTCTATCTAAATCATAACACATAATATAGACATGTTACAAATTTATGTTTTCCCGTTCTGATATTTATTTTCGATCTATCTATTTTAGACATATAAAAAAACTTTCATTACTGAGTAACCGACAGACAACGAATAGGCGAGACTACTGGACTTAGAAAGTAAAATTTACATTGGACATTTCTGTAGTTTTGGTAGTTTTGGTGATATTTTTTTTTAATTCTTACGGGAACTGGAAAAAAACTGATGTTTTCTATTCTGAGTATAATAAATTGACGCCAACCAAGTTGCGGGTTACGATCATTAGTTATATTAACATCTAAGTACATATATAATACTACCTAAGTGTAGTATATTGTAGCACATAGCACAAAACAATACAAGTATTCCTATAACCTACATACCAAAATACTTTCATAAAACAAAAGGTTCTAAAAGAAGTTTCGAATGTAATTCGCAAATTTAATGCCCAACTGAAACTATCGCCAAAAAAGGGTCCTATCCAAACATCGACCCTTATAAAACAGCGGGATTCAAACTGGGCTAAAAACACCCAAAAAGGCATAAAACTAAAGGAATTAGACCCTTCCAACTACTTTTCAAAACACTTTTAGACCCCGCACTAAATATATGAATCCCAATTTATATTTTCAAACGCGGGTCGGCAGGGTCGTACTTGAATAGTTTTGCTTAAGATTAAAATTTTATGTATGTATATTTTTTCGTTTCTTTAAAAATTAAAAATATATTAGGTATTAACTACTACTTTAGGTTTAAAAAATATATATTTTATAATTAGTAGCGTACTGGCACAAAAGAAACGATGTTATAAAGTAATATTAATGGCATTTGATCGTTTTGACTACATACGTTTCTAATTTAACGTAGGTACATACTTCAGTGATAACTTGCTTTATTGTTATCATATAAATAAATACTGTAGTGTAATATAATCAGTAATTAAACATAAAAAGCAAAACATATCAATATCTTATAATAAAAATGGGGACTAATATTTTTTCAAGCTTCAATCTGTATCCCAGATATATGGTAGATAGAGGAAATCTCGTGTTAAGACACTACATTTTCCACTTTCTCCCCCATTTAAAAGGCCTTGTATGTTGAATGACCAAGTTGAACGCCGCGTTTTGTCTTATTACCAGTGGGAATCGAATCCACCAGCTGCGCCACAACGGGCACAAATTTTAAATTTAAGTAGCATACCTCCCTGTAAACCATACGATAAGTCTCTGTTATCGCTAACGGTTTCTTCGCAACGCATTACTATACTAATTGCGTTTTGGTAATGAAATGGACTTGTGCAAATATATTTGAGAATTAAATTATCATTTAGTTTATATATGATAATTTGCTTAATAGTTTCATTTATTAAAATGTACTATCTAGTTGCGGAACCCAACGCTGCTCTTTGTCTTGATAGAAGTGGGAAAGGAAAATAATTAATTCGGTATTCAACAAACCAGCTTCTATTGACGGCTTCGTTATCTTAGTAACTATGATCGCAGGTTCAGTATATGCAATGCTTCAAGAACTCCGCGGAAAGTGGGAAACGGAAGTAATTTAATGGAGAACGGAATCTTAATATTAGGTTCCCAGGGTCCCTGCTCTACATGCGATATATAGCGTGAAGCTAAAATATATCGAACCACTATTTTCTAAGATTAGTGCATTCAAACCAAACTTTTCAGCTTTATAATATTAACATAGATGTAGTGCTTGCAAGCGTGCAATCACGTCGCGCAATTAGACATATTTAAACTGAATTACAGCTGCATATTACTTGTTATTTGAATTTTAGAATGCAACTGTGATTTTTCTATAAAATTTACCGTTATGTTGTATAATAAATTATATTTGTGTATACCTAATAAAATTGAAATGTTAATTAAAGAGGCCGTCGTGGCGTAAATGCACTGCGTATAATGCAGCGACGCGCTTGACGGTCGAGGATTCAATTTGCACTCGTTAATATGACAATGCACGGTGTTGAACTCCGATATTCGAGTACTCTGTCTCGAATTAGAAGTGGCAAACGGGGAATCCTTAAAACTAGGCTAGCTCTGTCTATCGTGCTCTGCGGAAAAGTGCGTGAAGCTGCTTTTACTAATTAAAAAAAATATTATGAAAAATGTTGTATTGTATACTTTAAACTATGATATACTTTTTAATAAAATAAAACGAAATAGTACACAATTTATTAAAGAACCAAACTGTTTAGAAAAGAACCAACGACTACTTTTAAATACTCACTCAACACTGCACCATACTAGTTTAAAACAAACGTCTTATTGTCCCGAAAGCTTCCACTTTCCGTAACTTAATTTAAATAACAATATTTCAAAGAGTCAATTTAAGCGGCGCGCAGCTGCGCCTACAAAATTTTCATGTAACTTTACCTGTAATTACAAAATATATTCAGAACTTGTAACTGGATTTAAATAGTAACGCTCTTCAATAGTGATGTTGGTGTATCGATACTGTGTTAAGTATATTTTTAATTATAGTACAGCTTCACGGATTTTCACGTATAGCTGGATAAATAGTGGGATAGCGCTAAGACACTCCGTTTTCTATTTTGCACTTAATTTTGAAACAGTGTTACTTATGCAGTGAACGGTAAAATATTCAAATATATAATTATTCTGAAATGGGATCGAACCCACAATCATTGTGCTTGCGGTCAGACACTGTCAAACTTCGCCACCCATTGGTGGCCCCCATGACATTTTTATTTGCATGACATTGTATAGTTTTTATAAGCTAATGCAATTTTATGAGCCAATATCACTACTTTTATGGCGTATTATTTTAGCTTATCATTATTCCCACTCCTTACGAAATAGATACAAACAAACTAGATACCACTATCCAGTCTTTGTATATTTCTAAGGAACTGAGTGTCATCTAAAAAAATTCTAATTGATCAAAGGAAAAAAACAAAATATAACAAACGAAAAATAAAACCAAAAAAAAGCTCGATTGGAAATTTGATCCACAGCCATTCACGATCGTAATAATACCTTTAGAAATATGTATATAATTAATCAGGTTCCCGCTTCATCTCATAGACTAGACTAGAGAAAACCTAGTATTAAGACACTCCGTTGCCAATTTTCCTTTTTTTTTAATCTCTAAGAAAGTAAACCATTTCATATACATATGTATAAAAGTAAAACAAAAATATTATAAGAATGTTACTTACATTTTCTATATCAAATTCCATACAAAATAATTTAAAACAAAAGTTAATTTTTAACTTCACAATTTCCAAGTTAATTTGTGTAGTATTCAAACAGCGAATGGCTAGTCTTAATAAATTATTCCACCTCCGGTCTGCGAGTGCGATATCAGCTGACTTCCTGCAATCTCTTGAGGTTTTCCTGCCTCGCTCCAAGACGTTTATTTATGTTGGTCTTTTAAAAAGGAAATTATGTTCATTTTATATTTAAATTTACTAGTATATAATATATTAGTAATTATTATTTGTAGAATATGTTTTTATTTATATAATTCATTCAGATATATATTTTGGTTCGCTCTGCCCCCTGTATATTATTTTTAAATTCATACATTTATATTATAAAAAATAAATGAGTGACTAAATCGACTATTTCTAAAAGAAATACGAATATTTTCAATCTTCCAACTAATTCGATATCTACTAAAAACAAAACATATAAACAACACATTTTCTTATCGATCCATCGCGCCATCACTACCCGCGTACAAAGAGACACTAAGAAATTATGTATTCCCCTTAACGTAGTTTCGGCAACTTTATTGAATTTGTTCAGAGGTGTGCAGGCACTTTTGTCTCCGTGATACGAATGCCAGTAACAGAATGTTACATAGAATGTTAGTACCTACGTACCTTCCTGCCTTTATATGACTTTAATACAATTTTGTATCGAAATGAACTTACTTCAATACAAAATTGTTGTAAAGTCTTCTTCTTCATCTTACTTAAACCGTTTTGGCGCAGCGACAGAATATGCGAGTTTAAACGCAACAATTGTGAGTTCGAATCATACTCGACGTAACGAACTATCTCATTTCCTAGCAAAATATGACAATATGCGGCGTGGAATTCCACCACTCAACACGTAACGTCTTAGAAATTAAACGAAATGTGAAGAATATTTCATGACCTAGCCAAATAAAAATCGCAATGCTTACGAAATGAATAGAAAGAAAGTAGAAAATAAAAATACCAAACGGATTTTATTTTCCATATAAAAGTAAACTTATTACATTTTTTTAATTTGTATTCGTTTTAGAGAGCAGTATCATAAAAGAAAAATATCAATTACATCTCTGTATGCATTATAAATTAAAAAATAAAACTCCATTAATGAGACCGTGAATGAACCCACAACCGTCAAACCGACGTCAAATTAGAATCATTTAAAGTATTTTTTTAACAGTATATATCTAATACTCTCATAATTTATCTCTCAATCATTTTAAAGTATAGTTTACATAATAGATAACAGGCTTTTGGCACAATTCGCGATTTATCGTAAATATCGTCGAACGTCGATTTATTGTAAATAACGGCCTATTTTAACCTTCGTTCTTCGTCATTAAAATAAAAACAGAAAAAGTTGTTTCGTCTATAGTTGTGGGTTTCATACCTCCTCGGGGAGTGATAATTCTAGCAGGTTAAGGTAATTAAGCGCAGCGCTGAGTTCCGCAACATCTCGAAAGCAGGGATCGGATCACTCTACCCTGCTATACAAGAAAATCAGTAACCTGCTGCTTTTTTAAAAAATGAATCAATATTTGACATCAATCTGTACAAAACATATATTTCCATAGATAAACAAAACACAGATAAGAAGTAGTCCTTTACAAATCCAAATCTTAACAATGTTATCTAATATTATATAAATGCTATGAGAAAATTCAGTGACAAAGCAAATTGCTTTCCGTCGTGTATCGCGAAATTTATTGCCTCCCTCAAAAGATATAGGCAACTATAGAAATTAACGAATTAATATAGCACGATTATGCTTGGGACCTCCCTAATGGTGTCTACTTATTGTTAAACTAGCAATTGTATTTGTATTTTCTTGCAATAAAAAGCTAAAAAAAATGTTTATATCTTTAAAAAACTTAAAAAATAAAACATTTCCTACAAATGTCATGTAGATTAATAGTGTTCCTAGAGCCGTAAACAGCTCTACCAATTATGTAACTAAAATAGAAAAGTGAAGCCGTCGTAGCCTAATGGCACAACGTCTAATTGTAAGCATGACGGCTGTGGATTGAACTCTTGGAAAAATAAATTTGGCACTCTGTCTCACAAAAAAGCACAGTATGAATACCGCCAAGGCTCAAGGCTACAGCTATGACTCGAAGGTTGGGAAATGGAGTGTCTTAACACTCGATTCCCCCTACCTACCCTGCTATATACGGTATTCCCCCAATGTAAATAATCCCCCGTGTAAGCTTTGGACTCACTACCGATGTAATGTTTACATATAATTAACACTGAATTCTAATTAATTTTACGTATAAAACGTGATTTATATGACGTAAAAAGTTATAAACTTTTTTCACTAACACTACTTACGCTAACAAACTTCGAAGCTCCGCCATATTGTATTTAATTCCCGGCAAGTCGTCTAATTTTCAAATTTCGAACTTGGAACAACTCTACGTTTAAATTCAAGTTTGGATTGAACGCGTTCCGTATTCGAAGCACGAGTTTTCATATTGCATAGAATAGACTATAGACGGTTTACATTCATCCTAAAAATGATTATATACTTTTTGTATTCTTTTTTAAGTGCGATGAAAAAGAAAAAATATTGATTTAGATATAAAAATTGCTGTCATGACGAAGTACTGTCTCTTCTAAAGTAGGTTAGTAGGATCAATAGATATATTTATCCGATACATAAAATATGTAGATAATACTGTAGTGAAAAATTTATATAAGTAATTATATTTCAAAATTTAAAGAATATAGCTTCTTCTTTCCTTTTTTTCCTAATGATGAGATTCAGCAAATCATATAAAGTAAAATTCATTTCACTGCGTGAATTATTTTTTATAAATGAAAATGCTCGAAACTCTGTACAAAAAGGCTGCACTGACCGCATATAATAATAAGGCTAACCAAAATGTTTATTACTAATGTTTTTAATGTTAGTCATCGGTAACGGTAGTGGTCGATTTCACTTAACTCGGAAAAATAAATATTATTTTTAACAATTAATTACATATTTAGCACCGTATACGCCTTAATCAAAAATATAAATTTTACTAATCAAGATTAAGATCCAGTACTAAGATAGATTATTAATAAGAAAAACGATAACAACATCAAACAAATAACAATAAGACCACAAGCTACAGATAAAAAATGAAACGGACGGATTTAAAGTTGGCAAAACCAATCCGCGTCGCTACCGCTTCCCGGATGCCGTGTTCCTTGCGAGAGAGAAGTAAACAAAATTTCTACAAGGATATGAGGGTCCCCCTGAAAGAGGGTGGGGGTGGTTTAGTTAGTCGATAGTGGTTAGAGATAATATTTCAAATAATACTTTATTTTTCCATTAGAGAAAATTACGTTCTATCGTAATATAAACGTATATTAGAAAATTTTGTTGACGTGTGCTTATTATAGATGTAATTTTTTTGTTATTTACTTTTCCCTTTTTTTTATATTATTAACAAATGTTATTAAAAATCACTTAATTTTAATTTAACTATGTTTACTTTAAAAATTCTGAGAACTTTATCTTATTAAATAACTACTTTCTTTCATAAAGGATATATAATAATAATTGAATGAGATGTCAATAAATTCACTTTTTTTGTATATTCTATAATTTTCTTTATTTTATAATTAGGTTTTAAATTTATAATTTTCATTAGTTAAAATTATTAAATTAAAATATATCGTATCGCTATATCGCATGTACCGTGATACAGCAACGGGTTAACTAGTTAACGTTTTTTGTGTGTGTACTATGGGGGGTTTATTTTTATATGTGTGCGTGAGTGTTTGGACGTGAAAGTTTTTTAGTGGGGGAATTTTAGTTTCCCTTTATAGTATATTGGCTCGGCTCAGCTTTAGTAGGACGATGGCGTTTATATAGCTTTCTTATGTTAATTATGATTGAAAACAAGTGTTTTATTAATTTCTTTATAATTTTTTGAATATTTTCAATTCAGCTTCACTGTATCACGCATATAGCACAGTAGGCAGAGGGAACCTGGTGTTATTATATATATAGTCGTAGTGATGGAATTTAGTACTATGCTTTGTCTTACATTTTTACTAATTATTTTGCTAGTTACATTATTTTTTTATAAATTTTGACTAGTTAAATATTATTTGGCTCTATTAAAAAAAAATATCTGTTTATTCTTCACCTTTTAGCACATGCAATGAAACAGCAAGATAAAGATAATGTTGTAGGGTACACTTGTAAAAAAAAAACTTAATTCTTACTTGACATTATATGCCAAAATTACCAAACCGTGACTCAATGACTATTATCTATAGCACTGTTTAAAAAAGACCATAAAACTGTCACAAAAAAAAAACAAATAGTTTTTACGATCGACAAACAAAATTTGCTCGAAACGTAATTTTATTCGTTGCTACCTCTTTAATCCCCAAGAATTTACCTGGCACTAAATGTCTAAATGAAAAACTTCATTAGAAAACTATGTATTTATACCACTATAAAAATTAACCAAAAAATTGTCACAAAAGAAAACAATTTAATGATCGACAAACATAAACGCAAAAATATAAATGCAGGATGGCAAAAACGCGCCATTCTATTCGTTGCTAAGTACCCACCCCTTTTTTCCCCCAAGAATTACTTTAAGGCGGGCCCGGGCGGGGTGGGCGCGCCATCTTTTTTCACCCTTACTAAGGGGGTAAGCCGTAAGAGTAAGTATTGAAAACGGTTGAGTTTTTGGTTCGTTTTAAGTTTGTGATTAAAATTTTGTATTTAACTTGGATGTTAGAATATTGTAAGATATTTGATATTACTTTTGTTTGTTATAGTTACATTGAATTTATCTCAATTATACTTAGAATTACAACTAGTTATGATTGTATAAATTATGTTTTTATCTTTTATTCATAAAAAAGAGTTAACTCTCCGCTTTTAATCTCATTTAATGAAATTGGCTGACTAATGAAATTTGACCTGTTTTCATTGTGTATTAATAATTTATATTAATTGTAACGGTGCTAAGTTCCGCTACTCAACATGTAATGCTACGATAATTCGGCAGAAAGTGAGGTACGAAAGTGCCTTAATGAGAACTAAGTGTCTTAACACTAGGTTCCAAGGTTCCCTTCGTCCGTACCCTACTATGTGTGGGATACAGCGTAAAGATTGTAACATTTGAATTATTTAATTAGTAAATGAAATGACATAGTATATATCTACAAATTCTAAATTAATAAAATTACTTCGAGCTATAATCGAACTCAGAACCATCCCACTTCAACAGAATCACAATAAAATTGCCCAACCTCAAGGTACAACGTATCTAAAACCTTATATTTAGTTTTAATGTACATAATTATTATTCATCGCCCCAGGGAACCCGCTCTCGTAGACATGGCCCCCACGTCGGATGCATTATAAAAGTCTTGCGTCGCGACGCTAAAGAGTAAAGATAAGCAAACGAATACCAGGGCCCGGGGTTGGAGTGGATGTTGTGTACAGGTTGTTTAAATTTGTTTAAAAAATGTTTTTTTTATAGATTAGGTACTTTTTTATAATTAAGGTAAAATTTGTATATAAATTATGTTAGTGTATGTTAAGGTGCTGCAAAACGCGGCGTTGAATTTCGATACCCTACACGTGTTGAGTGAAATGTGGAGAATGGAGTCACTTATTGTAATGTAGTATTTATGTAAATGTAGGAGATATATTAGTGAGAAATAGCACAAATTGTAGAAATTAATAATATCAACTCAATTATTGTATATATTTTTTAACAACCGATCCACACTCGAGGAGATGAAATATTTACTTAAATTTATATTTCCATTTCCTCGCTCTGGTGTCGAGGCTAAGCGTGGCGTTGAGTCCTCCTCAACACGCAATGCCTTCAGAATTCGGCAGAAAGTGGGGAACGGAGTGTCTTAACACTAGGTTCCCTCTGCCTACCCTGATGTGTGCGGGACACAGCGTGAAGCTGATTTAATTTAATTTGTAAATATATTTTTTATAAAAACATCGCTTTGCTCGTAAATACTTGCTCACAACCTTTAACCTGCTTCACAAAATATAAAGCGTATATAGGATTTTCTTGAGTTTTTTTTAATTGTAATAATTTCGCTACTCATATTACAATATGAGTTCCAAAAAATCGTTATGACCCCATTTTAACATAATCTTAACATAATTGGTGATTAAGACCAATCACACATCAAAAATCACTTAAAACTTAAACTAATCAATTACAACACCTCAACTCAGCAATGGCTTAAATTCACACCCTATATAAACATTTGCGCCCTAAAATCTTCGCGACTCATTACTCGCGGGCTTCCTAGGGAGGAAGGCAGGGGGTAGGGGGTTGGAATCTTCGTCGAAATCTCCGACATTTTATCTAAATGGGCCTCAGAATGGAAGTCGTTCTGTTAATGACGCTGAAGAAATACGTAAGACTTGTGACGTTGATATATTCACCCTAATTCCTAGTATTTGTATCTATTGTTTAAACGTGTTATTTGTATAACCTTCCCTTAATTGAAGTCAGGTGTCGTTATGTGTTTACTTATGTATAATGTTATTTTCTGAAATATGTGGAGTCCGCAACTCCGTTGGCTTTGAGATATAAAATCCATAATCTCGTTTTTTCCCATTCCCGTAGGAATTTCGAGAAATCCTTTCAAATTTATAGGTCTTGTACTCCTTTTTTATAATACATTTTTTCAAAATTGTGCACGACATAGATGCATTAATAAAATAAAAATAGATAATCACTTGCCAAAATAGATAACAACGATTATATTAATCAATTTCTTTATGTGTATATAGGCATATAGGCTGTGTCCCCCTCAACCCTACGCTTAGAGGTCTTAATCTAATAATCAATGGAAATCGATGCCACAATCAAATCGATACAATTTCATTAAGTTTACAATAACAAATTGCGTTTTAATCTGTGGGAAAATTTGACAAATAGCGGCATTCTTTTTTTACGTATGGAGGTGAATCCAGTGTTAGCACTCCGTTATCCACTTTTTCGGGACTTTGCGTGTTTCATAACGGTATCTAACGTCGCATTTTATATTATCAGAGCAAATAATGAAAATAATTCGATGTCCGGAATTTTATTCGAACCCTCAACCATGTAATGTATGTATAATATAACAAAAATATTCAAAAACAGCTTCACGCTGTATCCCACACACAGCAAGGACTTTCTGCCGAATTCTGGAAGCATTGCATGTTGAGTGGCAGAACTCAACGCCGCGCTCGACATCAGAGCGAAGAAATGGAAATATAAATTTAAGTAAGTATTTCATATGCTCGAGGGAGGATCGAACCCACAACCAGTAGATTTAATATTGCACACTTTGTGCCTCTGCACCACGACCGGCCTCGACATCGTCATCTAATATTTAAATAGAAATCGATACGACAAATCAAAGCGATACAATTTCATTAAGCTTACAATAACAGATTGCGTTTAAATCTGTATCAAATTTTGCAAGGCGAAAGGCAATCTTGGCGCAATTTAGCACTAACTGAACCATTTGCTCGCGTCTTCGCGGGAGATGATTTGTAATTTATTTTCTGTGCTGGTTCTACACTGGTTAAGTAAAGAAGGGTGGAAGTGAAAATTTTTGTAAGATTTTTGTTTTATTATTGTTTTATTAGTAAATAGATTGCACGAGTATGTGGTGATAGTGGTGGCGGGTTCCACTCTAATTCGGAAAATGAATAATGTTCGTATCTCCGCTATGGTAGGACAAAGTATGGCGTTGAGTTGTGCCATTTAAAATGTAATATCTTAAATTCTGGCGGAAAGTGAAAAACAGCCACTAAACACTGGTACCTGGCAGTAGGTCTCTGCGGGATACTTCAATTTAGTTTTAATTAGATCTTTTAATAATCTTTATAATTCTTAACATTTTAAATACTTATGTGAACGCCGCGTTCTCTCAGACCAGAAATAAAATAATTCATTCTATCAAGCGGGTGTCGTACCCACAACTTCACGTCACGCTGTTCCACTTAACCACAACATTTTTCCAAAAAAAAAAAACAAAATTATAATCTAAATAAAACTATCACATATCCATTTCTCACCACCGCCCGCTCTGACTGATGCGGAGGAGAAAATGCAAGCCGTTTCATTACATTTTCTCGTTTAGGAACACCACGATTTATAGCCACGGCCCTCCCGGCCACCTGACTGGTGCCTGGTGGCTGGCGGCTGGTGCCAGCAAATAATGAATACTCAAGAAACTCACCTCACCTATTGTCTTGAGTTTGTTAAGTTAATATTTGTTTCGTGTTGTATTTTGATTTAGTTTTCGGGGATAATTTTACGGATAATGTGGTTTGATATAAAAAAAAATACTATTGTTTGGAGGCTGTAAACGCGAAGTTCGATGGGTTCGATTTCCACTCGATAGAGTGACATATTTTATATTTTCGCTTCCTCACACTGGTATCAAGGCAAAGTGCAGCCTTGAGATCCATCACTCAACACGCTATGCGTCGAGGATTCGACGGAAAGTGACGTACAAAAGTGTCTTAATAGGAAAGGAATGTCTTCACACTTGGTACCCAGGTTCCCTCTGCCTATCTTGTTATGATGCGGGATACAGCGTAAAGATTTTGTATAAAATAATTTTAGAAAACGACTGCACCATCGACGTTACTATGATTTTTGTATTTAGGTATAAATTTCATTTCGTTTAAATAAGATGCGAGAGAAAATATGAAAAATGTTTTATAATTTATATTAAAAAATACTGACCTTGCTGACAATTAATCAATTGTCAGCAAAGTCGGTATTTTTTGACAACTAATGTTTTAATGACAATTTTTACTTTAGTTACCATCAAATAATTACTTTGTAATATTTATATGGCTAACAAAAAATCTATAACCACATTTTTTTACACGCACACGGGTAGGCAGAGGGAACCTAGTGTTTAAACACTCAGTTTACCCTTTTCCGCCGAATTCTGGAGGCATTGCGGAGTGACGAAATGATAATATTTCATTTTCTCGAGTGTCGAACTCAAAATCTGTCGCGTTTACAGCCACTTTTTGTGCGCCTGCACCACAACTGGTCTCATAATTATCACTATACATAATTATTTATTAATAGCCATCAAAAAATTCTATTTTTACACTCTGAACCAAACTCCAATAAATGTTGGTTTGATATTTATCAATTATATATAACTTTGTCAATTATACATAAATTTACTGTACACTTCCTTTACTATTTAATATTCACTCTCGAATGTCCCGCCGTCACAAATTCACGTGACACATTTCACACTGTACCCGACATATAGCATGATAGGCAAATGCAACATAATGTTAAGACACTCCGTTCCCCACTTTTCGCCGCACTTACGATACATTGCGTGTTGAATGGCGGAACTTAGCGCCGCACAGTGCTCATATAAGATAGTCTTTGGGTATCGAAAAAAATTTGCTTATATCACTTTATCACTACACTATAGCACTGACCCGACTACACCGTATACAAAGTTCTAAACTATAATACAAGAATTATATCGGCGCTGTCCATCGTGAGAAATAAAACAGGTTTGTATGATAAAGACGGACTTTAAAGAGATTTCTGGTTTTTCAAGAAATAAGGGTGAACTCACCCTTTTCAAACGGACAATGGTCAAGATATTAAAGTGAACTTCAAATTTTTGAATAATTAAATAAATAGTGTAGATTGTAATTCAACAAAAATTACTAAGAAAAATATATCTTTTAATAACTATTTTCATTTAAACAATTTTCTTCTATATTTAATTTTCTTATGATTTTTTCTATTTCTTATAAAAATAAATCAAATAAATCAGCTTCACGCTGTATCCCGCACACTGCAGGGTAGGCAGAGGGAACGTAGTGAAAGACACTCCGTTCCCCACTTTCTGCCGCATTCCGGAGGCATTGCGTGTTAAGTGGCAGAACTCAACGCCGCGCTTTGGCTCGACACCAGAGCGAAGAAATGGAAATATAAATTTAAGTAAATATTTCATCTCCTCGAGTGGGGATCGAACCCACAAGCAGTCGGTTTACAGTCACACTCTGTGCCGCTGCGCCACGACCGGCCTCAAATATATATATATATATATATATATATATATATATATATATATATATATATATATATATATTCGATCATAATGAATAGCTTTAAACTTTGCATACATAGGTACGTACGGTCCGACGTAGTATATAATTTTTTTCAATTATAATAATACCAGTACAGTATATCGATACTAATGCGGTTTCTATATATTTATATATATGTAATATTTTTTCTCCCCTTAGTGTTTTACAGGTGGAAAAGATAAAATTATTTGAGAAAACATTTGATTCACTACAAAAATGTTAGTAGTTTTTATAATTCTAATATAATTAAAATTACTTTCCGTGCATGCGTCGTAATAACTATTAGGAGCTATTAAACAAAACAATACATTCTGATTTTTATAAATATATTATATATTATTACAATATCTCTATCTCTATATATTATAAAATAGAAACGCTTTTTTTCTCTGTCTGGTCTTTCTAAGTCTTCTTCTTCTGAACCACCCAACGGATTTTGATGCAGTTTTCACCATTAGGTAAAGTATTTCTCAGGGAATGTTTATATATTGTTTATGATATGTATATTTTAATGAAATTTGACCTAAATATGTCGGTCAGTCGGTCCGTCCAACAAACATACAAACAAACAAACGAACGAACGAACGAACGAACGAATTAACCAACGAACGAACGAACGAACGAACGAACGAACGTACGAACGAACGAACGAACGAACGAACGGACGGACGGACGGACGAACGAATAAACAAACAAACAAACAAACGAGCAAGCGAGCAAGCGAGCAAGCGAGCAAGCGAGCAAACGAGCAAGCGAGCAAGTGAGCAAGCGAGCAAACAAGCAAGCAAACAAACAAACAAATGCTCTACTTGCTGGTGGCTCTGACTTTTTAAATATCATAGAACGAGTTATATCTCTGCTCTATTTCTATCTCTATAGACTATAAAATACAAAAGCTTTTTTCTCTGTTTGGCCTTTCTAAGTCTTCTTCTTCTGATTTTGATGCGTTTTTCATCATTTTGCGGATTTTGATGCGTTTTTCACCATTACCTAGAGTATGTCTCAGGGAAGATTTATATATAGTTTATGATATGTATATTTTAATGTAATTTGACCTAAATATGATAAATGTGTATAAAGTCCTACCCGTTGAGACACTTTCACGCATGCGCTGCTTTAATGGTAAGTCCTACATGAAAACAATGTACTGTAGTATTATTCCTCCTAATGAGATCTACAAAAAAGTCAGCGCCAGCATATTCGTATCTTCTATAGATAACATACAGTGAGCATACTTCTGTCTAAAAATAGTAAATTCAATATATTTTTTTATTATGACGGATGTTTGTCCATAATGGTATCAATCCTTATCCTTTTAAATACTTTATTAATTTTGAACATTAAACGAAGATAAAATTTTCTCTGTACACTAATTAGAAATTACGAATAGTTTTAGAGAAAAACGCATTTAATTGTTGACACATCACGCCGGCTATATACCGCAGATCTGGCGCATGTTTCATTTATCCCTTACTCATACAACATATAAATAAATATATTAGTTACGTTGGCCATTTAATGTAGATCAAAACTGTCTTTTACTATTATTCATTTTAATAAGTACTTTAGAAGTTGTTACAATATCAAAAAATCTTTGCTGCCAGACGGCTCGCCACACGCCATGCGTCCTCCGGCGCCCCGCGACGTTTTGCTTATAGAAGCGCGTCACCCCGCGCCCGCCTGCTGATTGTACGTATTGGATAATTGGAGTTTAAGGTATTATTTCAGAGCGATATATTTAGTTTTATCTGGTGTTTATAGTTGTGCCGTGTTATCCCGGCCTAGAATAAGATCATCCTGGTACTGGTGGTGTCGTAAGAGGCGACTAAAGTACGTGTGGTAGAGTCACGTCGCCAGCAATGGCAACACGCATGGGCAGACTCGACCGGATCATTACCATCCCCGGCATATAAAACCGGCGTGAAGTAGTGGATTTATGCCACTGCATTTCACATCAGGTAATGCTGGGCCCCGGCGCCCCACCCATCTTAAAGGCCGGCAACGCACCTGTAGCTCCTCTGGGGTTGCACGGGGTCGTGGGCGGCGGTAATCACTTACCATCAGGTGACCCGCACGCTCATTTGCCGTGTCTTTGCCATAAAAAAAAAAGTTTTATCTTCTTTGATTAATGGGATTAATAGGATTAAGATTTTTTTAGGATTAAGAGAATAGTAGGTAGTCTTTTGTGTATCATTTCTTTCGTTTAAGCATCCTGTTGTTTATTTTGTTTACTCTTCTTCTGTTCTTTTATTATTTTCTTCACCTTTTTAAACATTTCCTTTTTTGATTGCATTATGCCACGAAAAAATCGTTCATAGGTCGTAGAACAAGAAATGCAAATAAAAATCTTTTAAATCGTTTAAATGTTAGCGTACAGGAGACGGAAATTAGAGGATAATTAAATTACTAGATTAGAGACGATATTTAAATTACTTAAATATATTTTCTTATTGTAAGGGATGTGTGTCCATAAAGATATTAGGCCTTATCCTTTTAAATAAGTTATAAATTTTCTACGTTAAACAAAGATAAACTTTGCTCTTTACAATATTTGGAAATTACAAATAGTTTTAGAGAAAAGCTATATCGACTCATGTTTATCCCTTACTCTCAGTATTTATTATTATTAGTTACCTTTTCGCCATTTAATGTAGATCAAAATATTGTTCACTGTTTTTCATTTTAATAAGTACTTAAGAAGATTAGTAGCACAGATTTAAAATCACGGTACTAAATAATTCTTGGTGCGCAACGGCTCGCCGCCCACCACGCGCCCCGCGACCTTGCTTATAAAAATGGATCCGCCGCACCCACCTGGCTTCTTTCCCCCGGGCATGGAGGAAGGGCCTGCTCATCATGCCGATTTATAACCCTCCTTAGCGCAGTTGCCAAGCTGTTCGAGAAGTTATTCCTCTCACTTCTCCAGTCGTACTTTTACCCACGAAGCGAGCAGTTTGGCGAGCGGGTATACCTCTCTGGTTACACTACGCCACAACAGCGATCAACCGAAAGTAGAGTGCAATAATAGTCTTCTTCGACGTAACACGCGTATTCGACTGTGTCTGACCGCATCCGGGCCTACTTCATTAAGTGTTCAGAGCCAGCACCCCCAGCACGTCACGCATGTCTTTGCCTCCCTGCGTCAGTGACAGGACATTTTGTGTGAGAGTTGAGAGTTCGAGGTCTAGCAGCGACTCGATCGCTGCCGTTGTTCCCCAGGGCAGCATTTTATCACCTGCTCTCTACACACTACACACTGATAACATCACAACGTCCTAGCGAGTATCACTCAACGAGAAATCTCAAAGAACTACTTCCAAGGGACTTTCTATCCTCCTCCAAATCCGAATCATGAAACCGAGAGTCTCTCCTGACTGAGTTGACCGCCTAGATGGCATTTGATAATGCTTCCAATTCCATACTGTGTCAACGTCCAGATGTCGTTCCGAGCTACTGCGGAGATGGACGAGAGAATGCTTCAATTCTGCGCCTGGCTTTATAGCAAAGTCAATTTAGAAGCGTTTGCACGTATTTTGGTGTTAGCCAATAATTATAATGTATTTCAACGCGACATAGTTGGTTACGTCTTTCGTCTAAGTATTTTTGGGTAAGAGAATAGTAAGTAGTCTGTTTTTTTTTAAACAATTGGAACATCCTTATTAGAACTACGAAAATGCGAGTTGCATAGTTAAAGCGGGCGAAGCCGCGAGCGGGTCGCTAGTTTATAGCGATAAAATTCTATGCAGATCTTTTAATAATGTAAAAGTTTATAGTTTAAATATATGTATAAGTTAAAAATAACTGTAAATGCGGGTGTGTTGAAGCATCGATAAAAGCGAAACGGGTCACTTGAAGCATATTAATAGAATAAATAACTTATTTATAGTAATATTGTAGTAATATTGGCGCTTTTAAAGGTAAAGTGGTCAATATGGACAATAAGATGTTTTTGTAATAATAAACAACTATTAATATATTTTTTTTAAAATATTATATATATATATATATATATATATATACATATATATATATATATATATATATAGATAAATGTATATATATATATATATATATATATATATATATATATATATATCTATATATATATATATATATATATATCTATATATATATATATATATATATATATATATATATATATATATATATATATATATCAATGGTATCTTTATTTACTTTACTACTACGAGACCAGCCGTGGCCCAGGGCAAAAGTAACTGTAAATGCAACTGGTTGTGGGTTCAATCCCCACTTAAGGAAATGAAATATTTATTTAAACTTATATTTTCATTTCTTCGCTCTGGCTAAGGTTAAGGCTAAGCGCGGCTTTGAGTTCCGCCAATCAACGAGCAATGCCTCCAAAATTCGACGGTAAGTGGGAAACCGACTGTCTTAACGTTGGGTTCCCTCTGCCTACCCTGCTGTGTGCGGGATACAGCGTGAAGCTGTATAAAAATTATTATTTACTTAACTATAAGTTAAAATTAGCTTAAAATATTTTATTGTTAACAGATGTTTTTTGGTCCTAAGAATAATTTTTTATTTAAATAAAAAAAAGATTTATAATAATTCTCATTATCATCTTATATAACATTCTTTCAAATATATCTAATGGCTCCTCGTTGTATCTCGCATATAAGAAGAGGGAAGCTAAAATACTTCATTCCCCACCACGCAATTTTTGAGACATGTCGCGTTGAGTGGCGGAATTCAACACTGCGCTTTGTCTACTTACCAGAATTCATTTTTAAAATGGTCATTGACCCCATAATGAACCAGAAAGACTTAATGAATGTTTTCAAAAAGATTATTTTTTCCAATAACTATTTAAGTCATTTTTTTATTTTTTATGTGCAAAAATATTATTTTGTATAAGGACATGGACATTGTGAGAATAAAATCAGGTTTAAGGCAGCGTTCTTAAGGAAATTAAAGTAACGTAACAGGTTTCTTTACGAGGGGTTGTAATGCGGACAGCGGTCAGTGTGGGAAAGATAGGGTTGGACTTGTTCCAGGTTTAAAGAATAGATATGTAGATGATGTTAAAATAGTGTTGTAATTGTAAAAAAATATGTTTATTAAGTCTATCGTGGCACAGTGGGTATGTATATTGTTGTGGGTTCTCTCTCTGGGAAGTATGATTATTTTTATTTTTATTTTCCCGTTCTGGTAAATGAAGCCAAAAGTTCATCAAGGTATTTGCAAATTTTGGCGGAAAGAAAACGGAGAACGGAGTGTCTCGATATCAGGTTCCCTGCGCTCTGTGCTCTGCCAGGTGCGATAAATACCCAACGTATGGTGGCAGTGAAGAATTAGAAAAAAATGTAATATTTTAATTATAAATTTTAAATAAATTTAAAACTAGAATGGTGACTTCGTTCCCAAAGTAAAGAAGTGAATAAGGGCACTAGTTTTTTATATTTGTTAAAACAATGTAAGTAAATTGATTCTGGCTGTATGTACATCGTGATGTAATGTTATTAATGTATATCTTCGTATATCTTACGTTGTAACCCACAAATAGTATAGCGAAGGCAGCCTAGTCTTAAGACACTTTAGTCCCCCCGCATGCCCCGTTTTCTAGATATTGCGTGTTGAGTGGCGGAATTCAACGCCGCTCTTTATATTGTTATCAGAGCAAGGAAGTTAAAATGATTTATATCAATGTAGTGATTATTAAATAATTTATCATGGAAAAATAATATATAAATTGCCTAAATTGAAAAATGTACATCGATAAAAAGGCGTTATTTTTTATATGAACTAAGACAAGGCAAACGAGCGTACGAGTCACTTGATGGTGACCGATCACCGCCGCCCACGGCCCCGTGCGACACACAACACAGGGGAGCTGGTCTTTAAGGTGGAAAAAATGTCTATATCGTAAAATT
Source organism: Heliconius sara (assembly GCA_917862395.2). Lineage (NCBI taxonomy): Eukaryota > Metazoa > Arthropoda > Insecta > Lepidoptera > Nymphalidae > Heliconius > Heliconius sara. The sequence continues at coordinate 18,402,490 of OU860797.2, read as the reverse complement.
CAAGTAAATTAAATAACAAAAATTCGTCACGGCTTATATGTATTCTTAAACATTGTCTCAAAATAGGGGATTAATTCTGATTTTAGATCAGTCAACGAAGGGCCACAAGTGCGTGACTCTAAACGTGACAGGTTGTGGGCTCGGTTTCCACTCGAGTTATTCTTTCGCTCTGACGTCCAGGCAAAAGCGCGGCGTCGAGTTCCGCCAATCAACAGGCTCGGCAGGTTCTCTCTATCTAACATGTCTAAAAGAGAACAATAGTTTCTGTGTTTTGATGAACGAATATTATTTAATTCACTTTTTTAATTTAAATATTACTTAATATGGTAACATCTTAAATAGTATTTTTTATGGTATTGTGCCGACATCTAGCGTTGGAAAGCTAAACGACAATTTTGCAAATGCCATGCATTAATTGACTAGCGACATCTACCTTTGAATAGTTAAAACACAATAATACCATTTTATTTTATTTTATGTAAGGCATGTTTGTTACATGTTAATATAAATAACTCCATTATTTAATAGCTTATAAAATCGAAAGTTTTATTATAACAATTTTTATTTTAATTACCATTTAGTACCACGCCGCCATCTAGTGTCTAATAGAAATATCAAATTAATTAAAATATCAAATTTTTGTACTATTACACAAAGTGTAGACAAAATCGTTATTGTTTTTATTAATAATAATATTTAGTAATAAGGCGGCTTTTGTGCATTTTTTGACTTAAAAATTTATGTAATTAATCAAGTGTGTATTTATCTTATTTCATCTTATTATAATGATATATTAAAGCTTTTATCCATTTAAACATTTTCACATTTTATCTTGTCCTGAAACCTGATCGCGGAAATTCGTCTAACAAGATCAAAGAACCTATTGAAATGTTACTTTAAGTACAATTTTTTCATCCAATAAGACTTGAACTTGCTACTAATATTAATTAGTATTTTCTCATACTTTTAGTATGCTACAATACAGAGAAAAAATATATAATCTTTATATATTATCTATAAGACAGTGATGACAAATTCATTAAATAAATAAAAATAAATAAATAAATCAGCTTCACGCTATATCCCGCACACTGCAGGGTAGGCAGAGGGAACGTAGTGAAAGACACTCCGTTCCCCACTTTCTGCCGAATTCCGGAGGCATTGCGTGTTAAGTGGCAGAACTCAACGCCGCGCTTTGCCTCGACACCAGAGCGAAGAAATGAAAATATAAATTTAAGTAAATATTTCATCTCTTCGAGTGGGGATCGAACCCAAAACTAGTCGGTTTACAGTCACACTTTGTGCCGCTGCGCCATGACCGGACAAATTCATTAATTAGATAATTTTAAAAAAAGATGTGAACTTTCTTGTAGTAACTTTATTAGAAATATTGAGCGTTTAAAGAATGACGTAATTCATCGCTGTATATCTTGACTGAGACCAATGTTATATCACTATCACTAATTTTAAGTTAAATATTTATAATAATTTTATCACTGAAATGGAAAATTATCCTTAAGCTATAATCATATTTTTCTATATTATATATTTTTTTATCTTCTTGTAATTTTTTTATTTAAGATCAGAAACATCATAATTTTCATACAAAAAATATGAGATGCACCCAGCATCTCAAATTTGAAAATTATAACACAACCCTTTTTTTATATACAATTTTTTTATTAATCCAAAATCAAACCAGAATTAGTATCTTCAAAATAACTTGATCTTGATTTTTAAATTGATCTAAATTTTTACTTTTGATTTTCATATATCATATATATATAACGTTTATTTTAAATGATTTTTACTAATAATATTGATTAAAAAATCGTTGTAGCTCAAACTTTATATTGTAAAACAAATATTTGAAAACTGTAAGTCTAATCGACCTATATATTTATAAGAATTGACTTTACATCGTGCACATAAAGATTGTGGATGCTGTACTAACTCGATGAAACTTTTATTACATTTTTTTAGCTTCACGCTGCATCCCGCACATATGGTAAGCAAAGGGACAATATGGTAAGTAAAAACCTAAGAACGAAGTCTTAAAACAATCCGTTTCCAATTTTATGCCAAATTCTATAGCCATTGTTTGATCACTGGTGAAACACAACGCCGAGCTTAAGCTCATTGAAATTGAAAAAAATAATAAATATTTCATTTCCTCTAGTGGAAATCGAACCTACAACCTGTCACACATCACAAATCACGTTTTCAGACCGATTCTTTCCGTCTCGTTTTGGCGCAGTGAACAACGATGGACCTAATTTTATATTTGGTATTTTCATTTTCGTATATCATGAGAGACTATGCGGGGTTGGGTTCCGCAATTTGACACTTCACGTCTCCACTTTTTAAACATATAGAAAGTAGGGAACAAAGTGTCTAACATGAAAATTAGTCAAAAAAAACGAAATTATAAAAAAACGAACTAAAAACCATATAAAGTTTTATAAATAGTTTATTACAAGCCTATTATAACATAAACAGTAGGTGCGAGACGTCAATCCGTCGGCAGCGGCAGTGGGCCACGAGTGACCGGGCGATGACCCCGAGTAGTGTGGAGTCGAAATCTTTATATAATAATTGTGTGAGATTATTTTTTAATTTTGTTTTTTGTACTTGTTATGTAGAATTTTGTTTCTTAAATTTGTGTATATAAAGTTTATTTTTAAACTGCTTGTTTTAATTATTATACATACTTAAATTTTCTTATGAATATTTTTTTTATTATAACAAAAATATAGAGGAAATCATTACATAATTATAAAAATTGAGTTTTATACTGAAATACTTATAGCATAGGTAGGTAATATAAAACTGTAATTTTTAAATTCATTACACATAAGCACATTCTATAATCTTAGTTCAACTCACTGCTATTCGAAAAGAATATAAGTAAAGAATAATCGAAACCAATTTCATAATCTACAATAATAATCACTAATCACAAACGCACCAATTTTACAAAAAAAATTAAATAAAAAATAAATATAAAAAACAATATTCAAAGGCAAACGCGACTGACTCCACATCGTCCACTGCCCGAATGTCACCAATCGCCAGAACATCTAGCGCCAAACAAACCACACAAGTAATTAATAGCTACGACTGTTAACTTATGACCATATATATTTATAAAGGTCAAAGACACTTTTAATAAAATAAATTAAATAAAAAAAATAAATCAGCTTCACACTGTATCCCGCACACAGCAGGGTAGGCAGAGGGAACCTACTGTTCAACAAGACACTTTGTTCCCCACTTTCTGCGGAATTCTGGAGGCATTGCGTGTTGAGTGGCAGAACTCAACGCCGCGCTTAGCCTCCACATCAGAGCGAAGAAACGAAAATATAAATTGAAGTAAATGTTTCATCTCCTCGAGTGGGGATCGAACCCACAACCAGTCGGTTTTACAGTCACACTTCGTGCCGCTGCGCCACGACTGCCCTGCTGCTCAAGACACTTTTACTTATCAAATGTTATAAAAATATATTTTTTATAAGTTATAAATGATCATATTTCATATAATTTTGAGGTGTGTGACTGTAAGCGCGATAGGTTGTGTGTTCGATTCACACTGGAGAGAGAATGAAAATATTTTATTTTTATTTCTCGCTGTGTTGAATTGAACAACAACACGAGGTTGAATTCCAAAACTCAATACGTAATGCCAACAGAATGCGAGAGAACGTAACTCTTAACATTAGGTTCCCTCTGTATACTCTGTTAAGTGCTGGATACAGCGTGAAGCTTAAAAAAATAGACAAAGCGCAGCGTTGAGTTTCACTATTCAACATATGACGTCTCGTAAATATAGGACAGTTCGTTGGGGACGGAGTGTCTTAACACTAAATTCTCAAGCCTACTCCTCTGCATATATGCGGGACACAATGTGAAGCTGCTATAAAATTATGAGAGATATCAAATCAGCTTCACGCTGTATCCCTCAGGCAACAAGGTAGGCAGGGAGAGCATAGTGTTAAGATACTCCGTTCACCATTTTCCGCCGAATTCTGGAGAAAGATATCTTTGACCCTCTCTCTAGAGATTTACCTCTCCACTTTTACCTTTCTCCTATATTGACACTTGAGACACAGAGCTTTGTCTTTGATCTTCTTTAGTTTAAATATAATTCTATTTGGACTAAACCAGCTGAGGCCAGTCGTGGCGCAGGATTGCAAAGTGTGACTGTAAAATCGACTAGTTGTAGATTTGATCCCCACTCGAGGAGATGAAATATTTACTTAAATTTATATTTCCTTTACTTCGCTTTGGTGTCAAGGCAAAGGCAAGAGCGGCGTTGAGTTCTACCACTCAACACGCAATGCCAACAGAATCCAGCAGAAAGTGGGGAACGGAGTGTCTTAACATTAGGTTCCCTTGGTCTACCCTGTATGCGGTATACAGCGTGAAGCTGATTTTATATTTGAATTTATATTTCCATTTCATCGCTTTGGTGTCAAGGCAAAAGGTGGCGTTAAGTTCTGCCACTCAACACGCAATGCCACCCGAATTCAGCAGAAAGTGGAGAACGGAGTGTCTTAACAGTAGTTTCCCTTGGCCTACCCTGCTGTATGCGGTATACAGCGTGAAGCTGATTTATTAGATTTTTTTATTTTGAATAAATTAAATTAACGTTAAAGTTAAAGAATTTTATTAAAAATAAGATATTACATTCTTTATTTTTTAAACGTAAAATAATCTACCTGGTGGTAGATTCACTAAGTTCACTAAGTTACTGCCTCAGATCTGAGAAGAAACAACGCAAGAAACTGAGGGGGATTTTTTTAAATCAATTATTTAAAACCAGTCATGCCGCAGGTTATGGATTCGATCCCCGCTCGAAGAAATGACATAATTATTTAAATTTATATTTCCGTTTCTTCGTTCTAGTGTCGAGGCAAAGCACGGCGATGAGTTCCTCCACTCAACACGCAATGCTTCCAGAATTCAGCGGAAAATGGAGAACTGAGTGTCTTAACACGAGGTCGCCTCTGCCTACCCTGCTGTGTAAAAATGAAACTTTTATTTAGAACATTAAATAGAACTTACATTTTAATTAGGATACTAACCGTAAGTATGGTGTTAGGTTAACAAGTGTCCAACAATTTAACAAGTGTAATTAGAAGATGAAGAATATTAGGAACTTATAAATATCATAGATCTTACTAAAAAAAAAATATTTATTAAAAACAATAAATTTCACTGCTTCACGCCGCATCCCGCACAAAGCAGGGTAGGCGGGGAGAACCTAGGAATATAGTATCAAGACACTACGATTGTCATTACTTCCTTTTTCAACTTTCCGCTGCATTCCCGCATTGCATACTATGTAGTGGAACTCAACACCGCCCTTTGCTTCGTTACCAAAGCAGCCGTCATTAAATATTTCATTTCCTCGAATGGGAATCAAATCTAAGCGTCACTCTTACACTCGCACTCTTGTTTCCTTCCACCACGACTGGTTTCAAAACAAAAATATAATTCAATTTAATGCATTTATTTCCAAGTAAATAGTAAATATATACTCTACATTTTTTAGAACAAACAGTGAAATAAATCAACTTAAGTGTCTAATATTTGAATCTGTTAAATATAATAAAAATATACTTCAAGAAATACTTATAATACGATAGGTATAGTGTATATAAATATTGTTATTATTCAGTTATAGATAAACAAAATATGAGATTCCTTTAGTGTTTAAAGTTTTTATATCAATTTATAACCAATTTATAAAATTTCATTTGTAAAATGGTAAGTATTTTATTTTATTTACATCTGAATAATATTAATTTCCCCGCTCTGATACCAAGACAAATCGAGACGTTGAGCTACACGATTCAATATGGAATGTTTTAAAATTTAAGCAAAAGTCTTGAAAATTAGGCTACAGGGTGTCTTATACATTCATATAAGTTAACCCTGCCATATTAAAATGGAACAGATAGAGCTAAAATATATAATTATATTTTTATTATTTTTTCTGCTTCTATTTTCAATAAACAAACTGGCAACTATTCTTATAAGAACATTAAATTACCAAACAGCAGACATCTTGAAATACCAAAGCCGACAATTCAGCTCCCATTACGAAAATCCAATAAAAACCTACCCTTTTCAAACTTCTTCCGAACTTCACTATCAAACTATTTAGCCACGCCCACTGTAACGCATCGACTATTGTATATCTGTCTCCCTCTCACACGTTACCAAGTTAGCTAATAGAATGAGACAGCTTGATAGACGCTACAACTATTGTTAACTTAGTTTCAGTAGTCGCTACCAAAACGTTGTAACTACAAATTCAAAAATTACTATTCTAAAGTTTATGCATTACAAAATAGAGAACATGTTAGAATAAAGAAAAATTGTTTTACATCGTTCCACAGAGTAGTGAAGACGGTGTAGAGTAATATTTTTACACGAGCGATTCAGTAGCGTAAGGTGACGTCGTAAGGACTATAGTGGCGTAAAAATATTCAACTTAAGACGTTCTGCAAAAAAAATGCTAGTTACTCTGTATCGACGTCTTGCGCAAGATGGCGGCCGGAATTTGAGTATCTCTTAGGAAAAGGGGTGTTTGTTTTGTACTCTTGCAGCGATGTAGCGCTGTAGAGTTTTAGAATATTTCATATCATGAAATCTGATTAGAATTGTCTAATAGAACTAGTTTTGGGTGGAATAACAAATGCGCTTTATTGTTTGAAGTTTTATTTTGTTATTGGCTTTTACGGAAAGGATTTTGAAGAAGCTCTTACGTTATATTTTTAATATATTTTTTTAAATTTTGTTTATTTACTTTTATATTGATAAATTTTAATCGGTTGAAAAATTGAAATTTTCTTTTTTGCGTTGGTTATTCCATTTTTGACGGAGGCTATTACAAACCTATTCTATATAACATAATAGTAGTGGTTTCTTTACAACCCAGGTGTACCCGTGGCGCAGGATTGCAAAGTGTGACTGTAAAATCGACTAGTTGTAGATTTGATCCCCACTCGAGGAGATGAAATATTTACTTAAATTTATATTTCCTTTACTTCGCTTTGGTGTCAAGGCAAAGGCAAGAGCGGCGTTGAGTTCTACCACTCAACACGCAATGCCAACAGAATCCAGCAGAAAGTGGGGAACGGAGTGTCTTAACATTAGGTTCCCTTGGTCTACCCTGTATGCGGTATACTTATGACCACAGAGGTATATTGGTCACTTAAAATGTTTTATGTTTCATATAAACCACGTTTGATTCCCGTTGTTTCGAGTTATTTTTAGTTTAGACTACCTATGCGGGTAACCCGCAGAACAAATCCCTTATAACCTTTTTATGTAACAAAATAAAACGCAGCGTTGAGTTCCGCCACTCACTCGTAACATGTAAAGAAATAAATGAGATCAACGATTTATTTCAAAATTTATAAAGTAGTAGGGAAATTTATACTTATTCAATAATTTTAACTTTTTTTATATTATAATAAAATCATATCATATCATAAAAAATAATCAGCTACTTCATAATATAATAGGATAGGTGGAATATTATATAGTAGATATATTAGACTATGAATGCCCACGTGACAAAATGAGTTGGAAGATATTGGTTTTTACTGTTAAGCCCGCTAAAAACCAAAATACGCATAGAACTAGTCGCTTTATTAATTTAATATATACAACAAAGAATAAATAAATAAAATAAAAAATAAATAAATATTTACATGATGGTTTAAATGTGAAGCGGAATTATGTGTAACTTAGGTTGAATATTTAGTATATAAAAAGTTTATGAATATTTAGTATATAAAAATTTTGTATATAAAAATTATATTTTTCAGACGCTGTATGGTATCTACTGAAGGATATATCAAATTTAATAGAACTTTATAGTCAAATAAATGTAGATGATAAATATACACCTAAAATGTTTATTAAAATAGTTTTCATAATTTATTTGATTAATGAAATAATTAAAATAAAACGATGTGGATGAGGTGTAGTAAATGGGTAACAGAGTGTCTGAACACTAGGTCGCGTCTGTCTATCCTGCTATGTGCGTGCGTCATACGCTCGAAATAACCAAAAGCATTCCAAATCACCAAATTCACTCATAATTGCATACAAAAATATATATTTTCATTTTACTAAATAATGATAAAATTACTACGCATTCTGGTTACGAGGCACACGAGAAATACAGGTTTAGCTCTCTGTATCTCACTTTCTATGACTTAAAAGATGTGTTGGGCGTGAACAACGTAACCAAGTGATAAACGGGACCAAGTGATAAGGCACTTCGTCTTATCACTTGGTCTCCTTACTAATTTGGCGCGAAACAACGTTTAATCGCTAGTAAGTTTAAAATGTCCTATGACAAAACAACACTAAATATCACATTATACTTTTGCTGTAGTTTCTATATATGATTTTTATATACAAAAAATAGACAATATTATAAATGTGAAAGTAGGAGAGGATGGATGTTTGTTCCATTTTCACACAAAAACTCCTGAACAGATTTTTTTCCATTATATAGCTTATATATAAGAACACAAAGGGGACAATTTATGTACATATTGGCTATAATAAAATAAAGAATATATAAATAATTACTTATTAAAGCCCATATGGTCTTTTGTAGATAATGTTAAAAGTTTTTCATAAAAATAGCACAATAAAAAAATGAATGTCTATTTAAAATAGTAATTATTATAAAAAAATATTATTATTACTATAAAAAAAGTCTAAATATTTTTTTAAATCAAAAAATTACAAAAGCTTACAAATGGTATTTTATAAGAATAAGCTCTTGTTGAATAGATATCAAAACGAGGTGACCCCTTTAAATAAAAAGACCTGTCCAAACGAACAGGTTAAGATATAAAACACATCTGAAGAAAAGAAACTTTCGATCGAGTCTAAACTAGATTTAACCAGTTTCAACCAGTTTTGAATTTAAAATAAAACTGGATTTTTGGGGTGTTTTGAGGTCGTCGGTGTCATGTGAATTCGATGTAAAGATAGCAAGAAGAGTTTGTATTATTTTCCATGGGAATAAATTTCCCTAACTTAAGTTATAACAGGTTCTAATAAATTTCAAGTTTACAGTTTTTGAAAAGAAGTAAATATAATTTTGTTATACCTATCAGTTATCAAAGAACTTTGCAAAATGACAGTTGAAAAATAAATTTAGTATTGCGCCTTTATTTTTTTTTCGTGTAAATAGTTTCAAAAATATATTTTTATAGATACTTATAACTTTATTAATTATATTAAGTTAATAAATATAACACGTTTTTATAAAATTAAGAATGATTTTAAAATTGTACAAAATACAATACAATACAAGTGATATAATACCAATACAAGTGAAAACCAATATCAATACATATAGCTTTGAGGGTGTTGATAACCCTAGTAGGTATATGTAGCGGTCACTTGATGACCGAGTACTAGGTCAAGGACATACGACAAACGGTATGTAAAATTATTACGTGTTTAACATTTGATGTTTGTTTAGATTTTGGAGAATTTCATATAAAAGAAGATTTTTGTTATAAGAAAGTCTATATTATTAATATTATTACAGAGTTAATAATAAAATTAATTACTTATTAAAGTTGAACATTAAATAAATCAGCAATATTAGGACTTAAGCATTTTTTCTAAAATTTTAATATATGTATTATATAATTATTAATATATAGATAACGCTAATTCTTATTTAGCTGTTTTTATCAGCATCCCCAAGCGCGTCTTCACTCGCTTAAATTTATTGTTATATTATATCCAAATTGTATATTTTTTTACATAAATTGTAGCCTATATGTTATTCTCATATTTAAAGCGTAAAATTTCATATACATCTATTTTTGAGGGAAAGTGGCATTCCTAAACTAACATATTTATAATATTATTAATAATTATATTTTCTTATATATCCATTTCTTCGCTCTGGTGTCGAGGACAAGCGCGGTGTTGAGTTCTGCCAGTCAACACGCATTGCCCCCTGAATTCGGCAGAAAATGAGGAATGGAGTGTCTTAACACTAGATTCTCTCTGCTCTACACTGCAGTGTACGGGACTTAATAGGATTATGATTTGTAGCCCTTAAACATTTAGGCTAAATGTTTAAGGACTAAAAATGAAGCAGCAAAAAATTCTGAACAGTCTTAAGACTATTTTTTTTGAGTATCGTGATACATGAAAGATACTTGAAGATAAAAAAGTTTTGTTTTAATTTAATATATGCATTCTGATGAAAGCAAGGAAATGAAAACATATTTTTTCCACTGTAAAGTAATATTGTTTATTAATTTTAAATTATCCTCTATATCAATAATTTAAGCATATTATTAATGTGAAAGCGAAATGTCACTGTCACACAAAAACTATTAAGAGATTTAGATAAACTTATCAGTTGTACAGCATACACTTCAAAATAACACATAAGTTACAATTTTTGAAAGGATTTTAAATAATTTGGCTATAATAAATCAAAACTACCCACGGGTTGCTAGTCTTACATGAACTCAATGTCACATTATTATTCAATTTTTTAACTTTAAAGAATTGAATAAAAAAAACAAGAAAAAATAGTAAAGATGAAGTCGGTAAAGATTTTGCACAGAATTTTATTAATTATTATAATTAAAGTTTTATAATGTAGTATATAACTTATTGACTATAGATTTATACAGAACGAAGTGAGGAGCTTTTATTCGGAACGACGGACGGAAGCTTTTCGTTTCATATAGCGTAGAGGCAGGCTTAGTGTAGGCAGAGGGATTTTCGAGATATTGTTTGTTGAGTGGCGAAACTCAACGCCGTCGCTCTATATTATGTCAGTTATATAAGGCGAATAAGCCATTATTCCGAATAGAAATCAAACCCACAACCCGTCATTTATAGAGGCTGTGCCGCTGCATCACAACGACGACGGATAAATGAATAATTTTTATTATTTACAAAAAAAAATTATCAATTCCCTCCAAGTTATTGCCTCTCTCAATTTTAGGAGTTCAAGATGTATCCCGCACATAGCAGTGTAGACAGAGAAAACACGGGAACCCAGTATTACGTTTCCATTTAGATTTCTTTACTTTCCACCGAATTCTCAGGCTTTACGTGTTGAGTGGCGGAACTCTACACCGCGTTTTCTTCGTTATCAGAGCGAGGAAATGAGAATATTAAATATTTGATTTCTCCGGCTAGATTTAGAACCCACGACAAAGGCGTTTACAGTTACATACTTGTGCCATTGGGCAACGATTGCCTCTACGAACACAGTACAAAAATTCTATAAAGAAAAAAAAAACAACACAGCTCGTAACCTGGCGAATACATCGTAATTCTTAAATATATCTATAGCTTACCTATGCGCTTTTAGCGGACAGTCTTGAAAGCAGTTGGGTCAAGGACGATTCTATTATTAACATATTCCAATATAAAGCAACTTCAAGTGTTTTACCGCCTAGCGGGATAGGCAGAGGTGATTTAGTTCCTAGTTAGGCTTTCCATTCCCCACTTTCCACCAAATTTTCGAGACATTGTGTGTGTAATACGGTCAGACGCCTTCCGTAAGTTATGACGGCCTCACCTTACAATATTTTAACCTATTAGGCATATTAACTGTAGTACTGGTAGGTTGGTAGGCCTCTACCTACTGGGGTATAAGGGAAAGGAACAGAGCAAGTTACTAAAAAAATAAACAAATTTGAATTTTTGAATGCCTGAGGTAATTTTTACCTCATGTACAGTGAAATGATCAATAACAGATAATATAGGATATATTACATATATATTTATACATATATACATTCATATATCAATTTCATCGCTATATTCCTCTATAAATGGCATGTTAAATTTTAAAAAATACAGTTTGAACTCGTAGTTCCTGGGATAAGCGCGTTCAACCAAGCAAACTTTTAAGCTTTACAATATTAATACTACGTACAAAAGTATTGATAGCTAATCAACACTTATTTAATCAAATTCCAATTTATAAAGTAAATATGGCACTTTAACATAAACATCAAAGGGTAGCCAATTCACTGAGGCCCTCAGTTACCTACCTACCTCTATACACTATGGTATAAACATAGGGTAAAACCCGCATTCCCCAAAAAGGAAATAGCAAACCGATAAGAACTCATTTCGAGACGTCTGCAAGACTAATGCTCGGCTTATCGCACAAAAGGTGCCCACCCCTCTTTATAGAATTTTCGGGCTTTCCCCGCTTAGGGGGTGGGGAACCCCCTTTTTGCAGTACATTTTCATTTCCTTCATCTTTCCGCGCTCGAGGTGTTCAGACACGGATTAGTTGTTTTCTTAGTATATTAAAATATAAATATTTTGCAGTATTTTTTATTCTTTAAAATAAACAATTAAATTTAATGTTTAAGTTGTAATACATAAATTATATCTCGATTACTATCTCCTATCGAATGAGTCAGAGTGCGGTGTCTTTTGCGGCTTTCAATTAGAAATGACCCAGCGCTGGGTCTACAATCACCAATAGAAAACAAAGTCAAATGACGTCCTCTTAAATACAGTGACATCTATGTATGTAATGTAGTTATTTAAGAATAATAGCAAATGTAAGGAAAATATGACTTCGAAAATGAAAAAATGAAAGTGTCTTGACTTTTTTAATAGAAATATAGTATCGGCAACTTCACGTTGTATTCCGCACGTAGCAGGGTAGTCACAGGGAACATGGTAACCTAGTGTTATGATATACTTCCATTGTCCATTTGCCGCCGAATTCTGGAGGCACTACATATTAAGCTCAACGTCGCTCCACTCCATTTCAAAACGCCATAACTAAAGAACTGAATTACATAATTTAAAAAACACATACAAAATCCATCCCTGCATCCAATTCCCGTCTTACAGCACCTTACCTCCCTCCACCCCATTCGTTAGCGAACTTCCATACTTTGTAATATGCAAATGTCGAGTCTAAGGGGATGGTGTGTTAGGCGTCTTAAAATGAATTAATGACGCAGGTGATTTTAGGGGAGGGCAGGTAGATTTAAGTAAATATTGATTATAATGTCTTAGTTTTCACTATTTATGTTGGGTAGTTTTGTTTGTTTAAGTATCGTAGGTAGGTACCCGTATAAGTAAGATTCTTAGTTATACGAGTACCTACTGTTCTTGAATTCTTGTTTCATTGATGGTAAAAGGTTTAGGTATATTAATTTCTTACGTAAAATCGATAATTACGAATGTTATTTTTTTTTTGTAATTTTTTTTTAAAGATAAATCTTAACACGATAAAGTGGCGTTGAGTTCCGCCACTCATATTTCTAGAAAATCTAGTGGAATGTAGAGAAAGACGGGTAATAAAAAATAATACTAAAAATAATATTAATACGGGTAATTAATATTGTAAATAGAACAGTAAAATCAAATTTAAAGGACGAAATGCTTTATCACATTCCTCTGCTAAGTAGCTTTAGTGATGTGCTGGTTAGACTTATTAACTCGTTTTAGATCGAGTGAAAATTCAATCAATTACACTTGAATATGTAGTCTTTCTTATTTTCTTGTGAGAATTATATTACTTACTCAATTACTTACTCGAATCGAAAACGATTAGACTTTTATAGTTAAAAATGTAATCGATTTACATCTTTGACATTATTTTGGTAATTATACGTAGTCATATAAAAAGAATACTATAATTAAATTTGCTACTACAATACAATATCAAAAGTAATACGACTGTTATATTGAAAAATAAAATTGACTTAACTCAACTCAATTACTTTTTATTATGTGACTAAAGTCTAATGTCGTAACTGTTACCGTCTTTAAGTCAAATTTAAAATAATTTTTTTTCACGGTAGTTTATCGTTATATTATAATAAATTCAAGTTCTATTGCTAGCCCACACTATGCGATGCTACTAACGTCTTATCTACGTACTTAAGCAATGGCTTCTCAAACCTTTATAGTTTTTTTTTTATAAATGACCCACTCTCTTCCGGCATGACCGGAGACTTTTTTAATTTACAGGTGCCTTTAAAGTTGTATAATACAGAGGCAGAGGGAACCTCGCGTTAAGACACTCTATTCCCCACTTTCTGGCGAACTTTGGAGGCATTGCGTGTTGAGTGGCAGAACTCAACGCCACGCTTGGTATCCACACCAGAGCGAAGACATGGAAATATAAATTTAAGTAAATATTTCATCTCCTCGAGTGGGGATCGAACCCACGACCAGTCGGTTTTACAGTCACACTTTGTACCACTGCGCCACGACTGGCTTAACAAAATAAATAATTTCAATAACCATATAAGAATTCTGACGTAACTTTATGAGGACGTATGGTTTAGAGGTCAGAGTGCTTGAACGATTTGCAAAGGACGCGGGTTGATATTTTCATACATTTCCTAAAAAAAAATGTGTACCTACTTATGTATTATTTTGCAAGATAAATTAAGATTTTTTTTTTTTTTTATGGAAAAGACACGGCAAACGAGCGTGCGGGTCACCTGATGGTAAGTGATTACCGCCGCCCACGACCCCGTGCAACCCCAGAGGAGCTACAGGTGCGTTGCCGGCCTTTAAGACGGGTTGGGCACCGGGGCCCGGCATTACCTGATGCGAAACGCAATGGCATAAAGCCACTACTTCACGCCGGTTTTAAATGCCGGGGGTGGTAAAGATCCGGTCGAGTCTGCCCATGCGTGTTGCCATTGCTGGCGACGTGACTCTACCACACGTACTTTAGTCGCCTCTTACGACACCACCAGTACCAGGATGATCCTATTCTAGGCCGGGATCACACGGCACAAAAAGATATAAAAACATATACAAAACTATGTAAAATATAATATTGTGTATGTATGAGCGTTCAATATATTCAATATAAGTATTTAGCAAAGTTTCAGCTCATGCGTTTCGCTCATGCGTATATATATTATAATATAAATATATCATTATATTTTTTTAACTAAATACTAAAAAGATACAAATAGGTTTCAATTATAATATTTATAAAAATCACAAAGATCTAACTAACTAAAATCTAACTAATATGTTTCAACTTTTCAAAATATAAGTTAATTAAATCCACAATTTGAGAAGCACTGCTGACATCTTTCCCCACGTTCTTACCCACATTATTGCCTTCATGAAATTCCTCAGTATTTGTACTTTACATTTTATTAGTCTAATTTAAATATCATACGGATAAATATTATAATAGTAATAAACGCCGCGTTAAGTTTCGCCACTGAACACGGAATGTCTCGATTTCGGGAATATTTTAAGTCTTAATATTAGGCTCCTTCAAGCTACTTTGCTATGCGGAGTATATCGTGAACCAATAAAATTTTGATAATCTGTTTACCTATCACAGCGTGACCGCTGAATCATTCTCTGTTTGGAGATCGATTCAGCGTTCACGCCGTGATAAATCGAAAATTATGAGAACGGAATGTTGAAACTTGCGATACGCGGGATACAGCGTGAAGCTGCAAATAATTATAATTTTTAACAAAAAAAACTGACTTCTATAGTTTTAATAGGATCCCATAATCAGAATCTAAGTAAACTTTCATCTAAGTACCCTTGAAATGTGTCCTTTCCAATAAAACAAAATAATCGAACTCGGTTAGCGGGACATTGTGTTATTCGTCCATTTGTCGCGCACATGCAAATTAACGACACAGGTAGCACTAACTTTGAAATAAAAAAAGAATTTATATAAGTTTTCTAAATAAATATGTTTCTTTCCTAAGTGTGGAATAAAAAAATGTTAAAAAAAATCTTCTAAATCGTGTCACCCAGTCAAAAATTCTGAGGCAACAAACAAAAAAAGACGAAGCCGAATTGATAAAATCTTTCATTTACAGAAGTCGCTTAATAAAAATAGATGATGTGAAATTGAATAATAAACATTATTATAAAGCAGGTATTTGGGCAAGGTGAAGTTTAATTCATTATAATAAAGATCAATATTTCCTTTGCAATGATCAATTCCGCTACTGTGTCCTCGGAAAACTCCAACGGAGTGTCTTAACACTACGCTTCTCTATTTATCCCGCTAAATGCGAGACCCAGCAATAAGCTGAACACTAACTGACATAAGAACTAGTTCTACATAATATATCATAAATAATTTATTTAGAATACCTACATAAAATATATATATATATATATACCTATTGAGTAATACAATACAAAATCTCAGAATTGGAAGTTCGAAGCGGAACTAAAACATCGCTCGACATCGCCCCGGCACGTACTCGCCGCGCCTTTCAATCTAACTTCGCTCCTTACTTTGCTTTCTTGGAAACTTATCAGGGCTGGGGATAGTTTTATTTTCATTTTATACAATATAATTTTTTTTAAAAGAAAAGAAATATTTCAATTATATGCGTTGAATATTTTCTCCTCCTTTCATCGCGACATGACATCGCGTGAGAGTAAGAGACGGAACTTGACACCGCGCTACATCTTGTTACCAAAGCGAAGTAAAAAAATAATTCTTTCTCTGAGGGCTAATTATTACCCACAACCGTCACGGCCTCATAGTGGCGCAGTAAGTCCAATTTTTTTGTACAAAAAAATGGTTTTTCCAATTATTTATTTTACTTTTTAGTCTTTTACATTATAAGAGCTTAAGATACATAGGAATAATTTATTCATAGTTATTTAAGTCAAAGACAACGTGATTCATTGTGTTCGGCCACTCGACGGGATTCGGAGTGTATCGACACAACTTTCTTTCTACCTGTCCTACAATATGCGGAATACAGCGTAAAATTGAAAAACAACGTATATATCAAAATATTTACTATATTTTTTATTATAAATATTTATGTGTTAGTTGGCGTCCCTTAGCGTAATTTAAATTCAAAACGAGCGCGCGGCAAAGTTCCAAACCGTTATATCAAATTCTTGGTTAGAGTGGAATATAAATTTACAAGTATATTGCATTAATGTATATAAATATAAATAAATGTTTATATTAATTATTCTTATTGGTCAATAAGAAATATGGGACTGATTAAATACGATGGTTGTTGATTCAAATCTCCGTCCGTCCGTTATAAGTTACATATTTTCATTTAATCCCCTTCTCTAGTTAGACGGTTGTAAACTCGGCTGCCTGGGTTCGATTCCATTCAATTAATTGTTTTTTTCGTTGTTCTGGTAACAAAACAAAAAGTGGCGTTAAGTTCCGCCATTTGATTTTTTTTGAAAGCATAGAATGGAGAGCTTTAATACGAGTATACCTCTACCTATCCCTCCTATCTCTGCTGTATGCGGTTTACAGCTGGAAGCTATTTTTGTTACTGATTAGAAAAATACTATATTAAGAAACCAGTATTAGTGCTTATTAAGTAACTGAAGAAAATTGATTAACTAATCAGATGACGAAAATACTTAAAAACAATCGACATTGGAAATAAATGTGTGTCATTCAATAAAGGAAATCAATGAATAAAAAAATATATTTTATTTTATAATTACTACAAAAAACAATAAGCTCCGATGAAGTTGTAAAATTATATTTACTTTTTGCTCATTCATTGTTTTCTATTATAATCATTTTGCCTTAACTAACTCATCGGGACTCAAACTTACTACCACCACATATAAATATGAACCCATAGAAATGTAAAATATATTATAGCGTAGCAAGTAAATCAATTAACGTCGTATTTATTTCCCATTCGCGAAAATAGAGACATTACGCTGGGGGGAGTCGGGGTGGGGGTAGGTACCACCTGAGACAAGGCAAGGCAAGACGGTGGCACTCAAAATTTCCTATTACATAACTGTTAATTAAATAGCTTTAGAGTTTTAGTGGTTTAAATATACGCTTCAGCTTGTTATGTTCGAGTTTAATGAATAGTTTTAGTGTTATGTGCGTTTTGATTATATTGATGTAATATGTGTTAAATTAGATGTAGAGTTTTGTCACTATGTAAAATTTACGTCTTTAAAGACGTGAAGAATGGAGGCCATCGTCACTAGTACATGACACATTATTTTGTTCGTTATTTGAGAGATTGCTTACGTTTATCTTTAGTTTGTTTAGTATTTTTGTAAAAAAATACCTAATTTACAAAAAAAACTTTTTTTTTTTGGAATTACCATTTAAAGTTACAATATGATATAACATATAATGTTTTTGTTAACCCAATTTGGTTAATATAAAGGCAAAATTAGGTTCTGCCTCTTAACACTCTAAAACTGAAAGTAGAGAAAGAATGCTATTAAAAAAACAAAAAATATATATATTTAAAAAAATCACAATCAGCGTACGTGAGTGTTTAGTCACTTGTTTCTTTCTATCTACATATTATGCAAGGAAAAGCTTCAAGGTGCAAATATATATTACATTCTATTTAATTGCTCTGGCACCACCAATCAACACGCAATATCCTGAATCTGGACGAGAAACAAAAAACAGAGTGTCTCGACACTAGCCAAAATGGCGTGAAAGTGCAAAAAATAAGCATATATTCCATTTATATTTTATATGTATAATCTACATATTATATAGAAGACGCTAACGCTCCCTTTATTTTAATGACGTCTTTCTAATCCTCCGGGCTTATTACCCACCCCCTAAGGTTCCGTATAAAATTACTTCGAGTATAAGCTGTTATTTTACTTAGTAGGATAGTGTGTGTGAGCTTAATATTAATTTATATGTGCGTAGGCACTTTGGCTAGGTGGCGTGGTTTTACTAAGATTGAGAAATTGCGGTGGTTGTAAGTTCAAATTTCGTTGGAGACTATTAATTTTTTTCGTCATCTATCATGTATGCATTGAATTGTGCCATTAAACATCCAATTTATTGAATTTTTCGAGCGGAAAACAGGGAAAAGAGAATATCATCCCTGTGCATACTCTGCTTTAGTCATTTAGTCATTTTCTACTAAATTAATAAATAAATAAATCAGCTTAACGCTGTATCCCGCACTCAGCATGGTAAGCAGAGGGAACTTAGTGTTAAGACACTCCGTTACCTACTTTCCGCCGAATTCTGAAGGCATTGCCGGGTTAGTGGCAGAACTCAACGCCGCGCTTTGCCTATACACCAGAGCGAATAAATGAAAATATAAATGTGAATAAATATTTCATTTCCTCGAGTGGAGATTGAACCCACAAACAGTCGATTTTACTGTCACACTTTGTTCCCCTGCTTCACTAACTACTAAATATTTATTATACAACTCTGTAACTTGTGTGGAAGTGTCATAGATTATAATAAAAAGAAAATAAGTTAAATAAACACATAAATTTGTATTTTCTCTTTCTTTTATTTTATATATTTATTCTACGATTCTCCATTTGTTGTTACAACTTATTTTTCTGATCTTATTTTTTCACCTAATTTTAAAGATATTCTTTTTCAAGACATTTCAGACTTCAACGCCACACCCCCAGAGCGGGATAATGAAAATAATTTAAATATTCTTAAAACAATTGAACTCACAACCATCGTTTACAACTTAAGTTATAACATTGCGCCACAACCACCTAACATAATATAAAATGTAATATTAAACTTGCTTTAACTACATAGCGTACGTAGATAGAATTTATACGTAATTATGTAAATAAGTAAGGCGTGAACCTCCCAACAGCCCAAGACGGAGCCCCCCCGCGAAACCGGCGATATTATAACTTTGTGCGCCCGCTGTTTCATATGGAGAAGGGAATTTGTTATATGATTTTTATTTATTTGGTTTATGTTTTCGCGATATGTGATTGGTAGAAAAAATATGGTGCTAGACAATGAAGAAGAAAATATATAACTAATTTGTTTTAAGACACTGAAAATAAGTAAATACAATAGAATATAAGTTGATATAAAAGTATTATTTTTTTCAATTTGCATATTTTAGTGATACAAACATTTTAAGCTTAAAACTTTGGATTTTACTCCGTATCGCGCATAAAGCAGGCCCGATAGAGGAAACCTAGTCTTATAACACTACACAATTTTTCTATCCACCTCCCAATTTTCGGGACATTGCATGTGGCTTAGCGGAAATCAACGCCGCAAAAACTTGCGTTACATACATATATAAGTTTCTGCAAGTAGACCCTGAACCAACTATCTATCTAAAATATCTATAGCTGGTAAAGTCTGGCACTAACCAATTGATTTCTTTATAAATGGATTTTTATGATTAATTTTCTTTTGTCTTTACGCTCATACGGTATTAAACGATAATACACAGAAATTCCATAAAAGCACTTAACCTCACTTTAATTAATTTACTCATTACAACATAACAAACATTATTTAATTTAAATTAAATTAAAATCCTTTTCCATATCAACATTGCCGCAGCCACGCGGTGCTAAGAACTACACGCGGCGCCATCTTGCCTCTCATCCTTACTTGCGTTACGTGAGATATATTAAAATATACTTATACATATTCTATTCTACAGTTATAGTCATAAATATAGATAGATATAGATATATATTGAGGTCGCGGTTTTGTTTGAAGATTAATGTTTTCAAGTTATCTATTGTTGTTAAGTTTAATATCGGCTTGTGTAACTTTGTTAATAGATACATGCTGGTATGTTTGGAATTTTCAAATACCTTTCAATATGTAGGTAACTTCGAGATGGTTTTAATATTTCATGTATCTAGCTTCAAATGTGGTTATTTTTTACATAAAAATGGAGGCAAATGCGACTGTAAACGCGTCAGGTTGTGACTTCAATTCTTTCTGCAGTCGTTTTCATTTCTTCACTACGTAACGGTAGCGGGGCAAATTGCGACGAAATTTTTTAATTTCAGAATCTCACTAAAATACGGGCGAAAAATGACGTTAACACTATAAAAATACTAGCGTGAGATGAAGGAAGATCATAGTGGCGCAGGACAGTCCGACAGACATCTGATTGTAGCCGAGATGGTTGAAGGTTCAATCCGCTGCTCTGGCAAGCCAAAACTCGGCGTTCGCATCCCCGACTCTATGCGCATTAATTCAATTTCAGATTTTCTCTTTATTTATACAGCAATATATTTCGGTCACGGGAAATGCGTTTTAATTACGCGGTGAATAAGGTCGACTAGCTTAAGTTTTGCACTCTCAAACCTATTTTGTATGAAATGAACTACAAATATAAATTTATAATGATTTTTTTCTATGACATACATGTAAAAAATCACTTCTTGTATTTTTTTCTTTATTTATTTATTTATTTATTTATTCTTTATTGCACACATTTTTAGAAAATAAAAAAAATAATGTACAAAAGGCGGTTTATTAGTATTATTGTATTATAATGTTTTTTTTTTCAGCTTCACGATATATTTCGTATACAGCAGCAGGGCAGGCAGAGGGAGCGTAGTACTAAAACACTCTTCCTCCCAATTTCCGCCGAATTGTAGAGACATTTCGGCTTGAGTGGAGGAACCGAACGGCGTGCTTACCCTCGACACCAGAGCGAAGAAATGAAAATATTATATATGAAAATGTTAGTAGCAATAAACTATTCATGTCAATATTATAATATAATTCCCATTGCGCCTCGAGCTACAATCTCCAGATAGCTCGAGGCGAAGCATAAGCTTCACAGATGGGGGCTTTTTCAGTCAAAGCTTCGAAATAATGCAACGAAGACTTTTATCTACTTATACTTTATTTTTCATTTCACTGATTTTCATAGGATAAACTAAATAATAAATATTTATATATTAGAGGCTAAAATGGCGCAGCGGCACAACGTCTGACTGTAAATTTGAGAGCTGAGGATTGTGGTTCCCATTTGGAGGATTTATTTTCAGACAATGTCTCAAAAATCCAGTTTCGAGACATTACATGGAATTAATATTTCAATATTTCAATGGAACTTAAATAATATACTCTACTCCTCAAATTCATATATATCTAAATTCGTACATCAAATTTAATCCATAGTACATAATAGAAAGACATATAAAAGCCATTACAGCGAACGTCTTCATACGCTGAATAATAAAGTAAAGCAATTGTCTACGTATTAATGATTGGTTTCATACCCGCTTTATTGCTTTTCGAGACGTGATTTTGGATATTCCCAGTTTGTGGCTAGTTATATACCTATGTATATGTATATAAATTAATTATTTAATATTTAATAGAACAGAAAATAGAAAATCGTGTCAGTAAATTCTCTCCAAATTTTCCTTAAAATTATAAATTAATTTGTTAATACTTATTCAGAAAATGTATAAAAATTTGAACGTAGCGGTCGTTCAAGTCCCGCTACGTTTAAATTTTTATACGTTTTCTAAATAAGTATTTTTCTTTTCTAAGTGTGGAATTATAATGTAAAAATGTTAAAAACCATTACTATCAGTATATACTTTAGTAAGCTTTCTTTTTAACTAATTAGGCGGAAATTGGAATTTAAAATATTTAATATTGCCAAAATATTTATTATCTATAGATATAGACCTTACGATCTTTATTAACAAAAGATATCTTTTTTCCGAATAACATAACCTCTAACCAATAAAACATTAATATCTAACAATCAGTCTCAAGTATTACCGCGACGTAGTCTTCGACTGAGGTCTTTTCTTCCCCACAGAAAGTCTTCTATTGTGTGCCATAAGCCCCATTTCCAAAATATCATCAATGTCCAGCATCTCTTTACTTGAAACTGGCAAATTATTGCCTTCAATTAACAAATTGATCAACCCCCTCGGCCTCCTGTCCAACAGTTTCTGACATATAAGAACAGCCAATATCTTCTTCAATGACAGATACGACAAATTATTATACGCCAAATTTAAATAGCAAAGTTTATTGTTGCCTTTACAGTATAATATACCGTCTTTGAAGTTAGTATCATCTCCACTAAAGGGATCTTTGAATTCTCCTAAACGATTCTCAACAATGTTCAGAGCTTTGTCGTAATATAGTATGTCCATATTGACCAAACTTTTAGCATCACCAACGGATTTAAGAGACGGCTCTTTTTCCAATTTACCTTTCCTAGGAGTAACTGAAATTGGTCTGGTTGATTTTCGTTTCATTACCTTCTTGTCAACTTCACCTGATCTCAATTCTTTTATCACATTATTTATCATAGCATTCTTATCATTTAGATACATCATATGACGCACCTTGCTTTCGTATATTTCTTTGGTATTAAGAGGAAATTCTACTAATATTTCCAGGAGGTATCCTGCTCCATCGTCTGTGATACTGTTATCACTTAAGCTGAGATAAGTTAAATTGCGATTGGATCGAAGAGCTTGAGCTAAATGTTGTGCTCCTACATCAGTTATCCTATTAGATGACAAATTTAATACACATAACGATTTTGAAGCAGGATGTGGAAACACTAGTTTTTCAGCGATATTTTCAATGATACTGTCATCTATTTTGCACCTTGAAAGCGAAAGATAGCGGAGAGTATTATTAGCATTCAGTAAAATATCATAATTAGCTTCTTTTAGAAAAGAACCATCGAAACATAATTCCGTAATATTTGATTTATCAAGAAATGAGTTTATTTCATATATTGTGTATTTATCCAGACCACCGTTGATTTCGATCTTGACTAAATTTGGTTGAAATTGCAAAATAAGGCCAATAATTTTAATAACTGCTCGTGGTATTTGAGAATTTTTCTGAAATTTTAGCTCCACCAAATTGTTGACATTGTCGTGCACTGCTAATATTTTCACAATTTTATGAGTATTTGAAGGAAACTGGGGCAGATCTGATGTAGATTTCTCCTTTTCTTGATCAGAACCAACGTCATGGCGGGATTGACTAACAGTAAGCTTGGCTTTGCTTCTCACTTTTTTAATACGGTCACTTGTCGACACGCTAACGTATTCATCTGAAAAATAAAATAACAATATGTGTATAATAATGGTGCTAGAAATATTTCAGTTTCAATTTCTGAAAGGGTTCTAGTTTTATAAAAATTAATTAAAAGGAATATTTTTTTACTAAACACTTTCTGCTTTACTTGAATATAATAGAAGAAGAGTAAACTTAAAGTATTACTTTATTAAGATATTACATCATACTTTGAAAAACTTTATTGATTAACAGTGTAGCATCAACTTGCAGTTGATTACAAGCCCAAGGCAGATAGTTCAAGAAATCGTCCGGTCTCGGTTGGATGTTGGCTTGTTGTTCATCAGTACTGTTCTTTTCCATAATTGTATGCTATATATATCTTAAATATCATATCATATACTATCTATACAACTTATTTCAATAGAATATAAAAATGACGTATAGAAATGCCATTTGTTTCGATAAAAAAATAAACAAAAAGGTTTCAAATATATAAAGATTATCAAGCTTTATCCTTTATTTTTTAGAGCAGGCAGGACGTACCTCTAGATAAGCGTTATCTGCTGCGCTGTTATCAGATTTCCGGCCAAATTCGAGACTAAATGCTGTGTGGCACTTAGCGCAATTCAATACATTAAAACCATTTTGAGGTCCGCCAACCTGCACGCAACGTCTTGGAGAGAAGATTAAAAAAACTCACGAATATAATGTTAATGAACGATGAATGTTACCTGAATAATTCTTTTTTGTAGGCCGTCGAAGAGCAGTGTGACAAAACTGAAAGTTCTGCGGAAAGTGAGAAATGGAGTGTCATGAAATAAAAAATTAATAGCTATAAACAAAAAATATGCATTTAAATATGTAAAATATGCATTTAAATATCGATAGTACAATAATATAATGCTACCAGCTTTACGCTGTATCACATGCATGCACACAGCAGGGTAGGGTAATCAGAAGGAACCTAGTGTTAAGACACTCCCGTTCCTTACTTTCTTCCGAATTCTGGCGGCGTGGTGAGTGGCAGAACTCAACCCCGTGATTTGCCTCGACACCAGAGCGAAGAAATGGAAATATAAATTTCAGTAAAGATTTCATCTCCTCGAGTGAGGATCGTACCCACAACTGCGGCATGACTGGCCTCTACAATATAATATAATATAGTACCTACATAATTCCCAAATTAAATAATATAATATAATAATAGCACAATATTAAAATAAAAAAAACCAAACAAGTAGTGTCGGGACACCCACAGAGGGCTCCGTACAAAAATGCTCGAGATTTATCTAAAGCCCCTTTCATCTGATACCTGATTTGAATTAGCGGCTTTAATATCAAAATTTGCCTCCCTTTTAATGCTATTATTTTTTAGCATTTAACCACATCTGAACTAGTACTACCTGTATGCTAGGTGCCAAATTTCATAATTCTAGGTCAACTGAAAATACCCTATAAATTTTGATTCCCATTATATATGTCGAAATATGCAAATTATAAATTTACTAATTATATAGATACTTAAGACAAGATTTTGTCATTAAAGCATAATATCCGATCTAAGCATCACATTTCAATAACAAATGTGTTATAAAAAAAAAACATATAAAAAATAAAATGAAATAAAACAAAAACAAAATGATAGAAATCAAGTAGCGGTAAAATTCACGCGGGCGGTGGCGGCGCGTCGATATTCGCGCGGAAGCCATCTTAAAATTTACCCCCGACCCCCTCTCGCCTCCTTAGACGATGCTTTTTCAACCGCGCACAGGGGCTGACAACATTTGGTTTTTGGTTTTCATAGATTTTTTTTAGGTTATTATTTCTTTAATGTTTTTAGCTCTAACCATAATGGTTAGATGTGTTCAATGTTTTGTCAGTATAAATAAAAAAAAATCAGATTCACGCTGTATCACGCCGTGTATCACACGTGTTCACGCCGACACAGCAAGGTAAGCAGAGGGAACCTAGTGTTAAGTCAATTCATTCCTTACTTTCTGCCTAAGTCTGAAGGCATTGCGCGCTGAGTGGCAGAACTCAAGGCTGCGCTTTGCCTCGACACCAGAGCGAAGAAATGAAAATATAAATTTAAATCAATATTTCATGTCCTCGAGAGGGGGATCCAACTCAAAACCGGTCGATTTCGCAGTCACACTTTGTGCCTCAGTGCCACGACTAGCCTCAAATCAGTATAATTTTATGATTATTTAGTTTTAATTAAGTCACAATACATGTTTCACTTTTGTTTTAATTATTATATTGATACCAATATTTGATATATTATCCTTTATGAGCAGAAACTATAATTTATGTAGAAATTTTTAATTATTAGCTTTCTAGAGGTATGTTTTTAGAACAGCTAAAAAGTATGGTAAGCAGCATTCATAAAAAAATATATTATAATTACAACGAATAATAAATCTAGTAAACCATCAAAAATATAAATAATGCTTTTGATGGTAGAATTAGCGTCAAAAACATTATTTATAAAATATTTATATATATACATATTACATGTTTACTTAATATCCCCAATATATTAAATAAGTTATTAATTGCATTATTAGTTTATAAGCATATATTATATATCATAAGATATACTAACCAATTGTATTCTATTTATAGGACAAGAAACGTCTTGTATATTATTCTAAAACGAAATACCAACACTAATATAAACAAAACTATTCATCCATCACCCATAAGCATTTACGCACAAAATACCTGTACTTATCTTGAAGATAATAAATTTCTTGCCGACTTGGCTGTAGCGGCTAAATCAATACGGCATTAACACACACACGTACAGCCACCGCACGCCTACCGTTGCACCGTAAAAACTATTGAAATGAAAATATAAACTCACACATAGAAAATATACTGCGAATGCACCCACACGAGTGTAAAGCAGGTGTGTATATGAACCACCCCCCCTCGGATCTCCTCCTACCTCCTACCCTCCCGCCGCTCCGTGCGCCTTAGACGTTGGCTTTTTACATGGGTACCAGCAACCGCGCAGGGATCAGCAACATTTAGTGAGGTTATTGTTTTATTTAGTTTTTATATACATTTTATTTTCGTAACTCAGAGAGAAACCAGTGTTATGACTTTTCATTCTCTGTTCATCATGCATTGTTAAAATCTCATCTTTATATTAGGAATTAAGTAAGAAAATTTTCTGTTTGTTGTAATAAACCTATGTGTACAAAAATAACTTGAACAAAAAAATAATTAAATAATATATCATTGAAGAAATTTGATAAGTTGTTTTTTCATACACCAGATTCAATTGTCAAGTTACTCGTAAGCAAAATACAAAATTATAATTTTTAAATGTTACAAGGAAAATTTCAAATGACTACTATCACTATTCAAAAAACACTAACAATAAAGTAAAATTATTTGAAAAAGATAAAATAGAGGCGATCTAGTTCTTACCCCATTTCGTAAACCGGTTAAATATAAATTTAATCTCGATTTTGTATTGACTTGAGACGATGACCATCCCTTTCAATACGACTTGTTTAATATTGTAAAAGCAAATGTTGTTCTGTGGGAATTCACTAAGAATTCGTCTATAAAGTTTATTTAACCTGTTTTTCAAAGGTGACGTTCTCGAACTTATAGAAATCTAGTTTTCTGGAAACAAGTTTCACTTGTACGAATTATCTCTTTGTCGTGTGATATTGTAGATAATTCTCACGGATTTTATTGTGGGGCTTAAGCACATACTTATTTTTTTATGTTTAAACTTTATTTAATGGTACATTGTACTGTAGCGTAGCGCATTTTTAATAGAAAAGTTTTATTTTATTATTAAAATATGTAACCGCTTTAAAACTTTATGAAAATTCGAAATTAATTGAAAACATTCATAAATGACAAAATTATATAATTACAGCAACAATATTTATAAAATCACACGAACCATATACTGAATACTATTTAAAATATAAGATATCAAATAAAGCTTAATAGTTTTAAATTCTACATTAATAAAATATTATGAACAGCTATTTTGGTTTATTTATTTTATTTATAAAAAATAATTAGCTATAGTCCATTAAATATTAAATATTAAAAAAACAACCCTTCTTTACAACATGGACAGGTTTGTAAAAAAGTGATCATTCTCACGAACTAAAATAGTTCGTCGCTAGAAACTGGAATATTTCTTGAGGGTTTATCTTACAATATAATGCATGAGTGAACCTGTTTTAACTTACACTTGTTAATACAGGTGTTTTAGCCTTTGTAATAACATTTCTTTGACAATAGACTTACACATTGGGATTGGTATAAAATAAATTTTTGGTTAACATTTTAAATATTTTTTTTTAGAAATCTTGTGATTGTGATATTCTTTTTAGTTTTTTGTTATTATGAATATACCTATAAAATTTTATATAATAATAAAATTGAATTCAAATTTAAAAATGTGACTTAATTAATGTAATATACATAACCAACGCACGTATCATTAGATTTCTGGCACAAAATTAAAACTCCAAACCGCAAGACGAACATAACACGTAGCATTACCTAATTAGATATTTAATTATAAATCCGCCATGAATTCTTAACAGACTAGACATGTTAAAATTTCACTTCCCCTCGCAAACTACGTATAGGCGTATCACCGCGGCCCCATCTCGCTGTCTTTCTAAGGGGACCGCATAAAATAGTTATAGAGGGTAGGGGAGCTACTTAACCGTTTTTAGGAGACACCCCGAAACACCCCGCTACTTCAGCCCGCTTCCTGCCCCCACTCCATTCTCCCCCCGCCACCCTTTAAGTATAACTATTCGTATATTTTTGCAAATTCTTCCAGAGGGTTGGCAATACCTGCCTTTTAAACGTTCATCGGTGTTAGTATTGTTTTTGTAGTGTGGGTGATTTTTGGATTCGGGTCAGGCGATTTAGTTTTAATTTTGCCGGATTTCCCCGGAAAATGGTTAATGTTTTCGTTTTTACGACGTGGCTTGCATAGGATAGTGATTTAAATTTTCCAGCCTTGCCGTGTTTTAATGTTGGGGATTTTTCGGGTTGTATTTTGATAGAGGGTGAAGCAAGGTAATTAAGCCTACGAAATATATAACAATTGAATACTCAGATATTATAAGCGTAGTATCATTATTTAATATTAAAAGTCAAATATTATAAGACGTACAAATAATTGAATAAAATTTATACGTTCCCTATGCTAACAAACCTATCCAACAGGCATCTTCCTAACAAAATTTCCTTTACCAATAATTAAATCGAACTCCCTACTACCTAATCGAGTTCCATTCAAACAACGATGTCTATAACAACATTAGTTAATAGCGTCTTTTAAACTATACTTCCACTTCCTGTAATGAATACTTCCGGGTCGTTGCCGTGCCTCTAATAAGATTACGTTGCTCTCTTCGCGTAGATACTAACTCGGTTATAGAGGGTATTTATTTAAAATAATAATATATTGGATACAATCTAGACTGGATTTTAGATTTTAAATTTTATGAGGTATGAAGAATAAAAAAAATGATTTCATCGCGTTTCATGCAGAATGCTAATAAAATATTATACGATATTTTTTGTTTTTAAAAAAATTGTTTCTTGTTAGCTGATCTTCTATATAGAATGTATTTTTGCTTGATGCTGTTTTCCGCATATAGATGGAACCTAGTTTTAAGACACTCTGCTCCCCAATCTCGGCACTATTTTCGAGACATTGCGTCTTCAGAGGCGGATTCAAAGTCGCTTTTTGTCTTGCGAAATAAAATAATTATTTTTACTATTACCATATAGGACTTAACTATACCTAATCATGTGTAATAAGATCTAAGAGATTTAGTATCTAATCAATATAAAACAAAATTATCAACTAAATTAAAATATTTATTTCAAGAAATACGTTTCCATTGTCATCTTAATAAGAAATGAACATTGTCTCGGAAATCGAAATGAAATTAAAAATTGGGAGGAAAGTGGGGAACGTGGTGCCTAAATAATAAATATATAAGCCATTACCGCCACAATTTGAATAAACGCCTTTAAATGAATATATTTCGTGAATAGAACCGTCCATTAAAAGAGGAAGAAATATCGTTGGTAATTTTTAAATTAAAACAAAATAGCTACGTATATAGTAAATGCAAATATTACCATAAGTTAGGTGCACATCAAATAATTGTGAGAAGATGGCGTTACCTTCAGAATGTTGTTGAATCTGCCGCGGTTTTGCAGCGCCTCAGGAATGTTCGCGGACGCACGGGTTGACGGATTCCAAGCTATAATGCGTTAAAAAAGCATCGTCCCTGCTGCGGCGCATGAGAGTCAGTCACAATAGCATCTGAAGACAATTAAGGCCCGTCTAGATTGTTCTATTCAAAAATATTGGATAGAAACAATAACGGGCCAGAATAAATACAAATAACAATAACTAAAGTAATTCATAAGAAAAAATTGTTACTAACACACTAACACTATACGGATATGGATATTAATCTGAAATAAATTATTTTTAATTAATTTATTTTTAACATAGATAGCTTTATATTGTGAAAATATTGAAATCAATCGGCTGAACAGAGTTAACTTGTTATTGTTATGAAAACAAAAGTAGAAAAATCTAGTTTTAATAGTAGTGTTAAAACACTCCATTCCCCAATTTTCGCCGAATCTTCATGGCATTGGCGAAACTCAACGCCACTTTTCGCTTCGCTACCATTCCCTTCATTCCTCACAAATGTAGCGTTTACAATAACACCCTCGTGGCGCTGCGCCACAACGGCTTCAAACTACGAATTTTACATACTTTTCCAAAATCCTAACAACGCCAAATGCCGTAGCTAGTAAAATTATATATGCATTGTAACGTATACATAATAAATAAGCTCTTTATGTAATGCTTGAAGACGCGGAGATACGACGCAGCTATATACCTATATATGTAGGTAAGAACAAGTAGTATACGAGTACCCCGCGGAGGAACGAACCAAGGTAAAATTTTAGGGGGGCGCGGTAACTTTTGTTAGAAGGATGTATATGAAATTTTCTTTAGAATATATTATTTTGTGTTTGTAGATTTTAATTTTTATTATAATCTTTAAATCTATTATCATTTGTGCACCAGCGCTGTGCTAGGCTGTGTGCGCAAAAGGTTGTGGGTTCGATGCCTACTTGAGTAAATAAAAGTATTTAATAATTTAATTTCCTCGCTCTGTGTCGTGTTGTTGAGTTCCGCCACTCCATGTATACAACGTGAAGCTTAAAAAACATTGTTATGGATGACCTAACAATCAATGAAAAATTGACATGGATTTACGTGTATCGGTAACAGTAAACCAATTTAAAAAATATTGGTCAATTTTAGGTTTTGCTAGTAAATCTTAATATTTATCTAGTGATTCGGTAAATGTAAGAAATTTAATAAAACTAAACGATGTCATTTTCTGTCGTTACCATTTTCGTTTGGAACGGACCTAATCTAATCGTCACCTTTACTAATTCTTTACTAAGGAGCACAAGCGTGTGACTGCAATTGCGACAGGTTGTAGATTTGATTCCCAGTTGACAAAATAAAATATTTAATATTTATCGTTTTTTTGTCTCGGTTGCGAGGCAAAGCGTGGCGTTGATTTCCGTCATTCAACAAGCAATGCCTCGAGAATTAGGCGGAAAGTGGAGAACGGAGTGTCTTAACATTAAGTTCCCTCTGCCTACCCTGTTGTGTGCAGGATAAAGCGTGAAACTGATTTTTATTTTAATTTAGTAATTTTATAACAAAAACGAAATTCACATGCATCACGATCCGTGAACATCATATGTGTCTTGATACAGCATATAAGTCGATCGCGGGGTGGTTTTTACATTCTCCCTCAAGTATACTCACCCTCTTACCCTGCACCCTCTGCATGCCTCCCACAGAATTACAATCCTTATTTACCGTGACACAAGAGTCGAAATACGTTGTATAATTTCCAAGACGTGCCACCCCGTTTCCCGGGCGTAATCTTAATATTAATATCTTGGGAAGCCTCTATATGATGGAGTTTTATGTTGTGTGTTGTATGTATGTATGTAGCGGATTATGTACTTTATGATTTGATATAAAATGTTTTGGGACTGAGGTGTTAAAGTTAGATGACTTGGTAAAGTTGTTCTTAGATTGTTTTACGGCTCATTTGGCTGAGCCGTGTGGATAATAATTCAAGTATATATATATATATACATATATATATATATATATATATATATATATATATATATATATATATATATATATATATATATATATATGTATGTAGCTAATAATAACTGGCACACTTTTAAAACTGCTAATACCAAAGTGGCGTACTAACGCCCCTGTAAAAAATAGGAACCAATGCTAATTATAGAAGAAGAGATTGTTTTTTGTTTCATAAAATAATTGCCATATAATTTATATGGGCCTGTATGGCTATTAAAAAATGTTATCAAAGCCGAGCTACTAACAATAAAAATCATCTTTAAATATAAAAAATATAAAATGCTCTTTTTAAAATATATATATTTTTCTGCAGCAGAATAGCGTTGGATTGTAAAATTTGCGACAATTGTGAGTTGTTATACAACTAGGCATTGAGCGTAGTGTAGAACGTCTTCTGCTAAGGTAGGATAACGACATACACAAAGTGGCTGGCAATGGCTGGATGCGAAAAGTGTAAGATTGAACTCATAATTGGAGAGAATAAAATTTCTATCGTTATTAATATTTGAAAGCTATTATTTACTAGTTTATTTGAATGTGAAAATCTCAGGAAGTACTGGTTTATATTAGTTTTGTATTAGATAGTCCATTTATCGAAAAGGGCTATACATTACAACATTATAATTAAACATAACAATAAAATCAAATAAATTAGCTTCACGCTGCATCCCGCACACAGCTGGGTAGGCAGAGTGAACCTAGTGTTAAAACACTCCATTCCCTACTCACATAACAATAGTTGGATGAAAAATGAGACAGTTCTTAGAAATCAATCCTATATAAAAACCATAGATTTAATATATTATAAATTTTTTTGGTTTGACAATGAAAACAGTGTCATAAGAATTCGACGAAAAATGGAGAAAAGATTGTCTCACAATCCGTTCTCCATTTTTCGTCGAATTCTTGAGGTATTCCGTGTTGATGATGAGTTGCGGAATTCAACGCCACACTTTGCCTCAACACCAGAACGAAGAAATGGAAATATTGAATATTTCGTTTTATAGTATGAAAAGAAGTATCATTTATTTTTTTAATTTCTTAATAATACGATAGTAATTTTAACCAGGAAATATTGAGAAAATTATGTTTTTTTTGTCTATTCTGCATGTCATGTTTGTTTTAGATGGTTATTCTCGCCTTAATACCGCCTTTCATTTTATAGATTAGCAATTATTTACCAAATAAAAGGAAAAATTATTTACAAAATTATTTACAAAATAATTGCTCTATGAAAATTGAAATGGCACTGAAAGAAAGAAACTAAATTTCATTTTATCAATAAATAGAGGCTATGGCAAAAATCTACTGTGATATTTTTCCACAATTTGCAACAAAAAATACATTACATATTTTTGTTTTTTTTGACTAGTTACAAAACTAGTTAAAAAAATTCAAAACGCAAATTCAAAATGCTATAAAGCGTTTAAAATGTGCCTAAACCAAGAAACAGGCAAAACTGTTAATGTATCTAATTACTAAAAATGGGTAAGTACAAAAAACACATTATTTTTTTGTGTTTCTTATCAGTAAAAACAAGTTTAAATTAAATAAAATACCTTGTGCAGTTATCTGGCACATTTTCTTTTGGACTACCTATATTACTTACCGCTGATATTTTGTTGTTGACACACAGATTGTTCTTTTGGACTACCTATACTACTTACCGCTGACATTTGTAGATATTAACTCGTAAGAGAGACATAGGTTCCACATCTTAGCTCAGCCATTAGTTAATATAACAATATATATATATATATATATATATATATATATATATAGATATATATATATATATATATATATATATATATATATATATATATATATATATATATATATATATATATATATATATATATATGTATATATATATATTACTATAATGCTGTATCAGAAGAGGTAGAGAGTACCTAGTGTAAAGACACTACGTTTCCCACTTGTTTCCAAACTCCTCTCTCTCTCTACCTTCGAAATATTGCGTGTTGCAGAAATCAACGTTACACTAGATACCTAGGCGAAGAAATATAAATAACTGATTATTAGAATTGGAAATCGAAACCACAAACTTCTCGCTATCTTTCTATTAGATACGAACAATTCACAAACTAAAATATGGAACCGTGTACAATATTGAAGTATCGGAGTATATTTGTTGCATTACATAGAGTACAAGTACCTATATAGATATATAAAAGAAACTTCGGGAAAAATTTTGGAGTTTATTGTAAATCCCAATATAAAAAGTAAAATGCCCATGAGTTTGATATATAGTAAAACATTATTATAATAAAGCTAACAAAACTATTATTAATATACTATAGTAACTATAGTAGTTTCTGTAACTCGCGGGCCGCTGCTGTACCGCTATGCGCCTCACATAAATTTTATTGGCATAATCTTGCCCGCCCGCAAGATTCACTGTTCACTGGGTGGAAATTTTAAGATATAGAGTACGAATATTGTACTGACCGCAAAATAAGAATGTAATATGTATAAACGTAAATTATTTATTATAGTGTAGTTTAGTGAGTGAACATTCGTTTTATTTTATCAGCCCAAAAAACTTTCAAAAACTAAAATAGGTTGAGGCCGTCGTGGTACAGTTTCAATTCGAGGGTTGTGGGTTCAATTTCCACTCTAAAAGAATAACTATTTATTTTTCCTTGGTCTGGCAACAAGACAGAGCATAGATGCACAGACCCGCGCCCACCGGTCGAATACTGGTGGCCCACCGACAGCTAAAAAATTACTCTCGTACATTCGAAAAATTTATAATTTTATTCCAAAATAAAACCAAAAAAATATGTTCGAAAATTCTGACGGCTGGCCCGCTATCAGTTCATAATTTGCCCGAGTTGCCCCTAGTCTTAATAAGTCTGTGCAACCATGAGACAGAGCCTTGCGTTGAGTTCTGCCACTCAACACGCAATGTCTCCAAACGGAGGTTAAGTTTTCTCACTAGGTTCCCACTACCTACTCTAAGCGAGATACAGCGTATAAGATATACTATATACTATCATGAATCTGATTTGATTGGATATTGACTTAATTATACAAAATCAGCGGAACTGATAGTACCTCGTACCTTTTTATCCACAAATAAGAATATGTATCTTGTAGATATCCTGCACATAACAGGATACGCAGAGGAAACGTGGAAACCTAAAACCCTTTTAATGGGACACTCTGTCCCCATTAAAAACGCCCTTTTCTCATTTTAGAAAGAATTCTGGAGGCTTTTCTTTAAGCACAATCTACCACGCTTGCAGTCACAACGCGTTTACAGTGCACCATGACTGACCGTGGTTTAAATATGTTAAATTTTTAAGCTTAATTTAAAAAAAAATAAATAAATGAAAGTATAAGTTAA